>JAJHZJ010000080.1:933766-1566972 GCA_023548195.1 Bettongia penicillata ogilbyi | reverse complement strand
CATCCCCCCCCACCCTGCTTATCTCCTTCTTCCCCACTTTCCTGTATTGTAAGATAGGTTTTCATAACAAAATGAGTGTGCATTTTACTCCTTCCTTTAGTCGAATGTGATGAGGGTAAACTTCATGTTTTTTTCTCAGCTCTCCTCTTTTTCCCTCCACTAAAGAGTCTCCTCCTTGCCTCTTGAATGAGAGATAATTTACCCCATTCCATTTCACCCTCTCTCCTCCCACTACATTTCTCTCTCACCATTTACCTTAATTTCTTTTAAAATATGGTCCCATCCTATTCAATTCACTCTGTGCTCTGTCTCTGTATGTGCGTGCATGTGTGTATGTGTGTGCACGTGTGTACATGTGTGTGCATGTGTGTGTGTGCGTGTGTGTGTGTGTGGTCCTCCCAATTACCCAGATACTGAAAAGTTTTAAGAGTTACACATATTGTCTTTCCATGTAGGAATGTAAACAGTTCACCTTTGGTAAGTCCCTGATGACTTCTCTTTGCTGTTTCCTTTTTCATGCTTCTTCTCATTCTTGTGTTTGAAAGTCAAATTTTCTTTTCAGCTCTGGTCTTTTCATCAAGAATGCTTGAAAGTCCTCTGTTTCATTGAAAGACCATATTTTCCCCTGAAGTATTATACTCAGTTTTGCTGGGTAGGTGATTCTTGGTTTGAGTCCTAGTTCCTTTGACTTCTAGAATATCCTATTCCACGCCCTTCAATCCCTTAATGTATTTCCACAATACTGGAATTGTTTCTTTCTAGCTGCTTGCAATGTTTTCTCCTTGACCTGGGAACTCTGGAATTTGGCCACAATGTTCCTAGGAGTTTCTCTTTTTGCATCTCTTTCAGGTGGTGATCAATGGATTCTTTCAAAACTTATTTTTCCCTCTGGTTCTAGAATCTTAGGGAAGTTTTCCTTGATAATTTCATGAAAGATGATGTCTAGGCTCTTTTTTTGATCCTGACTTTCAGGTAGTCCCATAATTTTTAAATTATCTCTCCTGGATCTATTTTCCAGGTCAGTTGTTTTTCCAATGAGATATTTCACATTCTCTTCCATTTTTTTCATTCTTTTGGTTTTGTTTGGTGATTTCTTGGTTTCTCAGAAAGTCATTAGCCTCCATCTGTTCCATTCTAATCTTGAGAGAACTATTAAATTCAGTGAGCTTTTGAACCTCTTTTTCCATTTGGCTAATTCTGCTTTTGAAAGCATTCTTCTCCTCATTGGCTTTTTGAACCTCTTTTGCCAGTTGAGTGAGCCTATTTTTGAAGGTGTTATTTTCTTCAGCATTTTTTTTGGGTCTCCTTTAGCAGGGTATTGACCCATTTTTCATGCTTTTCTTGCATCTCTCTCATTTCTCTTTCCAGTTTTTCCTCCACCTGTCTAACTTGATTTTCAAAATCCTTTTTGAGCTCTTCCATGGTCCAAGCCCATTGGATATTTATTTCAGATGTTTGGGGTACAGAGGCCTTGGCTTCTATGTCTTTCCCTGATGGTAAGCATTGTGTTTCCTCATCAGAAAGGAAAGGAGGAAACATTATCTGTTCCCCAAGAAAGTAGCCTTCTATGGTCTTATTTTTCTTCCCTTTTCTGGGCATTTTCCCAGCCAGTTACTTGACTTCTGAGATTCCTCTCTACCCCCGCCTAGATCTGCCCAGCTAGTGCTTGGGGTCTGAGATTCAAATGCTGCTCCCCAGCCTCAGGGCTTTCAGCAGCAGGCACGGCTACTAGTCAATGTGAGCTTAAGTTCTGGTGCTCAGGTGGGGGCAGGGCCACCTCCCAGGCTCAGTTCCCTCAGGGGCTTTATGTGGAGACCTTCAGTAATGGCCCTGAGCTCCTGTCTGCTCCAGGAGCACCACTGCCTCTGCCATTGCCTCTGCTGCTGCCTCCCAAGGGGGCCTGAGTTATGGAGACACCCCACTCCCCTCTCGGCCAGCCCAGAAGTCTGTCTCACTGACCTGTAGCACCAGTGGGTGGAGGGAACTTTGCGGCCACCAGAGGTTCCATCCCTGAAGCCTGCTCTGATCTGCTCCTCTGGGGCCGTATGGCCAGGGCTGGTCAGGGGTGGGCTCTGTGTCCGGTGCGCAATGGACCTTTGGGGTCGGTTTTTCAGGGCTCTCTGGAGCGGAAATCTTCTCCACTGTGTTGCTGCATGGTTTGCACTGCTCCAGAATTTGTGGGGAGTTCTTTTTACAGAAAATGTATGGGCTGTGGGTTCAGAGCTAGCATACGTGAGTCTTTCTACTCCGCCATCTTGGCTCCTCCCCTCAAGCATAGGTATTAATGTATAAAGGTTTGGGTCTCTGTCTCTACTTGCCCTTCATTCTATCCTTTTTAAGCCTTTTTTTTTGTGTCATAGACCCCTTTGGCAATCTGATGAAGCCTATGGACATGTTCTCAGAATAATTTCTTAATGAGAATAATGATAAGCATCTATATTATGCTTTAAAATTTGCAAAGTTCTGTAATATATCATTTCATTTTAAATGCATAAAATAAAATCCCTAAGGAAACCAATTCTATTAAAATACTTATTAAAATATTTTTAAAGCAAATTCACTAGCAGAACCCCTGCTCTAGACACTCTGTCCAGCTATTACTTGAAGGATTGTAAGTTGCTGTTTTGCTTCTTCCATACGCTGTGTTTGCACATGTCTCTAGAAAGATGTCTCACCCAGGCAGATGGGGGGAATAGTGTGGCAAATCTAAGACAGTGAATGGATGATGAATGAACAGTGATTTGGGAGACAAAAAAGAAAATGATTTTTAAAGTATATAACAGATATGAGTAAATTTCCCTCTCCTTGATCTGGAATTCTTCATTGGTGTGGTGATACTAGCTGGCTAATGGGAGATCTTCTCCAGCATAATTGGGCAAGGGTGGCAGACAGCAGGTCCACGAGATTTGGTTGTTCCATTGAAGGTAGGCCTACAAGGGCACCATTGATTTTCTCCATGAAGAGCGAGTTCAGTGGTCTTCCAGCCTCTGGACAATGAATGCAGCATGTCCTTGGTCATAAAGTGTGTTTGGGAAATCTCTGGAAATTCCCTGCAGACTACAGATGGGAGCTTGTCACTTTGGATTATGGAATCTACCTCTTTGGTTTTCACCTGTCTAGAAGAGGAAGAAGCCATGAGGGGAAGAGGGAGGGGAAGGGGAAGGGAAAGGGGAAGAAGGACAAGGATCTCTGTAGCTGGTAAGGAGGCCTCTGGAAAATCTCCTCAAGAAGTTCTTGAGAGAGAGCAGGAAGCATGGAACTTGGGAACCCAAGGACCCATGTCTGATTTCTAGCTCTTTCATTCATTCCCTGCGTGACTCTTGATAAGTTGGTTTCTTCATCTTTAAAATAGAGATAATAAAACTCATCTTCTCTACGTTATGAGAAAAGTGCTTCATAAACCTTAACATGCCATGTTACGAGCCGTAAGTACTCCAATAGAGGTAAAATGGGTGCTCCTCAGAATTAATGATAACTCATGTTTACATTGTACTTTGAGGTTTGCAAAGTGTTTCACAAATGTTATCTTACTTGATACAACAACCCTAGGGGACAGGAACTTTTCTTACCCTCATTTTACAGTTGAGGAAACTAAGGCAGACAGCAGTTAAGTGACTTGCTTGGGATTAAGTGTCTCAATCCAGATTTGAACTTGCGTCTTCCTGACTCCAAGTCACATTTATTCTTTAAACATATGTTAAAGCTCTATTCTGTATTAGGTGCTGGATACACAAAAATATATGTGCTTTGTATATAGGTATTTATATCTATCTCTAGCTAGATCTAGATACTGCTGGCATAAGGTCGGATTGTTTTGCATACATACATACATAGGTATGTATGTTATATATGTATATATGAAATACACACACACATATATATCTATAGGTGTATGTATGTGTATGTATGTATGTATATGTATAAAAAACCAAAGCCCCAGTTCTCAAAGAGAGATAGAGGGAGACACAGACACAGACTGTTTGTATGTGTATGTCCCTTTGGCCTCTAAGATAAAATACAAATTCCTTAGCCTGGCCCTCCACAATCTGCTTCTATACTTTCCAGAAATTTTTACTGATATCTTTTGTTTGTACACCTCCTACATTTCTCCCAGTATCCCTTCCCCCTTCTAAAAAGCCACTCCATAAAGCAAAGAATATTTTTAAAGAAAAGAAAAAGAGAAAGAAGGTTTTAAAAATCAGCAAAATGGATCAACATATCACAGAAGTCTGGAAATAGATGCAGTGCTGCACACCTGTGGCCTCCTGCCTCTTCTCCTCTGAATTCTCTGGGACCATGCTGGTTTTCACATTTCTTCAACATTCTCCAGTAATTGCTTTGTAGCTATTTTTCCTTTTATTTGCATCATTGTAATCGCTGTGTATATTTTTTTCTTGGACTTGTTCACTTCATCAGTTCATGTAAATCTACATTTCTAGCATTATTTTACCTTATTCCCTTCTCTGCCTTCTCTATTCTAGCCAAACTGGACTATTTGTTGTTCCTCAAATCCCACTTTTGTATACTCACACAGTACACCCCTCCTCCCATCCCCATCCCAGGCCTGGAATGGACTCACTCCTTATCTCTGCCTTTCAGATTTTTTATCTTTGGAATCACAGAATTTATCGGACATAACCTGCAAGGTCATTCTGTCCTTCATCAGGATCCCATACAACTACTAGCCCCTGATTGAAGACTTTGAGTTACTGGGAATCTAACACCTCTCTAGACAGCCTTTTTCACTCCTGAGCAGTACTAATTGTTAAGAAATTACTGGTCCCCTTTCTACGAATGACTTCCTTGATTCTCCTAAGCTACTAGTGAATACAACATCCGATAGATTTAGAGCTAGGAGGAACCTCAGAAGCCATCTAGGCAGCGGTCTCTTTTCAGAGGAAGGAACTGACGCGCTACACAGGTTACATGATTTGTTCAAGGTCCAAACAGTAGTAAGTGGCCTAATTAAGGTTTGAGTCCAAGTCTTTGGATATCAAATCCAGCACTTTTTGCATCATCCCATGACAGAGAACATGGTCTAATCTGTCTCTTGGTCCTTTCCACGCAGTGCTTTGTATACATTCTTCTATGAACTTGTTATATTCCACCCCATCCCAGTACTCACTCCTAGAATGTAAACTGCTTGAGAGAAGGAGCTGTTTCACTTACATAGTAGGCACTCATCAAAAGTGTGGATCACCGAGTGACCTTGTATAAATCATTTGACACCATTTTCTTGTTGGTCAAATGGAGAATAATAAGACATGCTCTGTCTACATCTTGAGAGAAAAAAATCACAAATAAGAAAGTGTTTTATATAATAGGGAGCATCATACAAACATAAGATGGTATCATTAATAAAACACTTAGATGCTTCCAATGACTCATGTTAGACCAGTTTGGATTTGCGTTTGGGTTCTAACATTTTATTCTTAGCTTCTAGACCTAGAGGTGCTTTTTTTTAAAAAAAAAAAAAAAAATGTGCCCATGGGAGCAGAACTCTGAATATTGGGGTCAAAACAAAACAGAAAAACAAGGAGGATTCCAGAACCACACTACCTTTGCCTCATGGCAGAAAGGTGGGAGACTGAGGACAGACTATGTTATGTCTGTCATCAAATGTAGAATTGTTTTTCTTTGTCCCAAAGAAGACACATTAACAAATTTTGTTGGCTTGTCATAAGGAAGACTTCAATCACAAGGGACAATTGTTGAAATGACCATGATGTAAAAATGAAAAGCTTCAATAAAATACATTTTTTAAAAAAGAAAGGAAAGGAAAATGTAACAATGGCTCTGAACTAATGAGGCTATGGAGAATGATACTGATCATTTGTGTAGATATCCTAGGCAGAAAAGATTCTCTTGGAAAAAAATACCAGAGACAGACAGAGAATAGGTTTACAAATAGCAAGTTAAACTTATTTTTCAGTTACCTAGATTATGAAATGGAAATAATCCCAGTATAAAAGATCCAGCTTATGTCTTAAAAATATTTTGGGTGTGTATGTTTAACAAGCTGGTTTCTCAGACAGGCTGGCCATAGTCTCTGTCTCTCCTCCCTTCACCTCCTGCCTCCTCTTATTAACATTTACCTAGCCCTCATTCTGTCATGGACACTCTCTGATAGAGCTGGCAAGGAGAAGAGTGAGGGACCTCTCTCCAACTGCCGGCAAGAGTTGATAATTAGAGAAAGTTATAGTCTGAAAGCAGCCTGTGAGCAAGACAGATGCCTTTGCCATCTGATTAAAAAGCCAAAAAGCTTTCAGAAGATGTGTGTTTAATGTAATTAAGAGCTAAGTGGCCAATCCTCCAGCTGTCACTGACGCGCTCACATTCTTGGTGAGTACAGAGTCCTGGAGGGGAGCCCATTGGATGCATATTCCAGCTCTATCTGCCCATCTTCTCCCCAGGCAGACCCTCCCTGTTATCTGGGCATTGCTCAACCACCTAAGCCCAGCTGGATGGCCACTGTCCAGGGAGAGCTGAAATGTGGAGAGATGTTCTGTTTTCTTCTCTCCTCTTCCTCTCTGATGCCTTAGCAAGCATCATGGTGAGTAAAATGAGAGTTAAGCCCTTGAGTACTTTTTAAAAGTTTGTTTATTCAACACTTAGTGATAGTACACTGATCAACTATTTTGTGAGAAGCCTCATGATGGGTTCTGTGGAGCCTGTACAAAGAAGGACAGGATATGGCCCCTTCCCTCAAAGAGCTTACAAGCTACTAGGGTAGATCAAACAAATCCATTAGTGGCAAAATAGTGTTCATAGTGTTGTGTATTTAGAGCCAGAGGGGACCTTAAAGGACTTCTAGTCCAATCCCTTCAGTTTATGGACACTGTAGAATTAAGTGACTTGCCTATGATCACAAGTGACAGAGGCAGAACCCAGATTCTCTGTTACCAAAACCAACCTTCTTTACACTATAGGATGCTGCATTAAATGGACAAATAAAGCAGTATGGAATAAATTCATAAAAGAAGTAAAAATGAGATCCTATGAAGGTTTAGAGGATAGGGAGATACAGATGGAAGAATAGACCAAGTCGCTGGACTAGAGGACCTCTAATATTCTTTTCAGTTTTTAATCTGTGGTCCAACATCATGCTCCTTGAGAGAAGTGTTGTTGTTGGTGGGGGAGGATGTGTTGGGGGGCTGTGGTTTGTGTATATGCTTCACCCAGCATGGGGTAATGAGGAAAGTCCTGGATTTAGAGTCAGAAGATGTGCATTTTAATTTGACATTCATTATCTTTGTGACCTTTGACAAGTCATTTCCCCCCATGGGCCTTAGTTTCCTCATCCGTAAAGCAAGGAATTGTACTGTGTGTGGTTTGTTCTTCCTTCTTGAAGAGGACTATGACATCAGAGAGATGATGCTTACAGTTGAATTTGATCTGAGGGAGGGAGGGCTGTGCAAGGTCACCAACCTCACTTTCTCCTCCAGAGCCATCTGGATCCAGGGGCCAGATATAGACCAGGACAACTGGAGATGGCCCAGGATGCAGTGGGAGACCTTGGCCCTTTTAAGCTATGATTTTTCTGAGTTCTCACTTTAGAGTGAGGCAACATCCATTCAGTGAATAAATTTCTTTAGGAAGTGAGTCAAAGGATGGCCCCTTTAATAAAAAAAAAATCAAACTGGGAGAGGAAGACCCTTAGAGTTGCTGGTCATAAGAGAAACAATTACTATTTACATTTACTCTGAGACAGGAGGACCTAAAAATAATCATTAAATGGTGCTTGGGCAGGGACCCATTGTCCCATCTATGAGAGCCAGAGTGAATTGGGTTTAAGGCATGGTCTATAAGAAAGAATCTAGCCTGTAGTACCAAGATAATTAGGTAGGTTTCAGTCATCAAAATGGTGATGGTGTTTGATCCACACCTTGTAGAATGTGGGATTTTGACACAGAGAGAAGGTGATATTACAAGCAAAAGGGAAATCAGGAACAGAGGCATACTTCTCTATGTAGGCCTCTAATTAGGTCCTTAAGGGAAGGACCTTTGGTCTTTGTATCCCCAGACCCTGACATAGTGCCTTACATATCATCAGTGCTTAATAAATATTTGTTATCTTGAATTGAATTAAAGTGAGGAATCACAAGCCATGTTCAGGAATCAGTGAGTAACTTTAGCTTGTTTTGAAGCAGGACAGGTTAGGCAAACGGACAGTGGAAATGATGCAGTACAGATTCTGGGAATCTCCTTGAGTCTTCCACTTTAATCTGGCCCTTAATCTAGCTTGGCCCTCCGTTGTCTCCTATCCCCCAATCACCTACAACAGTTTCCCACCCTTGATCACGTCAGAATCCCACGCTCTAAATTCTGACCTGTAGCTATCCCAGTCCTATCTTAATTCTCCTTGGATTCTTCCTCAAGACCCTCCCTAAATCTCTCCTCCCATTACCCCAGGCTACTAGACCACCCCCAGATCCCTCCGGCAGTCTTTCTGTATATAAGAGCTTTCTTGTCTCCATAAAGGTGCTCAGATTCAGTCTAGTTCAGATTCCATCTGGCCTGCTTGTCCATATATGTGTCACAAATGGTGAGGTTTCTTAAGAGTCAACCCAATATAGCAAATCTTTAATAAACTTTGTTTTACTTTGACTGTAAGAAGGTTTGGATCAAATTCACTCGGGAAGGATCTGGGATGTTGGCATTTTGGGGTCCCAAGCAACCCAAACCTCAACATTATGGTTCCCTGACCTCAACAGACATAGTGATGGACCTGGAGTCAGGAAGACTCATCTTCTTGAATTCAAACCTGGCCTCAGACACTTACTAGCTGTGTGACCCTGGGCAAGTCATTTAACCATGTTTGCCTTAGTTCCTCGTGTGTAAATGAGCTGGAGAAGGAAATGATAAATCACTTCAATATCTTTGCCAAGAAATCCCCAAATAAGGTCACGAAGAGTCAGACACAACTGAAAAACGACTTGGCGACCACAACAAAAAGGCTGGGTGAAGTTTGGATTTTATTCATTGGGTAGTGAGGAGCCATTGAAGGATTTTGAGGAAAGGAGAAGCATGATTAGAGATGAACTTTAGAAAGATTAATGTATGCTGCCAGTTCTGTGGAATGCTTGAAGGTTAAGTTTTCCCATCTGTAAAATGAGGGGTTGTACAAGATGTCTTTTGTCTCTTTCATTACCCAGATTCTAGGTTCTCTTCAAGCTCTCATGGTCTTTGTTCTAAGGCCCCTTCTAGCTGTGTTCTTCTATGACTCCAGCTGAAGCTTGGGCTATGCCCTCATTGGGTACAAACATGTTAGGTATGTGCAAACAAGATTCTGAGCTGTAGGTGCTTGTATTTAGGAACAAATGCTTAGCTTATTTCCTGTTTCCCTCAACACAGTACCTAACCCATAATAGGTGCACAATAAATATTTGTTGAATTAATGGAAAAAGAAAAATGGTATAACCATCCAGCCCAGAAACCTTCTGTTTCCATGCTCTGCTTAGAATAGAATTCTCAGGATTACTCATTGTCGGCAGAAGACACTATCTCTCCTTCCTATATTGTTATAAAGGCAGAGGAATGAGCCAGATGGTTTCCAGAGGAACCTTCTAACTTTGAGATTCTTGGCATCCTATCTCCATGTTTAGTGATTCTGGGGAAGGTACATCATCTCTCTTCTGAGCCTTCTGAGGAGGTAATGGAGTATAGTGGAAGGAGTCAGAAGATCAGGGTATCCCCTGGCTATGCAACTACTACTACCACTCCTAGCTAACAGATAAATAGGCAGACAGATAGACAGACAGCTAGCCAGCCCTAGGCTTGCAAAGTATTTTATGTTTATTACTAGTTATGTGACCTTGAATGAGTTACCCAGCCTCTGTGCATTTGTACAATAAGGGGATCAGAACAGATGATTTCTAAAGTCCTGTTTAGCTTACTATAATAATAGCTCTTACTATAATTCTTTGTTGACCTTCTCCAAACCAGACACCCTGAATCCCTGGAGAATTCACTAGACCAGTGGCTCGAAGATAAAATTCTGTGCTGTCTAAAAAATGTGTTGACAGTACATCCCTCAACACTAGAGACTCTTAGTGCAGGAGTGGGAGCATTGTGCCAAGAATTTGCAGGAGATCAATTGGATTTTTACCAACCAGATGTGCAAGATAGATAGATATGTGTGTGTTTTATATATTGACTTCGTGTCAAGCATCTGCAATTCAGCCAATGTGGATCTCCTCTCCACCTATGCAGATCACGACCCTGCCTTGAATTGGTAGACAGTTTTGGACAGTTGTTGTGGTTAAAAATTCACCACCCAACATGATAATGAACTCATCTGAACTGAGCTGGGCTGATGCTCAGATAAGAACTTTACAGTTCATTTCCAAACTCATACCCAAAGCCACTGCAGCTTGGTAGAACTTCCCAGCAGAGTTTGTTCTCTGATGGCATTGAAGAAGCCATGATGACATGGAGAAACTCCATGTCACAGTGAGATGGGTACATGGCATTAAAATTCATGTATCCATGTATACAAATATACATTTATATATGCATATGTGTATATTCTTAACACATATCTT
This sequence comes from Bettongia penicillata ogilbyi, assembly GCA_023548195.1. NCBI lineage: Eukaryota > Metazoa > Chordata > Mammalia > Diprotodontia > Potoroidae > Bettongia > Bettongia penicillata. The sequence goes on along the minus strand of JAJHZJ010000080.1, from coordinate 1,556,428 downwards.
TTAAAGTATATGGTTCAAAAAGAGAGCTTTAAAAATGATATTCTTTCCTTTTTCAGTAGGTGAAAAGGCAGGGATGTGCTCGTAAATGTTTAACAATTGGCTTTCTTTTTTTAAATGTATGCATAACATACTTTTAGGTTTAATCTGCATTGTTAACATTTATCCATCTCTTTTTTAAGTCTAGACAGTCAACAAAATAATAACTCAAGTGCTGATTTCATAGCAATAGTCTTTTTTCAAAGTATAAATGTTCAAACTAATAATTTAACAATTGGCTTTCATAAGCGCATATGGGCTGACTCCAACATATCCCTGTGAAGAGGCCATCATTACATTACATAAGCCTGGTAGTATGCTCAAAGAACCAAGAGACACCCATATGTCTCTCAATCTGCTTGTGTGTGTCAATCGCCCCCTCAAGTAGCAAACATTGTCTAGAGTGAGGTAGTCTAGTACCCTCTACACTAATAAAGTCTTATCAAAGGTATTATGTTCAGTTCTAAATGATAGGATTTTGAGAAGAGAAGAGGGTGGAGGGCTACCAGGATGGTGAGGGGACTGGAGGCCATGCCAGAACTTGAAGGAACTGGAGATGGTTAGCCTGGAGAAGAGAATATTTAGGAGGGTTATACTAGTCATCTTAAAGTATTTGAATTGTTGTTCTATGGAAGAGGGATTAGATTTGTTCTGCATGGCCCCAGAGGGCAGAATTATAAGCAGTGGGTAGAAATTCAGGAGCCCAATCTAAACTGGATATCAGGAGAAATTTCCTAACCATCAGATATGTCCAAAAATTAAGTGAATTGCCCTGAGCAGTACTCATATGCCCATGTGAAGACCATCAGAGGTCTTCAAATAGACAATTAAATTTTCACTGATGGGGGAGGGGCGAGGAGGGCGGTGTCAAAGAGGGGATTCTTGGTCAAATACGGGTTAAGCCATATGACCTCTGAGCTCCTTTGCAACTGAGATTCTGTAATGCTTCTTGTCAGGAGATTTTTCTGACTATGTGGTATTATTTTTTAAAATTCCTCCCTAAGGTATTTGGATTAGTCATAGACTCACATAATCCTTGAATTCCAAGAGGAAGGGGATGGGGTGAAGTTTAGCCTCCCCTAGAGGCAGTCGAGCAGCCAGCTGTCCTCTCCGGCAAAATATTTGTGTCTGTGCCAAAAGGAGGACATTTGGCTCATGAAATGCTCTTGCAACATGCCTCCTGTACTGGCTGCTTCTTCCCCAGAACCCCTTTTTCCAGTATGAAGAATCAAGATATGAATCTTTGGCAATTACTTCAGTAAATACAGTTTTCTTAGCTCCTCCAAACAGTAGAGGCCTCCTTTGGAGAGCAGTATGCAAGTGCCTGCCATCACCGGGAGGAAAACTCATGACAAGTCTGGCTGATAAAGTGTTTTTCTTCTGAAAATTAATTTAAGGTTAAAGGAAATTTAATTTCTTTTCCCGTAGGTGTGTGACGCCCTAGCCATAGGAAAGGGGTTATCCTAGCAGTTATGATTTGATTAGTTTGGAGAGAGGAACGTTTCCCCATCCTGCACATGTTATATAAACAATTACACACCATTCACAGTCTCCTGTGTGAAAGTGTGAAGGGAAGACAAGTTCATACAATGTGTATTTATCAGCTGGCTTTGAGCTGCTTCCAAGAACTGTAAGGTAATGAGTTCTCTGTCATTGGAGGTGTTAAATAAGAAACTGGATGACCTTTTGTCAGGGATATTGTGAGATGAATTCATCCATTGAACAGACTAAAGCAACAAGGACAGTAGCTTTTTTTTTTTTTTTGGCATTTAGCAGAATATGTAAATGGACAGATTTACAATAAAATTCATTTGTTCTAGAATTAGAACTCTTCAAAATTTTAGTGTTATGGAACTCTTCTGGCAATCAGGTGAGACCTAATGGACCTTTTCTCAGAAAAATGTTTTCAGATGCTCAAAATACAAAGGCAACGAATGATATTGAAATGCAAGCATCAAAATCATTTAATTCAGACTCACAGACCCCAGATTAAGAATTCTGGTTCTAGAGTATTGTAGTCAGTCCTCTTATAGAAACTGGAGAAGTTACTTTTTGGTCTAGAACTTTGTCATCCTACATTGGCCTTATTGCACAATGGAATGGTAGTGATGCAACTGGTTCCCAACACCAGATGTATGAGAAAGGACAAATGAATCCAAGGGGGATGAACATCAGATTCTCTCTGGTATGTGTCTCACAACCTGAATTCTGTGGAAGCCTTTGAGGGAAGAAACACTTCCTCTGGTTTCATAGAAGACTTGCCCCTTTACACACAAAAGCTCTCACCTTTAGTAGGATGCTCAATCAAACAAATCTCTCTCTGCTTGAGTGACCTAAAGCATAAAGGGAGACGAACATCTCTGTTTGGATATGTGCATGCATGTTTAGATGTGTATGTGTGTGTGTGTGTTTGCATATGTGTCTATTTGGGGCTTCTTTTCCTCTGGATCAAAGAACGTTAGAGATGAAACCTCAGAGATCATTTAATCTAAACTTATTGGACAGATGGGAAAATGAGGCAATCCCACCCATAAAGAAAGCAGATCCTTGTTCTCTTTCAAAAACTAGGGAAGGACAGTCTGTTCAAGCATTTGACTTAGTAAATACTTGATGGTCAAGGTCCTCAGGAACCTGACTAATCTTATATTTGAAGGCAATTCCTTTGTCTCATCTCAGGATATGAAGAATGATGCATAGTTAGAAGATATCGAGAAATTAGTTAGAAGACCCTGAATATTGAGCGTTCTCTTGGTTCCTGGTTGGTCCTGGCATCTAAAACTCTTGTTCTAGACAGGGTCCAGGTGGTGGGAGGCCTGGTATCTAAGCACTCGATATTATATCAGTCTTGTGACTGACTGTAAGTGCCTTGAGGGCAGGGATTGTCTCATTTTTTTGTCTTCATATCCTTAGCACCTAGCACAGTACCTGGCACATAGTAGGCACTCAATAAAGGCTTGTTTGATTTATTGATTGATTGACGTTTTTCTGAATATAGTTCATTGAAACAGGGAAGAGCTGGTAGTTCTTTCCAATATTGCAGCAGATTGTAGGCTTCTAAGTGGCCTACAGTGGTTATAGAGGTCCAGGGCAGAGTACAGGGGGTTCTGAATTGAGGAAGTATCCAAATCCTGTCCCAAAGTTGAAGCCCCATTCTCTCTGGGCCAGGGATGTGAAAAAGAAGAAGAAATGCTAGGTCAGTAGCTTTAATGTAATGGTGTTTGGGGTGTCTTCCTTCTTCCTGGGTACTCAAAAGTGGAAAATGGAACCCATTTTCAATGTTTCTATAATGATTCATGCTTACCATCAGTCCTAGTTGAACTATCATTTTTGGATCCTAACACTTATGTCTCCACCATTGAAGTTGCCCTTAAAGATGCAAAACTGGAGACAACAGCTGGACATACCAAGTATATGATAAGGAAGCCTGTGGTGAAGTTGACACAGTCCTGAAGACATTGAAGGATTGTTTTACAAGATTTGCCAGGGTGGGGAAGAGACTAAAAGAATGTGAAAAAAAAAAATTATAGGTGATATTATTGCCTAAGAAAAGATGATCAAGGGAACATTCTTAATTACTCATAGACTTTCTCAATTATCTTCTTGCAATCTTTATGAGAATGATCTACATGCATAGTAAAGATATCCTGAGTGAAAATATGAGAAGGGAACAAGTAGGCTTTCCTAAATGTCTACAAAGCAAACAATATCTTTAAAGTCACACAATCATTTAAAATAATTTTTTTGTTATATTTTAAGTTTCAGACTCTCTACACCCCTCACACTAGAGAAGGTCACATTTGATAGAGATTTATATGAATACTTCTCTTTATCAGTTCTTTCTCTGGAAGTGGATAGCATCTCATGTCATAAATCCTTTGTAGTTGATCTGAACATTTCTAATACTCAGAATAACTTAGCTGCTCACAGTTCTTCAAACAATAATGTTGCTACTGTATACAATGTTCTCCTGGTTCTGCTCATTTCGCTTTTCATTATTTCATCCATGTTTTTCTAAAATCAACCAGCTCATCATTTCTTATAGCACAATAGTATTCCATCACAATCATATATCACAGCTTGTTCAGCCATTCCACAATTGATGGGTGATCCCTTCAATTTCCAGTTATTTGCCACCACAAAGAGATATTTTACATTTGTGTTCTTTTCCTTTTTCCCTATCACCTTGGAAAACAGACCTAATGGTGGTATCTCTATCCACTGGGATACCTAGCTGCCCCTAAAAGGATATATACAGTTTTATAACTCTTTAGGTATAATTCCAGATTGCTCTCCAAAATGGTTGGATCAGTTCATAGTTCCACCAACAGTGTATTAATGCCCCATTTCTCCACATCCCCTGTAACATTTGTCATTTTCATTTTAGCCATTCTGATAGGTGAGAGACACAATCATTTTAAAGGTACTCCATCAGGTAATGATGTCATTAAGATTGCATGAAACCCCAGGATATGATTAGTGAGATTGATCATTACCCAAATAGAAGCAATCTAATGACTCACACATGGAAAAGCTAACTGGATGAAAAATGTCTCTGATCCATCTGTGATCAGTCAATTTGTCCACACTTATCAATATCATAGCTACTGTGACAAATTTAGATTGCCGTTCCGCTGAGTTAGAACGCCAATATATACGAGTTGTCCCCATAGTCGTAGTCCAGTTTGAAGCTTTAACTGGGAAGGACTCAGAAGAATGGACAATGAATTGAATCCAGAACTGAACAATAGGGAGAGAGTAGACTAGATTCCCTCTGGGAAATTGCAAAGTACTATCAACAATCCCAAGTGTTCGCTCACACAAAAATGTACTCTTTTTAACACAAATATTCTCTTGCTGCTATATGATCGAGAATATTGGAACACCAAAATCTTTGAATAAAGTTGTGGATGGTTCCCAACGGCATGCCCAGGAGGCACATAGGTGCCAATGGTCCTTCCATTTCCCTCATCAGTAAGCCATCACACCCAACATATCTTCCAGGTAAGCCTATGGGAGAGAAAATTGGTAGAATAAGCAGGCTGCAACCTATCTCCAATGATAAACTTTACTCATCAGGTAGTATAAGGGATATCACTGAGAAAGGTGTGACTGGAAATAGGCAATGAACCAGTCCCGCAGCAAGAAGGAGTGATGATAGCCTCACTGATGCAATGGTACCCACAAAATAGATAAGAGCCCTAGAGATATCTGTCAGTTGGGGAATGGCTATATGATTGTGATGGAATACTATTGTGCTATAAGAAATGACAAGCAGGATGATTTCAGAAAAGCCTGGGAAGGGTTACATGAACTGATGCAAAGTGAAATGAGCAGGACCAGCAGAAAATCATACAGAGTAACAGCGTTATTATGTGAAGATCTACTGTGAACAGCTTAGCAATTCTTAGCAATACAATGATCCAAGACAATTCTGGAGGACATGATAAAAGGTGCTGTCCATCTTCAGAGAAAGAACTGGTGGTGCCTGAATGCAGATTGAAGATACTTTTTCTTTATTTTCTTTATTTAGAGGGGTGGGGAAAGATGGTTTGTGTTTTCTTTCACAGCATGACTTACATGGAAATGTGTTTTGCAGGACTGTGCATGTATAACCCATGTCAAATTGCTTGCCTTCTGAATGGGAGTGAGGGTGGGAAGGGAGGGAGAGAATTTGGAGTTCCAAATTTGAAAAGAAGAATATTAAGATTGTTTTTATATGTAATTAGGGAAAGATAAAATATTAAATTTAATTTTTTTTAGAAAAGAGTCCTAGAGGAAGGCTTCCCTCATGTTAAATAGTTCTTTAAGAATGAATGTATGGGGAAATCCAAATACAAATCATACAGGTCAGCTAGGTATTTTTGGCAGTATAGATCTAAAGGTTAGCAGTATTTTTGTAAGTCAAAGAATAAGCATTTAGATATTGTCAACTTGTCTAGGAAGAAAAATAAACCAGGTTTTTTTTTTGGGGGGAGGGATGGATGGGGAGAGACACACTTCAGAGTGTATCTGAAGTATTTTAGAGTTTTTGGATGTTTGAAAGATGGGAATTTACCAAAACTGAATCAAAGACAAGTCTTCCCTTACTGCTCTTACCTCTCTCTCTCTCTCTCTCTCTCTCTCTCTCTCTCTCTCTCTCTCTCTCTCTCTCTCTCTGATGCTCAAGTTCTTAGTGCAACCCCAGAAGATTCTATATCAATACCACTCTGTGACTCTTAAGAACCGTAGATATTTAAAAGCCAGTTATATTTGTAAGGGCCGACCTCAGAGTCTCTAATACATTGTTCAAAAAACAGTGTCATGGAAATGTGAATAGATGAATGAGCTGGGCTTCTATGGGAAGGTTTGGAAAGGTGAGTGATATGGGTGCCCCTATGTTGAATGATTCTACTCTGGTCTTCTTCTGATTCTTACTTATCTTCTGATAAATAAGGGTCCTGAGTGTGAAGTGTGACTTGCAGTTGATTCCAGTGTGCATTTGTTCTTGTTTCTGAACTTCTCTAGTCTACTTGGACTTAATGTTGTGTCTAGATAATAAAACCAGCTCCCTGAAATGCTGGCCTTGCTGACAGTCTAGCCCCACCCATGAACTTGGCCAAATGAAGACTGGAGATTGAGATATTGATAGAGGTAGGGATTGGAGAAGAAGATTGTCTCCAGAAGACCCCTGTAAAAATATAGTTATGTGAACTCGGAGAGAAGAGAGGTTCTTGATTGTGCAGGCAGCCTTCGGTATCCTGCTCACACTAATGCAGTTCATTTAAGTCACTGCCTCAGTTTCTTTATCTGTAAGGACCAAAATGGTTACCAAAGTTTGCTCTGGAACAATTCTGTTTCCTAAAGTTTCTTTGGCCTCAAATATCATGTAGAAATAAAGTGGAATTTAAAAACTTGAATGAGTTTCATTACATTATTAAAATCCTAACAATCAAGATATTAGTATAGGGTAGAGAAGTAAACTTTTCAATTGTGTTTAATGTATTCTGAATTATATTGTAGTTATTATTACATGTTTAATGTCCCCTGCTAAATGGTAAATTTTGTGCTGGCAAGAACATGGCTTGAATCTTTTTACATTCCCCCATCCTGTCCTGAATATAGTAGATACTCAATTTTTCCCATGCCAGAATTAGAAGGGACCTTCGGGATTATAGCCCAATGCCCTCTCTCCCTCAACCTTGTGCTATATAGATGTAAAGAAAAAGGTTAAAGGACTTGCCAAAGATCACAAAGGTAATAGTAAATGGCAGAACTGAGATTTAATTACAGGTCTTCTGACTTCTAGATTAGTGAATTCAATTCAATTCAGAATAGAAACTGCGTTATCATCATCATAAATAACGCCTAACATCTGTCTCCCCATTTACCATTTTCAAAGAACTTTCATAGATACTCTCTCATTAAATCCTCACAACACTGGGGACAGAGTGTTGGAAGCCAAGCTGGAAGCTCCCAATGGCGGATACACTTGACACCTTAGCAGCCCAGAGAACATTTTGTATCACAAAAGGTCTCTGCTCCAACCATTTAATTTTGTTGCTAAATCTGGCTGCTGATAACAGGATGCACAGCTCTAAGGCATTTGCAGTTCAAAGTAGCAGGTGTTTTAGATGCTTGGAGAACCACAGAAACATTCCTTCTCCATTTGGTTGCCAGGTTGCATTCACACATCTCACCTGCCTGCACTTTATTGCTCTTGATGTAAGGTTCATCTCTTTCTACATCCATATGCAGTAGTTACTACCTTGCTCAACTGGAGAAACAAAACATGTCAGATGATCCCAGAAGAGCTTTTAACTAGGAATCATTACATCTGGAACAAAATTCAGTTGGGGGAGGGGGTAGTGGTGGTGCAGTCTTATCAGAGTCTCACTACACACTCATGTTGGTTAGGGGAAGAAGGGAACCCCAACAGAGGATGCCATAGTAATTGGATCCTGGAAGGTATCAGTTTCGGGCAAGGGATCTTAACCTGGGGTCCATGGATCCCCAAGGGAGTCTGTGGATGGATTTCAGGGGATCTGTGAACTTGAATAGGTAAAAAAAAATAAATCTTTATTTTCCCTGACCTCCAACTGAAATTTAACATTTCTTTCTATTTCAAATTTAAAAAAATTACTCTGACAAGGGGTCCAATAGACTTCATGACACCAAAAAGGGGTCCATGCAAGGATGCGCTGGAACTGCTTCCTACTACCTTGGGAGAGCTGATTATTAAATTTTCAGGGTGAGCATCTAGGCCAGGGGTGGGGAACCTGCAACCTCAACACCACAGTTTTCTCACCCCTGATCTAGCCTAATCCTCCTTTTTCAACCTTGCTTTGTATAGATATAAAGAAAAGGAGACTCAGAAGGATTTACATGACTCTCCAAAGATCACAAAGGTAGCAAAATGGCAGAAATGAGACTTTGTTGTGGGTCGTTTGACTTGTGATGGCTCATGTCTCAGGAGAGCCAATTGTTAAATTCTCAAGGTGAGGATTTACACTTCTGAAATCCAGGAAATGCTATAAAATTGTTTTGTTGATTGTCCAAACTTGAGAAGGTGATAGAGAAAATGTTAATAATACAGATTAAACTTAAAAATGTGTTGTGCATACATTTTTGGATGTGTCAGATATGATTTTTTTTCCCCAGAGAGCTGGTTGTTAAACATTGACCTACATACCCTTGAGCTCATGACATAATAAAGTTTAGCATCTACTGTTTTACATCACGGAAATCAGAGTAGTTGTTGGAGAACACTGTAAAGCAAGGCCTGGGACAACGTGCTCTCCATCTGGAAGGGAGCCCTTCACCCCACCCAGCCAGGGAAGAAGCATGCTTTGCCCATGTCAGCACCCCAGGTCAAAACCTTGTTGCTTCAGGCTAGGTACAGCCCTACCCAAACAGAATACTCGCCTTTTGCCCAGTGGCCTAAACTCCTGAAAACTCCTCAGAATCATAACTAATGTTCTGTTGGCTTATTCATTTTCTGGGGAGAGCAATGCAAATCATTTGCTCAAATCAACTTTACACCCACAGGGCAGATAGAGAGGAGATGTAGGTAAGGAATGGGTCACTGAAAGGATCACCTGGGACATGGTTGCCAGGAAAGAAAGTACACCATCTGGTTGTTTGCTGTTAGATGTTAAGCTCAGTTGTCTCTACACTGCTGAAGGAATGGAGTCCTAAATTTTGTGCTCTGGGCCAAATCCCTGTTCACCCCACCCTAGTTAGGATTCTGTTAGTAATCAAGCATTTGAAAGAACTAGGAATAAACCAGACTTCAAGGAAATTTGTCCAACTCACTTTATAAAAGTTGTCTAACCCTAGAAAGTAGATTTGGATGGCAAAGCCTTGTAAACCTAAGACTCCTCCAACGTCTCCCGGAAGGAATAAATCCTTTTTGCTTTCACTTTGTTCACATTTGATCACTTTTACGAAAAGGAACCTGCTGTACCATTCTAAATGTTCCCTGTTAAAACAAGTTAGTCCCTGCACCAGGCATAGTTACTTTCTCCAAAGCAAAGAGGAGATGCTGTCATCCTTCCAGTGCCTCAGAGAAGAGTCATTGTGTGGCTAATTGTTAGCATTGCATTGTGTGCCAGAAGACTTCGGTGCTATGAATAATCTGCCTTGCACAATCTCTGCCAAGCATCCTTCTCTACCGTCCTTGTGGGCTTGCTTCAGAAAGGGGATGAGTCATGTAGTGTTAGAAGCATAGAGGCTTCACACCGAAAGGGACTTTAGATGTCATCTAAACTAAAATCCTACCCAATATAGGCGTTCTTGTCATCAAATCCTCAGCAGGGGCATGATGACTACTAGTTTTGAAATCAGAACCTTGCTGCAGATCTCAGCTCTGCGGCTTCCTAGCTTTGTCACTTAGAACTGGTGGCCTTTGTGAATCTTGGTTTTCTTATCTGTAAGATGGGATATTGTTTGTGCTACCCATCTCTAAGGTCTGTTGTGAAGAAAACACCTTAAAGCACTATACAAAGGTGAACTATTATTGCCAAGAGGAACTCAACTACCTCACAAGAAAACCCCCTTCCATTTTTAACACCTCTAATTGGAAGGAACGCACTTTTTGGCTTGTTTTTGTTTTGTACTGAGTCAACAAAAAAATCTGTCTTCCCCAAAATTTTACCCTTTGGTTCTAGTCTAGTCCTCTGGGATCAAAGAAAATAAGTTTACTCTTCTTTCTGCATAATCCTTCAAATATTCAAAGACAGTAATCCTTTATCCACCTGAGTCATCTCTCCTCCAGGCTAAACATTCTGCATCCCTTCAGCTGTTCCTCAGGTAGACGGGTTTCAAGTTCCTTTAGCATGCTGGATGACTTCCTCTGACCACACTCTGTCTTGTCAATATCCCTGACAGTCCCTTCCCAGTCTTCTGAATTATCCTCATTCACACACCCTGTGTCCTAGTGAGACTGATCTGTAGCTATGACGTTCAGTCTCCCTCTCTGATGTATTTGTATGAGTTGTCCCATGCATACATCCAGAATTTACCTTCCTCACCTGTACCTCATAGAATCCTTTGTTGTTCAGGCATTTCAGTATGTCTAACTCTTCGTGACCCCATTTGGATTTTTCTTAAAAAAGATACTGGAGTGGTTTGTCATTTCCTTTTTCAGCTCATTTTACAGATGAAGAAACTGAGACGAATATGGTTAAGTGACTCGCTCAGGGTCACACAGCTAGTAAGTATCTGAGGTTGGATTTGAACTCAGAATGATGAGTCATAGAATGCACAGTTCAGATATCAATTCCTATATAAGACCTTTATTACTTTACATTTATTAACACTCTCTCCTTCTGGAAATATGGAAACATAAGATCAACAGAATCATAGATTTAGTTCTATAAAGGTCATCTACTCCAACTACTCCCATGAAGAGGTAAGAGACTTACCCAGGGTCATACAAGATTACCTTAGTGAAAGAAGCAACATTCAAACTATGTCCTCTAACTCCAAATTTGACAATTTTTTCCCCTCCTGGACCATGTTGCTATACCCCAGTGCTTTCTAACTTATCCCCTAGTAGGATGTAAATTGAGAGTGGGGCCTGGTCTTTTATTTCCATTTGTATCTATAGAGCTTGTACATAGTAAGTACCTAATATACATTTCAGTTAGGCCAACTTGATAAAATGTGGCACCCAGGACTGAACACAACACTCAAATAGGTGGGACTGTTGTCCCTTGGCTCTAGATGTCTTTGTTTCTACCTTTTCATCTTTCATTTTCATTCTGACTCTTGTCTGCGATTCCATGTCCAAGTACCATTCTCTGAACCTTAGCTTTTAATTTTTCTCTCCTCAAGTTTATCCTTCTTAGAGATGCCCTATTCAGGCATAAGCCCCTTTTAGAGTAAGAAAGGGGCCACTAAAAAGTACTAGATGGTAGCAGTTTCCAGTTGTTAATCATCAGGAACTAATAAAGACTCTGTGGTGGTAATTACTTGGGTCAATATTGAGGTCAAAGTCAGTTCTGTTCATTTCTAAGGAACTGTCTGAATTCTTTGGCCATCTGGAATTTTTCTGCACCTTATCTCACTTGGAATACATGGGCCATCATCTTAGGCTTAGAAATTCTGGTTATAAGCAGTGTTGACCTATAGCCCTTTTCTCCTAGGGAACTCAAATCATCTCCCACATGATTACATGTGGGGCCGGAAAGAAGTGAGTTCTGGTGGCACATATGGAGAAAGAGACTCACAAATTGGGAACTGCTCCATGTTCCACAGATAGAAATACAAGGTCCCCGTTTCTCCAGTGCCCTGCCTTGCAACAAAATGAAGACACAGCTGGATGTTACTGTCTCTTCTCAGCACATTATTTAACCTGTTTCCTATTCAATCTGTTCTCTTAGTTTTCCCTTCTCTGTCTCATATTCTTCATCTGTAAAATGAAGGCGTTATTCCATCCTAGTATTTTAATCCCCTGTTCAATGAAGGTGTGAATATGACATTCTCAACTTTAGTCACTAGAACCTTGGCCTCATCTTATAAGAATACCTTATGGGTTAGCTTAGATCTTTTACACTTTGCAAAGCACATTTCATATCTGTTATTTCTTTAGTTTCCTCTGCTTCTGGAATATGAGAAAATCCTATACAATTTCTCCTCCTTGCTCTGACGGCCACCTGGACCTTGGAGCTCCCCAACTCATTTCACCAGGGTCACCAGTGTCAATCAGCTTGTCTTTGTCACCCAGTCTCTAAATGAGTTTTGAGTAATGCATATACTTCCTCAGTCTCTTTTTATATAATAACAGGGAGCAATAACAAATACCCTCATTTTCCCTTCCAAATGGAGACCAAAGTTTAACAACCTCTCTAGTTAACCCTGTGGAAAGAGTCCAACTAAATGTGAATTAGGATCTATTGGGCCATTTAATACATATTTTAAAAAAATATTTTTCCTGCTAGGAAATGAGATTGACTTGGCAGCCGGGTCTGTCCTTCATAGGCTGTCTAAAATTAGAACCCGGTTGACAAGGCAATCCTTATCTACAACTGAAGGCCTGAGCAGTGGATGCAGGGAAATGTCAAAAGTACAGTTTCTGTTTCAATTTTGAGGTTCAAAAGACCTCTGCAAATGGAAGCACAGAAAAAATTTGTGCTGTTTCTAAAGCTTTTAGACTCCAATTCCTCAGGTACCATTCGATTAGAGTGTCAGGTTTACAATGGAATTAGTGTCCCTGGTAGTCTAGGAGATCTTACTCTTTCCTATTCATTCATCGCTCCAGCTATGAACAGCAGAGATGGTGAGCACAAGGTCTCTTGCCCTTTAGCTACTTGAGTACTGTTAGCTTGGGTCCTCGTGGGGGCTGTGAAGCACCGGCTGACAGCTCAGTTTTGCGGTAACACCAATCCAAATGTGTTGCCTCCCCAAGGTCCTACAGATTAACGTTGTTTAGTTCTGTCCCCCAGAATACTCCTCCTTACAGGAATTTGCCTACATTTCTAGATTTGAAGACACCCCATACTCTGAAAGATTGTACCAGATAGAGACTTAGTGACTGGTCAATTTGAATGAATGTAGGCTATACCCACTGGACAGATCTCAGCTCCCATGTCTTCAGGCCAATGGGGGAAATGATGGCTTATAGGGAATTGGGAAATGATAGAGAAATCTATTAAATGAATCTGTTGTCTGACTGGTCATGGCAGCTGGATTGCTTGAGGGAAAGGCTTTTGTTATCAAGTTTGTACCTCCTATCTCCTCAGTCTTTATCACTCCTATCAAAGTATACCAACAATACTTTGAGCTTCTAAACAAAGGTGGGGAACCTGCGGCCTTGAGGCCACATGTGACTCTCTAGGTCCTCAAGTGTGCTCTTTTGACTGAGTCCAAGTTTTACAGAACAAATCTTTTTATTAAGGGGATTTGTTTGGGGAATTTTGGATTCAGTCAAAAGGCTACATTTGAGGACCTAGAGGACCACATGTGGCTTCAAGGCCGCAGGTTCCCCACCCCTGATCTCTATATTCTTTATAAGATGTGCTTTTTAGTTAGTAAAATCAATCTTTACTAACTGTACCTAACATAAAAACTCCCTTCAGTTCTGGGCATGGCCCACAAAGTTCCAGTCCCATCATTCTTGGAAAGGGAAGTTAGGTAAGCTGCCCTCTCCTACTCTAGACCTCCACCCTCATATTAGCAAAACTTTATGATCCTATGGTGTTAACTTTTCAAAGTGTTCCACATATGTCATCTCATTTTAAGGACATAGAGAAGGCTCTCTTTCTGCCAAATATGCCTCCCTTCCACCTGCTCACACCACGCTTATCAGTGTGTGGAATCCTTCCGTTAGAGAATCATTCCTTTGACTTGAGGTTTTGACCTTGGTGGAAATAGAAATCCCCCTGGAAGAGGTAACAAAGGATATTTTATTGCTTGTTTATACCTTAAGGTGAAAAATTTTGATCTTTTCCTGGGAGAAGCTTTTAATATGGAGAACAGAAGACACTGAATGCCTGAACAGGGCATCTCTAAGTAGGGTAAGACACTGAATACTGCAAATAAAGACACTGAAGTGAAGGAAGTGTCTTGAGCCTAGCTAAATTCCATATCTTCAGCAATCTGATGAGTAGTGAAGGATAAAAAGGATGTCTGGCTTCAGTCCTGGCTTCTGTCACCAACTCTCAGTGTGACCTTGAGCAAGTCAGTTCCATTGCCTAGTTTTCTCAAATACACAATGAGAAGGTTGGACTACATGACTTCTGGAACCCCTTTCTATTTTAATATTCTATGTTTCTGTTTGTGGTTGTTTATCCATTTCAGTTGTGTCCATCTTTTCATGACCCCATTTGGGTTTTTCTTGGCAGAGATACTGGAGTGGTTTGCCATTTCTTTCTCCAGTTCATATAACAGATGAGAAAACTGAGGCAAACAGGGTTAAGTGACTTTCCTGGGCTCATACTGCTAGGAAATGTTTGAGACCGGATTTGAACTCACAAAGATGAGTCTTCCTGGTACTCTGTCTACTGCACTACCTAGCTGCCCCATGATTGTATTACATAAATGTATTCGGGGAGCAGATAATAAAAAGAGTAGACCTGAGAACAAGGATGAGAACTGACCTCTTGTTTTTCCTGCAGGTTCGAGCCATAAGACTGTCTTTTGTGGGGGAGATGGGTTGGGAGCTGCACATCCCCAAGGCCTCCTGTGTACCTGTGTACAAGGCTGTGATGAAAGCAGGTGCCAAGCATGGCATTGTCAATGCAGGCTACCGGGCAATCGATTCGCTGAGCATTGAGAAAGGTAGGTTCTTGCTGACACACTGGAAGTTACTACCCCTGACCCCTCCTCCCTGAGTCTGGACCTCCTCCCAGGTCATTCTCCAAGGCATAATTGTGCTCTAGCAAGTCTGTCTTCACTTTCTGAATTTCTTGTTCCCTCACTGCTCTGGCTATCCTTCCTCTATGCTGTCCTTGACACAAATAAATGCACAATGTTTGCCATGGCCACATTGCCTTCCCTCCTCTGTGAAACTTTGAGACCCTCTATCTCATCTTCCCCTAATCACAGATTCTCCATGCCTTTCCAAGGGATCACGAGCTAATCTGATTTTTTAAAAAATTGTTTCAGATAGAATAGTAGAACCAGAGGATATCAGGGCTAGAAGTGAACTTAGAAAATAGAATGTTAGCATTCAAATGATGAAAGGATCCTTAGAAGTCTTTAGCCTAACCTTCTAATTTTAAAAATGAAAAATGAAAACCCCCAAACTGAGACACACAGTGCAAATCCAATCATGTCTCACCCCCCCCCCCAAACACACACTCAATAAATTCCAATAGCTTCCTATTTACTGCCAGAAGCAAATAAAAAATTCTCTGTTTGGCATTCAAGGTCCTCTAGCCTAGTCACCTCCTACCTTTCCAATATTCTTACAGCTTACTTCCTGACGTGCCTTTGTAATCAAAGAGGAGTAAATGACATCAGAATGTCAGGGTCAATTTCCATTGTGTCCAATTGTGGCTAATCAAACCACCATGAGCTTGGAAGGCACTACCATGTGTTGTAAACAAATGGTTCATATGAACATTTCAGAAGGAGATATCTCTAAATATGCACATTTCATGTTTCTTTTGAGCTATTGCAGTTCTACTTTGCTCGTAGAGTATTGCAACTTCTCATGACCCCATTTGGGTTTTTCTTGGGAGAGATGCTGGAGTGATTTGCCATTTCCTTCTCCAGTTCATATTACAGATAAGGAAACTGAGGGCATCCCCTCTGATGAGGGCAGACCTGTGCCAGTGTCTCCCATGTCTCACAATGGATTCCAAAATTCTTCAAAGAGACTTTGAGAGTATTGTTGTATCACTTCTGACCTCCATATGAGTGCTTGCCTTGTAGGAAAAAAAAAAAAAGACGACTCCCCAACATGTACTGTGATCCAGTGATACTGCGCTCTTGTACATTCCACAAACAAGATGCTCCATATTTTGACTCCTGTCATTTCTCTGTGTGTCCCTCATGCCTGGAGTGTTCTCCCTCCTCCACTCTTCCTACTGACCTCCTTAGCTTCCTTTGCATCCCATCTAAAATCCCACTTTCTCCCAAAAGTCTCCCCTAACCTCTCTTAATTCCAATGCCTTCCCTCTTTTAATTATTTTCTATTTATTCTGTATATAGCTTGCTTTGTATATATTTGTCTATATGCAGTCTTCCCAATTAGATTATAAGCTCTTTGAGGACAGGGACTATCTTTTACCTCATTTTATATTCCCGGTGATTAACCCAGTATCTGGTGTATAATAGGCACTTAATAAATGTTTACTGAGTGGTTTATTGAAACCACACTGTGTAGGAGGTAATTCATACTGTCTTTCTATTGGTCAAGTCCTGCTCTCCTTGACTCTAATAACATTGGACATCCTCTGCAGGCTACCGACACTGGCATGCAGACCTTCGCTCTGATGATACCCCTCTGGAAGCAGGGTTGGCTTTCACCTGTAAACTGAAGTCCACCATTCCCTTTTTGGGACGAGAAGCACTAGAGAAACAGAGGGCCTCCGGTCTCCTCAGACGTCTGGTCTGTTTTACCATTGACAAGTAAGTCCCTCTGAGGCTCCTTCCCACCACTCCTGCTCACAGCTATCTAGAATTGAGAAACATTCCTTGCATACAGTCTACACCCCTCCCATTCAACTCCACAACTGGGATAAGAAATTTTTAAAGCAAATGGCAACATTTTAGACCCTCTACAATTTGGTACCTTTTTACTTTTCTACATTTCATGTTGTATTCCAGACTTTTTAAGTCAATTCCCCTACATAGGCCCTATGAATGAACCAAACAGGACCACTCAATCTCCTGTACTTTCCCACCTCCACACCTTTGCTCAAGCTGTGTATATGTATATGTATGTGTGTGAATTAACTTTCCTATCTTCTCTATTCCTTTTGAAATCCTACTTATTCCTTTAAAACCTAACTCAAATGCCACTCCTTCATGAAACCTTACATGAATACTCCTGTGGACCTCACATAGCACTTTGTTTTCCATTTTTTAGCATATTTATTGTGTATTATTTTATATTATAGCTATTTGCATAGTAAATATGTTAAACCCTCTTATTAGACTGTAAGCTCTGTGAGGACAGGTAGGATTATGTCTTACCAAGACTCTGCATCCAACTCACTCAAGACACTTTATAACTGTGTTCAACTGAATCAGTTTGAAGTGTAGTGGCAGCCTACACTGGGCAAGTAATGATTTTTGCCAAGAGAATAAAATGTATTTTGATTCTGTTTGTTTTTCACTCCACCTTTGTGGGTGGCAACGGATGGGAATAATTTTAATCAATGTTTTCAAAACTAGAATAATATTTCCAGACACTCTTGATTTGAAAAACTAAGATGCTCCATTTGCCCCTTATGTAACCATCACTCTTCTCCAAGGAAAAGCCAACGCCAAGAAAAAGAAGGGGGAAGTGTCTCTTATTGGCTTCAGACATCCCTTAGTTCACGTAGGCTTCTTTCTGAGCTATCCATCGACAGACAGCAGCTCTTCTGGGCAAGATGGGTGGGCAGGGGGCCAGTCAGCAGTGAGCCCCAGAATGAATGCTGTCCTAGGCTCAGCTGAGTGAGGCGCAGAGTCATTGGAAGTGCAAGAGAAATTTCAGTATCTTTGAGTCTAGCTCTCTCATTTTATAGCTGAGGAAACTGAGACCCAAAGAGTTAAATGGCTTCAAAATTATTTAATAATAACTAGGTTAATTAATCTACTAAGAGTCTGAATCAGGATTCAAACCCAGATCTTCCTAACTCCATGTCCAGACCACTATTTACACTGCCTTTCAGCATAAGGAAGGCAATAGCACTGCTACACTCTACCCTGGTAAGGTTGCACCTGGGATATTGTGTTCAGTTTGGGGTCACACATTTTAATAAGGACAGAAATCAGCTGGATTGTACCTGGAAGCAAGTAAACAGGATAAGGAAAGCTTTGGAGGATAAGCCGCATGGGGATCATTTGAAGGTTGTTTACCTGGAAGGAGAGAATATTTAGAAAAGATACGACAGCTGCCTTTAAGCATTGGAAGGGATATTACATGAAAGAATGGGGATTCATTAAGGTAGCTAGATGGCTCAGTGACCTGGAGTCCAGGAAAGCCTGAGTTCCACTCTTGCCTGAGGCACAAATCACCTGATATCTCAGCCTCCATTTGTTCATCTTCAAAATGGGTCTAATAATAGCGTCTATTTCTCAGGGTAGTTGGGAGGACCACATGCAAGGATGGCTCATTCAGACTGCTTGCTTCACAAACCTTAAATGGCCCTGTCAATACCATTTGTTGCTGTTTGGCGCTGGCCCCAGAGGATAGAACTGAGAGCAAAGGGGACTTTATTCAGAGAATGCAAATTTCAGCCATATTTAAGAAAAAATCTCCTAACAATCAGTCATCAAAAAGTGAAATAGGCTGCCTCAGGCGTTAGCCATTTCTCTCTTTGGAAATCTTCTGGCAGAGGCTGGATGCCCACTTATCCTGATAGCGTGGTAGAAGTATGGTCTGTCAGGAGCAGGCTACACTATATAATTTCCAAGGTCTTGTGTGAATCTTAGACTCTGTGATTCTGTGAGGCAATGTGAAATAAGCCTAGTGCGATCTCCAGGAGGGGAGAAGGGAGGGAAGAAAGGAGAGAATTTGGAACTCGACATTTTCAAAAACAAATGCTAAAGTTTTTTAACATGCAATTGGGGAAGAAATAAAATATAAGAGAAAGCTTTTTAAAAAGAAGGACAAAAAGGGAAAATAAGGCTGGAAACAGAGTTTGGAGCAAATTGTGGGAAACCCTATTTTATCCCCTAGTTAATAGGGAAGCCAATGAATTTATGAGCAGAGCAAGAAATGGTCTGAGTTGTGCCTTAGGAAAAAGATTTCCACAGCTATTTGGAGAATAGGGCCTAGAAAGTGACATAAAAGATAAGACTATTAACAATATTAACATTTTTACAAATAGTCCAAATAATCCTGCTGATGATTCTCCTAAGTCTGACTTTTAATACTAATAAAAAGCGGAAAGGCAAAACACCATTGCTGCAGTTATGGGGCTTTATGTATGTGGGCCTGCCATTGTGGACAGCCAGAGAGGGCTATGTCACGTGTGGCCAGATTCCTGGAATGTACCTTACGATGCCCTTCAAAAGATGAGTCAAATGTGATGAGCCGAAGAAAGAAAGAAAGGAGGAAAGGAAGGAAGGAAGGAAGGAAGGAAGGAAGGAAGGAAGGAAGGAAGGAAGGAAGGAAGGAAGGAAGGAAGGAAGGAAGGAAGGAAGGAAGGAAGGAGGGAAGGAAGGAAGGAGGGAAGGAAGGAAGGAAGGAAGGAAGGAAGGAAGGAAGGAAGGAAGGAAGGAAGGAAGGAAGGAAGGAAGGAAAGAAGGAAGGAAGGAAGGAAGGAAGGAAAAAAATTGCGATTTGTCATCTTCCCCCAGTTTCTGTATATTATCTCCTGTTCGCAAGTCCTTCAGCTTGACTCTTCCAATGCCTCCTCCTCCTCCTTCTCTTCCTTTCCTTCCTCTCCCTCCTTCTCCTTTTCCTTTCTTTTCTTTTTCCTCCTCTCTCTTTTCTTCCTTCTCTTTCTTCTTCTTTTCCTTTTCCTCCTCCTTCTTTCTGCACAGCTCTTGCTTGGGGGCTGTAGTTGAGATGCCAGGGTCCTCCACTAAGCAGGGATAAGGTCTCAGACAAGTACAATGCTGATGAGGAGAGAGTCATTGGATCTGCATCCTCAACATCCAGAAATCCACTTTTAAACCAGAGAGAAAAACAGCTTTCCACCCTGCGGATATTTTTTCAAGGCACTTGATTTTAAAAAGATGAGACAAGTGCCCATTATTTTCACTTCACTTTCAGTGCAGGGCTACCAAAAAGAAAACAATGCCTTCAATTTTTCTAGAGCCTTAATACCTTTCCATGTCCATTATCTATTTGTGAGTTAGGAAGGTCAAGGTTTATTGTCCCTAATCTTCATATGGGAAAACTGAGACGCAGGTAGCATGAGACCTTCATATTGTAAATTATTGTGAAGTATGGTAAATTAGTGGTACAGTGTCCACTGTCCAGATTCACTGTATTCAAAGGATGGTTCTCACAGACAGAGAAAGGAACTTTGAAATGATAGATGAATGCCCAGGCTCCCAAAAGAGCACCCTTTGGAAATAATAGGCTAGAACCCAGTTCTTCTGACTTGTGATTGCTGTGCTTTTGTTTTCCTACCGTATCAGAATCATTGCTCTCTTTTCTGAGGTTCAGAGGCTAACGTGGAGTGACATGAACATAATTTTGGTTTTGGACTCAACTTTCTACCTATACTTTCACATCTCAGAATGCTCAAGACTTTCTCTGTAGAGTTGCCCCTGGATGAGGCAAGAATCGCCTGACCATTCTTCCGACTTCTATTATTTCCCCACCCCCAATTCATTTTATTTATTCTGTAAGAGTAATCCTGATTATGTCATTTCGCTGCTTAAAGACTTTCAATAGCTCCCTATTGCCAAAAGACTCTCTACAACCTGTTCCTTCTTTATCTTTCCAATCTTATTTCAATCTGTTCCCTTCATTTAAAGTAAAGCTTCAATCAAAACATTCTACTGGATAATCACCCCAAATAATTTAAAATTCTAAGCCTATGTACCTCTGTGATTTTCCTAAAGTAAAAGTCAGACCATGTCACATCCCTAATGGATAAACTCTGATGGCTTCCTATTGCCATTAAGATTAAATGGAAGTTTCTTTGTTTAATTTTTAAAGCCTTTGATGTCTGGGCCTCAAAACTACCTTTTCAAGTCTACACAACAGTTACACACATATACATATATGTATAAAGGATGTACATTTATACATATGTATATATACCCATATATGTATATGTGCGTAGATAAATATTGACAGAAATTTTTATTTTTACGAAAAAAGTTTATTTTTATATATATGTACATACAGCATATATTGCTCATTCCTGTGGCTTCTGGTACAGTCCAACCAGCCTTCCTGCTGTTCCTCACACATGAAACTCCTTCTCCACACCTTTGCATTGGCCATTGGCCATGCTTGAACATACTCCCACCTAATTTTTCCCTCTTAAAATTCCTTTCTGTCTTCAAAACTCTGACTAAGTAATACATTCCATGTAAAGCCTTTTTTGATCCTCCTAGGGGCTGGTTTCTCCCCCTGAAACGGGCTTTGTATTCATTTTGTGTGTATGTGTGTGTGTGTGTGTGTGCATTTCATCACATTCATTTATGTATACATTGTCTCCCTCCAAAGAATATAAGCTCCTTGAGGGCAGCAACCATTTTGTTTTTTTCTTTGTATCTCCATCACCTAAAACAGTGCTTGGCACACGGTTGACACTTAATAAATGTTTCTTTCTTGCTTGATTGACCATCTTTTATGCTTCCAATGTGCTTCCTCTTTTCTTATCCCAGCTATCCTTCAAGACTCATCTCAAAGACCATGTCCTCCTTGAAACTTCTCCCCACAATTCCCCTGTTAGACATTCTTGCTTTCTTCCAAACCCTCATAAGTCCTTACATCATATTCTGACCTGGGTTACAGTTGTGTACCTGATTTTCTCCCCTACTTGACTAAGTCCTTTAAAATTAGAGTCCTTGAGGGAAGAGAACAAATCTTATTTACTTTTGTAACCTACCCTAGCCCATTGTACATAGTGATTAATACATTTTAGTGGAATATGTGAGTGGTTTTTTTTTTTTATAGAAAGGTACCCATGTTTGGCCTGGAAGCCATCTGGAGAAATGAAAAAGTAGTTGGCCACATTCGGAGGGCAGACTTTGGCTTCACCATCAATAAAACCATCGCCTATGGGTACATCCAGAACCCAGATGGAGGTCCAGTAAGTACTTGGGGGTAGCTCAACTTAAGTAACTTAAAAGAGACATGCAGACTGATGTCAGGAACAGTATTCTGTCTCAAAAGGATAACAAAAGAATGAGTTGTTTTTTCTGCAAGCCTTCTGTCATGAGCCAGAGAGGACTAGAGCTGGAAGTCCTCCCATACCCACCCAGTCCTTGGCACTGTACCCCATACCAGCAGCTCCCTGGAGGGCCTAGGCTCCAGCTATGGAAAAGCTGGGGGCGGAGAAGGGGGACAAAACATTTCTGACAGGGCGTGATGACAGATAAGGCCCTGAGCCGAAGCCTCTGCTGGAGGGAAAAAGGGAGAGAAGAGGAGAGGCAAATCAAGATGGAAAACTGGTGCAGCGACATGAATGAGTCATGTAAACTGTATCTCCAGGCTGAGTTGGCTGTGGTTTTTTGTATTTTCCTTTTAAGATACTCTGACTTTTGAAGCACAAGGTTTATGTTAGTCAGAATTGAGGACAGAGCCAGAGGATAACAACTATTCTTTCCTAACCCAGAAAGAATGAAATTTTGAAATGCCATCCCATGCTTTTTACTCAAAGGATAAGACCAGGGCAACCAATGACCCAAACTCTATTCCTTCAGATCTCAACCACTGCTCCAACTTTCTGCTCTAAAAACGACCTTTCCTCATTCATCTTAAATCCTTTCAGCATCCTCACTACATACACACACACACACCGAAACACACACACACTTTTGTGCTATATCTTAGCTTTGCCTCTATCCCACCCACAGTATGATCTGTACATATAGCTCTTTAACAACTGTTGGTGAACTGACTCCTTCGTTGGTTGGCTGAATGAATGAGTGAATGCTCTTTCAATTTAACAGAACATTTAGGTGCTTACTAGGTTCCAGGCTCATTTTGACTTGCATTTCTCTTATGTGTTATATCATGTGGTTGTCAATAGTTTGAGATTCTTTTGAGAACTGTTTATTCACATCTGTTGATCCTTTATTTATTGTAGAAATGATTTTTGATCCCATCTGCTATCTTGAATACCAAATCTTTATCTGAGAAATTTGATAAAACTGTTTTCTCCATTCATTGCTTGCTTTCCCATCTGAGATGTATTAATTTTGTTTGTGTAGAAGCATTTCAATTTCCAATAGTCATTATCATCTCCATTCTTTGCATACTTCTTTGCCTTCTTAGTCCATCAATACTACTGTAACTTTATTTTCTTCCCTTCCCAGTTTCTACCCTATAGTTTAAGCAGTTCAACATTTACCTTTGACTCCCTTGCCTGTTGACCTACCACCATTCACACCAAGCCAATTCTCCACTCTAGATTAGCCCCATCATCTATCTTGTGCATTAAATTACTGAGCTCTATCTGTGCCATCTAGATCCACTATTAATTCACATTTTCTAATCTGAACTGGGTCTCCACTGCTGCATATGAAACTTATAGTTATCTATTCTCTTCCAGTTAGTGGCTATTCTCTTCTTTCCATGAGCCTTTCCCCACCCTTAGAAGATACCCTTACTTCCTACTGTACTAAGAAAATGGAAGCCTTCAGCTCTCTTATTCCACATTTCAGCACTCCTCTATATCTTCAAAATTTACTCCTGCCTCTGAGGAACAGGTGGCCAAAGCCTTCTCTTCTACCTGTACCCTCTCTCTCCCATGCCCTCACTTCTTTCCTAAGAGCTTACCCATCTATACCCTCTCATCTTTAATCTCTTCTGAACAACTTGTCTTTCTTAATTGCCCTTAGGTAACCAGTCACTTGACCATCATATCTCTTCAAATCACTCCATATCTTGCCTTCTTTTCACTGCTGCACTCCTAGAAAGAATCATCTCTACTTATTGCCTCCAATTCCTCATTTCTTCATCACCCACTCACTCAGTCTCTGGTTTTGGACCCCACCACTTGCCTGAAACTGTCCTTTATCAAGGATTTCTTAACTTCTAAATATGGCAAGCTTTTCTCAGTTCTCAGTCTCTGTGACCTCTATGTGCCTTTTAATGCTGTTGACCACTCTCTCCTCCTGGACATTCTCTGCTTCCTTGGCATCCATGAAATAAATGTATTTTAGTTCTCCTTCTACCTGTATGGCTGTTCCTTTTCAGACTCTTTGTGAATCTTCATTTGTCTCATGCCTGCTTAACATGGGTGTCTTCCAGGTTTCTATTCTTGTTCCTCTTCGTTTTCTACAATTTCTTCTTTGGTCATTTTATCTGTTCCCAAGGGTTCAAATATTATTGCTATGTAGACGTCTTTCCATTTTGTGTATCTCCATCCTTAAACTCTCTTAATTCCAGGAACACACTGTCAGTTGCCTGCCAGACATCTCCTCCTACACATACTGTGGAAATCACAAAACTGGCATGTTCGAAACAGAACTCAGCACCTTCCCCCCTGAATCCACCACTCCTCCAAACTTCCTTGTTTTTGTACATAATTACTCAGGTTTAAACTTCAGGGTTATCCTTGACTCTTCCCACTTCACCACCCACCTCAACCAATCAATTTCTAAATCATGTTGATTTTACCACCATCCATCTCTCCCATTTACTCTCTTCTCTCCACATACACAGCCATCAGTCTAGTTCCTCCCTTCATTGCCTCTGTTGTAACAGAGGTCATTGGCAACCTTGCACCTGAAACACCTAAATCCATATGATTGGAGAAACTAGCAACATAAAAAGGAAAAAAGGATGAGTCTGCTGTTCACTTTGAAAATGCTTTTTAGAGTAAGAAGAACTATCATTATCTTCACCATCAATAACAAATATTCTGAACATCAATTACAGTGCTTTGTAAAAGCTCAGAGACCAGTGGAATGATTTTCAATACTTGGACTTTCCGTAGGGAAATTAATTGAAAGGAAAAGCTCTCAACTCAAAGTTTTTGGAAGAGCAAATTGAAAGTCATTTGGCCTTCCAAATTCTCCCCAAAGTCCTTCTACACAAACGAAATCAATGCAACTAAGATAAGATGGCAAGCTGTTGATTAGGAAATGTCCTTCTTGATTCTAAGAGGGCAAACTAACTTCCTGACAAATGCTTAAAGTTTCTTAACTCAGTAAGACAGAGATGGGGACTAGACCTGTGATTTCATTTGTAGAGGGAACTCCCAGGTGAGGAATCTACTTGTATGACTGCAGGTCAGTACTTTAATTTAGAGCTTGAGAGAGTTGCCTAGAGCACTGAGAGGTAAGTTATGTGCACAGACTCACATAGCCAGAATATATTAGAGGCAAGACTTGAACCCAGGCCTTTCTAATTCTGAAGCTACTTCTCTATCTACTATATTATGTCAATAATACTGATACTACTAATAATTATGAAAACTCTTAGAGTTTGTTTTGTTTGGGTCCATATTTATGTCTTCTTCAGGGTGGAGGACTCACAGTGAGGAAATTTCTTCCACCTATGTAGATTGGCAACTCATTTTTCATTTACAATCTTAGAGGAATTCCTTGGGGTAACTTGGAGGGCTTATATTTCTTTTTTGTCCATTCTTCTGACTCTAAGGCCAGACTTCTCTTCATTATGTTCAGCTACCTTGCCAACAGCAACAATAACAGCTAACATCTATACAGATATTTTAAGATTTACAAAGCACTTAACTCACATAATTTCATTTGTTCCTTACAAAACTGTCTGAGGTAAATTCTTCAGTTATTATCCCCATTTTATGATGAAGAAACTGTGCTCCAAAAAGGCTACATGAAATTAACTTGTTGTCGTTCAATTATGTCCAACTCATCAAGACCCCATTTGGGGTTTTTTGGCAAAGATTCTGGTGTAGTTTGCCATTGCCTTCTCCAGTTCATTTTATAGATGAGGAAACTGAGGCAAACAGGGTTAAGTGACTTGCCTAGGGTCACATAAACAATAAGTATCTGAGGTCACATTTGAACTCAGGTCTTCCTGACTTCAAGCCCAGCTCTCTATCTATTGTGCCGCCTAGGTGCCCCAAGGGAAATGATCACAATGATATAATTAGTGACCAGGGTGGGGTTGGACCCTAAGTCTCTCATGGCTCCAAGACAAGAGTTTTTTTTTTTTACTACCCAAGCACTGCCACCGCCATCACTATCACCCTTATCCCTTTCTCTCTGTGAGTGAACATTCAGTAAGGGACCACCATGTACTATATGCTAGAGATCAAAACATAGCTTACAAGGGCTCTTAATCTAACAATAAAGAGTTAGCACAGAATGAGCATGTAATAAATACTTAATGACTGGTCAAATGAAGTTATAGGTGTGAAAGTCTGGAAAGCTATACATGGTTGATGGAAATATTATCATTCAATCGACAAGCATTTATTAAGTGCCTACTATATGCCAGGCACTGTGTTATGCTTTGGGCATGGAACATTGAATTAAGGTGCTTCACATTCCTTTCCTTAAACCTAGTGTTTGAACTCTCATCTCAAGCCCTCTACCCTGGCTGGTAGGGTAGAAGTATGAGGGCCAAGAGAAGAAACTTTGGGGGAATAAATTAGTTGATCAGCATGTATTTATTAAATGTGTTTTCAGCTCCGTATTGAGTGCTGTGGGGAAGTAGAACTAGAAACACTATGGCTAAGTCAAACTTAGTTGGGAAAGTCAGTGACAGCCCAGAGGATAGTTTTACTTTGGGTCTAATTGAGAGCATGGAGAGGAAAGGAAGTGCAGTGGACGGGTGCAGTTGAACCAGGAAGAAATAATCCGTTCCCCAGAGAGTCCTTGCTCTTGTCTCTTGGTGTTGAGGAGTAAAGTGGGCCATGAGGTAGGAATACCATGCTAGAGAAGTTGGGGGCAGCAGCTAGGGGACTCACTCCTCAATTCACTAGCAGGTAGTGAGTGCAGGGACGAAGCAGTTCCCACCAAGAGAGGAAATATGCCCAGCCAGATGTCAGCCCATGGGAAAAACCTATTCATCTCCTTATTAGTTACAGCCCTAGAAATAGGAGAAGGGGAAGGTCTTTTAAAATGTGATGATTGAACCAGATAACTTTCTAAAGTCTTTTCCAGTTCTAAAATTTATATTCTAAGTGTGCTCTTCTAGACATCAACAACCTGGGAAAAACTCTACTTACACCTATGCTAGATATGGGCAGCATGGGTAGATAGAATAGTAGAGACTCATCTTCCTGAGTCCAAAAACAGCCTCAGACACTTATGAGCTGTGTGGCCCTGGGAAAGTCACTGAACTCTGTTTGCCTCAGTTTCTTCATCTGTCAAATGAGTTGAAGAAGGAAAAGGCAAACCACTCCATTATCTTTGCCAAGATAACCTCAAGTGGGGTCATGAAGAGTTGAATATGACTGAAAAAATAAGGGAAGGGAAAGGCCATTTAAAATAGGAAGGTTGAATTAGATGATCTCCTAAGGTCCCTTCCAGCTTTTTAAGCCATTAAGCTCATAGTTTATAATTTACAATTTCATTTAGTGACCAAGATTTACAGATGCTCATAGTTCACAATTGTTTCAAGTCAAATCATGACATGAATGAATGAATGAAAAAACATATATTAAATATTACTGCATGCTAGACATTGTGTTTAGTGAGGGGGATACAAAAATACAAAGACAGAAAGTCTTTGCCCTAAAGTAGCTTACATTATAAAAGGGAATGGGAGCCAAGGAAAGCAGTCTATCATCCCTGAGATGTCAGAGTCAGTCAGTTAGTCGACAGGCATTTATTAAGCACCTACTATGTGCCAGAAAAATCGATTTGGCTGCTCAGCGGAGGCTAGATTAGAGGGAAGATAGATCGGAGACAGGGGAAGTTATTGAGAAATTGAGAAGGCTATCGTAATAGTCTAGGCCAGTGGTTCTCAAAGTCTGGGGACTTTTTCAGGGTCCACAAGGTCAAAGTTGTTTTTCTAATAATACCAAGACATTATTTGCCTATTAAAATTCTCTTCCTTGTATGAAGCCAGATTTTCTTCATATACTTCAACCAAAACATATTCAACAAATTAAATACAGAAACAGATACGAGAGTCCAGCTGTCTTCTGTTGTGCTAAGATTTAAAGAGATTTGCAAAAATATAAAGAACAATGCTACTCTTGTCACTATTTTTCTCTTTTTAGAAAATAAAGTTATTTTTACTAAAATGTATTATACCAACTTTCAATAATTTTATTCATTTAATGGATTAATATTTTAAAATTTTATCAGTTTTAATTTCTTATTAACAAAAGGTCTTTAGGATCCTCAATAATTTTTAAGAGTCTAAAGGAGGTCAGAGGCCAAAAGTTAGGGCATGGGAAGCATCAGTGACGAGAATCATTACTAAGCTAGTAGTGATGGGTCTGGAGAGAAGATGTGTAGGAGAGATATTGGGAAGGTAAAAAAAACAGGACTTGCCCACAGATTGCATTTGTGGAGTGAGTTCAAGGGAAGAGTTGCTGTGAACCTAGGAATCGGCAGGATTCTGGGGCCCTTGACAGTAGTAATAGGGGAAGTGTGTTCATGCGTAGGATGGTCAACTGATATAACCTTTCCAAAAACAAAAGGGGTAGGTGGGCAGATGATAACACAACCTGGGTAAATGGTTTGACATGATGTACAGGTGAAGTATAGTTTGAGATTTGGGGCCCATGAGAAGATATGTTGTGGTTACTAAGTCTATTCAGCAGTGTCCGACTCTTCATGACCCCAGTGATTTGTCATTTCCTTCTCCAACTCATTTGACAGATGAGGAAACTGAGGCAAACAGGGTTAAGTGACTTACCCAGGGACACCCAGCTAGGAAGTGTTTGGAATTGGATTTTGAACTCTTCCTGATTCCAAGCCCAGTAATCTATCCACTGGACCGCCTATCTGCCCCTATGAGATGATACAGCGACTGCCCACATGAGCTACATTTTACTCAGTTACCCCAATCAAAACAAGTGAGCCCCAGGACAGAAGTTTCAAAGATTAATGAATTAACTCCCCCAGGACCTGGTTCAAGGTTTGGAGGAAAGGACACAAGATTTGGAGTTAGAGTTTAAATCTCAGCTCTTACTACTTATTACTCATGGAGTAAGTGACTTACCACTCAGATGACCTTGGGCAAATCATTAACCTCTCTGGATCTCAGTTTCTTCATCTCTAAAATAATTAGGTTGAACTACCATATCCTTTACCACAGATGAAGAGCTTGAAGGATCCTTAGAAGTTGTATAGTCCAGAGGCATCAAACATGAGTTATGCCAGATTTAAATATAGTTGGGAAGTGTTTGCAAAATGAATAAAAATAAAATGCAACAGAGATAATATTTGTGGTTTTCTAAGCCATTAGCAGCCCACAGGCGTCTGTTTCTATTTGAATTTGACACTATGGATCTAATTCACCATCCACATTTTACAGAAGAAGCCTCTCTGCGACACAAAGAAATTGGGTCTTCCTTAAGGTCACATTTAATCCTGTTTAAGTGGTACATCTAAGGTCTGTCCCAACCCTAAATCCTACCCTGTATTATGGTATATAATTAAGAGTTAAACTGTACCATATAGAGTTTAAGTGCTATTGGAGCTCAGAAAAGAGAAGTGTAAGTGAGGGCTGGAATAATCCAGGGAAGGCTTGAAAGGCCTTGAACCAGGCTTTGATGGATGAAAAAAGTCAGAGAAGAGAGAGGAGGAGTGAGAGAGCGGGATACAAGGACAAGCCAGCTCACACAGAAGCAAATACATTCCTGTCTTGGGCTTTCTTGCCGAAGTATGCCTAAAAGCTTGAATGGCTGCCAAGCCTGAAGTCCTTCCGGAAAAGGATGTGAGAGATTTTCACTGTCATTCACCTTCCACCCAGGGCTGCTTAAGGCCAAATTGAAAACTATGCAAATTGATAGAGAAGAGAGGCTATGGCGGGGGTGGTGGGTGGCCCTCCTTTTCTAATCTCTCTTTACCAATCCTCCCTTTCCACTGGCTTCCTCAGCCACAGACCCAGAAGGTTTCCTACCGGAAAGACAGTGTTCATTAAGCAGACATTAATGGGAGACATTAATCTCTCAGCTGGGTGTGATAACTTCCAGCCTGATTTACATGCTAATTGAAGTCTGCATAAGGGATAAAATGGGACAAAGGCTGTGTAGGGGAGAGGGAATGGCACGCAATACAGAACTCAGGTAGAAGTTCCCAACTCACGCCCCCAGGATTTGGTAAGGGGCACAGAACCTGCCCCCTGAGCGCTGTGGGAAATTGAAGGGGGTTATCTCCCTCCAATGCCTTGCCTCTTTTTTCTCTAATTCAACTCTCCCTCTCCACCCACCTCTTCTGTTTCCACCCATAGGCCCCTGGTGCTCTCAGGTGCTCTGAAAAAATAATCAGACTAATTCATACTGAGATTTTAATGACCTAATCATATATTATCCCTTCTAGGGGGATTTATCTTTTAAAAGAGGACCCCAAGGAGAGAAAACAACAAAATGGTATTGGGAAAGAGGAGCTTCAGGAATGGATTCAGATGTCAGCTCTGACACTGACTAGCAACAGGACCCTGGGAAAATTACTTAATTTACCTCTCTGAGTCTCAGTTTCTTAATCTCTTAAATTATCTACCTACGACCTAGTTACTATCTATCTGCTTCACAGAATTGTTTTGGGAGAAATGTTTTGTAAATTTTAAAGTGCTCTGTCCCTGCAATTTGTTGTTATTATCACCATGTGCATTATTAGCCCAAAGGAATACATTTTCTCTTGTCTAGACCTGTGATTTCGCAAGTCAGGGGAACTTTCCAGGAGGGAACCTCTCTCTATCAATACAGATAGCAACTGCTCTGCAACTTAAACTCAGAGAGATACCTGGAGATACTGGGAGATTGGGACACATTCAGGGTCATCTAGACTTCAATCCAGGTCTTTCTGACTTTTAAAACCAGCTCTCTACCTTACCTCTAGGAAGAAATCATTAAGTGTGGAATTTCAAACACAAAGAAGAAAGATTTTTTTGTTTTTTGGTGCGAAGGTTGATTTGATGTCCAACCAGAGATCTCTGACATCCCTTTCAGTCCTAGTAATCTTTGTTCACATTTGTTTCAAGCCACTAAATGTTTCTCAAGTGCCTACTACATTTGGGGAGAGCATTGGGTGAGATATTAAATTTAGATAAAACATTTTCCCTGCTTTCATGGAGTTTATGATCTAATACTGGTATACTATACCTACAAAATAAATATATAATAAAATGATATATAGATAATATATAAGGGGTGCAAAGTGTTACATGAGGGAAGAATGGTCATAACTAACTAAGGGGATCAAGGATATCTTTGTGGAGGAGGTGGCATTTGAGGTGGATAAATGAGTAAGAATTCAACAGATTTGGAGGATAGGTAAAAGGGAACAACATGAGCAAAAGCATAGAGATAGGAGATCAGGATATATATCTGTATCCATATGTATCCACACATACATATGTATGTACACACATATGTGTATATACATAGGTACATATATACATGCATGCATACATGCATGCACATACACACATGTGTATATGTAGACATGCAAGAGATGGTGAGTAGTTCAGTTTTGTTGTGGTATATACTGGATATGAAATAAAATCCCTAAAGCAGGCTGACTCCAGATTGTAGAGAGCCTTGAATGACAAACTAAGGCATTTGGACTACTTGGTGGGCTCCAGGGAGTCATTTAAACAGAGAAGAGGCATGACCAGATTTACATGCAAGAAGATAGATCCTAGCAGCATGTGAAGAATGGTTTGAAGTAGGAAGAGCTCAAAGACTGAAAAATCTATTGGAAGGGTAGTGTGATAGTTCAGATGGTAATGAAGGCCAACTTTAGGATGATGGCCATGGGGGAGACGAAGGGAAGAGATACCAAGACAGAGACATAAGCAACAGAATGTGGCGGTCAGATGATGAACTTGGGAGACCTGGTGAGTGGTGATGTCATGGACATATGTAGTGAAATGAAAGAAAAAGATGGTTATGGGGAAAGATAATAAACCAGCATGAGATACCGTGAGTGTGACTTGAAAGTGAGGTATAGGTAGAAGCATTCTATAAGAGAGGTGGGGATGAGTCTTGAACTCAGGAAGAATTCTGACCTAGAAATTCATATTTGGAAGTCATCAGCATAAAAGGGGTAGAAGGAATGGGGGAAGTGGATGAGATTGCCAATAGGGAAAAAATATAGAGAGAAAGAAGAAAAGAGGACTGAAGACAGAGCTTTGAGGAGCATCTCTTCAATTTTATCATCCTTTGGTCTTGTGGTCTACCACGTCACCTTCTTCCCCTTTCCCTATGTGCTTAGGCAAAAATGAAAAGCACAACAAAATTCACCTGAATTAATGTAAAGGCTGCTTCCTTTTTATAAGACTCCAATGAAGTGATATCTAGTGTTTATTCAACCTTGAAGGTGAATTACTAATTTCCCCTCTCACAGCATAGTGACTGGGAGCTATAATAACAGAGTGGTACATACCTCATCAGATATGGTCACCATGCTTTTGACTCTACTGATCTTTGTCACAAGAGATGGTTTAATATAGAGGGAGGAGAGAGGATTTTTCTTCCTGAAAATTCCCACGATATAAAGACAAAATTCATTAATAAAGCACATATTTTTTAAAGTCAGTCATGAATTCACTTGGGCCAGAAACCAAAGTAGAGTCTCTATGAGGGATGTATATCACCAGAACTAGAGATTAGCAGATGCTCAATGAAATGATGAATCCTGTTCAAGGAACAATCCCTTTTCTAGCTAAGACAAAACCTTTGACATGCAGGATATCCAGCAGCCAATTACATTTTTTTGGTATTTGACTACATGTCCAGTACCAATGTGTATACAGCTTTACACATCACACAGCCATCCATTAATTCATAAGCCCCACTTACTTATAAAATTTGTATTATGTGAAGATCTGTTTTTCTCAGCAAAGCCTAGAGCTGCCAGAAATTATAGCTGTTTGTTTATGTTGCCGAGTTAAGGACACTCTTCCAGTAGTTCTAGTCCTGGGTTTAATTGCTGTACAGACAGAACACACATTTCTAATTGGCCCAAACAGCTCTCTGACATAGCAAATGCAGTCAGCCCAGCTGTCACATCTCATCAGCCATCCTGGGCTGGACATGACACTTTTACTTCTCTATAAGAAATGACTCTTTCTGAGATAGGTTGGATTCTCCACCTCTCCCCTAGTAGAACCAGGTAGAGCTTAGCCGGTGAGAAGGGAGCAAAAGGCCAGGGTGTCTGGGAAGTGATTTGAGTTAGCTCTGGCTACATTTGTTCCACTTCTTCAGGACATGAACTCAATTTGACTTTGGGTTCTCAGCTTGTATGTAACCACAGCTGCTCTCAAAGAAACTGAAGAGCCTGCCCATGTTCAGATGAAACCATCCTTTAAAAAAATTTCTTCCTGCTGTTTTCTCAGGAGCTTGGATTTATTGGGGAGCAGGGAGGGAGAGAAGGGAAATGGATTGTTTGTTTGACCTTTGGTGTTCCTACTTCTAGATCCCAAAGAAGTGGAGGCAAAAATCCAAGGGAGTTGGCTTCCGTGATATAGAACTCAAACTTTCCCCAGGAGCAGGGTGATAGAGTGATGGAGAGTTTGTTGCACTTACACACACACACATGGCCTCAGGAGGCTGAGGGGAAATGGCCAGTATATTTAGGGTCAGGGGAGCTGGGTCTGAATCTCTTGCCCTGTTACTTTCTTTTAGTGTCACTTTGGGCAAATCATGTTATTCCTCTGGGACTCTGTTTCTTTATCCATAGAACAGAGGTTGGATTAGTGGATGTCTAACATCCCTTATGGCTCTGAATCCTGTGATCCAAAATTGTCTTCAGTTTCCTTAGCCATCAAATTGTGAGGAAGTTGACTAGATGAGCTCTGAGGTTCTTTCCAGGCTTTCGGTGAGACCCTTAACCTTCTCTGAGTCTCTGTTTCCTCACCTGTAAAATGAGGGCAATCATGTTTTTGTTTCCCTAACTCAGAGTTGTTGTAAGGAAAATTCTTTGTAAGCCTCAAAACTTCATGGAGTTATTAATTACTATTATTGTTAGATCAGCTTGCTGTTTTAAAGCACATAGGCTCTTAGATTTAGGGATGGGGGAAGATGTATGTCCAATATCTTCTTTCTTTTCTATTGGCAGGTGTCCCTGGAGTTTGTGAAGAATGGTGACTATGCCCTTGAGAGGATGGGAGTGGTCTACCCTGCCCAAGCTCATGTGAAGTCTCCATTTGATCCAGACAACAAGAGAATAAAGGGAATATATTAACTCCAGAAGTCTCTGATGTTGACTGCCTGGCAAGTGGAAGTACCAGGGGCCGATGAAAGGAAGATGGGAACAAGCCCACAATCATCTCTAGCCAGCCAAGGACCAAGCTCCCTCGCACTGAAGCTGGCTTCTGCATGTTCTGTGCCTCTCCTTATCTGAAGCCCCAGAATTGACTGAGTCCCCCTGTTGCTCTTTGTTTAAAAATCATAATGAAGCCCAGTCTGTTAAAACTGCTTTCTGTTTATGTTTTGGAAGACATTTTTAGACTTAGAATTAGGATGGTGTGAAGTAGTACTTCCTCAAATATCAAAAATCCTCATGGTTTTCTGATTGATCCCCATTCAAACCGTTTATTCCACTCACCAGACCTTCTTTAGTGGATGGATTATTCCTTGTTTCCTCCAGAAGGACCTAAGATGGCGTAGGTCCTATAGAAGACATTTAGTAAATACTTTTAAAAAATCGAACTGACATGAATCAATGAGCCTAAAACTGTAACAAAGTCAGGGTTCAGAGGCCACTGACCTAGTGGGATTCACTTTCCTGCTCCCAGGGAAAACCCATGGGAGATTAAAGCCGGGCTTTGTTCCCAAGCCCAAAGACCAGACTCATAGGAGGCCCACAGCTCTTCTAAGTATGATTCTGTTTGACAACCGAACAACCCCTGAAAATAAGCTTTCAGTTGTAGGTCTGTGCATCTACAAAAGATTTTCATTTACCATGGGACCTGTTTTTATTGCCAGCCTTCTAGAAAGCTTCTGCTTAATGGCACTTTCCTTTGTATTTTATATTCTCTATCATTTCAACAAAATTCTTTTTATGCCTGGGGCTTGTCTGCAAACTTGATCTCCAGACCGATGAGGGAAGGTTCAGATTATGTCTTTGTATCAGTCACTCTTAGGAGGGAGCACAGTACAGATAACATAACACATGCTCAATAAATATTTGTGAGAATGTGACAGTATTATCTATTGTGTATTTCATTCCTTAACCTTTTCATTTAATTCAATTCGGTAAGTCATTTCTTGCTAGGGTTTAGGGATATGGTTAGGACAAGTCACATAGTTGCAGGAATAAACCTGTCTCTAATAGGTGATTATCTCCTCTCTGGGGGAGAGACTTCAGTGCCAGAGACACAGGGAACTGGCTGTCTTCCTTGGATGTATGATGTGCAGGTTCTCTCAAGTACATACAAAGAAATGATGTGAGGTTTGATTCTTTACATATCTCTCCTCTTTCCTGATTCATGTGATACATTGGAGCTATAGCCTGAGTCAGTCAATAAACATTTATTAAGCACCTACTATGTGTCAGGTACTGTGCTAAACCCTAAGAGAATCAAAAGAGGTCCTCAAGGAGCCTGTGGGGGAGATAAGCAAACAAATATGGACAAACAACTCTTATGTAGCAGAGAGAAGGCACTAGAATTAAGAGGGGTTGGGAAAAGCAGGATTTTAGTTAGACTTGAAAGAAACTGGAAATCAGAGCTGAGGAGGGCATAGGGAATAGCCAGTGAAAATGCCTGAGGTTGAGAGATAAAGTAACAGCAAGGAGACCAGGGTTACTGGATCATGGAGAGTGAAGTATAAAAAGACTGGAAAGTGGGGTAGTGGGTGAAGGAAGGGGAGACTGAGTTATGAAAGGATTTGAATGCCAGAGGACTTTTTATTCGATACTGGAGGCAATAGGGAGCCGATGGAGTTTATTGACTAGGAAGTGACATGGCACCTGGGAGTGACCTGGTCAGACCTGAACTTTAGGAAAATCACTTGGGTGGCTGAATGGAGACTGGATTAGGGAGAGAAAGCAGGCAGACCCACCATCAGACTATTGCGATAGTCCAGGCATGAGGTGAAGAGGGTAGTAGTAATAAAAAAAAGGGAGAGAGAAGGGGGCACATTCAAGAAATGTTGCAAAGGGGAAATGACATATTTTGACAACAGATTGGAAATGATGGGGAGATGTGAGAAATAATGAGGAGACAAGGATGACACCTAGGTTTTGAGCCTGAGGGACTAGGAGGATAGTGTTGTCCTTGACAGTCATAAGGAAGCTGGGAGGAGGGTAGAAGTTAGGGGGAAAGATAATCAGTTCAGTTTGGGATATGTGGAGTTTAAGATGTCTCTTGGACGTTCAGTTTGAGATGTCTGAAAGACAGTTGGAGATGCAAGACGAGAGGTCAGTGGAGAGATTAGGGCAAGATAGGTAGATATGAGAATCATCAGCACAGAGATGACAAGTAAATACATAGATGCTAATGAGATCACCAAGTGAAGAAGTTTAGGAGAAGAGGGCTCAGGACAGAATCCTGTGGGGCATCCTTGGCTGACTGAGAAGGAGGGGTCTGATAAATAGGAGGAAAATTAGATGAGAGCAGTATCTGGAAAACCTAGAGATAAGAGAGGATCAAACACAAGAGGGTGATTAACCTTATCAAAGGCTGCTGAGTGGTCTAGAAAAATGACCATTGAGAAAAAGCCACTGATTTTGGCAATGAAGTAGTCATTGATAACTTTAGAGAGAGCAGTTTTGCTGGAATGATGACAGAAACCAGACTGTAAGGAGTTAAGAAGTGAGTGAGGAGAGAATGTGGAGGTACCCATTGCTGACAGTCTTCTCAAGGAGTTCTACACACAAGAGGAGAAAATAAGCATTTATCTAGTGATTATTACGTGCTGGGCACTGTGCAAGCACTTATCAGACATCTCATTGGATCCTGACCACAACCCTGCAAGTCAGGTGTTATTATTATCCCATCGTACATTTGAGGAACACAGGCATAGACACAGACACAGGTATGGGCAGGATTGCCGGGCCCTTGCTTTTGAGGGATTAAACTTTATTTTAGTAAAATGTGACATCTGCGGCCTTCTCTGAGCTGTCCTGGCTTAGAAGGTTTTGAGTGATTTTGAAACATCGGGAGAGATTCTTTCAGGGTCACAAAAAAGAGCTCCTTGGACGTTGGGTTGTGTTGTATTTCTTAGACAAAGTTTAGGACTTCTGAGGCAGTAATGTGTGTGTAATAATGTTTATTTGTTATTCACTTGTTTTTCAGTCCTGTCTGACTCTTGGTGACCCCATTTGGGATTTCTGTGGCAACAATTCTGGAACAAGTTGCCATTCTCCAGTTCATTTAACAGATGAGCAAACTGAGGCATACAGGACTAAATGACTTGCCCCGAACCACACAGTTAGTAAGTGCCAGGGACCAGATTTGAACTTAGGGAGATGAATCTTCCTAACTCCAGCACTGCACTCTCTACTGACCCACCTAGCTGCCCCATTATTTCCAATTAAAGTAGTCAAGGTGGAATTTCAGTTTATGCCCATGATCATTTACATCCCAAAGATTACTTATTACTTTTCTAGAAATGTCCCCTTGTGGTAAAACAGGCCAAGCAGAAGTTTGGACATAATATCGTATCATATGATATAGTATGACATATGATATGATACAATACAATATAATATAATATAATATACTTAACTTCCCAAAGGATACAAATCCCAAGGGAGGAATTTGGTCCCAGGTAGTTTGACACCCAAGGAAACATGAGAGTTTTGGTCCTTGAGTGTTTTTAAACACCTGAAGTCATTGGATTCCCTTTAACTTAGGTGTATTTTCCCCTATTCTATAGGTATTTTGTACCAGAAGCATCAACTAGTTAGTATTTATTAATTATCTACTCTGTGGTAGCCACTGCACTAGACACTGGGGATCCAAAAACCTTTTTTTCCTGTCTCTAAGGAGCTTACATTCTAATTTGAGAAATTGTGGAGGTAGGGAAGCATGTAGACATATAAGAATGTACAGAATAAGAAAAAAGTAGTCGAATATTGGAAAGTTAGAGAAAGAAGATGCTAGCATTTGGGAGGTCAGGAAAGGATCTGCATAAAAGGCAGCACTTGATCTAAGGAAGAGAGGAATTCTATGAGGCAGAGATGAGCCATGAGGAATGTCCAATGAAAAAGCACAAAGACAGGAAACCTTTGCCCAGTTAAGCAGTGCTTGAGCATCATTAAAATAAAGCATGCCATATGGAATCATGTCATATAATTCACGTGAGTTTCTTGAGAACAGCCACTGTCTTCATATCCCCAGCACCTAAAATAGTGACTGGCACATAAAATGCTTCTTGGTGATTGATTGATACCTTTGTACACAGAATCTGAGAATCAGAAGTAGTCTAGTCTATCCTGCACCTAAACAGAAATCCCTTCTAGAAATCCTGACAAGTAATCATCAAACATCCATTTGTAAAACACCAGTGATGGGGAATTCACTACTTATTGAGGCAGCCCATTTCACTCTGGGATAGTTCTGATTGTTAAGAAAATTTCTTCATATCAAGCCAACATCTGCCGTTCTGCCAGTTCTGCCCTGTGGAGCCAAGCAAATACAGACACAAATCCTCTTCTTTATGACAGAATTTTTTAAAATTATGTGCTTACTATCATGGATCTCCTAAATATTTTTTCCAGGCTAAATATCCCAGATCTTTTGGTGAATTCTCAAAGGACATGGCTCACAGTACTAATCAGTATCCATTCTACCCATCTCATTTTACAGATAAGGAAACTGAAGACTGATAGAAATTAAGTGATTTATATTAGGTCCTTCGGGTCATGATCATTCGAGGTAGAATTTGAACTCAGGCACTCTGACTCCAGAACCAGGTGATGTGGTTTAAAACCCTACTCATTGTTC
The DNA here is from genome assembly GCA_023548195.1 of Bettongia penicillata ogilbyi. Taxonomy (NCBI): domain Eukaryota; kingdom Metazoa; phylum Chordata; class Mammalia; order Diprotodontia; family Potoroidae; genus Bettongia; species Bettongia penicillata. Next base: position 1,517,616 of record JAJHZJ010000080.1, on the reverse strand, counting down.
TGTAAACACACTTCAGCTTGTCAGTGTCCTTCATAAATTGTGGCACTCAGAAGAGAACGTAATATCCCAGATATGCTCTAATCATGAGCTGATGTGCTGCAAGGGGAAGTGAACCCAGGAGGGACAAGAGGCAATCGAGAATATATACTAGATATATACAGAGTGAATGGAAGCCATGAGCAAGGGAGCCCAGAAAAAGCCTCCTTCAGAAAGTGAGATTTAAGCTTAGATGATGGAAACAGGGGACCATACACAAAGAATTTGACAGGCTAGCTCACTGGGCTGAATTGAACAAGGTTCATCAAGAAGGGATAAATGTAAAGTCTCGCACTGTATATAGAAATCATTATAATGATAAGATGAAGGTGGCATGGTTAAAAGTAGTGGCTTTCAGTCAACAAAAAGATTTAGAAGCTGTTAAGGTCCACAAGCTCCATGAGTCAGCAACATGGCATGGCAGCCAAAAAAACTAATGCAATCTTGAGCTGAATTAGAATAGAAAATTGAAAATTCCAGGGACAGAGAAGAGATAGCTCTACTACATTCTGCCCTTGTCAGACCTCATCTCCCATATTGTGTTCAGTCCTGGGTGCCACAAAAGGGATAATGATAAACTGAGGAGTATCCAAAAAAGGGAGGTAACTAGATAGCTCAAGAAGACCTGAGTTCAAATGCGGCCTCAAACACTTACTAGTTGTATGATCCTGGGCAAGTCAATTAATCTCTGTTTGCCTTAATCCACTAGAGAAGGAAATGGCAAACCACTCTAATGTGTTTGCTAAGAAAACCCTAGGGACCATATTGGCTTGCTATGATGCATGGGGTCACAAAGAGTCAGACATGGCTGAGTGACTGAACAACGATCCAAAGGAGGGAAACCAGGAAAGTGAAGGACCTTGAGTCCATGCCATAGGAAAGAAAGGGGCATGTTTAATTTGGAGAAGAGAAGAGACTTGGTTAGGAAGTGGTAAATGTCTTCAAGTCTATGAATGGATGTCAAGTAGAGCAACGAGTAGAAAATGGAAAGATGTCATCTTAGGTTTAAAGGCAGAAAGAAATTCTAACAATTAGGAATTGTCTAAAAGTGGAAAAATTGTCTCTTCGAGAGAAGTGGTGGGTCCTCACCTCCATAGAGGGCTACAATCAGGCCTAGAGTTCCTACCAGTTTTGTTGCAGTAGGGGAGTCTTTTCTTATGAGGGTTAGACTGGATGGCTGCCAAGGTCCCTTTCAACTCTCCATTTCTGTTTCCTTGAGGACCATGGCACTATTTCCCCCTTCATCTTGGCCATTCTGCTGTTTCTATTGATGCTGCCTAATAAAATGTCCCTTTGTTAGAGCCCTTCTGATTAGCTTTATTGTAGCAAAGTGGGAATCCAAACTTCTCAAAAGCTATGTCAGCAGAGCGCAAGATCTAGCAAGTCCTACCAAACTGGCAAGGCATTCAATTCCTTTAGCCAAAAAATTAATTTCTGGGTGATCCATTTTTCAGTGGTGAATTTCTCTATATTGACTTGAGCTGGTCCTCAGGCCACAGGCCATCACCAAGCCCTGAATCTTTTCAACAGGAGTCACCTGTTGAAGGATCTCTCTGTTTAGAGGCAACATGATGTAGCAGACAGAATGTTCAACTTGGAGTTTGGAAGACCTGAGTTGTGTGAACTTTGCAAGTCATTTAATCTTGTTTGTTTTCTCATCTGTAAAATGGGGATGATATGTATAGTACTTAACCCTCACAAGATTATTGAGCGGATCAGATGATATAATGCACATAAAACATTTTACAAAGTAGAAAGCATCAGATAATGAGGAAATTAGGTGGCATAGTTGATAGAGTGTTGAACTTGGAATCAGGAAGACCTAAGTTTAAATCTTGTCTCAGACCCTTTTTTTAACTGTGTGACCCTGGGCAAGTCATTTGACCTTTCTTAGCCTTGGTTTCCACATTTGTAAAGTGGAAATAACAATTAGCACCTGCTTCACAGGATCAGATGAGTTAGCATGTGTAAAGTGTTTTGCAAACCTCAAAACTCTACATTAGCTCTTCTGGTATAAATATCAGCTGGTAGTGGTGCATTGTGGTGGATGGAGAACCAGAATCAGGAAGTTCTGAATTCAAGTCCAGCTTCTGACATATAGTGGCTGAGTAGCCCAACAAATTACTTCATTTCTCAGTTTCCAAGACAATTTTCTGAAATTATAAATTGCAGAGAAATTATAGATCAGCATAGGCAGATAAAGCTTCCTTGTCAGGAGTTGCCTATGCCAACAAAATCATAGGTCCAGTTCCAACCATTTTCATTTCCAGGAAAAGAAATTTCACTGAAGCCTTGACAATCCATGCAATGCTTACCATCTTCATTTGTCAGAAATTTCTGACAATTTTCTTGGGTTCACTCTTCAGTAAAAACAGGAAAGAAGAAAATACATATTTATTAAGTACCTTGGGCTAAGGGCTTTATAAATATCATCTCATTTAATTCTCCAACAACCCTGGGAGGTAAGTGTTATTATTGTCCCTATTTTACAATTGAGGAAGCCAAGGCAGACAGAGGTTAAATGACTGGCTCAAGGTCAAATAGCTAGGAAGCATCTGGGATTGGATTGGAACTCAGGGCTTCCTGACTCCAGGTCCAGTGTTCTGTCCCCTATACTACCTAGATTCGTCTAGGGAGCTGGTAGTCAGGTCAATTTGTTTCCAGTTTAGTCAGACACCTACTTTCTTCATTTATTCTCCTTTGTCCAGCCCACGGGTCTGACTCCCCTGGAACTTTACTAAATGCTGGACAAAGACAACCCTTTTTAGCCCCTTCATGGATTCCTACAGAACACCTTGGATGCCTTTTCACTAAATTAATTCAAGCCAAGCCTACTAATCTACTCCAGTCCATTGGGTAGAAGATACCTCCTTCAGCTATCCAAACCCAGAGCCTCCTAGAGACTAGTCTGGAGCCTGGTGAGAGGTGTATGTGATAGGGTGAGGGACTGTATCTCTTTTGGAAAACACCACTCACCCTAGTCCAAAGCTTCTCCCCTTCTCAACCATGACAGACTCCGACTAATCTCCACTGCAGCCTTCTGCACCTCCCCGATGTTATAAATAATGCTGCCTGCAGTTGCCTGACATTTCTAGGCAGAGGAATTTGTAATATCACAGCTGCCACGGACCTAATTAAACAAACGGCATCACTGTGGTCTTCCCTTGATATATGAGTAAGAGCCCAGCCAAAATGAGGAGGTGCCAGGCTGTTCGGTAATCAGCAGAGAGGCCAGATATCAAGCCTATTGACTGTGCATCCATTCCTGTCTTCTCTTAATCACTGAGATTCTTTCTCTTTCTTGAAGGTGGGCCCCTTTGAAGTAGCTGGTAAGAGCAGAAAGAAACACTTGCCAAAATGAAGGCACTGAGGAGAGGATGATAGTGAGACAATTGTATTGATGTGCTCCAAGACATACAAGAGGCATAGTATTCCCACCACCCTGCTCCCAGTGACTTGATGTGTGACCTCAGGCAAGTCACTTCCAGGCTGCCATCCTCACTGTGGAAAGCAAACAGCTGATTTTTAAAGTCCCTTCCCACTCTAATGTATGAGTATGTTCATATGTTGCCCTTCTCAGCTAACAGGTACACACACATATATCTCTATGTACACATATGTGTGTATAAAACAGGTGTGTGTGTGTATATATATATATATTTTTTAATTTTTTTTAAATAGAATTCTTGAAGATACTACCTTACCTCCAGAAAGTGACTAAGCTTTAAAAAATGTCCAGGCTGTGGCAGAAGGAGTCACTGGGTGAGTATTTGGAGGGGATGGTCAGGGGCAGTGTAGTAGAGTGGAAAAGATTTTCTACAAGGAGTCAAGAGTCCTGAGTTTGACTCCTAATTTTACCCTTTACTGGCTGTGTGACCTTAAACAAATCATATTACTTATTGGAGCCTGATGTATATGGTTCTTCATGTATAAGATCAGGGGGATAGATGGATTTTAAGGTGCCTTCTAGCTCAAAATGCAAGTGTCATATGGTAGACAGAACATGAGCTTTGGAGTTAGAGGGGCTAGTCCACAAGACCACAGTTTTACGGTTAGAAGGGAGCTCAGACAGTGCTAAATCCAATCCCCTCATTTTATAGAAGGTTACACAGATAGTAGGCATCAGAGTCAGGATCTGAACCCAGATCCTCTGACTCCAAAACCTGTCATCCTTGAGGTATGACACACTGCCTCTTAAGGCAGGCTTGAATCACTACTGCTACTTACTAACTTCATGACTTTGGGCAAGATATTTTATTTACTCATCTGTAAAATGAAGGTGATTTCTGAAACCCTTTCCTCAAGCTCCCAGGTCCCCTAAACCATGCTTCCGGGGGAGGTCCAAATGACAGGTGTTATACAGAGAAGATGAGAAAGAGATAGCGTTAGCTCTGGGTTAGCTCTTTTAATTGACCAATGGAAGTCTCACTTGGCTCACTGCCTAATTTCTTTGGACTCAGCCTGATTCCCTTTGGGTTCTGCTCATTTCTGCCTCTGGTCTAATCATCCTCTCAGGAGGAGCTCCCGTCACACTGCTTGGCTACCACTGAAACTCTTTCACCTCTTTATGGCCAAGTCTTCTTTGTCCTCCTTTCAGATTTATTTTTAAATGCTCCCCCAAATTAAGGTTTTAAAATGCTCTTTCCTTTGCCATCACACTAATCTTTTAAAATACTAGTTCCCTGGTCCCATTCGTCTCTGAATGTGCCCAAGTACCGCCCCCAGCCCAACTGGCAGATTAGAGTCCCAGTGCGTTCTGAAATAAAGTTGGGGGCACCTTTCCTCCAGTGGTGATTGCCTGGAATAGATTTCCTAGCAACTGCTCAGATCTAAGTAATTCTACCTCTCCTTCAACAGAAGCTGTTCAAGACTGTTTTGTTTCAAAGGATGAGAGAGAGAAAAAAAATTAAACCACCCGTTTAAAATTATAAAGTAGATACTTGTGACCTAGACTCGAAAGCTAGGAGTCATCCTGGTTTCCTCACTATCTCTCACACCCTTCCACACCCCCATATCTGATCTGCTACTAAGGTCTATCAATTTCACCTTTGCAACATCTCTTGAATATGTTCTCTTCTCTCCTCTGACACTGTGCCTACTCTATTTCAGACCCTCATCACCTCATACCTGGATTACTGCATTAGCTGGCTGGGGGGGTCTGCTTGCCTCAAGTCTCTCCCCACTCCAATCTAACCTCCATTCAGTCACTAATAAACTCCAGTGGCTTCCTTTTGCCTCCTTGATCAAATATAGAATGTTCTGTTTGGCATTCCAAGTCCTTCATAAACTAGTCCCCTCCTATATTTCCATTCTTCTGGTATCTTATTCCCAGGCACTCCACAAATAAGACATTCTATCCCTTGACTCTGGGCATTTTCTCTGGCTGTCCCTTGTGGTTGAAATGGTCTCCCTCTGATTCCAGCTACTGATTCCCTGGCTTCCTTTAAGTCCCAATTAAAATCTCACCTTTTATGGGAAGCCTCCCTTAACCTCTCTTAATTCTGGCACCTTCTCTCTGTCCATTCTTTTCTACTCATCCTCCATATAACTTATCTGCACACATCTCTTTGCATGTTGTCTTCCTTAGTAGATTATAAACTACTTAAGGGCAGGAACTGTCTTTTGCCCCTTTTTGAGTCCTGGCACATAGTAGGCACTTAATATATGTTTATTGATTGAGTAATTGATTGATATACCCCATCCTAAAGAACAAAGTAATTTCAAGGAAGGCAAGATGGAAATGAGAACCAAAGTCAGAGCTTCAAAAATGGGATTATCTAAGTGATTGAATCTCTGACTAGAAGAGACCTCCAGGCTGGGCTATGTGCAATTAAACTTGTAACAAGGGTATTTGTCCCAATTTTAAAGGTCTTCTTGGGTTAGAGAGCTCATAACCTCCAATCAGGACAAATAGTCTCCATGTTTATGTAACTCCCCATTGTGTAGCAGTAGGGTGGTGGCAACTTGGAGTTAGAGGACTTGGGTTCAAATCCTGACTGTTCTACATGTACTACCTGGGCAAGTCAGTTTCTCTTGGTGTCAGTTTCCTCAACTGGAAGAAGAGGGAATTGTACTAGGTGTTGGCCAACTCTAATTAAATCCTATAATTCTTCCCTTGGAATCATAGACTAGAATTATGACTTTGGATCCAGGAAGCTCAGTCTTGAATTCAGACACTAAGAACTGTGTATCCAACCATTTAGGGAACAGCAAGATAGATAGACTATCATCTCCCTGAGTTCAAATCTGGCCTTAGACACTTACTAACTGTGTGACCCTGGACAATCACTTAATCATGTTTGCTTCACCTATAAAAGGAGTTGGAAAAGGAAATGGCAAACTCCAATATCTTTGCCAAGAAAACCCCAAAAGGGATCATAAAGAGTCAGATGTGCCTGAAACAACTGAACAACAACCAACCATAGGGAAATCTAGCTTTAAGATGGTTATCCTATGAGCCTGATGAAGCAACAAAAAGTTGAACCTCTGAACAATCCTTGGAAGAATCTGATGTCTAGGTAAAACAGGAATAGCTGTGATCAAGATGTTTATAGAAGGCACAAAAGGAGAAAATTTCTCTGCCCTCTGTCTCTATATGCTTCCTCCTTTCTTCTCATTTCCTACCAGTCTTTTTCCTCATTCCTGGAGAGTATGGTCCAGGGGATAGAGAAATAGAGTCAGGGAGACTTGAATTTGAATCTGATCTCAGGCACTGACCAGCTGTGTCACCCTGGGCAAGTCATTTAACTTTCTATGGCCCTGTTACCTCATCTGTAAAATGAGGGAGTTGGACTCAATGGCTAAAGACCTCTTTCACTTTTGAAATCTATGACTCCAGGTGAATTTTTCCTTTTCATCATTTACATCTCAGGTCTGTTCTCTGTTTAGCAACCAGCCTTCTCCTCTGCTGTTATAAATAGGAAGACTGATTGATGTGTTTGCCTCTGTCTGTACATTTTAAGTCCAGAGCCAAAGATTAGCCATGTGCCTACTAAGATAATGTCATCTTTGCTTTCAAAGAGGAATCAGCAGCTTATAGTTCAAAATGCTGAGAACTGACTGTCTTCTTCATGCAGACTCATCCAGACTCAATGCCATTTGCAGCATCAGCCCTTGATGCTTCCTCTGAAGTGGAACAAGCAGAAGGGAAATGTTTTAGCAGGATCTGTCTGTGTGTGCCACCACTGCACGGCTAAGCAGTATTGTTATTGAGTCGATAAGGAAACTGAGGCCCATGGAGGTGTGTGCCCAGGGTCACAGGGGAAGTTAGTGATGGAACTAGCTTTAGAAGCCAGTTCCTACTCACCCCTCAATCTCTACCACACTATAGTAATAGCAATGGATCACATATGACTTGGAAGACATGGGAAAAGATGGCACCCCATTTCACAGGCAATGAGCCTTATGTGGCCAGGCAGCACATTATAAGTGACAAATCAAAGATGACATACATATCCATAGCTTAGCACAGGCTTCCCATATAGGACAAAGATAATTCTAAAAGGTAAAAAGGCAAATAATATCCTAGCAGAGGATTCTAAAGCTTTCTCCTTCTGGAGAAATGTCTCAAGACATCGATTTTCCTACCTGACTAAATAGAATTTTTATTTTCTTTGAGACTCAAGAGCTAGTTGGCTCTTTTTCAATCGACCCTTATTGTAGCGGGGGAGGGGTGGGGACTGAAGAAGCCTGGAGTAAGTGGGTAAAGGCATTAAGGAAGACTAACTAGGCTTTTACTTCTAGGGAAAGCAGTTTAATTCTGCCTAAGAACTGAGTGCCCACACTTCCCCTGCACGGTCCAGGTCCAGGTGTCATTCCACTGCTGTAAAGATGATCTAAGAGCTAAGCCTGCCTTCTGTCTTCATGCCGGGGTTTGGCATTTTCCAGCAGTGATTCCTTGTGATCTATGAGCTGTGTGAAGCCCTGATTTATAAAGCGGCAATGCAGATTGTCTCCCACCCATTCATTACAGTCTGTAATGAAGTGTGGCACTGAGGCAGGGATTTCGGCAGGCTTGTGGGGGTTTGTCAAGGCTCCATCCATCATCGACTTACTCCCTCTGCAGTGACAGGACATTCTCTAGCTCTGGCCTGACAGAGCTGGATGTTTAGCTCCCACTGGAGGCCTTGTATGTTCGTTTCAAAGCAAGGCTGAACAAAAGGGCCAGAGACTATCTCTTAAGGAGTCCCTAGCTCAAGCCAAAAGCTTACTCCCTGACCACACCCTCCCTAACATACAACTTCAACCTCTGCCAGTGAAGTGGTAATCATTTGGCATCACCAAATAGATGAATTTTTGTTTAGCAAGCATGGCAATAAAACCAAAAACAAAACAAGGTCAACCCCCTGAACTAAGCACATCATCTGCTCAGGAAGTGTAGAGCTTAACTGAGTGAGACTAATGCGGGGGAAGTGAAGAGAGACTCTTGAATCCAGGGCAAGGAGATATATATAATGGGTCTCTGGGATATTCCTGTTCCTCTGAGGAACTGTCTGCATGAGTGTACCATGAACAGGCTGGTTTTCCTTTGTGTTTTCAGGGTTCCATGAACTCAGATTTGACTTCTTTGCTTTCAGAGATCTGGGGAATCAATCGCTGAATGTTGGTCCCTTTTCTAAATGAAATCTAGGTTCTAGTTAGTAATTACATCCAAGAGGAAGCAAGAGAGAGAGATGGATAGAGCAACACCTGAGTTCAGATTCTGCCTCTGAAGCTGTGGGTTTCAGGACAGGTCACTTAACATCCCAATGCTCTATAGGGATATATGTATACACACACACACACACACACATATACACACACATACAGAGAAGGCATTTACTTGCATTGCTAAACTGAGTTTCCTCAACTAAGGGTTCCATATGCCAGTAAAATCATTAATGTAGTCCCTACTCTTAATGACGGTGAAAGGAGGCTTCATGGGATAAGGATACCTGGTATTCATTGGAACGTGGAATATAATCCTATGGGATTTGGTCAGTGTTTTGCTTTTCCTTCTCAATTTACAATAGTAGCTTCATCAGCAGAAGGTTGGTTAGCCTCTCACTGGAGAAGGGGGAAGGCTCTATCTGATGTTGTCTATATAACTAATACCACCTAGGGGACAAACCTCCTTCTTAACCAAAACCTTCTTCTGTCACTTTCCCCCACTGTTTGGAAGCTGACTCTAGAATGTGGAAGAAGGGAAGAAAGCCAATAGTCATCATTTTCCCCCAACAGTTTGCCTTAGTTTTGATCTTGGGTCTTTTCATTTGGGTTTCTGGTGGGTGGGTGGTGGTGTTAGGGTATCTTTTTTTAACTAGGTTTGAAAATGTGGATTTATCTTTGCATCAGAACAATTTGGCATGGGAAATCTCTAACTGGTTAAATGCCTCTTCTTGTCTTGGTTGGAAAAGAAAAAAAACCCTACTACCATAAATTAGTCATTCAGAGAGAAAATGTTTAAGTAATGCTTGTATCCACCTCTTGACATTAGGACACACCAACACAAATCACAGTGAATGGGAAGACAGGGAAGATTGCTTTCATAGAAGATATGTTAGCACTAGGATTCACCCACTGGGGCCCTCTGATGGATAAGCTCCTGATGCAGCTACAACAAAGGGTCTTGCATATGTGGGGATTGAGGTCGAAAAGAAAAAACTTGGATGGTTGTCTGTCTCATGCCCCAAGGGAAGCTCTAGCAAGCAAAGAAACATGGAATACTGGCTTGTAGATGCTCCATATACATTTAACATTGCTTGGAAGTATTTCCATTTTAGCTCATGGTTAATTCAGTCATTGAAAGCTTCCCAAAGGACTGGTTTTACATGCATAAGACAGATGTCTTCCAAACCTCAAGGAGCATCTTACTCGATAGAATATTTCTCTTGGAGGTTCCTCAGGAGTTCCATCCTGAGCTAGGGAAGGAAACTATCCATAAGATCAACATAGGGCCATACAGCAAGGGTAGGCAAGGGTAACCAAAGAGGGCAGGGCCTACATTTTCTCTGGCTCACAGGAAAGAAGTCAGGAGAGAGTTGGACCAGGCCAAGAGGGAAACGATCCTTCCCTAGCCTTTTTTCTCAGTAATATTGACCATTACAGGGGAAGCAGGTGACAGTCCCGGAGTGGTCTGGCATCGTGGAGTAACTTCTTTTAGTCCAACCTTGATCTCTGGTAAAGGCTGCCTTTCCCATTCACCCTGAAGAAAAAGAGAAACAAAAAAAAAATGAAACCCAGGGAAATAAGTTGCTAAGATATTTTCTCATCAGTTCATTTAATGCAGTGGATTTACTGGAGTCTCGTAAGGATTTTCCCTATGAATCATGGGATTGGATTTGAGAAAGAATGTATAGTGAACTATCACTAATTCACTTCATCTTTGTGGGTGTCAGTTTCCTTTTTTGCAAAATGAATAGATTGGGTTACATAATCCCTAAGGTCCCTTCTGTCTCTAACGTTCTATATTCTCTGGTCCCTTCTATGCCTGCCATTTTGAGTTCTACAGTCCCTTCCAAATCTGTTATTTTCTGATTCCATTGCTTAATTTTTGCAAGCCTCCAAGGGCTCTCTTCAAGCAAGCTCATGGCCTTTGTCTGTAGCATCAACCTTTTTCCATCTAATGAACTTGAAAAATATGTGTTAAATTGAACCAAGTTCTGATCATGTCTTTCATGGTAGGACAAATGAAGAATATGTGGTCCAAAGAGAGAGATGTCCAAATTTACATAGTCCCTTAGTGTCAGACCTTGGACCCTTATCTCCCATTCTACTTTCCATCATAAAACACAAGATCAACCGCAATGTTTGGAATAAGTTCACTCACAGTAAACATATCCCTTTTTTTAGCAGCCTTCCCCACCCTGACATTAAGTTCCTCATCCTCCCCAACATTTGACATCACCACAGGTCACCTGAGGTTGTCCGGCACAAAAGCAATCCCTCCAAGCTGGAAACTTTGGATTTAGCATTAAATAGCTGAGCTCACAGAATGCTTCAGGGAAAGTAGCAGGCTTTAGAATCACCAGGCTATAAAAATCTATGTGACTAATAAGAACTAAGCTCCGTTCTCTTGACAGACGGGATTGGGATTTGGCTCGTAAATGCATTAAATGTCTCTAAATCTCATTTGGTCTCCAATGGCTGGGGGGTAAGGAGGGGTGGGGAGAGAAGCAAACTAATAGGCATCCACTTTCAGAAGAGTTTTTCCATCTTCCTTCTCCCTCTTCTCTCCCCCCTTCCCCCACTTCCCATCCTTATTTTTAGTGTCTGAGGGAAGTGTTTAGGAGCTCAGCTCATACCATATGAGTCTCTTAGGAACTGATGATGGTTTTGAGTTGTTGTGGGTTGTGAGACTCAGGAAATTGTGAACATCTCTTTCCTTACGGACAATGTTAAACCACTTCCATTCCTTGGTAGCACATTCTTTTGTACTTAGATTCTGGGTACAACTGTCTTATTGTTCCATCTGGGTTGTCCATGCAGACTGTTAGGATGGAATCCTCATCTCACACTTTTGCTGATTGCTCCTTGGTGATCAGCATTGGGTAGGCATAAAGTAGAGGAGGCATCTGATAAATGCTTGTTAACATGAATTGGAAACAGTAGCTAGAGGAGGCACCACGCTTTCAAAAACAGTGAAATAGTTTCCACGTGGAGACTTGAAATTCTTTGACTTAGATTTATCAAGAAATATATGATCAGAACTTCTTTACCCTTCATGTCTATCACCAAACATAAACCACTGTGCCCACAACTCCTGCTTTTATCTTGATAAAATGTGAATAGAGAACAACTGCGTAAAATCATGAGGGCCTTAGAACTCTAGGAGATGAATTAAAGGCCACCAAGCAAATGATGGGAAAGCTGAACTATGTTTGTTACACTAGGTCAGGCTTAGTCTTCACAGAGAGGTTCTAAAATTGTATCCAGGTAACTCCCTTCCTGCGTGACCTTGGAGAAGTTCTTAACCCAATTCAACAGGCACTTAACAAGTATTTACTGTATTCCAGGCAATGTACTCTAGTACGCTAGAGTTATGAGGACAAAGACAAAACAGTCCTTGCCCTCAAGGAGCTTACATTCTACTGTGATAAACAGAGACACAAATAAATGAATGCAAAATATACACAGAGTAATTTCTGGACAAGAGGCACTAGCAACCAGAGGAGACCAGGATGCACTTCATGCAGGTGACATTCAAACAACTGTCTAACTATTCTTAGAAACTGAGGGGAGGAGAGAATACATTTTAGGCATGGGGGACATCGTAGGCAAAGTGAATGTTGTTTAAGAGGTTTCTCTCTGGGCCTCAGTCTCCTCATTTGTCAAATAGAAGAGCTGGACCAGGTCAGCTCTAGTATCCCCTCAACTTCTGGTGGTGTATGAATCTATAACAACTCATTTTGTTTTTGGACCAGATTTGTGTATCTACTGGCATAAGGAGCTTCCAGTAAGGTAATTTCCTCTACTGATGAAACTGGTATCAGCTCTATAACTTATAATTCTAGTGAGTTGCTTAAGGATACTGAGAAGTTAAATGACATGGCATTGGTCTCCCAGTCAGGATGTGGCAGAGGCAAGAATCCAACCCAAGCCTTCTTTACTCAAAGGCTGTAGCTACTCTACAACCCTACCTCATACTTACATAGAGCTTTAAGGCTGACAAAGTGCTTTTTATAACACTGGACACAAAGTGTTTTATGACAGTACTCATAAAATAACATTGGACTATCCGTGAAGTACAAGGACAAGACACACATTAGCTAGTGAATATTGATCATGGCCTAGAGACCCATCCCAAGTCCCCAAGACAAGTCCTTGTGGGGTTCTTAGAAATGTGGGAGTAGGAAGAAGAGGAGGATGTCTACAGAGGTCTTATTTATCAGTTAATGCTCGGATTTTAAGGGAACAGGGTATTCCTTTCCCCAACCTACGTGTTCTAGTCTTGCCATGGGTATTGTCCTTAACACATTGTCCTTCTCAAAGTATGCATGATCCCTGACACAACCTCCTCCAACCAAAACCTGGCTACAATGATTGCTATTCCTTGGGGTCAGGAAAATGAGAATTCATATGCTTTTCAACCTACTTTTTCATCTTCTACCAGCTCTTTCCTTTCTGTTTTTCTTGAGTGTAATTTCCAAGATGACTAGATAGAGCAATGCCCTTTCTAATTCTTGGATTAGAGACTAAACTAAGGAATGGACTTTTTTGAAATTTCTCTACCTTATTCTATTTGGATCCCACCCTTTCTGAGACTTACTGGAAACCGGACTGCTGAGGATTTGTTGCAGTGCATTGAGATTGGGGCAAAGTCATACAGGGATTTGAGCACATCCCGGTTGAATGAGTTCCAAGGTACTGAAGCAAATTGTTCTTTGACAGAAGATTGAGGGCAGGTACAGATATCTTCATTGTTGAACCTTGGGGGAGAGAAGGGAAAGAAATTACTGTCAACAGAAAGAACACATTACAATATTTTAACTCTTCCTCCCTACAGGGGGAAGGGGAAATAAATAGCTACCTAATCTTGCCTCGTAGAATAGGGTCATTGAAAATGGAGGTTACGTTGTGCTGTATGTCTTTGATGAAAGTCAAAGATGACTCAGAAATAGTTACACTGAATCCAAGGGCAGCTAGGTAGTGCAGTGGATAGAGCCCTGGGCTTGGAGTCAGCAAGACCTGAGTTCAAATCCAGCCTCAGGCACTTACTAGTTTGTGTGACTCTAGGCAACTCACTTAACCTCTGTTTGCCTTACTTTCCTCACCTGTAAAAAATGAATTGGAGAAGGAAATGACAAACCATTCCAGCATGAAGAGTCAGACACGACTGAAATAACTGAATAACAACACTGAATCCTTTCTCATGAAGTGGCTCCCCCAAGATAGAGCATTTTTGAAATTATTCCCAGAACAAATGGCATATAGTGGGAAGGACACTAGAGTAAGAGTAAGAAGAGCTGGTGCTGCTCTTGTGTGATTTAAAGCAAGTTAGCAAACTTCTCAGAGCCCATTTCCTCATCAGAGGTGGGGAGAGGTGGAGTGGGAATATCTTGTCCTGATTCCCTCATAAGGGTATTGGGAGGACCAAGAGAGATGACATATGTTGCAAGGTAAATTCTAATTAGAATAGTAATAGTCCATAAGTTTCTTCAAAAATAAATGTTTCTGTTTGACCCACCCAGCTCCTCTGTACGCTGAAGTCCTTAGAGGACTGCCCCTTTAAATGACCACTCTGAATTCAAACAGAATCATAAGTTCAGTTGCGTAGTATTTTAACAGATGATATCAAAGAGGGAAGAGAAATGTGCCCCACCACCAGTCACCACCAATTCATACACTGAGTAACCATTTTTTTGTTTATGACAACCCAATCTGCTCTTTCAGCCAATCTTTCCTTCTTACCCTGTCTTTCTCAATTTTCTGCATCTGTAAAATGGGCAGGCAGTATATATGCATGTATGTTGGAATATTTCCACCCTCGCTACTGGAGACAATGAAGATTCGCTAACTATCGTGTTAAGGTGAAATTCAGACAAATGAGAATACATTCTAATGTGTTATGAGCATTCTTATTGAGATGAAGGAGGAAGGAGAGTTACCTGTTTACAAGGTGAAAGTATTTCTTTAAGTAGCCAGGATCTATAGCACTCTTACACAATTCCAATTGTGTCTGTGGGTAGTAGTGTACATAATTCACACACATTTCTTCTTTGATGCTAAACCCACCCTGAAAGATTAAAAAAATAGACAAATAATTATAACCCCATATGTGTGCATGGTAACCTTAGGTTTTCGAAGTAGTTTCACAAATGTTATTTCATTTGGTCTTCAAAAACAACCCTGTGAAGTAGACAGAGCTGGTATTTCATTTCAACTTCATCAGCTAGAAATCACGTTTATAGGAAGGTCATATTGGGTGAAATGGTCACGAAGATCACTTGTGGTCTTAACACTCAGTGGTTCTATGCTTCACACTAACCTCAAGGACATAAAGACTTCAGGGCAACAAAATTATCTGTCTCCTGCCAGACATTTTGGAGGACAACAGGAACGGAAGAAGGCCGAAATCTTCCCTTAAGCAACTCAGACATGAGTTGGGGAGACTACACTCAGACATATGAAACAATCAGAGACCTAATCAAGACTTTAGGTCATTAAGTACTTCACTGAATGTGGTGAAGTTTCCAGAGTTGAGGAGAGAGAGGAAGGGGCGGGGAGATGACAAGGAGCAACAGAGAAATGGAGAGAAGAGAGAGATCCAATCCATGTTAACTCACCACAGTTGCCAACTCTTTGGATTCTGTGTTGTATGTGCAAGAAGTAATGAGCACATCACCCTGTGTAACCAAGCAAAAAGTCACACTCATTAACACGTGTCCTGGGGCTGATGCATATGGGCAGGATGTGATGAACACTACTCCCTCCGTAATCTGAGGACTTTGGGCACCCACCAACAAATAGTGTGGTAAATAGAGCACTGGACTGAGTCAGGAGACCTAGATCACACAATTTTGCCACTGACTAGGTGAATAACTTTGGACAAGTCATTTCCCCAGTCTGTGTCTCAAACTATGGAGCTGAAACGGGCTTCAGAGACTATCTAATCCAATTTCCTCATTCTATAGAGGACAAAACCATGTTGTAATGTGTAATACTTTAAGGTGCTTTTCCAGCTGTGATATTCTATATTCTAAAGCCATTTCCAACTCTAACACTCTATGTTTGATGGTCTAATAATCTTTAATTCTAAAATTCTGACCAATTCTAACATTCCATCTTTGTTTCACTTTCTATTTGCTGAGATTCCCTCCAGCTCCAGATGTTCTATAATCTAACGTTCTATCTTCTAAGCTCCCTTATAGCTATAAAAATCTATGATTTTATTCTTGCACATCCTATTACTTGATACATGGGGTAATAAGTGAAAGCTCTCTACCAAGTCAAGCTACAGTACCCACCCATTATCACGTATAAATCTATCAGATAATCTGAAAATGGCATCTGAGGTCAAACTACAATACCCTAAGGTATTTGATGAAACTCTCAGTTCCAGCTGCCCTGAGTCACTTTTTCTCCCCATCTCCTTCCATAGAGAGATTTATCAATCACACCTACCTGCATGGTTAGTGTATAGAAATGAGACAAAATGATACCACAGGGAAAGCAAGGTCTTAATTGACTTAGCTGGGTCATGCTACAATATGCTAGTTTTCTCACTTGATACTCACCGGGAAAACAGACACAATTTTCTTTAACATTCGGATCTCCTAGAATAAAGGAAAGACAAGAAGAAAAAGGAAGGGGGAATGATGAAAGAAGTTGTTCAAGAAAGCCATGGGCCACCATTTTGGATAACAATTTGGAACTATGCCCAAAGGACCTTTTGACCCAACGATACCACCATTAAGTCTATATCTCAAAGAGATCAAAGAAAAAGAAAAAGGGCTTTTATATACAAAAATATTTATAGCAACTCTTTTTGTGATGGCACAAAAAATTGAGAATTGAGGGGACACCCATCAACTGGGGAATGGCTGATCAAGTTGTGGTATGTAATTATGATGGAATACTATTATGCAATAAGACATGACATGGGGCAAAATTTCAGAAAAAACCTGAAAAGGCATATGAATTTATGCAAAGTGAAATGAGCAGAATCAGAAGACCACTGTACATAGTAACACCAGTATTATAACAATGGTCAACTGTGAGCTACTTAGCTATCCTAACGAATATAATGATCTAAGACAATTCCAAAGGACTTGTGATGAAAAATGCTATCCACCTCTAAAGACAGAACTAATGAACTCTAAGTGCAAATCAAAGCATACTTTTTCTCTTTTTTTGGCAATATGACAAATATGGAAATATGCTTTGCATGAGTTCACAAACATAATTGATATCGTATTATTTGCTTTGTCAATGAGTTGGGGAGGGATTTCAGGGGAGGAAGAAAATTTGGAAGTCAAATTTTTAAAAAATGAATACTAAAATAAAGCATAATCATTGTCTTTCAAAAAGAAAGAAAACCTTGGGTCTTAGATTATAAAGGCACTCAAATTTCATTTGGGGCCACTTGGGGGTCAGAGGGTACATATGTGAGATGAACACAGACAAGATGACCTGATGTCTCCTTTTCTTCTTAGTCTTGTTTTATTTTTTAATTCCTCTAAAAGAAACATTAATCCTAGTGCCTTTCCTCTCCTGCATATCCATTTATCTCATTTATCCTGTATTTTTCTTGTTTGTATCATGTCATGTTTTTCATGTTTTTATCATGTCTCCCCCATTAGACTGTGAGCTCCTGGAGAGTAGGAACTGTGTTTTGCTTTTCTTTGTATCTCCAGTGGTTAGCACAGAACTTGGAACATAGTAGGTGTTTAATAAATACTTAATGGACATACTTAGTGGACTGATTGACTGATAGATTCTTACGAGCTAAGTTCCAGAGACCTAGCAAATGTTTCAGTATCAGGAAGAGAGGGGAACATGGTCTTTAAACTATTCTAAGGACAGGAAAGCTGTGGCCCAAAGTAGGAAGTATGTATTGAAAGGTGCTTCTCTCCCCAAAAAGTATCTCCCACCCATACCTACTCCCCCATCCCCCCACCTTACCAGCCTAACACAAGCTGTAATTCCCACTACTTCTTGGGTTAGGTGATAAGGACCGGGTCATTGCTTCTAGAAATCTCTCATGCCAACATGCATGTTGCCTCCAGGCCTCCCCTGTTACCATACCTAGTAGTATGTAAGACCCTTGAGGACAGGGACCACTTTAGGTTTTGTGTTTGGATCACCAGAACCCAGCAGAGTTCCTTATATATGGCAAGCACTTAATAAATATTTGCTGAATGATTTTGTCAGTTTATCTATTTGATATTTTGGATATTCAGGATCGACTATAGAATAGGTAGGCCTCTAAGGTAGGAAAGAGGGATAATGAGCAACAGAAAACCCCAAAGAGTAGGGGTAAGCATAAGAGAATATTCCACTGAGGAGGGGGGAATGCCCCAAATGGCAGAACACCAATCATGGGAGTCTTGTTAGAAAGTAGAGAGAGCAACCAAAGAACACCTACCCTTGTTTTGTGACTTTGCCAACCCTGAGAAGGTCAGGGTTTGGACCAAGCATTCATACCTGGAAATGGGGGCTGTAGTGGTCATCTCTATTTACGATCTCTGTCACTTTTCCTTCTCGGGCTATGAACGTGATCACCTTCCTCCCCGTGAGGTGAGTGTGGAGCTGGGAAGCAAAGATGTGGATCCCAGACTGGGGCAAACTCTAGAGAGTCACAGTAGAAAGACAAAAGGGTTCAGCCGGAGAAATGCACTTTTTAACAAGTTGTTGGTTCAAAGCTGTGTCGTAGAGACATCTAGCTAAGTGGGGTGCTGCTGTCAGGGTTTCTTCTCCTTTGTTTCATCAGGGATATTTGGACCAAGTAAATGTTGTTAATACTATTTTCATAGCACTTAGTGGGCTTTTCAATGGGAGTGAGATTTTGTGTGGGGGACTCAGAGAACATGCATGCTGCACCATTACCATTTTGAACAAGAATTTCCCGCTTGAATAGGAAATAAGAGTAAATTCGATCCTTGTTGTTACTATACTGCTAAAAGACAGCTCATATCTATTTTGAGAGTTTGGCATGAGAATGGTGGCAGCAGTTTCATACAGGCGGATGGTGAAAGGCATTTCAAGGCAGTAGATCCAGCAGAGGAGTAGCAAAGGGAATTGGCTCCCCAATGGATGCAGCATTTTCCAGAATATCCAGGAAATGTAATTTGTTTTCTCTTTCTATCCCAGACTGTATGATTCAGTTGTGGGGGAATTTTCCCTCAATAGTGCCACTGGCAGCTACTCTAAGAGGTCCTTTTCTCACTCAGCTCACACAGGGACCTTTTGTGATCATAATGGTGTATTCTATAGAGATTAGCAAGAGACTTGTTCTGTGGTATATGCTCATATTTCATTTATCCAGCATCATCGGGTGATACACTCTGCTCCACAAGTAAATGTTACCTTATCACTTCGAGGGAAAGAATTAGACAGAGAGTTATGACACTTGGATTCTAGTCCTGCCTCTGATACTGACCTATTGTGTGACCTTGAACAGCCTGTACCTTCATTTCCCTACCTTTAAAATGGGGGTTTTGGTCTCAGTGGTTTCTAAGGGACCCTCCAGCTCTCACATTCTGCCTTTTTTGTCTAAGGTACTTTGCATCACTGACAAACTGTGTTCTGTGTTCCAAAATCCCCCCTGATTGACATTGTATCTTGTGTTATAAAATCTCTTCCAGCTCTAATATTCCGTAATTCTATGCCTTTTCAACAATGTCAAACTGGAGGTGTCAGTCCTTGGGATCTGACTTACTAACTGAAGGAGACTTTGATCAGAGTACTCTAAAGCAGTGGTGTCAAAATCAAGCAGAAACAGTGACTCCTAAACACTATGTAAATAAGGATGCCTATGGGAACCCATAATGACTTAGAAAACCACATATTAACATTATCTATGTTCTACTATATTTGTGTTTACTGTCCTAAATATTTGCCAAATACATTTTAATCTGATTCAATGAAAATGGGGAGTGTTTCAGATAGCAATGCTGCTTGAGAGATGAATGTTAGACCCTTCTATTCTAAAAACGTTCCTTTTCTTTCAAATATGGAAACTTTCCAGCGACTTGCCTACCTACTAGACAGAGATGAGAAACCCTGGGAGGCCACATTTAGGGAATGCCACATGCACCTTAGAGTTGAATTTCTTATAAATCTTTGTTTCATCAGAAGAGACTTTGTTCCTAAAAGTTCAAATGACTTTGTTAATGAAATAGTCTCATAGCATGGATTTATAGCCAGATGAGAGTATGGAAAGAGGGAGATCAGTATTTACCTTGTCCACTAAAGACAAAATATGAGGAAGGCAGATTAAAATGCACAGGAAAGATCTGGGTTGAATCCTGCCTCTGCTGTTTGTCCTTCGTTCTCAAAGAGGACCCTGACATCATGGAGGTGATGCCATCACATGCAAGTGAATTGGATTTAATTGAGGGCAGGCTGTGCAAAGTCACCAGCCTCACTTTCTCCTGCAGAGCCATCTGAGTTCAGTGGCAAATATGGATGAAGGATTTTTCAGTAGTGTCAGTAGTTCTAGAATTCTCTCTGCTAAGGTCTTAAAAAAGCAAAACAAATACTTGTTTGTCCCTGGAGTAGGCTTTCAAGCAAGAGGATTGGTCAGGGAGTCATAAAGTGGTTTAGTACAGCACACATGAATTTGTACCAACTGTGTTATTTTGCTGGGAGATGCAGGTAATTATACCTTTGGGTCTTCATCATTCTGTGGGTACCTAAAATTGCATTCATCAACCTGCTCCTCTAGAAATCCAGGCTTCCTGGGCAACTATGATTGCATGTGAAAAGCATAGATCTAAAGTCAGAAAATCTGGGTTTGATTTTGGGCTACTCACCTTATTTCTCTGTTCCTCAATGCCCTCATCTATAAACTAGAGACAATGATACCCCTGTCAGGGTTGTTAGTAGGAAAATATTTTGCAATTCTTAAAGTACTATATAAATGTTTGTTAATGGTGCTATTTCATCTACTATCCCAAAGAATAGGAAGAAATATAACCCCCAGGTCATTTCCCCTAAATTAGGGATTTCCAACCTGAGGATGGTAGAAACTTCTCAAGGAGGTATAGGGAATATTTAATAAATAACTATAGTAAACTCTACACTATGTCAAACTATAGAATTCATTTCCTTTCATACTTAATAATGGGTATGAGAAGGTCCATGGAAAGGCAAGGGATATGAGGGGAAAAAAAATTGTGTATTCCTACCCTAAACAGTTCCTGCCTTCTTCTATTGGTTCATTTGTTTCTCTGCCCCTGAATGGATTCTCTAAAAGTGCCTCAATAATCTCTCTGCCACTTTTAATACTGTTGATCTCCTCCTCTTCCTAGATACTCTGTCTCCCTTGGGTTTTCATGGCACTGCTCTGTGTGCGTCTTCTCTCTCTCTTTCTCTGGTTTTCATGGTACTTCTCTCCCTCCCTCCCTCTCTCTCTCTCTCTCTCTCTCTCTCTCTCTCTCTCTCTCTCTCTCTCTCTCTCTCTCTCTCTCTCTCTCTCTCTCTCTCCCCTATCCAGATGATCCTTGGACCTACACATCCAGCCTTCATTTCTGAGCTTTATGCCCATTTCCTCTACCTTTTAAACATCTCCATATGGATGTCCTATAGATGTTTCAAACTCAACCTGTCATCAGATTTTTCTCCCTAAACCTATTTTTCCTTCTAACTTCTCTGTTTATGTTGAAGGTACAACCATCTTCCAGTCCCCTACATTTTCAATCTTTGAGTCATTCTCAACTCCTTACTGTCATTCATTCCTGCCCCATATTCAATTGATTGCCAAGCTTTGTCTATTTTATGTTTTTAATATCTCTCCCATTCCTCTCCTCCTCATCGCCACCAGCCCCTAGTTCAGGCCCCCATCATCTCTTGCCTGGAACTACTGAAATAGCCTCCTAATTGTACTCTCTGTATCCTTCCCCTGCCCTCTTCAATCTAACCACTGCAGAGAAGCCAAATTCGTCTTCTTAAAGTCTGATGATGTTATGAAACTTCAAAGGCTCCCTGTTGCCTAACAAATAAGATGCAAACTCCTCTACCTGGCATTCAGAGCCCTTCATAATCCAGCTCCAATTGTCTTATCTAAGCTCATTACACATTACTCCCCATTATATGTTCGATGCTCTAGACAAACAGGTCTACTTTCTGTCTCCCACTTAGTTGAGTTGAGTAAATGCAATCAACTCAGGATAGATGCCTGAGAGATTCAAAGTCAAGCTGAAATATTTTTTGGTCATACCCTGCCCAAAGTAGCCTGAGAGAGCCAGTCAAAAGGCAAGAAACCAGAAATACTCACCAGTTGAGTACATTTATCAGTGCAATAGCCAGTCAAGATGAAGTCTGTCTCTTTGGGTGGGATAGCCATCACAGGGGTGTATACAAGGCCCAGCTCCATAATCCCAGCATCAAATGGCCTCAGGTTAGCCGTGATATACAAGCGGAGACCTGAGGAGTCATGGCGGTCTAAGATAGGGAGGGAACCATATCCCAGTTTAAAAATTCAGCGGGATCAAGAACCGCACAGAGAAGGGAAAGACAGAAAATAAAATAAACTCCCCAACTCTTCATGTCAAGGAAATTGCTCAATTTTTTTATTTACTGGTTGACTGAGTTTTTTCTTTTCTATACACACTTTATTACTTCTAAATCCTCTTGTGTTCCCCAGCTGTAACACAAAGAAGCAGCTGGCTATGAGCAGCAGTCTTATTGTCGAGATCTGAAGATATTAAGATTATAGAGATTTTAGAGTGGAAGGGGCCTTGGGGCCTTAGAGGGCCAAGGGCTAAGCCAGTGGTGCAAACTGTCAGTACTCTGAGATCTCAGCAGTCAGGAAGGGCTTTATAAAGGCTACGAAGCCATGACAAGTAGGTAGAATTATAATGTTTGTGGGCATGAGAAAAGGCATTTTAGGTACTATGGGGGATGCTAAGAAATGAAGAATAGGGAGAACAAAGGCAGGACAAAGGTGCAAAGTGTGATTAAGGAATGGTGAAAAATTCAACCTGGCTGGAGAAGAGAGTTCAGGAGATAAAGTTGGAAAGGTAGCTTGGGGTTAGATTGTGGAGAACTTTAAATAATAGCTCAAGGGGGTATAAGGGCCCTGTGGAAATATAAAAGCATAACTAAAAAAGTATAATATAGAAATATTATCTGGGATGGGATGAGTGGGGCAGGGGTTAGACTGATATATATATATATATATATGTATATATATATATATATATATATATATATATATATATGTATATATATAAGTGTTTATCAGATAGAGAACTAGGAACAAAACATAAAAAGAGTTACCAAGCAAGTGTCTGAATGTCTGGCTAAGCAGACCTGGATTAGGATATTGCGAGCTGTAACTAGGAAGGAGCAAGTAGGGCTTTTAGAAATTTTAGAGGGTTTGTGCCAAGTTTCAATTTCCTATTGAGCATTGAGTAGGAGTGGCTAGGGGGTCCATACCTGATAACTGGAATGATAAGAGATTGGGGCTACAGCATCATCTCAAAACATGGCCATAACCCCTTTTCCACATACTGTGCCAACCCCCTCAGCAATGGGGAAATCCTTCAGCAAATGCAAATCACTTATCTTCCAGCCAGGACTGAGGGAGTCAGAACCAGGTATGTTCTCTCTTTATGGGCCTATCTACATATCAATGCCCTGGCCAGAGAAAGGTTGAGAATAGCTTATGGTCCTTAAATTTGTAAACCTCTACACAGGAGACATTGTGTTTCTGGGAAGAAGAGCATGACTATGCATCACTGCTGTGGGCTCTTACTGACCCCAGCCCAGGAGGGTTTCAGCCCTTTCCCTTTGTGGGCAGGCCTCCTTAAAGAACAGAAGAACAAGGGTCTGGGGCTCACCATAATGTTGTGGAGGGCTCTGTGGGTTCACTCCCCCTCCCTTTCTCTACCACCAATAGCCCAGTAACAACTTTATCCTTCTCCATTCACATGGTCAGTTTGAGACCATGTTGGAGCATATCCACCATGGGATACTTCAATAAGCTTCTAGGGTCTTCTGAAGGGACCTGGATCTCTGCCCCTCTCTGTCTAGGATAAAGCCTCACTAGTCATCAATGTTAAGAGGCGGAAATAAGTGTCCATAGACCAGGCCAGTAGTGGTAGAGGAGATAGGAGGCTGAATGGAGAAGCATGTCAGATCTTCCCTGTCATTCTCAGAATTCCCAAAGCAGTCACAGGATGCCCACTGACATCCAATTAGCCAGAATATCTAAATTATCAAATGGATCGGCGATCTCATCAATTCAGAAGATTCTTCTAACAATATCGATCATAGTTCTGCCAATCCACAAACAAAATCATTAGTTAAATTTGGAAACTAGCAAATGGTCAGATAGTCTGCAGGGCTAAGTCCCTCCCTCCCCCAATTCCTCAGCTTCTCACCCACTGGTGTCCTGGTGTTTCTGTTTCCCCTCTCCTGAGCCCAACCTTTAACTCAGTTAAGGGTGCCTTTCCTGTCTCTTACCCTAGGAGCAAAAATTCCTAGTTCCAACCCTGCTGCCAGAGATACTATGAAGGCACAGTGCAGCTGGGGCTCTGATGAGATAATATTTATAAAGTGCTTAGAACAGTGACTTGAATATAGTAGGTACTTAATCAATGCTTATTCCCTCCTCTCCCTAAGGAAAGGGTACACTGTCCCATCACAGGACCTGGATTCTCCAAAAGCAAAATTCATCAACTTCACAATATTTCTAGGTCTGGAACAAGGTCAAGATATGTAGAGTAAGATATGTAGAGAAAGCTGATTTTTTTTGGCTAAAAAAATATAATTTTGAGTATTCCTTGAGGCAAATCCAAAGAGGATGTGAGACTTGAGCTGAGCCCCTGAAGGATAATATTAGCTAGCATGTATATGTGTATTTTATAGGACTTTAAGAATCCCAAAGTTCTTTGAATATATTATCTCTTTTGAATCTTGAAACAATTCTGTAAAATAAGGATTATAGATATTACCATCTCCATTTCACAGATGTGAAACCTAAGGCTCAATGAGGCTAAATGACTAATCTAAGATTGCACTATTAATGAATATCAGAGGCAGGATTCAAACCCAGGTCCCTTCTGACTCCAAACTCAAAATTCTTCCCATAGCATTCCACTATGGTCATAAGTGCCAAGGACACATTCTACCTTTTTTGCCCTCTAAGTATATCTCAGTACCCAGGACAGAGATATGAGACAAAAGTAAGAAAAGCACAATTCTTACATCCCCCGGACTTATTTAAGATTCATAGCTATGTATGTAACTACCAAATTAATGGAATCACAGATCTATTTGAGTGCATAATGAATTGACCAAGCCAAGATCCAGAGGAGAGAGAAGAAAATGCACCATATTCCTTCTTTGTAGAAGTGGGGGATGATGGGGATAGAACATTCCATATACATCAGGTTCAATTGATGCATTGCTTAGTTTTGCTTGAACTACTTTTTAAAATGCTCTTTCTTTTACATTCTTTGTTACAAGGATGATTCCCCAAAGAATAGAGGGGTTATGTTCAGAAATGAAGACAATGGAAAATCAAAAGATATCAATAAATTTTTTTAAAAAAATAATCTATATGAACTAGAAGGGAAGGAAAATTGGAGACTGGAAAGATAATGGATGGCAGTGGTGAAGGCATACGTACAGCTGCTGCTGATAACCCTGTCCCTAAGCCATCTTCCCACCAGAAACCAAAGTAAAAACAGAGCATTTAAAGCTGAAAGGAACCTCATATCATCCAACCTGCTCATTTTATAAGAGAATACACTGAAGTCCAAGGTTGAATGGTTGACTAAAAGCAGAGCAAGGATGAGACCTCAGGGTACCTGACTGAGGTCTGCCTTGTAGTTTATCCCTTTTCGGGATCAAAGTTGACAGTTAACTCCTTTGGTCAGCCTACCTCTACTGGTTTGCTAAAATGGCAAAGAGTTAGCTGTGTTGGAGGGGGTGTATCCTCATTTGGTGCTCCCCACCAAATCACCCCTTTCCCGCCCCCACCAGGATATTCCTAGGGCAAACTCTAGGTACATCTCAGAGAGAAAAAGAAACTCATACTTTTCCTTTTCTCCCTTCACTCAAACCCCTTAATAAAAAAAAAAAAAATTCCAAATTCAAACATCTCCTGTATCTATGCTGATTACATCAGATGGATAATAATAAAAAAGATGCAATTGGTTAAAATTCAGAAGAGAATTAAATAATGAAATAATTGCTAGATCTTGATATTTATAGCAAAGTAGCACATTTTGTGATTCGCGAAATGACAAGATCTCCCCTATATGTGGCAATGGATACATAAATACACCTAGATATTGTGAAGAAGCAGGCTTCCCTGTAGACCTAAGGAGCTGGGAATTTTTAAAAAGCATCTTTCCCTTTTGATTTTAATTGAACAAGATGCACAGTATCGTTTTATTGGCCAAGTTGGCTCACAGTCTAGTTGTGGGATGTAAGCTTGCTGTTAATGCCAAGCAAATATAAAAGGAAAGGATCTTGTATTCATATATTCAACCTTGAATCAGTGATTAATAAATATTCTTGTCCCCTCTTCCTCTTGGGCTGTAGGGACCATTTCTTATTCGTCTCTATATCACCCTCCCTCCCCCAAGCCCTCCATTGCTTGGAACTGTGTGTCATAGATAATGGCTTGACTAGGAGAGAGGGGAAGTCTCCAGACCCCCATAACTACCTATGTCACACCTCCCTATAAAATAAGGTGCCTAACCTGAGGAAGACAACACAAACATCGACAAGCCTGAGGAATGGACAGAAAGTTGGAGAAATACCAAATCAGCACAAACATAACTATTCTTCGAATTATTGTTCTGTCATTTAATTCCTATGTAACATTAGACAAGTCATCTGCCTCTCTTGGTCTCAGTTTGCTTCTCTCTAAAATGAGTGAGCTGAGTTAGGCAAGATCTAGAATACTTTCTTAAGTGAACATACTATGTTCTAAGGCCCTTTCTGACCCTTGCATGCACTGTTCTAGCTCTAACATTCCATGCACATTGCAAACCTGATGTCCTATAGTTAAAAGTTCCTTCCCGATTTTGTTATCCTTCTTACTGCCTAAATGCATAAAATTGCCACTAGTAGCAATTGATTGCTTTGGATCTCGAAGACTTTCGGTTTCCCAGTATCCATTATTACAATTCAGATACCTCTAGGACAGAGCTTAAGGGCTGCATCATCTACCAAAGTTGGGGGTACTTGGGCTCCATAGGGAGATTTCTTTAATACAGTCACCTTTTTGAATCTCTTCTTTATTATCACTTTCTTCCTTGCGTATTCTTCATATGTGTAGGTGTCATATCCTTCTATTAAATTGTGACCTCTTGGAAAGCAAAGACTTTTAAAAAAAATCGTTGTATTCCCAGAGTTAAGCATAGTGCCTACCTAGCACATTGTAGGTATTTAATAACCATTTGTTGAATTCAGTTCAAGCTCAAAGATTGGAGAGGGATACAGAGATAAGTTAGGTCAGCCACTGTCTTTAGGAAGCTTAGAAAGTCCAGTAGAGGGATGATAGACATACAAATATAATGAGAATACAAGACAGATTGTAATAAATGCCAGAAGAGAGTCAAGACTGTGATAAAGAGAGAGATTGCATTCAGTTATAGAGGGAGGCAGGAAAGATCAACGCAAACTTCATGTATAAGTTGTCATTTAGGCTGGTCCTTGAAGCAATGGGTAAGATTTCATCAGATGCAGGGGCAGAAGGAAAACGTTCTGAACAGAAGGGACATCATGAGTAAAGATGTGGAAGTAGGAAAGTATGGAGCATGTTTGGGGAACAGCCAATAGTTTGGTTTGGCTGGAAGCAATGAGGTGGTACCATGGATAGAATGGCGGGCCTGGAATCAAAAAGACTCCTCTTTTTGAGTCTAAATCTGGCCTCGGGCACTTACTAGTTGCGTGACCCTCAACAAGTCACTTAGCCCTGTTTGCCTCAGTTTCTTCATCAGTAAAATGAGCTGGAGAAGAAAATGGCAAGCCACTCCAGTATCTTCTCCAAGAAAAGTCCAAATGGGGTCACAAAGAGTCAAATAAGACTGGAAAAACGACAGCAAATAAGTCTAAACAGGAAAGTAGCAGGAGATACTATAGTAATTCAAAGCAGCAGATAACACTGTAAAAACAAATTCGAGCCAGATTGCAGAGAGCCTTAAATATCGGTTTGACAGGTTGAATTGTATCCTGTCAGCAATGGGAAGTCATTGAAGGTCTTTGAGTAAGGGAGTAACATGATCTGTGTGCAAGACAGATGGGAACTGAGTTTCCACATCTGTAAAATCAGGATGTTAGATTAAAGATCCCTTCCAATTCCAGCATCCTTTAGATTATGGATGAGGAGAGAAGGAGGTAGCATACATAGGCATTTAGGGAATGGGAAGAGCTTATTAACTCTTTTTTTCCCAAACCATGGATGCCTGATTTGGAGGTGCTGTTTCCTATGGTCAGAGCAAGATACTTAGCAGGAATTGCACACATTCTGCTTTTGGCTGGGACTATTGTCTGGCCCTAGTATTACATCATCTCTGAGAGCACCACATTTCTCCATCATCTATATATGGGTATAATTGAGTAGGCAAGTGGGTGTTTATAGGAAAAACACAGTTGGTGCTGCCGAAGTCCACTGTTCTGTTAGGGCTAACATCCCACTTCAAAACTAGTCTTCTAGTGTTGACAGTTTATATTGCAATCCTGTTGTATCACAGATGTTTGGTGCCTTTCTGAGCATTTTTTCAACTTCCTTACAAATAACAACCTAAAGGCAACTTAGAGTTATGATTGACATCATAAAATGAAAAAGAGGAGAAAAGAGTTGGTTGCTGACTCTGATTTTAGTGTGGGTCAAATTTTTAAGGGCACAATTAAGTCCTGGGATTGAGTTGAGTTGAGATGGTCAGTTCTAGATCAGCTCTGACTTCCCCCACCAACCATGTGTAAGAGAAAATAAAGAAGAAAATATTCTGATTCAATATCTGTAACTAAGAGAAGGTTAAAGGATGGCATTTGAGAATAAGGAAACTGGGTCCTGGAAAGGCACAAGTTCTGTAAATAGCAAAGACCTGAACACTGACCTTTTATCTTAAGAGGGTTGTGATAGTGAACCTCCAGGCGGAGAAATTTTGAAGATCCTGGGCCTCCAAAAGCCATACCAGCTTTTTCTGGGTAGTAAAATGCCTGTAAGATTGAGAGGACAATGAGGACAGCAACAAAAGATGAGCAAAATAGACTCACACATAATTAATTACAAAAATCTCCCGATTTTGGTCTGTGAGCCATCCCACTCTATTTAGCTTCTGAACTCTATGGAGTCCAAAGGCACAGGAGGAGGTGAGACTTGAGGGAGTTATCTGAAAATAGGGTGATTTCTACCCACATTGAACAACAGTTCTGTTATCCTTCCCATTCATAGATAGAAACTTAGACACAGGAGCACTGGGATGATGATGAGTCTGCCCTCCTGAAGTACACCCTCCCACGTCCCCTCCGCAGGGCAGCCTTCAGCCGAGTTGCACAGTAGGCAGCTCTTACTTCTCCATTTAGTCTCATGTGTGTGGCTGGGCTACCATACATAAGGCACTATGACCTGCACCTTTAGGGGGAGTATACAGGCCTAGTCTCTGTCCTCAGATGCCCCATAGTCCATTTATTTGTTCCACTCATTCAGCCAACATGTACCAACCACATGCTTAGCCCTGTACTAGGCCCTAAAGTGGAATATGAACACATATAAAGCAGGGTCCCTGTCCCCATACTGAGGAGACAAGACACATGAAACAGTAAAGTTAGCAAAAAAGGCTCCATGAACCAAAGGAATGGTGAAATTAGAGGCACACAAACTAGCGAAACAGACAAGAGAACCTTCTGATGCCTTTCCAGCTTCTTCCAATCTTCCTCCTTTTCTCTCCCCCTAAAAATGCAATCTCCTGGAGAGGACCGACTGTTTCATTCTTTGTAATTTTATTTCCAACATCTAGCAAAGTCCCTCCAGAAAGTTCAACCTGTTACTACTTGTCTTCCCTTTACTTTGTGGGGCCCCCTTCCCCTTTACTTGAAGGTTAGAGACCCAAGTTCAAATTCTGCCTCTGCCTCTTAGTAGCTGAGTGATCCCAAGTTAGTCACTGGATCTGAAGTCAGAGGAGATCTGGGTTCAAGTCCCACCACTTTCATTTATTACCTGTGTCACCTTAGGAAAACCATTGAAGATCTTTGGAATTTGATTTCCTCACCAATAAAATGAGAGGGTTAAATTAAATTACTCCCAAGGTCCCTTTTAGTTAGTACCCCTCAGGTTCCCTAAATCTCACTGTGCCTTAGATTGCTCATCTGCAAAATGAGTAAAGGAATGAAAAAAAAAAACATTTAAGTTTAATAAGCACTTCACATGCTGCTTTGCTTTTGCTTAATGTTTGTTCATTCATTCATCCATCCATCCATCCATCCATCCATCCATCCATCCATCCATTCATTCATTCATGGGAATAACAGCAACAGTAATCTCTGTGATATCTTCCTCACAACACTGTAAGGACTAGATGAGATGATACATGTGCAAAATGTTACGTAGATGTAAGTTGCCATACTATTGCTGTTGCTATGATTATTGGTGAGAAAATTATAGAACTGGAGTGAGGTGAAGGAGGGAAGAAACTGTGAGATGAAGTGAGAGTGAATCATTATAACCCATCTCCTCACTCACCTTGGCTCCTAAGGCCCAGGCAGCCAACACGTGTCTGCAGTAGTTCAGCCGTTCAGGTTTCATCTTTGCATCACAGGGCCCATTGAAGTGTGGGAAGGTCTCAAACTCCGCAGCGCACTGAAAGACCTCCATGTGGTGGACGAGGGCTTCATTGCCCTTGGTGATGATAGGTTCGTACTGCAGAGATCACTCAGAGGACAGATATGATGAGTCACAGAGTAGCCTCCTTGTTCCTGACCCTCCTCCACCCTTGACCTGAGCCCCTTTCTCTGAGACTGATTTTGCCTTTCCTAGAGAATATGAGTGTCACCCCTGGCATTGCTGCATCTTCCTTCCTCTTGCCCAGAAAAAGTCAATAAGAGGAACGTTGTGATGACTTTATATAACTCTGCCTCACTTCAATTCATTTCATGCATAAGTCAAGACATCACTCTTGACATCACTGGTCCTCTTTGAAGACAAAAGTCTAACAAAATCAACAAGCTGAGAGTCCACAGGCTTAGGTGCTAGGCCCTGCTCTGTCACTGATTCCCCATGGGACTTTGGGCAAGACATTGTATCTTGGAACTTACCTCCCCTGAGCAGAAATTCTTATTGGTAAAATGAAGGGAGTAGACTAAAGGATCTCTAAAGTCCCTACCAGCTCTAACATTTTGTGATTCTCTGAGAGAACAGATGAATTAAAATGGATTGAGCATCTGTAATATACTAATTGTTAGACTACAGGGGTTGAACCTATTGAGGGCAGGTCAGCAAGGTTCAAGACAAGAGGTTAGGCAGAGGTGAAGAAGATAAAATGAGCCCTGTGACCAGAAAATGAACTATAAACAATGTTACTTGCCTCAGGACTCTAAACATCTCCCAAACAGGGGTGTCATAGCTGGACATCTGAGTTCAAGACTACCTTGGTTGGCCCTCGATCCCTAGGGCACACATTGTCTGAGGGGTCTTCCATGACAAAGATGAACTGTGACTGTCTTGCATAGGGATGAGAGAATGGGTAGGGAATCTTCTTCTACCCAAGGGATGATTGTAAGTGTGTCTATAGGCAGAACTTTGTCATTCAGAGCAGCCTGTAGCTGTAGGGGTCAGATCCCAGGACTTGTTGCCCTGGAAATTTTAGCCCAAAAACTTTTAGTTTATTACCCAACTCTAGGTTATCATGCCCTGTTCTAAAATCTCATCTTCTATGAGAAAGCTTTCCTGATTCCCTTTGATTCTAATGCCTTCCCTCTTCTTGATTAGTCTATATTCACCCTGTATGCAGCTTGTTTATATATAGGTATATAAATATATACCCTATATAATTTGTTTGAATATAGTTATTTTACATGCTGTTCCCTTCCCCATTTGACTGTGAGCTCCTTGAGAGCATTCAGTTTTTTGCCTTTCTTTGTATCCCCATCACTTAGCACACTACCTGGTACATAGTAGGTATTTAATAAATGCTTATTGACTGATTCTACCTCTCAGAATCTAATGCACTCTAAGCTGCACTTTGTTTAAGGAAGAGTAACTGTTTTTCTTTGTAGATTGGCTTTGAATATCTATATCCATATTGACTCAATGTGCAGCAAGAGAAATAGGAAAACAAAGATGAATTGCTTTTCCCATTTTATAGATGAGGTCTAGGGGGACAAGATAACTTGTCTGTCTTCCTTTAGTAGATCTTGGGGTGGGGTTGGGGGTGGGTGCGAGCAGATCCGGGACAAAGACAGCAGATGCCTATGTTGAGTCCAATGGACAAATACCGAGGACACTGTCCCTCTTCCTTTCCTTACCATGACAATATGATGCCGAGAAAAGTCATCTGGGAGTTCTTTTATGTAGCACCAGTATGTTGTTTCGTTATTGGGAATTGTGATATTCGGGGCTGTTATGTCCATGGTTTTCACATCAGGAGTCATTTGAGGGATGGAGATGTTAGGCTTTAGAAGTTGTACTCGTTGAAGCCCCTTCTGAATGGCAAGTGTGTTGATAGCCTCCAGGGAGGGGGATGGCTCATCAAGAAACCCATACACCAAGTGTATGGTGCCATCCTACCACAGAAACATAGAATGCCAGTGTCACAGATACATTCATCATGTCAGCCCTGAATCTCACACCTCATCAGTACCCTGCCCTTAGGATTCTTCCCTCTAACTTGAGGAGAATGAAGAGTCCTTCCCAGAACCTCCATTTAAACATGGCACCCAGACCAACCATCTCTTCTTTTCTCACCCCACTGCATTCCTCAGAAGTCTCCATCACGTCCCATTCCTCTTTCATCTTCCTCCTCCAGCTCCCCTCTTCCTTTTGTATGTTGTCTTTCTATATTAGATTGCAAGTTCCTCAAGTGCAAAGATTCTCTCTTTTTGTATTTATAATCCCATCACTTAACACACAGCCTGGCACATAGTAGGCACTTAATGTTTATTGACTGACTGACCCATCTGACCGTCTTTCCCCATCCCCACAACTATCTCATAACCCTAGCATGACCTACTTGGAACATTCATGATCCTTGGCTTTCTAATGAAATAGATGCCAATCTGAATGATCTGGCATGGGAAAGTCACTTAATTCTGCTTTCCTCAGTTTCCTCATCTGTAAAATGAGCTGAAGAAGGAAATGGCAAACTACTCCGGTATCTCTGCCAAGAAAACCCCAAATGGGGTCACAGAGAGTCAGACACAATTTAATGAGTAAGCTTAGCTAACACTGTTTCCCGTAATGAGAATGCCTTCCCTCCCCACTCTGTCAGAATCTACTTGTTTAAATCCCACCTCTCCTTCAAGTTCAAAGGGTCCCCTTTCCATGAAGGTTCCATGTTCTCCTCCCTGATCCCTCACTTATAGGAAGTGATATCTACTTCCTCTGAGCTTCTGTGGCATTTTGTTCCCACTTCTCCTACATATTTATCATATACTGCTTCATAACTTAGTCATTTGGAGCATGTTCCTTATCTCTCTACTGTGCTACAAGGTCCTCGAAACCAGGGGCTATGTCTTGTTTCTCCCTGTGTGGTTGTCTGTCACAGAGGCCTACATATAGTAGGTGCAAAATGAGGAGGTTGTATTGGATGATCTGTGAGGTCCCTTCCAACTCTAAATCTATTACCTTAATATCCTATGAAAACAACATAGGACATGTTCCTCCCCTATCACTAAGGGCGTTTAAAGAATAGGGGGAGAATGAAAGGATACAGAGAAGACAATTGGTGATTACATGCATTCATTCAATGAACATTTGTTAAGCTTGCATTG
The DNA here is from genome assembly GCA_023548195.1 of Bettongia penicillata ogilbyi. Taxonomy (NCBI): domain Eukaryota; kingdom Metazoa; phylum Chordata; class Mammalia; order Diprotodontia; family Potoroidae; genus Bettongia; species Bettongia penicillata. The sequence goes on along the minus strand of JAJHZJ010000080.1, from coordinate 1,483,989 downwards.
TGTGCAGAACACTTGACTTGGCTTTAGATTAAGTATGAAAATTAGGGAAGACAAGATCCCTGACCTCATGAAACTTACAGTCTAGTATGGAGCTAAGACAGAAACTCAGATGATTGTAATAGCCAGTATTACTTGATAAGTGGCGGAGAGGAGTACAGAGCATTACGTGAGGTCCAGGAGAAGGCCACTATCAATCCAGGGAATGAGGGAAGGCTTTGTGAAGGAGGTACTGTTGGAATTGAGCTTCAAAGGATGGGTGTTCAACATTTATAGAGTGAGAGGGAAAGCATTCCAGGCACATGGGCTCAGCTACACAGAGGTAAGAAAGTTTGGGGTGGTGTTCAGAGGGTCAGAGTGTAGAACAGTTTGATTGGGGAACAAAACATATGGAAGGCAGGAAAACAGAATACAGCTATCTGGGGAAGGACTTGAAGGCCAAACAAAGGCTCTAGACCAGGGGTAGGGAACCTGTGGCCTCAAGGTCACCTGTGGGTGTAGCCTTTTGACTGAGTCCAAATTTTAGGGAAGAAATTCTTTTATTAAGAAGATTTGTTCTATAAAGTTTGGATTCAGTCAAAGGGCCACATCTGAGGATCTAGAGGGCCACATGTGGCCTCAAGGTTGCAGGTTCCTCACCTCTGCTCTAGAACCTTGCTCTGGAAGCAATTAGGATTACATGGACATGGTTTAAAAGACCTCTAGTGAAGGAACTTCTCTGACAGACCACAGTGACCAGTGTTAGGAGTCAACATTAAGAGTTGCTTTTTCTAAGAAAATGCTCTCTATCCATATTAAATTGCTGAACTCTAACTGGGCCACCTCTCAACCCTCCCCACTGTCTCTGAGCTGCCATCTTCCTGGGTGGGGGGAGAGGGATGTTCCCCAAGAGGTGCCTCAAATCTCTACTCAACTTCTCACCTGCCTAAGAAGAGAGCTAATGAAAACTCCATTGGCAGCAATACTTTGAATAGGCAGCCAGGTCTAATCATCTCAAAGACGATCTCAAAGGCAGAGGTAAAAGCAGTGGCTGAGGCTCAGACTTTCATGCCCAGCCACATCTTTCCTCCACAGAGAAAGGCCTTAGCTCACCTCAATTTGATAATCTTTAGGATCACAGGTGCTGAAGGGCCTCTTAAAAAGAAGGAAGAATCCACTGGAAACATTCTGAGCTTTTAAAAGCTGGTAATCCTGTTGGGAATCAAGATGGATCTGCCCCTTTGAGTCACTCCATGCATCCTGCCAAAAGAAACAGTCAGAAAATAGGACCCACCTGGAAAATAAGAGGCAGCTAGATGGTGACCTGCATAGAGTGCCGGACCTGGAGTCAGGAAGACCTGAGTTCGAAACCAGCCTCGATGTTAGCTAGCTGTGTGAGTCTCTGCAATCTCTTAAACTCTGTCTCAGTTTCTTGAGTTTAAAAATCAGATAATAACAGTCCCTACCTCTCAGAGCTGTTATAAGGATCAAATGAGGCAATATCTGTAAAAATGCGGACCTTGAAGGTGTGTTGTGATTATTATAAAGCAGGCCTCACAAGTATGGAGCCTGAGCATTTTAGTGCTTAAAGGGACCTTTCGGTTGTTCATTCATTCAATCATTTCAGACTCCTTGTAACACCACTGGGGTTTTCTTGGCAGAGACACTGGAGTGGTTTCCCATTTTCTTCTCCAGCTCATTTTACAGGTGAGGAAACTGAGGCAAACAGGGTTAAGTGACTTGCCCAGGGTCACACAACTAATAAGTGTCTGCTTACTAAGGGGGCCTTAGATGTCATCAGATTCAATTCCTCCATTTTACAGATGAAGAAACTATAACCCAGATAGAAGAAGTGATTTGTCTGTCTAAGGTCTCACAGAAGGAACTTACAGCAGGGCTAGAACCCCAATGTCCTGACCCTGGGTTCCAGTTTTTCATATGGCAGCATCCTTAGTGGGGCAGCATGTTGTAGTAGATAGAAGGTTGGATCTGAAACTAAGAAAACTTCAGTTTCATTCTCAACCCTAGTCCTTAATAGTCTTGTGGCCATTTAACTGTTCTGAGCATCAGTTCTCCCATCTATAAAATGGGGATTGTAATATCCACTTCAAAGGGTTATTGTTAAATAAGAGGATAGATGAGAAGTTCTTCACAAAGGTTAAAGAGTGCACCAAAGTTCTTAGAGTAGTTTGAAGCTTGCTAAACCTAAATTGCACCAAGACTTTAGGAAATACATCTGTGTGTACATATATGTATACCTGCATACACATCTGTATATGTGTATATAGATGAGTGTTTACATATGTATACATATGCACATATATATGTATGTATATGCTTGTATATGCATACACACATCTATAACTATGTATATATATGAATATACTATAAGATTAATTTGCTGAAAAATTTCCTATTAAAAAAATGTCAGGTCCAGGTCATTTATTTCCTCTTTTAACAACCAATTCGGCAAAGGCATTCTAGATTTTTTTAGCTGAAATCTCTAAAGACTCTCTTCCTGCCTTTATTTAAAGTTTAAATAAATGTGTGTATATGTATATGCATACACATATACATATTTATATATGATGAAGGCACTGTCTTGGAGTACTGAGAGATCATATGACTTGTCCAGGGTCACACAGGCAGTACATATCAGGGCAGAACTAGAACCTGGATCTCCCTTCCTCCAAGGTCAGTTCTCTATCTATCCATTGTTGGGCAGTATGATGGTTCAGCAGATAGAATAATAGGTCTGGAGTCAAAAAGGCTCATCATCTTTATGAGTTCAAATCCAGTCCCAGACACTTACTAGTCGTATGACCTTGGGCAAGTCATCTAACCCTGTTTGCTTCCTTTTCTTCAGAAAGAAGTGGCAAATCATACCAGTACCTTTGCCTAGAAAACCCCAGATGGGTTCAGAAAGCATCGGGCATGACTGAAAATGACCGAACAACAACAAATGTATATTATGTGATATGTTAGTACTGTTATTATGATATGTACATATAACATACACAATGTATTATTACTATATTACATCTGTTTGTATGTTGTTATGATTATTGTTTTTGTTATTATTTATACTATTATGGAAAGACAGCTTGGCCTAGTAGTTCTTCCTATGATACATATTGACTGTGTGACCCTCTCAGTGCTCTACGTCAGTATGTCAAGTTCAAATAAAAATGGTGGTGACTAAACAGTACATAAGGACCCCTGTAGGCTGCATATTGATTTAGAAAACCACGTATTATTATTAACTATGTTTCGTTATATTTATGCTTATTTTGTTCAATATTTCCCAGTTGCATCTTACTCTGATTCAAGTTGCACTAGGGAGGGAAGCACATTTACCACCTCTGATCTAGGCAGCTCTTATGATTGTATGATACCGAGACCGAGTTGACTTGCATTCATAGGAGACGTTTCCTCCTCTGGGAATTCTCCATAACAACGGAATCACAAGTTCCTCTTCATATTATTGTTAGAGGGTTGCCTGTGTGGCCCTGAAAACTCTCCTTGCCTGAAAATGTCTCCCTAGGTCCTGTCTTAATGCTTGGCACTCCATCATTAAACAGACTTTCTTTGTCAGCCTTCATTTCATCTCAAGAAATTAAAGTGACCATCACAAGTATGACATGATGGCTCTGAAATCAGCATGCCTGAGTTTAAAGTCTACCACTTACACTTACTACCTCCCCAGATTTTGCTTTCCTTTGCTGTAAAATAAGAGGGGTAGACTGTATATAATAGGATTGGAGATAAACAGAGTTTGAGAGTTGGGCCATCTAGCTGAGCCCAGATATGAAAAGAATCCCCAGTGTGGGGACTTGGTGTCCTCTGAGGGCCCTTCTGGCTTCAGATTAATGATCCTACTATGTGCAAGACAGCATGCAGGAAATTGTTGCCGTTGTTGCTCAGTCACGACTAACTCTTCATGACCTTGTTTGGGGTTTTCTTGGCAAAGATACTAGAGTGGTTTGCCATTTCCTTCCCCATCTCATTTTACAGATGAGGAAACTGAGGCAAACCAAGTTAAGTGACTTGCCCAGAGTCACACAGCTGGTAAGTGTCTGGGGTTGGATTTGAACTCAGGTCTTCCTGATTCCAGAACCAGTGCTCTGTCCACTGTACCACCTAACTGCCCCTATATAAGGGTACAAAGCTGGGTTTGACACAAAGTTTCCAAGAAGCTCACAATCTATTTGGGGTGAAGTGGGATGGACATGGGGAGGGAGAGAGAAAGATCCAAGCGAAGAACTATGAGAATTTGAGAATGGAGGGACATCCCAGCATCATCTAAGATAAGGAGACAAGGGGAGGGGGAAGGCAGAAGGGAAGCCTCCATAGGGGAGATGGGAACTCCATTGTTTGGAATCATGCCTTGAAGGAATGTAGGAATTTCAGCTTACAGTGTTGGAAGTAGGATTTCAGCACAAGGTGTTGAAGTTATCGAAGACCAAGAGATGAGACAGAGCTAGAGGAGAATGAGAAACGGAGGGTAACACAGGGCAGCTGGGAGATAGAATTTGTTAGAGGGGAATGAGAGAAGATGGAAAGGAGATGGTATATATGAAGTGTAAGGCAAATAGGAGAGATTGCTGTTCCTACTGAGGTCTGGCTCCAGGGCCATCAGGAGCTGTCCGCAGGAGGATTCCTGTTTTGTTCACTTCTGAAACTAAGATGCTGTTTCTGCTCTGAGGGTGAGCCTAAGCACTGTGCTCAGTAGCGAAAGGCCCACCTTCCATACATCCCTAGTTCAAGCATGAATACTGAGCCAAAGAATTCATCGGTGTTTGGCAATTGCTATCATCTGCCCCAGAATTCAGGCAAAGTGTAGCATAAAGACACCGTGCTAGAAACCAGAGCCCTTCACATGCAGAGGAAACCAACCCTATCTAGAAATATCCCAGGCACAGCCTTTATCTTTGCTTTTAAATCACACATCCTGGGGCCAAAGCATATTTTCTTATTTTTAAAGGGGGAAACAAAACTTTTCTTTTTTCAAACTTTCACAAGGATGTGTTGCTGAGATGTAAAAGGATTAACTTTAAATAAAGGCAAAAAAAAATCTTGAGACAAAATCTAGAATGCCTCTGCTGAACTTATTATTAAAGGAGGAAATAAAAGACCTGACATTTGTTTTAATAGGAAATTGTTGTGCAAATTAATCTCTGAGTGTGCAGAAAGGTTAAGTGGATTTGGCTCTTTTAACAGTAGCTGAAAACAGACAAGCAGAGGAAAAGCTGCCAGGAAAAGAACAGTAATCTTGTCATATTTCTGTCACATCCCCACTGAGCCATTTGAAAGAGCATCAGACTGAGGGGCAATCAGGGATCCTGCTGCCTTGGGGGTGGGGGGACCTTGGACATTGGCTTCCACCTGAGCTAGCCACATGGCTGATCTGCACAGCTGCCCTGCCCTACCCTGCTCTGTCCCAAAGTTTCACACTCACCCTTCCAAGCTGCCATTAGAAAAGTGGCCAAAGTCAAAGTTATCCTCAGTTCAATCCTAAGGTAAGTTGTCTTTGGTTCGTTTTAAATTCTCCTGGTGTATTTTCATGGAAAAAGATGACTTCAAAACCATTGAAAACCTTTGCTTTTGCTTGTTCCCTTGCCTGGGAGAGGGTAAGAAACTCTTAAACAAAGCTGTAAGGACCAGTTCAATAGGGCAGGTGACCTGTGGAAGCTTCCTGAGACTTTGGTTGGATGTGGTGAAGGGATGGTTCATCTGGAAGGGAATTTCTACACTGTTCTCTGCTCTTTAGCTTAAGTTTGAGTGACTTCCAAGAATTCCTGATCTAGGACTGTTCATACCCCTTGTTGGCATTTAAGTGACTAGAGTATGGATGATATTTGTCTCTGAGATGTATGTCTCAGTGCATACATTGTATATCTCAATACACAATGCCTACAATACACAACCTGAATTGAGTTTGAAATGTGCATGTGTGTGTGTGTGTGTGTGTGTGTGTGTGTGTGTGTGTGTAATAGCTAGGGCAGTTAGATGGTGTAGCAAATAGAATTCTAGTCCTGGAGTCAGAAAGACCAGGGTCCAAATCTGACCCCAGACACTTACTAGCTGTGACTCTGGTCAAGTCACTTAACACCAACTACATAAAACTGGAGAAGGGAATGGCAACTCCCTCTAGAATCTTTGCCAAGAAAGCTTCCATGGGGTCACCAAGAGTCAGACAGAACTAAACTGCAATGATGATAGAGTGTTTTACATAGTCTTGAAGGTTTAGAAAGTGCTTTACATTTGTTATGTCATTTGATTCTTACAACAAATCTCTGAGGTAGATGCTGTTATTGCCATTTCGCAGATGGGGAAACTGAGGCTAAAAATTAGGGGTCTTGCAGTTAGTCTTTGAAACAGCATTTGGACTCAAGTCTTTCCGACCCTGTATGTGGATCAGATGTGTCCGAGCTACTTGTATTTGTATGTGTGTGCATTGGAGTAGGGATATGTTATGTATTGAGTGTACATGTGTTCCTCTGGGGTATTACAGATCATCTATCTGTGTTGGGTTTATTTGTTCGTTGTGTGTGCCTGTACGTATGTATTTTGGGTGCTTTATGCTGTATCTATTGAAAGAATTTCAATGACAGAAGGAAACTCAAGGGCTCTCTCATCTAACACACACTTGACAAAGGTATCCCACTAACACCTCAGACAAGTGGTCATTCAGCCTATACCTTGAAGACCTATGGCAAAGGGGAACTCATTCCTTTTGAAGGCAACCCATTTCACTTTTGGACAGTTCTAATGCTTAGGAAGCTTTTCTTTCTATCAAGATGAAATCTGCCTCTGCAACTTCCACCTATTTCTTCCCTCTGGGGCCACACAGTCAGCTCTAATCCTTTCTACACAGCAGCCCTTGCATACTTAAAGACAGCTTTCATGGCCATCCCTCCACCCTACGTTTTTTATTTTCCAAGCTAAACATCTCCTTCAGTTCATCCTGCTATGGCACTGTTGGACCACCAGACAAATCACTTTGACCACTCCCAGACACTTAGCTTCTTCATCTGTGAAATGGAAATCATAATTCCTAGGTCACCCATTTGGGTGCATGTATTAGATTAAATGTGTATGCATTGCCCATGAATTAGCATGAATGAGTTGTTAGGTGTGTATCTCTCTTATTTGTTTCTCCGTCACCATTTTGCTGATGTCTATAAAAATAGCTGTCAGAGCAAAGAGGTGTACTTTCTCACCAGACTAACTTGAGAAGCTAAAAGAAGGGCTGGGAGCAAATCATTCTATTGCTTTGAATATGATTATATTACAATGAAGGGGAGACTAAAAAAAAGAAAGGGATGGCTCACTGGACACCTTGAAAGGGAGAAAGCATAGAAAGACAAGACTTACCCCAAAATAAGAATGTTTTCCGTCATTCCAGAGCACAACTAGATCGGCATTGTCAAACTCACCCCGGTCAGATATCCCAAAAATCACCCCGTATTTTAGCTTCTTGATCCGAAGTTCGAAGCAAATCACCTCTTCTGTATAGCTGATATTCCAGGACAACTCCAAGTTGCCTTTGGGGTCCAGGAGGACCTTATAAGGCAAATTATTTTCTTGAGGAGTTGTGCCCTGCAAAGCTGCCACCAGAAGGATGAAGAAGATGACCACCATGGTGCAGTACATGGCTGCCACTTCTCGGAGTCTGAGGCTGGAACACCAAGCTCTTCTGTGGCGGCTGCCAGGGGCTTGCATGTCTCTGGTGAACAAACTCTGATTCTCAGTGGTCATTTATGCCTTAGTCCTATGAGGGGGAAAAGGGGAGATGGGTCTTGTAATTACATTTGCCTGCTGGGAAATTTAATTGTCATGGTGACCCCCCCTTCCCATTACCTTGCCCCAGGCTAAACGCTTTTCATTCTCTACCCCTCTTTAATTGACTATAATGGTGCATGGACATCATCAGAGGGAATTAAACAAGACTGAATTGATTTCATTCTCTCTTAAATATCCTTGAATGGCTAGACCAGGAAAGTCACCCTCAACCTGGGCTTCTTTTGAAGTCTATAAGCTGTGAGTTACATATAACTTTACCCCTGACACCCTAATTTTGGATAATCTCTCTCCATCTCTGTCTCTCTTTTTCTGTCTCAGTCTCCCTGTATGTGTTCTCTATCACCAACCCTCTCTTCTTCAATCCCTCTCTTGGTCTTCAAGCTAAGCTCTCCATAACTTAGGGCCTAGTAAAGGCTCAGGTAGGGCTAAGCTCTGTGGTCCATAATTGGCTGATCCTATTTCTGCCTTATTATTGTCTTTCCTGTTTCCTTTAAGATTCCATTATGCTCCAGATGTGGATATACTGAACTTTAAAGCACCTTGATTATTAGGTGCTCATCACTGCATGTTCTGTGTTCCATTGCTTCTAAACATCAGTCTCTGGAAGCCCTCAAAATCTGGTCCCCCTACTTCTCTAATAACCAGTCTCAGTAGGGGTCTGACTATTCATTGCTGATTCCCTGAGGCAAAACTTTCTGAGGTTTGATCTCTGGAGTACAAATCACACCTTGTTAAGATAATTATAGTACAGTGGAAAGCATACTTAATTTGAAATCAAAGAGATGGGATCCTGGGAAAGTCACTTTTCTGGACCTCAGTTTCCTTACTTGTAAAACTGGGTGTTAAATTAGATGGGAGGCAGTATTCTATGGCAGACAAAGTAGAGGACTCAGAAAGGGAAAACTTGGATTTAAATCTTATGCCAGTCACTAGCTATGTAACCCTGGGCAAGTCACTTAACATCTTTCCTCTGTTTGCTCATCTTTAAAATGGGGTTAATAGTGTCACCAACCTATAGGGAGGTAATAAGCATCAAAAAAGATATCAAGTGCTATAGCTGATCTCTAACATCTTTTCTTGCTCTAAATGTATGAAACTACCTGAGTAGCTGATGTCATGTATTGGTGGTTCCCACAATTCAGCTTCCCTCAACACACATACCTCACCTCTGCAATGTCAGGTGTTCCCTCTGCCTGCCCCAAATCTACCTATAAAGTCCTTCCTCCTTCATGAAGTCTTCCTTGACTACTCCAGTCCTCCCTGATCTCTGTCCCCTCTGAAATCCCATAGCATTAATCTTCTCCCTCCCATAGAATTCTTCCCACCTAGAATTCTTCCTATTCTCAGCTTGTTAGAATCATTAGGGGACATGTTGAATACCTTGAATATGGGATTTTCTCTCTCTGTTCTCTCCTCACAGATACCAACAGTAGAATCACCATTTATTAAGCACCTATTATGTACAAAGCACATAGTGCTAGGTCCTAAGGAAGATGCAAAATTTAGAGAAGACATAATCCCTACAGTTTGAGTTCACGGTCTGAGAAAGAGATGAGACATACCCAGACATAACCATGATACCTATCATCCAGTGCTAAGTGCATTACGGAGAGTAGAACTAAATAAAGTGTTATGTGAGTTGAGGTAACAAAAATTATTTCACATAAGGGAGAGGGTGTTCCAGGACTGGGCTGGCTTGCTCAGGGCACTAAAAATGGGCAGTAACAGCAGTCTAGACTACAGAATAGTGGGAGTAAGGATACAGAGATGGAAAAATGTGGGCTTGTGAGGGAGGATAATTGAACAGAATAATTACTTATGGGGAAGCAACTAGTTGGTACCATAGTACATAGTGCTGGGGCCTGGAGTCAGGCAGGCTAATCCTCCTGAGTTTAAATGTGGCCTTAGACACTTCCTAGCTGTGTGACCCTGGGCAAATCACTTAGTCTTGTTTGCCTCAGTTTCCTCATCTGTAAAATGAGCTGAAGAAGGAAATGGCAAATGACTCCAGTATCTCTGCCAAGAAAACCCCAGATGGGATTCGAAGAATTGGACATGACTGAGCAATTCTTATGGACCAGTTTTTCACTGCATCTTCCCTCCTTATTCTTTGGTTCACAAGGAACCTGGAATCCATGAGCTTGTTTTATTTTATTTTTTACAGAGATAGCAAAATCTTGGTTTATTAGAGGTCAGTGTTCTTCCAGATAACATATAAGCTTCCTCTTGCTTTTCAGAGATCATTTTCCTTCCCCTTTAACATCTCCTATTTCCCTCCATTCTACCTTGGCCCTCAACCTTCATCTTAAGATATTATTTTATCCTGTGTTTAAAGGGGGAAGGGAATTCCCATATCCTGCAATTACTTTCTCCACAACCCCTATCTACTTGTTTTATTTTTTTAAAAATATTTTGTTCACTACTTTTCAGTATAATTGATTTCATTTATATTTTGTTTTATCCTTTTAAAGACATTGGGTCTCACCAGATTGTCAATGGGGTCCAAAAAATGGTTAAGAAAGTCTATGAGAAAGCTGAGTCACAGTCATCTAAGACTTGATCTTTAGCATGGAGACCCACGTCTTTCGTAAATTTATTTTTCTGTCATTTCTCCTGAGATGACATCAAACATCAGTGATTACAGAGGGCCAAGTTAGTCTAGATTCATGGAGTTTGTCTTTAAAGAAATAAAAATATGTTAATTTCACGGACTGGTGCACAGTCATGAATTGACTTGACAAGCCCCCTAGGGGAGAGAATTGGCTTTGAGCAAGTGGTTCTGGGGAATTGGTTTTGCCTTGAAGTCTGTTTCTAAGAAAACAGAACAATTGTGTCTTCTGTGTGATCATGAAGATTGGGGAAGCTTAGGCATTTTTAGGGCCCAGAGACCTATTCAGTTTTGGGCAAAAGAAGAGGTGGGAGATCTCTGAGGCACAGTCAAAAGAGTATGGATTCAAGAGTCTATGGAACCCAAGTTCAAATATCACCGCTGATATTTACGACATCTATAACCTTGGACAAATACATTACTTAAATTCCCTCTGCTTCAGTTTCTTCAACTGTAACATAAAAGTATTGGATTAGCTGATTTCTAAGGTCCCTTCCCATCCTAGAGCTATGGCTTGTCTCTGTTTTTATACTAGGTTCCATGGGTCATGACTATAAAGAAAGAGAAAAAGAAAAGGAAGGGAGAAAGCATCTTTTACACAAATTCATCTCCCATATCTGGAATTCACTCTGTCTTCACTACTGCTTCTTAGGATCCTTAGATTCCTTCAAAGGAAAGCTTGGGTGTCACCTCCCTTATGAGGTCTTTTCTGATCTCCCTCGTTGTTAACATTCTCTCTTTTGTTTAAAAATAGATTTTATTAATGTCTTTTTTTACATTAAAAGTCATTTCTAGATAGATTCTCCTTCCCCCTCTTGAAATTACTTTACGTTGTGACAAAATTACTAGTCTCAAAATTAGACAACAGCTAATTTTGCCATTTTCTCCCTTCTGTGTTAGTGAGTCATTGAATCCTTTGTGAGTTTAGAGGCAAGTTTCCCCAACTGAACCTTCCCCTAAAATTAAATAAGCCTTTGAGGTGGGTTAATGACCACATCCAGAAACTTTCTTTTAATCTGACATCTTTCAAACCAAGTACTTACATTCCATGTCCCAAATTCACTTATTTATGTGAGTACCATCTTTGCACCTCTATTAGACTATGAACTCTTTGAAAATTGGGATTGTACCTTCTTTATTTTGGCATCCTTCCCCCAGTATGTTGCATGTGGTGAACATCTAATAGATAATGGTTGAAAAATGCAAATGGCATTACAAACCTACCATGTATAAAGCATGGCTTTAAAGTCATGTCTCTAATAATAGGGATGGACTGCACTAAGACGTTCCACATTCTCTCAGCTGCTTCTCCATGAAATCAGTAGCTACCTATTTCAGTGAATTGGTCAGTTTTGGGGAGGGAGGGCAGGATGTGAGGGGGCAGAATGTTGCCACCTGCCAGTACACAATGGAGCCTGAAATCAAACTTCTAACCTAACCAACAGGGCAACTAGGTGGCACAGTAGATAGAGTGCTGGGCCTGGAGTCAAATACAGCCAAAGACACTTACTAGCTGTATGACCCTGGGCAAATCACTTAACCCTGTTTGTCTCAGTTCCTCATCTGTAAAATGAGTTGGAAGAGGAAATGGCAAACAGCTCTGCCAACAAAGCCCCAAATAGGGTCAAGAAGAATTGGATTTGACTGAATAACAACAATTTAACCAGCCAACTATATATAAAATATATATATAAAAATATAAAATCTATAAAAAATAAAAAAAACTATAAAAATCACTATCCATTCCTAGATTGGTCTAACACAATACTAGCTTTGGCACATCTTATATACATCAGCACACAGTACAATCTGGGATAAACAGCAATTTAACAATTTTTTAAAATATTAATGATTTGTTAAAATATTCTAAAGCAGTCCAATGACCCTTGTCATATGAATTTAACTAAAGGAAGTTAACGGCGGACCAAGAAAGAACATCTAAGGTGTTTGTGTGTATTAGTATTTGTATTAATATTAAAGTATTAATATCTAGAGTAGCCAAATGTTGGCAGGGAATATTTTTTGTGTTTTTGCTTTTTTTGTATCCCCTGTGCCTAGCACAGTGCCTGGCACATAGTAAATGTTTAATAAATACTTGTTGATCAATGCCTTGCCGGCACTGTACAAATACATGTATATATATATATATATATATATATATATATATATATATATATATATATATATATATATGTATATGTATATAAAACCACAGTACACTTTTAAGTTTAACCTTCATTTTTTCCATGACTGTCTTCAGTCTATACAATCATCAAAGCAATAAATTAAGCCCTAATTTGTAGCATTTGCAGTTTCTGAGCTGTAAAGTCTCACACTGAAAGTTTAACTATCAGGCTCATGATACAAGTCAAGTCAGCTCCAGTACACACTGAAGGGGTTCGATCCATTCCAATTCAAGTGAATAAACATTTAATAAGTGTCTACTGTATCCTGGTGGACACATGCTAGGTGCTGGGGAAACAAAGACAAAAAAAGCTTGTGACTTCATTGGGCTTTCATTTTCATTTATATGGTATAATTTATATACAGATAAGCAAAGTTATTTCAAGAAGGAAGAGAGGATTCTATCTTGAAATGACTTTAGATACAAAAAAAAAGACACCAGGACATTTTAAATAAAGAAGGACAAATTTTTAAAAAATGAATGTTAAAATTATCTTTACATAAGGAAAAATAAAATGTTATTTTAAAAAATAGAAGGAAAGACAGTGCTAATAACTGGAGGGTGTGGAAAGGCCTTCCATGGGACATGGTACCCACCTGATGTTTTAAAGGAAGCTAGGGATTCAGGGAAGAAAGGGTGAGGAGGGAGTTTATACCAGATGTGGGGGATCAACCCATGCAAAAGCAAAGGAACACCAAGTATAGCAGGCCAATTTGACTGGAATGGGTACTAAGTAAAGGGGAAAAATTCTAAATAAGATTGTATCATATATAAGAGAAAGCTGCTGCCTTTTGTTCAATGTTTTATTTCCTTTTATACAGTTCTCTTTTAAAAGATGCATGTGGAATGCTGCCTGATGCTGCTGGGAACAATGTGCATCGTTCAATTACTCCCCCAAAAGAGAAAATGGTAGCATGGTTGCTTGTGGTTAACAGTCACAGCCATAATCGTAATATTTGCTGTGTTCCAACAACACACAAGCACTTGTTAGCTACCCAGTCATGCCCGGAGCCTGCCCACTTCACTCTAACTAGAAAACAAGAGATGCACATTGCCTAGCAGCAGCAGTGCTGAGGGTTATGCCTTCAGGTTTCTTTGTCTGACTTCAGCAGTGAGACAAGTGAGGAGCTGGGAGAAAAGGCAGCACACCCTCATCTCACTCTGACCATAATCAGTTTCAGCAGGTACCCCAGCCTTGCTTGCCTTTCTCCCATCTCCCTTCTGGACTATGGTCCCAGCTTTCCCTCCCTGCAACTATTAGGTAGCTGGAGGCATGAGTAGAATGATTCAGCTGATTTTCAAGTTCTACAGAAAAATTGATAGAGGGAAGCACCCCACCCCCATCACCCCACTTCCAGATGTAGGACTGGACTGGGGAAAGTGGTTTATTGAATTTGGTAACATTCCCAGTGCCCAGGACAATGCATTGCATGTAAAAGGTCATAGGACCATAGATTTAAAGCTGAAAGGGACCTTAGAGTCTATCTAGTCTAACACTTTCATTTTACAAATGGGGAAATTGAGACCATAAGACATTTATCAAATATAGTGAATTCTCATTTGTCTTTATATAGGTCTTGATAACTTAGTAACTTGATTGGGACTAATTCGTATACAGACCTATTTGCAACCAGCAGCCAGGAATAGGACAAAGCTTGCCTAGGATTTGAAACTAGGTACTTAATAAATGTTTATTGGATGAATGCCTTAAGGAGCGAATGGTATTTAAAAAATGGACTGCATTAAATCCTAAAATGTATATAACAGAGGAGGGCAGGAGAACACCCCAGTGGCCCAAAAGTGAGCTAATTAGACTTCCTTGTTGGATTTTGGGGTCTACATTTTTTAAAGAAACAAGGTCTGAACCTCTGGGTCTAAATAATAGTATTAAGTAGCTGTTACTGACCTTGCTGGTTCCAATTCGGACCCTTGGTCTTTCCAAAGCACCCATCAGTATACGCCAAAGTGCCATGCTCACAAAGCTGTGTTCTTCATGCCAACCTCCCCCTGACCTTTCAAGCTCAAAGCCATATCCATTTTGCTGACGTCGAAGCACAGCCGTGTGAAACCAGCAGCCCCCAAATTCCCCCAGCTTCCCTTTTCTGCCCTCAAAGCCCAGTTCTCTCCTATTTCAGTCCATATTTCAGTGAATATTACTTTCAAAGGCAACAGAGCTAGGCCCGTCTGGCAGCTGCAATATCTAAAAGCAAACACTGTTTTCAATTCTACTAAGCAAGGGACTTTGGGGGGGAGGGGAAACCTCATTTAAAATCAATTTTAATAGGCTATCTCAGGGCCCTTTTGCTTTCCTAGTTTCTCTCTTCTTTTAATCCCTTCTTTGACTCCAATCTCTTTTACATATTTAATTTTGCTCCCATAACCATCTGAGTGCAAGACCCAGACTATGTCTACAATACTTACTTATTGGACTGTTGCAAAACCATCCCGAGGGTGAAAGCAACTAAGTGCTGAACTGAGCCCTGATGTGTAGTGGGTTAGAATATTACAGCACTTCCCTGGACCAAACGTGCTCTCTCTTCCTCCACGCACTCACATAACCCATTCCCCATCCCTAAAATGCATCCCCTTTTCGTTTCTACCCCTCTCCAACAAAACTCAGCTAAGATGCTAGCATCTGGTCTGCTTCAATCAAAGCCTCTAGCTGGAAGTCCATCTCTACCTTCTCAGATTTTTCTACAACTCTCTTATCTAGATTTCTCTTTTTATCCCCATCACTCTCAACCTTGATCTATATTTATCTGTAGACAACACACACCCCCTAACTGTCAGTATGATGTAAGTTCCTCAAAGACAACAACTGTCTGGGTTAGGGTTTGTTTTTATTGATTTTTGTCTTTCTTTCATTCCCTGATGGCCTAGCACAGTAGGTCACATAAAATAGATACTGATATTTATTAAATGAATGTCATTTCATCCTTGTATCTGCAGCATCTAAAGCAACGCCTTATATACAGTAGGCATTTAATAAATGCTTATTGAATGAATAAATATCACATTGTCCTTTTATCCTTAGCATCTACCATAATATTTACATATAGTAAACATTTAATAAACATGCTAATTAAATCTGTGTCCTGCCCCAAGTACCAAGTGTAGTGAATTTTCATTTATCTTCATATATGTTACCCACTTGATAACTTGTGTGGGACTAATTCTTATCCACACCTATTTGCAAACAGTAGCCAGGGAGAGGACAAAGTTTCTTCAATACTTCAATTAATTTTTTCAGTCCCAGCCTTTCATTTATTCTCTGGGCTCAGTTTTCTCATCTGGAAAATGAGAGTCAGTGGCAGGATTGGGGAAGGAGAGAAAAAGTTTGGACTAAATGACCTTTCAAATCTATTCCAGTTCTAATAGATTTAGATTTATTGATCCTAGTGTGGATTCTCTCTCCACGTGAGAGATATCCCCTCCATGACTTAGTGGATCATTTCAAGAGCTGCTATTGCTATAAACAAACAAACAAATGAACGAGTGAATTTAAGGCCATCATCTGATGGCCAATCTTCTGGTCAATTCTCCATGAATGTTTCTAGACTGGCCCTAATCTAGAGGTATTGCTGGATTCACATTTGTACATAGCCTCCCTGATTTTCTACAATCTCCCAGAGCTTGAGTTCCACTGGCATAGCCCCCAAGGACTTGTGTTCTTTCCATACCATAATGAGCTAGAACAAAAAGGTCAGTGGGATATGTCAGGAAGGCTAGTGGAGGAAATAGCTCTAGAACTCAAAGAGGAAGTTCTAGAATCATAATAGAATTGAAAAGAACCTCAGAGTTCATCTTATCCAACCTCTACTTGAAGCAATAATTGCCTCTAAAACATGTCAGACAGATCACCCTGCCTCTGCTAAGGACCTCTAGCAATGGAAAGTAATGAATTCCCCTGAAGCAACCCATTCCATTTTTAGACATCTCTAATGGTTGGGAAAATTTTTCTTTTATACATCCAAAAATATGCCCCTAGTAACTTCTGCCTATCTAGTTCTGCCCCCTTGGACTGAGCACAATGAATCTATTTTTCCTCTACATGTCATCCCTGAAGGTATCTTGAGAAAGTGACCCAGCTGCTACTACCCCTGCCCCAAATGTTCCTCAGGCCAAACAAGTGCAGTATTTTGGTGGTTCTCATATGACAGCGGCTTGAGTCCCTTCACCTTCCTGGTCATCTTCACCATATCCTACTTCCTTATGGAAGTGCCCAGCTTTGGACAGTATTCCATACAGTGTATGTTCCATATGTGGTTCTATTTAATTCAATGTGTCCTGCAGACCTTAACACAGCTGCTTCTGGCTGATGGTGACGATGAAGTTGCTAATCCTCTGCCACCAACGCGTGCTGACAGTTTGTATGTGCTCAAGGAATACAAGTTGATTTTGAGCTCAGGATAAATAAAACATAATTAGGAGGATTTTTTTTAATTAAACAAGGAACAAAATTGTACAATATAAATCAAATAGATAATTTTTTTTTCTTTTTTAAGGAGAGGGAGTAGAGCTTATTTTTTGTTATGCTTTGAATTATCTGCCCCATAGGTTTTGGTTTTTTTGAATGTTTAACTGATGCTTTTAAAAACATAATTTTCATTTCCCAAAGACTCTCTACCGATACTACCAAGTAGAGTTCTCCCTTATAACTGGTATCTATAAAATCACAGTGGGAGCTGGGAGGGACGTTAAAGGCTATTGAATCCAATTCCTTTATTTTATAAGTGAACAAACTGAGGCTCAGAGAATTTAAGTGATGACCAAGGTCGTTGGGCAAGTATCCAAGGTGGGACTTGAACCCAGGCCTCCTGAATCCAAGTCCAGTGGACTGTTTACTAAGCTAGGCTGCTTCATCAAAATAAATGCAGTCAGACAAAATCAATATATCAATCAACAAACATTTATTGAGTGCCTACTATGTGCTACTATTGTGTTAAATGCTGGATAGCTAGTCCGTGTCTGAAAATAGATGTTTTCTTCCATACCAACAGTCCATCACATTGCTTCCCACAGGCATGCTTAACCCTCAGTTTTGATTTGTCACCTTCAGTCCTCTACATTATCACTGACAGTTGTATCACAAGAATTGGACCTTAAGGACTATGCAGTCCAGCATCCTCATTTTATAGGAATGGAAACTGAGGCCCAGAAAGGAAAAGAGGACTGACCCAACATCATACAGTATAGTTACGTTTTTTACTCCTTCAGATGAAAAATTAGAGTTTTTTCATAGGCTCCATGTATGGCCTTACATGTAATAAAAAGGGAGTGCACTCTGTCAAGAGGGAATTTTTGTTTCTGAATACCATTCATCTGAAGAAACTGTAGCCCAGAACTCTTATCTCAGATCAGAAGCTAGGAACTGGAGAGTAAGTTACTACCCTCCAGTCAGGCATTGATTTCTATCTATCGGAAATCAGTAGATATCCTACCTTCCTACAGCATGAATCCAACAGGTTAGAAACCTTTTTGCATTGAGTTCTGTCTTAACTCCATGCTCTCACTGAAAAATACAATTAATTCAGTTATCTAGTGGGCAAAGTCCCTCTACCATCACTGCTTCTGTCCTTGCTTCCTTTTTAGTTCTTGGGAAAGACATCTCATTTTTAAATAACTGAGGCGCAACCCAGACTGCATGAGGAGTCATTTTCTTAGTAAAGTTAATGCCTCAGCCAAGAAGAGGGAGATGGATTAGACAAGCTTTGGGGACAGCATCTGGAGAGCACATTGATATGCAGAACAGGTTTCCTGAGAGATGCCTCCATATAAGGTCCAATACCCAGCAAGGATGCTTTCAACCCATGTCCAATTGATATTCTCTGCTTCCTGCATGGTCCCAGTCTCTGCTCTCCTAAGCAGTTTCATAAAAAAGAGGCAACAAATGTTGAAGGAAGGGAAAAAATCTCAGAGTCAGGGAAAAAATGGAAAAGAGTTCTAATACCCAAATTGCTCTATATTATTTTCTTTATATCTATGCCTTTCTCTGCTGAGTCATCATCAGTCCAGGGTTAAGAAGGGAATGACTGGGTTATGGTCCACAGAAGCAGACTGTTACAGGTCCTCAGAACTGGAAAAAGAAGAAGAAAAGTCTACAAGTTAAAATTATAGAACATGAGAACTTCATTGGACTCTGCATGTTGGAACATTAGAGAGGAAATGGAAAGGAAGGGGAGATAAGGGAAGGCAAGGCAAGGTGCAGAAGTTCTCAAAGGAGACAGCATGACTTGGCTAAAATCTAGTGTGGATGAACCCAAGTCTCCTAGTTTCTTTCTGATACGCATTCCACCATACCATTTTGCTTTTCCTTATGGAAAGCTTCCAGAAAAAAATCAGTTTTTGAGCTACAGATAGTGATGTCATAGGATAATTTAGAGCTGAAAGAGATGTTTGAGTCTCCCAAATCCAACCCCTTCATTTTACAGATGAGGAAACTGAGACCCAGAGAGTTTAAGTCACTTGCCATGGATCACACAGTTAATAAATATCTAAAGCAGAATCTGCATCCAGGTCTTCCTGACTCCAATCTAGTGCCCTCTCCACTATACAGAATTCCAGAGAAAATACTGGATCATTATACAGATGGTCAGCGAATACCTAGCAAAGAAGGTAATAATTACATAGAGCTAGTATGAGCTCATCAGAGATAGTTCATGCAAAACTAACCTTATTTTGGTCTTTTGATAGAGTTACTAAACCAGTAGCCTGAGGGAATGCTACAGATAAAGTATGCCTAGATCTTGGTAAATTTTGTCATATTTGATAAAATATCTCATACCATTCTCATGTGAAAGACAATTACAAATAGATTAGATGGTAATATACTGAGCTGGATTCAGAGCTGACTGAAGGGTCTAGCTCAAAGAGGAATTGTGAATAGTTCAATAACAGTTTGGCAGGAGGTGTCTGGTGAAGTATCCCAGCGGTCTGTACTTGGCCTTGCCTGTTGCATATTTCCATCAGTGACTTGAATTAAGGCATGGACGACATGTGCATCAAATCTGCAGATGACATAAGCCTGAGAGGGATAGCGAATGCATTGAATGATGGAGGCAGGCTCTAGCATCTTGACAGACTAGATCCTAACCTGGGCTAAATCTAATAAGATGAAATTCAATGAGGATAAAGGTAAAATTGAGCTCTAAAACTCAAACTCCCAAGTACAGAATAGTGAAGGCATGATCAGACAGCAATTTGTCTGCAAAAAAGACCATTTTGGAAATTTAAGAGACTTCAACCTTAATATGAATCACTGGTATGATGCAGCAGCCCCAAAAGCTAATGCAATTATGTCTACATCAACTGAGACATAGCTGTCCTCTGCCCTGGTCATCAGACAACATCTAGAGTCTTGTGTTCAGTTTTGGGCACTGCAGTCTAAGGAAGACCCTGATAAGCTAGAGAGCATCCAGAAGAAAGGAACCAGGATGGTGAAAAGCCTTGAATCCAAGTCATGAGGATCAATGGAAGGAACTGGGCATTTTTATTGTGAAGAAGAGAAGACTGAAGGGCTATATGTGTTCAAATATTTGAAGAGCTGTCATGTGGAAGACGGATTAGCTTTATTCTGTTTGGTCCCAAAGAACCAGGGCAATGAGAGGAAGTTTCAAAGAAGCATTTAAAAGGAGAAATGATTAGAGAATTGTTAGAAGGGCAAAACAACCCTTGTCTGGTGCTGCTCAAAAAACTTCCTGTCTCAGGCCAGAAGGCTATGCTTTGTGATCACACTGAGAAAGAAATTTTTGTTGTTCAGTTGTGCCCAACTCTTCATGACCCCATTTGGGGTTTTCTTGGCAAAAATACTGCAGTGGTTTGCTATTTCTTTCTTCAACTCATTTTACAAATGAGGAAACTGAGGCAAACAGGGTTAAGTGACTTGCCCAGGATCACCCAACTAATAAGTGCCTGAGGCTAGATTTGAACTCAGAAAGGTGAATCTTCCTGATTCCAAGCCCAGGGCTCTATCCACTGCTGTCACCTAGTTGCCAACAGCTTTGTTTTTATCCTAGGGACAACAAAATGACCCTCAGGTCCATGATCCCTTTCTCCATTATAAGGAGTTTATATCAGATAAAAAAATTAATACAATCACAATATTTGGGAGGTTCCATTAGGAAAATTCCTAACATTCAGACAGTGATTTAGCTCTCTCTACCAATTAAAATTTTTGTCTGTCTTTAGCTAAACTTTGACCTCTACTTCAAAAACTGATATGAAGATACAGGAAATGTTTAGGTAAAAAAAAGCAAGTAGAGCACTGGGAGGATAAGAAGTAGACCTTTATATGGTACATCCTGCAACAATAATTTCTGCTCCAGTCCTGTATTGTCAAATGCTTTTAGGCCTGATGACCAACCTCAGTCTTTTCCTTCTCTGCCTCAGTCCCACCCTCTTCTCAGCTTGTCTCTTCACCTGGTGACCCTGTACCTCTGATTCTTTACGTCTTGTCTCATAAATCCAGAGTGGGCCTGGGAAATCTTCCTATGACTGCTACTACTTCTCATCTCTTACAGTTCCTACTCCATTCTCTCCATATGCTCTCTCACAAACAATGTTTCCCTTTTAGGACTCCTGACTGTGATTCAAGTCTGCCTTCTGGCTCAAGGATGACAGTAGTTCTAACTCACCCTGAGGGTTGAGAGGAATGCTTGTTGATCTGTGCTACAAGTCCCAAAATGCCAATCAGTTTTCAAATTTTTATTAAAAGAGAATGGGTGAAAGGAAGTAATATGAAATAAATCCTGAAAAGTGGGCTCAAATCAGATTATGAATGGTTTCAAGTTATGAGGGAGAAAGTTTTTATTTTTTATTAGAGGAAATAGTGAGCCATTGAATATTCCTGAGCAAAGGAGTGCCATGCTCAGTGTTGTGCATAAGGAAGGAAGATTATTTTATCAGCTGTATGGGAGAAGATGAATTGGAGAAAGGAAAATGGAAATGGGAACAATGAAAAGGCTGTTACAACAAACTATGCCTAAGAGGTGATGCACATTTATAAGTCATTATGTGGGAAGAGAGAAGGGAACAGATGCAAAAGATGCTGAAGGGGTAGAATTAGCACAATTGACTGTCTGTGGAAAGGGTGTGAGGAAGAGGAGAGAAAGTGACTATTCAAGGGTAGTTGACTGAAAACCCGAGTGATTAGACAGACGGTTGTACCTTTAACAAAAAGAAGAAAGTTTGGAAGAAGGTCAAGGTTTGGGGGTTTTTTGTGGGTTGTGTGTGTGGGGGAAAGATAATGAATTCCGTTTTAGATTTATTGAATTTGAGATGCTTATGAGACATTCAGATGGAGATATCAGAATCAAGTAGAAACTGCCATCTCCCCAACAACAGAGTACAGCAGAGAGGAGCTGTCCAAGGATTCAGGAGCACATGGATTCCAACCCTACCCCAACAGGTACTAGGTTTGTGACCATAGGCAAGTACTCTCTCACAGTTTCCTAACATGAAAATGGAGATGATAATAATTGCCTCCAAACTGCAAGGCTAAAAGGAGATAGTATTTGTAAAGCACTCTGGAAACCTTAAAGTGCCATGTGCTCTACGTTAGTTGTTACTATAAGCATTGTCCTTTTTTGCTCTTTGATCATGCCTTACCAGACCCTAACATCAGGTTACTTCCAGTGGTGTGCTGGAGTCAGCTAGTACTAGCTCCCTTTAAACTTTCAGTTTCAGCAATTGCACCTCAGAAATCAGCAAAAGCTATGAATCAGTCCTGAATTATTTTATCAATAATCTATACTTAAGAAAGTGATGAAGAAAATGTTAATAATTCAGATGAAACATAAATGTATGTCATGCATACATTACCACCCCCATAGACAGCTAGTTGTTAAACCTTTACCAGAATAGAAGAGTTACTCTCATGGCATTCCTTCTCCACTCTTACTTATGGACTGCTGAACTCCGCTCAAGAAAGACTGGTTTCACTGTGAATTCATTAATTAAACTCAACTAGGCCCTTTGTCTTGTAAGGCAATCCTTTAATTTTTCCATGATAGAGAATTAATTCCATTCCCCACCAGGTCTATGCTAAACATTTTATCTGTCAAGCTTCCTACACTGTCTCCTCCCCATTCCCTTCTACCAGAAGAATTTGCCTCCTACTTTCCTAAGAAAATAAAGGTCATCTGTCATGAAGTCCCTCTTTCTCTCCCACTTTATAAATGGATAAATTGATGAATGAATGAAAAAATACTTATTAAACATTTACTATTTACCAGATACTATCCTAAGCATTAGGGATAAAAATACAAAATCAAAGCAACCTCTGCTTATATTCTAATAGAGGAAGACAATTCAAATAGGAGAGTGGCAGCCAAGGAGGGTTGTTATGGTCATAGATGTCACAGTGATTATGAATAGAGTCTTAGGACAAAGCCCTCCTATGTTATATCTCTCCATTTTTCCAGTCTCTAACAAAGAGGTAGCTTTTCTCTTTGCCAAGACCAACTTTGAGTCCTCAGTCCTCTTCAATCCTATGTCTACTGGGAATCTGTGCTTTTAATCATTCTGTCTCTCTTTCCCCTTTCTCATCCTCAACCCCATCCCCCATGTATCTACTGACTCTTTCTAGGCTGCCTGGAAACATTTTTCAGGTCACCTAGCTCCACAAAACAATAATGATGGCAATAACAAATTCTTACTTCACTCTTCTACTCCCTTAAATTATGGTCCCATATGTCTTCTCCCTTTCATGGTCAAACTTTTAGGAAAAACCATTTACACTCAGTACCTACACTTTTTCACTTCTTACTAACTTCTCAAACCTTTGCAATTAGGTTGAGACCTCACTATTCAACTGGTATTGCCATCTCCTAGGTTATCAATGATCTCTTCAATCTTACACTTGATGGCTTCTCAGTCTTCATCCTTCTTGATTTCTGCAGCTCTTAACACTGATCAATAAATCAACAAGTATTAATTACTTACTATATATCAGGCATTGTCCTAAGATTTGGGAATAAAAAATAATAAAAGAAAGACAGCCCATACCCTCAAGGAATTTACATTCTAATGAAAGAAGATAATACATAAAAGGAAGCTGAAAAGTGGTGGCTAGGCCAAGGAAGAGAAGAAGGTACCCATGTTGGGGCATGAGGGAGAAAGAAATTCAGAACAATCAGAAGGGGATCCAGGAGAATAGTTAACAAATGAACACAGCTGGCCTGGGTGCTTAATTAAAGTGAAGGTTTCAGGAATAACTGACAAGTCAGAGGAAGGGGTCACAGGGATAGAGGGATGTTCCAGGGGGAAAAGGCTGTTGGAACATGATGGGAGTCTGGAGAGTTAAAAGTAGAGTTGGGAGATGAGCAGAAATGAAAGAAAGAAATAAGGAAGGAAGGAAGGAAGGAAGGAAGGAAGGAAGGAAGGAAGGAAGGAAGGAAGGAAGGAAGGAAGAAAGGAAGGAAGGAAGGAAGGAAGGAAGGAAGGAAGGAAGGAAGGAAGGAAGGAAGGAAGGAAGGAAGGAAGGAAGGAAGGAAGGAAGGAAGGAAGGAAGGAAGGGAGTCTTTTTTCTGTAAATTTCCTCCCTTGGCTTTTATGTCACCTTTCTCTTTTGGTTATCCTCTTATCTACCTGACCACTCTTTAATCTCCTTTTCTGGATCATTATCCAGATCTTGACCCCTAACTATGGATGTCTTCTAATCCTCTAACCTACATCTTCTTCCCTCCCCTCCCTTCCCCTCCCTTTCCCTCTCCTCCCTATCCTTCTCTTTCCCTTTCCTTTCCTTCTCATCCTATACACTTTCCCTTAGTGATCTCATCAGATTCTATTCCAGGTTAGAGTATCAATTAAATTGTCAAATTAGATTATTCTAGGTTAGATTATTAATTCTATGCAGATCATTTTAAAATATATTTTTCTAGACTTTTGTCTCTATAGCTCTAGTATTGTGTGCTCAACAACTTGCTAGACATCCCCTAAATGTTCCACAAGCATCTCAATTTTATTATGCCTAAAACAGAACTCATTATCTCCACCACTCAGGAAAGTGGGGCCAGAGCAGGGCTGATGAAATGAGAGAACAGTGAGGTCTGGATTGTTTATAAATTATGGTCAGGACAAAGAATACGTCTAAGAAGAGTGAATCAGAGGAAAAGATGGAAGAATAGGAGGATGTGGTCCAAATCATTGAATTAATTAACTTTAACAGTCATTACATCTTTCTTCCTTTGCTAGGAAGAACTGAAATTGGTATTTCCAATAGTCTCGTAATTCCATAGGAATCACAGAAAATCCTAAGCCCCAGTCCCCACTTTACATAACTGACTCTGAGTCCAATAGATGCTGTGTGTCTCACTTAAAATTCAGCAGACATAAATCATCAAAATGATTTGATACGGAATGGAGATCTGCAACTTCATATGCAATCGTATTTTTTCTGTTATCTTTTGTATTGGAAAAGCTTATAGTTTTTGTTTTTTTTAAATTTAGAATACAAAAAAGAAATTATTTGTACTGGTTTAAAAATATGGAAAAGTTTGTCAGTGGAACAGATAGATGAATGAGAACAGTAGTTTTTTTTTAAAGCAGCCCAGTTTTGATAAACTCAAGAACATAAATTATTAGAGAAAAGGATCAGCAGTATTGATGTCATACTTGACTCACCCCAAGTATTAGGAAGAGTTGATTTCACTTATATTTGCCAAACATTGTCATTCCTACCTCTGCAACATCTCTTGCATCCATCCCCATCCTCTCCTCTCACAACCACCACCCTAGTTCAAGCCCTTACTACCTTTCACCTGGGCTATTATAATAGCTTTCTAACTGGTGTCCCTGCCTTAATTTTCTCCTCACTCAAATCCAATTTGAACCCAGCCTTGAAAGTGATATTCCTAAAGTATAAATCTGACCATATTGTTTCCTACTTAATAAACTCCAGTGGTTCTTTATTACCTCTAGAATCAAATATAAAACATTCTGTCTGGCACTTAAAGCTCTCCCCAACCTGCCCCCAGACTACCTTTCTAGCCTCATCACACCTAACGCTATTCCTGTGAGTGCTTCCCATGAGAAACAGGCATTCCTTCTGTTCTTCATATACAGCTCTCCATTACCCATCTTCAGTGCTTTGTGCTGATACTCTTCCTGGTCATCTACATCTCCCAGAATTCCTAGTTTCCTTTAAGATTTAGCTTAACCCTCACCTTTTACAAGATTTCCCCAACTGCTAATGCCTTTTTCCTCAAATCACCATGTTATCCATTTTGCATATATTTATGCACATAATGTCACCCCTGGGTAGAGCTCTTTGAGAATGGGAGCTGTTTTTACTTTTACTCTTTGTATCCCCCAAGCTGAACACAATTCTTAGAATAGATGGTACTTAATAAATATTTGTTGATGGATGGATGGATGGATGGATGGATGGATGGATGGATGGATGGATGGAAGAACTCTTTATTCAATGGGGAAAACTGGAAAGTAGACGGGATCAGTATCTTACAATACATACCATAATAAGATCCAAGTGGATATGTGACCTGAATGTAAATGGTCACATCATAACGAAAATTAGAGGATAATGGAAGGAGTTACTTTCACAACTATGACTAGGGGGAGAAATTTTAACCAATCAAAAGATAGAGATAATCATAAAAGACAAAATAAATGATGTCAGCTACATAAAGTTTTAAAGACTTTTGCATGAACAGCATTAATGAATATAGAAAAAAATGTCTAGTGGAAAAAATCCTTATATCACAAAAGTCTAATATCTAAGCTCTATAAATGGTTGATGGATATAAACAAATTTCAAAAGAATGGCTAGCTGCCAATGATCATATGAAAACATTCTCTAAATAACTAATTAAAAGAGAAATCCAAATTAAAAGGCTTTGATATTTCACTCACATCCTAAAAAGTGGCAAAGATGAGCCCCTCCCACCTCCAAAGAAATAATCAACATTGCAGGATCTGTGGAGGGTATTTAAGGAAGGCACTTAGAAAATTCCCTCACCTTTTCCCACCCTGTTAACCTCCTGGATTCCACAATCTCCAAAAATTTATCATTCTGAGAGATGACATCAACTCTGAAGTTTACACCTTCTCAGATCATTTCCCACCCTGGCCACTGAGCTTTTTTATACCCTTCATCATCAGAATAACTTTCCCTCTCATTTTCCGTTTCTTTTATTGCTTTTCTCTAAGAGATTATAAGCTCCTTGAGGTCAAAAATGACTTAAGCCTTTATTTTATTTCCAGAGCATTGCACAGTGACTAGCACATAGTAGGCACTTAACAACTGTTTGCTGATTGTTGACTATGGGAAAACAAATGCACTAAAATATTGTTGGTGTAACTGTGGATGGATCCAAATGGTTTGAAGGGAGAAAAAAAGAGAATTATGAAATAAAAGTGACTAAACTTCATGCAACTGGACATAGGGATGGCACTACTGGCTATGTACTCCAAAGAAGAAGAAGAAGGAAGAGAAGGAGGAGAAGGAGAATAAGGAGAAGGAAGAGGAGGAGAAGAAAGAAGATCCTATATATACTAAAATATTTATAATAAGCACTTTGCGGTAGCAAGATCTGAAAGTAAAATGAGTACTCCTTGACTGTAGAATGACTGAATAAACTATATTGTATGAATTATTGTGAAAACAAACAGAACCAAAAGAACAATATAGACAATGACTGTAACAATGTAAACAAAAAGATAACTAAAATGAAGTCAAATCTTCATTGAAAAGCCAAGAAAACTCAGCAAGAACAGATTATGAAAAACAGCCCCTCCTCTTGGCAGACAGGCAAGAGACAATCAGAGCAGAATGTTGCATAAATTGCCAGAACTAGTCATTATCAATTGTTTTTTCTTAACTATTTTTCTTTAGTACAATGAGAATTAACTTTCAAGTGGTGAGAGGAAGGTATATATATCCAGAAATGATAATGATGTAAAAACAGGAGGTATTAATAAACAGTTCTCAATATTTATATTAAATTTATATTTAGCATTTATATTTAGCATTTATATTTATATTAAAGTTTATTTTTATTAAACATTTATATTATACATTTATATTTATATTAAGCATTTATATCAAAGTTAACAGGGATGCATTCAAAGGGAAATGCCTGCTGTTTCTAAACTTACTTCAACACAAGGATATCCACTATCATGAACTCCTGGGAACTTTTCCTTGACCCTGCCAGAAGTCAGTCTTTGAGTACATCTTATAACAAAACCAGATGGAGATTACCAAGTCTTTCCTTTTGATAGAGAAACTGCCATCTCAAAACATCCCATCCCTGTCTAGGTCCTGGCATCTGAGTTCTGATCCTGAAACTACCAGAAAGACTTTCCCATCAGTCCCTTTCCTTCAGTCCCCACCACATTCAGTCCCCCTTCTCTCTTTGTACGTGCTGCCTATGTCTCTTTTTGCTATTTTAATTCACCTTTTTGTGATGCCTTATCGGACTTAGTCTCTACATAACTCAATCAGCAGTGCACCAAATTGGATCAGGATGTGCAAAGCACAGGCCACCACCTTGCATTGAACCAACAGGATAAATGTCAGAGGCCCTCAGGCACCAAGACCTGCTCATTTCCAAGGTCTCATCTTTAGGGAAACAGATGGGGAGCTTTGGGGATTATTGGATTTGCTTTTATGTGTGGGATGCATCTGATTGTAGCTGGAAGGGGCACTGCCTGCTCCAATACTTAATTTAGTGCATCAACAGGGCTTAGACCTACTTACCTGTAAGAAAGTGTTCATTCCATACGGGGAGTTTTGCTGTTGGTTGGCGAATGCTCAGTGACTGAAAGCCCTCATCTCCCAAGGTCCTTCAAATATTAGGACTGATTTCAAACTGGCAAATCTACAAAAAGCACAGATTCTATCTCAAACACAGACTTGAGAGGGGGGTTCCTCTAATGACCTATAGAATATAGCCCAGAGATTTCCATTATATCTAGAGCATACCTTGGTCCCATGCCTGGAAAAGAGGTAGTCATTGTGTGTTCTAAATTCGGTGGGCACTATACTCATCTAGACTCAGTGCCACCCTCCTTTTTGTCAGAAATTGTTATTACTGGAATTATTAATGAGTTATGCAAGGGTAGGAGCATTGTCTCCAATCAGTCAATTAATCAATGAACAAGTATCTATTAAGCAGTTCCACACGCCAGTTAAAACATTACCTATGGGTAGCCTGTTGACCCTCTCCCATTAGTACCTGATAACGATTACTTCGTCACAAATTCCTAGACAAAATCTTCAAGATCAGTTCATTCAAATACAAAACTGAGGTCCATAAAAGAGAAGTGACTTGCTGAAAGACACTAAGAAAGGTAAAGCCAACAATGTAGAATGAAATGCAAAAGATACAGAAGTTCATTCCCTTAGTCTAGCACAGAGAAAGCTATAGGCTCTGTCTTAAACCTTTTTCTCTTTTCTGTCAATACTCTCTTAAAGATCTCATCTACTCCCAAAGGTTTAATTTGGGAGTCATGCATATATCCAGCCCTTATCTCTTCCAAGCTCAGGTCCTACATCATCAGATAAATTATCTATGTTCAAATGGATATCCTATATGCATCTCGAACTGAACACATTATTGTTTTCTAAATCCATCCCTCTTCCTCCTTATTTTTAGAAAATAAATTTTAATTGATTTTTTGTTTTTATATTATTCTACAGCTTCCAATATTTTTTTTTCCTTTTGCCCCTACCCAGAGAGCCAACTCTTATAATAAAGAATAAAAAATTATTTTTAAAATGTTCAGCAAAATTGATCAATACGTTGAAGATGCTTGACATTATCTGTAATATTTCATGCCCTAGTCCTCCATCTCAGCAAAGAAGACAGGTACATTCTATTACCTCTTCTCTGTGACCAAGCTTAGACATCCAATTTTCACAACATTCAGTTTAAATTGTTTTGCTGGTGCTTGTTTCCATTTGTATTGTTGTAGTTATTATGAACAATGTTTTGCTGGCTCTACTTACTTTACTCTGTATCATTTCATAAACACCTTTCTATAATCATCATATTCTAAATTTTCAGTGTCACAGTAATATTTCATTACATTCATATATACCATTAGTACAGATATTCCTTAATAGAATGGGATCTATTTTTCCACTTCTTTGCTACTTCAAAGAGTATTACTATGAATATTTTGGGGTATTTCGGGCTTTTCTCTTTCCATTGACCTCCTTGGTTAACGATACATAACGTTAGATTCTCTGGGTCAAAGGGAATTGATATTTTAATCATTTTCTTCACATAATTCCAAATTTCTTCCTAAAATGGTTAGACCAATTTACAAGTCCATTAACCAACTAACCATGCATTGAGTAATTATTAGTCTGCCTGCCTACATTTCTTCCAACTTTGACAATTACTTTCATCAGTTTTGCCCCATTTCTTAATGTAAGACAAAATCTCAGAATTGTTTTAATTTGCATTTTTCTTACTATTAGTGATTTGGAGTAATCTTTTACATGTTTGTTAATAGTTTGAACTCTTTTGAGAAATATTTGTTCATCTCCTTTGACCACATATCATTTTTGGTCTTATAGATTTCTTTTAGCTGTCTAAATATATTGGATATCAGGCACTTATCAGAGATATTTGATACAAAGTGTTTTCCCCAAAACATTTCCCTTCTATCCTAGTTCCATTAATTTTGTTCATACAAGAGATTTTCAATTTCTTGTCACCAGAATTATCTGTTTTATCCTTTGTAACTGCCTCTGTCCCTTGTTTATTTAAGAATTCATCTCCTCACCCTAGCTGTGAAAGTACTTGATCTGTTTTCCTTTTAATTTATTTGTAGTATGACTTTTAATATTCAGGTCACATTTCCATGTTGAGTTTATTAAGGTTTACAGTATAAGATGTTGGTCTAAACAAAATTTTTACAAAGCTGTTTTCCAGTTTTCCAAGCAATTCTTCTACTGTAGAGAAATCTCTAAGTTGTTTGGGGTTTATGTAGGTTATTGAATTTAATTACTTTTGATTCTTCTTCATCTTGTCTGTTCCATTGATCTGTTTTATTTTTAACCATAGAAAATAGTTTTGATGATTATTCCTTTTAATATAATTTGAGTAAGTACTATCCTCTCCCCTTCCCCTTTCCCTCTGATGGTTAAGCTTTATTGTTCTTCTGAATGAGTTTTATTATTTTACCTAGTTATATAAAGTATGCCTTTGGTTCACTTTCCTATTTCTGATGAGTTGGCTACCATCCTTCTAGCCATCTAGGTTCCAAATCTAAAAATCATGTTTACCTTTTGACTTTCCCTCCCTAATTCCCTCCCTCCACCCCACTCCATTTCCAATCAGTTTGTCAGGTCTTGTTGACCTGCATCTCCCATATCCATTTCCTTCTTTCCATTCATATAAACATAATCATAATTCAGGCTCTGATCATCACTTACCTGGAATATTGAAATAGCCTCTCCTTTGCCTACAGCCTTTCCCATCTAACCTTCAACCAGCTGACAAGTTAATACTCCTAAAACACAGATCCAGACATGTCACTTTTTTCTTCAAAAGCCTCCAGTGGTTCCCCATTACTGCTGGATCAAATACAAACTCCTCTGTTTAGCATTTAAAGAGCTTCACCATCTGTTGTCAATTCACTTTTTCAGATTTATTCAATGTTTCTTCACATACTCTATAGTCAAACTAACCTCTTGCTGTCCTTCACACCTGACCACCCACCTCTGAGGCTGCGTGGGCTGTTGTCTCTCATGCCTGAAATGAACTCCCTTCTCACTTTTGCTTCTTAGAATACCTAGACACCTTTGAACCTTGATATAAGAGCCACTTCCTATAAGGTCTTTCCTGATACTCCCATGAGGCTCCCTAGCACTCTCCCTGTCAAAAATAATTACCTTGTATTTACTTTATATTTTGTATACTCTTGTATGTTTACATGTTGTTTCTCTCAATAGAATATAAAATCCTTGAGGGATCACTTTGTTTTCGTCATGTCCCCAGATGTAGCACAGTTCCTGGCATACATTAGGTGTTCAATCAGTGCTTGGTGGATGATTGGGTTATGGTCATAAAATGTTCAAGTGAGAGTATTTTCAAAAATAGACTGGGTTTTTCTTTTTTTTTAATTTAATTTTTCTTTTTTTAAAATTTATGGACTAAAACAAGCATTTCCATAACATAGTATAATAAAATGATTGCCCATGAAACTACAGATCTATTATGTACAACTTGCTATTTATTTTAAAAATATAATAAAGTTATCATGTAAATTTCTTTTTTTCTTTCTTCCCTACCCATCTTCCCCATCCTAGAGATAGCATCAGACACAAATAGATATGTGTGTGAATATATATGTAAAATTATTCTATACATGCTTCTACTTATCATTTCTTTTTCTAGATACAGATAACATCTTCTTTCATATGTCCTTTACAGTTAATCTAAAAGTATTAGAATATTAAAGGTCATCTAGTTTAAACCCCAGGTTATGATGGCAGCCATCATCTCCAGTGTTTATAATAGCATTCCTTTTTTTTTCTTTTAAAATTACATTGTTTCTTACCAGTCAATGAACATTTATTAAGTGCTTACTGTGTACCAGGCATAGTGCTAAGTACTGCAGTTACAATGAAAAAATAAATTAAATCTCAATGTGAAATGCTACAGGTAAACAACTATGTACAAACAAGCTAGATATGAGATAAATTGGAAATTACCAATGGAAAGAAGACACTGGATTAAAAGGGATCAGATAACACTTCCCATAGAAGGTTGGATTTTAGCTGGGACTTGAAGGAAACCAGGGAAGCCAAGAAACAAGAGACAAGGAAGGAAAACATTCCAGGCCTGAAGGACAGCCAGGGAAAATGCCCAGCATTGGGAGATGGAGCGTCTCGTTGAAGGAACAGCAAGGAGGCTAATGTCACTGGATCACAGAGTATATGGGAGGATATAAAGCAGAAGAAAACTGGAAAGGCAAGGGAGGGGCAAGCTATGAATGGCTTTGTACACCAAGAAAAGGATTTTATATTTTTATTTAACAAAAAATTATTTTCTCCCTTCTACTTCTCATATCCCCTTTTTTAAAAAAAAAGAAAAGAGAAACAATACTTTTGTAGCAAACACACATATGAAAGCAAAACAAATTTTCCCCTACTGTTACAATAGCATTACCACCTAGCCTTTGTTATATTATAATCTTGATGAAGAGGATGGAGTTATTGTAAAGAAGCAAAGATCGCAAAGGGATAGATGCTGCTGCAACGTATTATTTGTTCGGTGGCATCTCCGTCGTTCAGAGTATTTTGCTGCAATGAGATCAATATTCTGAACAAAGACTCTGCCTTGAGGAAAGATTGAAAGGAACCTGCCAGGAGCTCTTCTGAACAAAAGTCAGTTATCCATTCAATAAGCATTTATTAAATGCCTACTATGTGCCAGGCCCTGTGCTAATCATAGAATGTTAGAACTAGAAAAGACCTTACCCAATTCCTTCATTTTACATATACAGGAAACTGAGTCCCAGAGAGGGGAAGTAACACCCACAGTCACACAGCAAGTTAAGTTTGAGTAGAACCCCCCAGCTTCTGATTCTGAACAGTGCACTTGGTCCACTCTATGTTTTCCCAGAAGAATTCTCCACTGACATCTGATCCACGTCTGTTGTTGTTGCGTCATTTTAGTTGTGTCTGACTTTTCATGACCTTATATGGTATTTTCTTGGCAAAGATACTGGAGTGCTTTGCCATTTCCTTCTCCAGTTCATTTTACAGATGAGGAAATTGAGGCAAACGGGGTAAAGTGACTTGCTCAGGGTCACATAGCTAGTAAGTGTCTGCAGCCAGATTTGTACTCAAGGAGATGAGTCATCCTGACTCCAGGCCTGGCACTCTATCATAGCTGCCTCGTCTATGTCTGACCAAGCACTAATTAGGGGCTGCCAAGATTCTATAGTCTTGAACCCAGGAATACCTAAAGACCTACATGACCTTGTGACATTTGTGACCACCAAACCTTTTCTTGTTCTCTATGTCCAATATCACAAGTAGCTTTAAGGATGATCAGGAACACAAGATTTCTTCAGAGACATACACAACATGACAGAACATGAAGGGAAAGGCACTCACACTGCTGCTGCTATACTACTCTGCCACAGAGAAGTTTCACTGGACCCTCTTGGTTTCTTTCCTTCAAGGACAACCACTGATTTAAACAGTAAAATAAGATGCCAACCAAGAAGCCTCTTCCCACCATCCCTGTTGGAACCTTTGGTTGCAGGAAACTTTCCAGACTGGGAAAAAGGCTGGTGTCCTCAATGGGCCTATTGTTAGCAGCTACTGTCCTCTGGTGGATGGCTAGGTGGCACCATGAATAATGTTGGATCTGAACTCAGGAAGACACATCTTCCTGAGTTCAAATCCAGCCTCATAAATAGTAGCTGGGTAACTCTGGGTAAGGCATTGAACCTTGCTTGCCTCAGTTTCTTCATCTGTAAAATGAACTAGAGAAGAGAATGGCAAACCACTTCAGTATGTTTGCCAAGAAAACCACAAATGGGGTCACAAAGAGAGAGAAATGACTGAACAGGAGCAAAACTGTCTTCTCACCTACTACATAGCCTCACTGACCCTGCTTCCTTGATTATTAATTTCCTAAATTTCATGATGTTAAAGATTTATCTTTAATATCCCTTCAGAACAATCCACCAGGCCTCCCTTATCTCTGTGTAGAAGGAAAAATTGTTCTCAATGTGCAATAACTCAGTGACAGGATATTTCAATGTAAATATATAAACAGATATGGCAACTCTCAACCCTCATGAATCCAGAGCAGAAATCACAGATTTCTGAAAACCAGCATGTAATCTAAAAGTCAATCACACTTAGCTTTTAAAAGTTGTCAGATACAAAAGGACTCTCTCTTTTTCTCTTCCTTCACTTTTCCCCTCCACACTTTTCTCCCTCTGTTTCTCTCTCTTTCTCTCTCCCTTTCCTTTTTCTTCCTATCTCATTACCTTCTTGTCTTTCTCCCTCTTCCTTCTTTTTCATCTCTCTCTCTCACACACACATACAAACATGCATGAAAACACAAGTACAGACACATGAGAGTATTCAAGTACATGCAAATGCAGGCATGTACACACACGCACACACACATATTAATCCATTCTGTATCAAGCCCCAACCTGACAACCTGACTGTGCTCTGGGACCTATGTGGGGATAAGAGGAAGGAGACCTGGCTAATTGACAAAGCAGATAAACCACTTGTAAATAGAGGGGAATTGATCCTCACTGGATGCCTGTATGCTGATTAGGGAGCTGGGGGAAACCACAATATGCATAGTAGAATTCTAAAGAATCAACTCAAGCTTCACGGTAAGATTTGCCTTCCCATGGAAGTCTGCCTATGAATAAAGTCCCTCTTCCTCTCTTTGGGGAAAAGGCTAGCATTCTTTTCATTGGCACTGATCTAAATGCCAAGGGACAGAGCTATTTCTAGGCATTGATCCGAATGATATTGAAAGTGGCAGTTCCACATTTTTCTTTGTCACTTTTGAGCCTCTGAGATCCCTTCGAGTGGCCTTCCTTTGTTCCTAGGAGAGCTTCGATGCCTTGGCAGGACTAAGAGCCCAGCTGAGCTGCTGATCTCCCAGCTTCCTGCAGCAGCTCATGCAATCTCAGAATCCACAAGGCTGGAGACTAAAGGTATTTGGGGATGAAGAAGAACCGGTATTGAGCCGCATTTTCACTGACATTTAATTGAATAGCTCAGAGCTGAGGAGGTCTTTTCTCATTGCCAGGATGAAGTAGGGGCTAGAGAAGATAGTGAAGTGATGACAAAGGAGGAGGATGGTCTATTCTAGGTCTAGGTTCTTTCCATGCTTTGATGGTATGCAGAACTTTGCTCCTTATCAACAAAATTCTGTTTTCTTTTTTTAAAATAAGTTTTCATTGATGTCTTTTTTAACATCAAAATTTTCCCCAATATCTCTCTCCATTACAGAGAGCCATCTCATAAAAGAGATACTTTTTAAAGACAAAAAAAAAGACAAAGAGAAAAAATATCAGCAAAACTGATCAAAAATATCTGAAAATATGTGCAATATACCATGAACCTTTCACCTCTGCTATAAAGTGCTTGGATTGATCTACTCTAGGAGAGGTTTCACCCAAGGAGTCCAGGACTTCACAAGTGAGGGAGTGCAGCATGATGGGGATGGGATAGTGGATGGAGCTCTGGTTCGAATCCTGCCTCAGCCACTTACTAGATACATGACCCTGGGCATGTCAATTATCTTTTCTGGGCCCCAGTTTCTTCTTCTGCCAAATGAGACATGGCCTAAAAGATCCTGCCAGCTCTAAATCTATAATCCTATGATATGTCTTCTACCAGCTCACCTGACTGTGGAAATTACAGAATGAGAGACTCATTTTTTTGTGGCATAAGGATTTGCCCCCTCCTCTGAGGGCCTCAGTTTTCTCTTCTGTCAAAGAGAAATATTAACTCCTGCCCTCCCTATACCTGCATTGTAAAAGTATGCTAAGAAGAGAGGGCCTGTCATGTGTGAAGCAGAAATGAAGGTTTGTATTACTTTAATCTCTTCTAGAATTCATAGGCTAAATGAGTTTAAAAGATTCAATTACAATACTTTCCTCTTTTAATTAACTCCCATTTATTTTATATATAGCTTGCTCTGTATATATTTGTTTATATGTTGTCTTCTCCATTAGATTGTAAGCTCCTTGAGGTTAAGATTGCCTTCTGCCTCTTTTTGCGACCCCAGAACTTAGCACAGAGCCTGGAACATAGTAGGCACTTAATAAATGTTTATTGAATTGAATTCTCTCTCTTTAATTGAAACTTATAATGTTGCTATGACTAGGGCTAGATTTCTTTATAAGGCCAGCATTGAGGGAAAAGGATAACCCTTACTATCTTAGATTAATATAAGTGTTAATTAATTATCAATGATCTTAAATATAATTAAATAATAATCCATGATCTTAGATTAATATAGGTGTTAATTAATAATTGGTCATTTCAATGCTGGAACATTTACTAAGAGTATACTGTATGCCTGGAATTGTTGGGAATGATGTAGAAGTATAAGAAATGGTTCCTGATCTGAAAGAATTTATATTCCAAACAAGACATGGACCTGAAAAGGTAACTAATAAAGAGGTGTGGCCTGGAATCTTCACTAGACCATTTCTATCCAGAAAGATCAGAGTTCAAATCATTCTTCTGCTCTATACTGGCTATGTGACCCTGTGCAGCTCATTTAAACTTTCAAGGTTCCCAGGAAACTGTCAGGTAAGAAGTTTCAGAAAAAATGTCAATCTACATTGGTAACAGAAGTTTCTCTCTGAGAGCCAATAACAACCATAGAGCAGAGGAAAAAAGAAAGAAGGAAAGAAAAGCAGAAAGAAAGGAAGGAAGGAAGAAAGGAAGAAAGAAAGAAAAAGAAAGAAAGAAAGAAAGAGAAAGAAAAAGGAAGGAAGGAAGGAAGGAAGGAAGGAAGGAAGGAAGGAAGGAAGGAAGGAAGGAAGGAAGGAAGGAAGGAAGGAAGGAAGGAAGGAAGAAAACTAACAGGACAAGTAATGTATGACTGGCACTCAGTGAGTTGGCTATAGTAAATGGTTTGAGAGAGGAGGGAAAAGTCTCCATAAGTTGGGTAGGTTAAGGAAGATGTCCCAAACAATCTACCTATTTTCCAATTTTCCCACTTTTTTTCACATTCCTAACATCATGTGCAGCATTGTTGTGTACTTTCATGGCACCTAATAATCCTGGTATTCTAAATAAAGTATATTTGAGACATCTGCCAGGGTACTGACCCTGGTTCCACAGCACAGTGTAGTAGAATGAGTTCAGAATAAAAAAATATGGATTCCAAACTTGCCTCTACCACTTAATAACTGTATGACCTTGAGCAAGTCATTGAATATCTCAGTGCTTCAATATCCTCACCTGCAAAATGAGAGAATTGAACTAAGGGATTTTTAAGATGCCTTCCAGCTCTAAATCTACAATCCCATGAATCACTTCAATTCAAATCTCTGAGCTTCAGTTTCCCCATCTGCAGTATAGGGATCATAATACCTGTGCTACCTACCCTAAGATGTTACTGTGTGTATCAATTAAAATGAGGCAAAGAAAACTGTAGAGTGCTATCTAAACCTCAGCTATCATCACCATCATTTCTTTTACTAACCATTTCCAGACAATAACTCCTTTGAGGATTCTTCTCCCCATCAAGTTGCCTGAATTGACCAGTGGGGCTCCATTTTATCATCTGTTCTATGATGGAGAGGCTTCAAAATTCAGCCTCCTTCTCAGGCAACAAGGGCTCAGTATATACAATATTCTACATATATGATTTCATCTGAGTATCACAACAAAACTGTTCTTGTCCTCCATCTCACAGAAGAAAAAACAGGCTCACAGACATTAAATGACTTTTCCATGATCACACGACCAGTAAAGGTCAGAGGTAAGATTTGAATGCAGATCCAGCATTCTATCCACTAAGTCAAGCTTCCTCTAAAGTTCAGTGACATCAAAACTATATACTCAGCGGGGCGGAGCCAAGATGGCGGAGTAGAAGGACGCACGTTTACGAGCTCTGAAACCAAAAGCCCATAGAATTAATGTAAAAAGAGTCCCCCATAACTTCTGGGTCAATACAAGGTGTGCAGAAGCAGAGTGGAAGAGATTTCCGTTCCAGGGAGCCCTGAAGACCTGTCCCCAGGGTCCGGCGCACTCCGGAAAGTGGACCCCACCCCCAGCGCTGCCCTGGCCGCGGCCCCAGAGAAGCTGATCCGAGCAGGCTTCAGAGACAGAAGCTCCAGCAGCCGGGAAAGTCCCTCCACCCACAGAAGCTACAGGTCAGTGAGAGAGAAGGCCGGGCTGGAGGAGGGGAGCGGAACGTCTCCGTGACTCGGGCCCCCTCAGGAGGAAGCAGGGCGGCAGAGACGGGGGCAGGAAGCAGCGGAGGCAGAGGTGTGGGCGGCGGCTGAGGCGGCAGCAGCCCAGGACTCAGGAATACCCCAACAGCAGGCAGGATCTTCATTACGGAAGATTCCCACATAAAACCTGACGGAGCTGAGCCTGGGAGACGGCCCTGCCCCCACCCCGCTCTATTACTGAAGGCTTCTGCTCAAAACCCCCAAGGGAACTGAGATTGGGAGGCGGGGCCCCCCACACCCCGCCCCCACCCGCTCCATTCCTGAAAGTCTCTGCATAAAGCCCCCTAGGGATCAGAGTCTGGGAGGCGGCCCTGCCCCCACCCCAGCACCTGAACTAAAGCTCACTGATTGACAGCCAGCAGGAGGAAAGCCCATTTAAATCTCAGAGGCCAAACACTAGCTGGGCGGATCCAGGCGGGGGTGGAAAGGAATCTCAGAAGTCAAGTAACTGGCTGGGAAAATGCCTAGAAAAGGGAAGAAAAATAAGACTATAGAGAGTTTTTTCCAACAAATGCAAATGATCCCGACCTTCGGATCTGACGAAGATGAGGAGGTATCCTTGCCATCAGGGAAAGACGTGGAGGGCGGGGCCTCAGTACCCCAGACACCCCAGGGGGGTGGCAGGTGGGCTCAGGCCCTGGAACAGCTCAAAAAGGATTTTGAAAAGCAAGTTAGACAGGTGGAGGAAAAACTGGGAAGAGAAATGAGAGAGATACAAGAAAAGTATGAAAATTGGGTCAATACCTTGGTAAAGGAGACCCAAAAAAATGCTGAGGAAATTAACACCTTGAAAAATAGGCTCACTCAATTGGCAAAGGTGGTTCAAAAAGCCAATGAGGAGAAGAATGCTTTCAAAAGCAGAATGAGCCAAATGGAAAAAGAGGCTCAAAAGCTCACTGAATTTAATAGTTCTCTCAAAATTAGAATGGAACAGATGGAGTCTAATGACTTTATGAGAAACCAAGAAATCACCAAACAAAACCAAAAGAACGAAAAGATGGAAGAGAATGTGAAATATCTCATGGGAGAAACAACTGACCTGGAAAATAGATCCAGGAGAGACAATTTAAAAATTATGGGACTACCTGAAACTCATGATCAAAAAAAGAGCTTAGACATCATCTTCCATGAAATTATCAAGGAAAACTGCCCTGACATTCTAGAACCAGAGGGCAAAATAAGTATTGAAAGAATCCATCGATCACCACCTGAAAGAGATCCAAAAAGAGAAACTCCTAGGAACATTGTGGACAAATTCCAGAACTCCCAGCTCAAGGAAAAAATCTTGCAAGCAGCTAGAAAGAAACAATTCCAGTACTGTGGAAATACAATCAGGATAACCCAAGATCTAGCAGCTTCTACATTAAGGGATCAAAGGGCGTGGAATAGGATATTCCAGAAGTCAAAGGAACTAGGACTCAAACCAAGAATCACTTACCCAGCTAAACTGAGTATAATACTTCAAGGAAAAATATGGTCTTTCAATGAAACAGAGGACTTTCAATCATTCTTAATGAAAAAACCAGAGCTGAAAAGAAAATTTGACTTCCAAACACAAGAATGAGAAGAAGCATGAAAAAGTAAACAGCAAAGAGAAGTCTTAAGGGACTTACCAGAAGTGAACTGTTTATATTCATACAGGGAAAGACAATATTTCTAACTCTTAAAACTTTTCAGTATCTGGATAGTTGGTGGGACCACACATACACATGTACACGCATGCACACACATACACACATGCACACACATACAGAGATAGAGAGCACAGATTGAACTGAATAGGATGGGACCATACCTTAAAAGAAACTAAGGTAAATGGTGAGAGAGAAATGTAGGGGGAGGAAAGAGAGGGAAAGGGAAGGGGGTAACTATATGTCATTTAAGAGGCAGGTAGGAGTTTTTCTTAGTGGAGGGAAAAAGAGGAGAGCTGAGAAAAAAACAAAACAAAACAAAACAAGAAGTTTACCCTCATCACATTTGACTAAACGAAGGAGTGAAATGCACACTCATTTTGGTATGAAATCCTATCTTACAGTATAAGAAAGTGGGGGAGAAGGAGATATTGCAAGGGAGGGGATGATGGGGGGGAGG
This sequence comes from Bettongia penicillata ogilbyi, assembly GCA_023548195.1. NCBI lineage: Eukaryota > Metazoa > Chordata > Mammalia > Diprotodontia > Potoroidae > Bettongia > Bettongia penicillata. Next base: position 1,443,382 of record JAJHZJ010000080.1, on the reverse strand, counting down.
GCAAAGCGAGGAGGGAGCAATTTGAAGTCAACACTTGGGGAGGGACAGGATCAAGAGACAGAAGAGAAACAATGAGGGGCAGGTTAGGAGGGATGGTAATTCAGTTAGTCTTACACAACACGACTATCAGGGAAGTCATTTGCAAAACTACACAGATATGGCCTATATTGAATTGCCTGCTGTCCCAAAGGGAATGGGTGAGGAGGGAGGGATGGGGAGAATTTGGAACTCAAAGTTTTAGGAACAACTGTTTAATATTGTTGTTGTAACTAGGAAAGAAGACATACAGTTAATGAGGAATAGAAAGTCATCTGGCCCAACAGGAGAAAAGAGAAGATGGAGACAAGAGAAGGGAGGGATGACAGAAGAGAGGGCAGATTGGAGATAGGGAAAATTAGATTGCTTGGGGTATTGGGGTGGGGGGAGGGGAGAAAAGGGGAGAAAACTGGGAACCCAAAAATTTGTGAAAATGAATGTAAAAAATTAAATAAATAAATAAATAAATAGAAAAACAAAACAAAACAAAAAACTATATACTCAGTCTCACTGGCTTTCTAATATGGAATAGGCATTTTCTGTTGTTGTTCAGATGTTCCAATCATATTAGATTCTTCATGACCCTATCTGGGGTTTTTTTGACAAAGATAATGGAGTGATTTGCCATTTCCTTCTCCAGCTCATTTTATAGATGAGGAAACTGAGGCAAACAGGGTGAAATGACTTGTCCAAGTTCACACAGCTAATAAGTGTATGGAATTGGATTTTGATTCAAGTCTTCCTGACTCCAGGCCCAGGGCTTTATCCACTGTGCTAAACAGCTGCCTGAAATGGGAACACTATTAGAAAAGAATGTCTGCTGTAGAAACCTCAGTAACCATCTAGTTTGAACATTCATTTTATCAATGAAAAAATAAGGTTTATCCATGGCAAATGACTGGCCCAAGGTCCCACAGGAAGTTTCAGAGCCAGGACTAGAACCCAAGTCCCCTTCCAGTCTGTCCATAGCTTGGAGAATAAAGCAGACCAACCCCCTCCCCTCCCCTTTTTCAGCATTGGCAAAGAACCAACATTGGCTCTAAAAATAAATACTGCTAAGTGATTTGGCTTGTCAAAGCACAAACTCCTTCTGGAAGTGAAGATCAATAACTTTGAACATTCTCCATCTTTTTCAGCACAGCTGTACCCCTACCTGGTAATTAGGTCAATGGCTGCTTCTCCCAACATCACTGTGGCTGAGCCCATACCAATTTTCTTCCTTAAGAAGCTCCTGTGGTGATCTGGCCATATCACTCCTTGCCCACAAATCATCTGTGACTCTCCAGTGCCTACCAGGCAAAGTTCAAGATTCTATTCCTGGCATCCAAAGCCCTCCAGTATGTAGAGTTACTCTAGATTTCTCATAATACTGATTTCCATGCACATTATGCTCCAGTCAAGCTGGACTGCTCTCTGACTCCTAAACACAAAAGATCCTTCCCTAACTCCTTCCCTTTCCATGTGCTGTCCCTTATGTGGAGAAGGGAGTGAGGACAAAGTCAGGAAGAGGGATGGAGAAGGGGGAGAAGGACAGAGACAGGCAAGAGCACAGAGGAGGAGATGAAGACAAGGATAGGTGAGAAGAGAAGGAAATGAGACAAAAGAGAATAATTGACATTTATGTCATGCTTTAAGGGTTTCAAAGCACTTTGTATAAATGCTCCTGGGAGGTTCACCACAGCCTTGTGGGGTCGGGACTACAGGTATTTTCCTCTCCATTTTGTAGTTGAGGAAGCTAAGAGATTTAAACTGATTTCTCCAGAGTTACACAGTTTTTAAGAACCAGAGCTCTGATTTGGATCCAGGGTCTTCCTGAATTTAGGTACAGGGCCTTATCCACTATGCCATGCTTCCTGTCTAAGGATGGAAATTGTTATTCAATTAAATGCCTATTTCTTTGTGACCCCCAAAGATCCTGGAGTGGTTTGCCATGTCCTTCTCCAGCTCATTTCACAGATGAGAAAATTGAGCCAAGCACAGTTAAGTGACTTGCCCAGGATCACACAGCTAGAAGTGTATGAGGTCAGACTTAAAGATGAGTCTTCCTGACTCTGGACCAGGCTCTCTATCAGGCACCACTATCTGCACAACAAATGGAAATAGTGGAATAGATTCTGGGGGAAGGGAATGGGCTAGGCAAGGGCTGCTGTACATTTTACACTACTGGTAAAGTTCTGTCTAGATGATGACCCTTACTACAAGGGAGTGCCAGAAGGGGATAGGAGTAGGGAGAAAGGTGATGTGGGCATTCAAGATATAAGGTGAAATTTATTCTCAAGAAAGATCTATTTTTCTCCAGGTTAATTTGAGGACAAAGAAGAGAATGACAATAAGACAGCTCATTGAGATGGGGAGGATTATTGAGAGACAGGGGGAGAAAAGTCTACCTGAAGACCAAATAAGGGGAAATACACCTGAGATTCAACATGAGTAATCTGGGTTTAATATGAAAAATAATTTCTGAAAGAGAGGGCTATTCGATGATAAGACAGAGGTTTCTTACAGCTAGTTGATACAGTGAATAGATAGCTGGCCCTGGAGGCAGGAAGACCTAAGTTCAAATCTGGTCTTAGACACTTACTAGCTGTCATTTAATCTCTCTGCCTCAGTTCTCTCAACTGTAAAATGCGCTGCCTTGCAGGGTTGTTGTGAAGGTCAAAGGAGGTAATATTTGCAAAAAGCTTATCATAATGCCTGGCACATAGTAGGCACTATACAAATGCTTATTCCCTCCTCCCCTTCCCCTTCTTGCTCCGGTTTCAAGGACAAGACACCTCTCACTAAGAGAAGATGGCTTAGATAGTTCTATACATAGAACTTAGAAGAGGAAGCTGATGTCTTCTCCTGGTCCATCCCAACAGAGTAAAGGATTAAAAGCAGCACAAGCTTAAGCTTGTCACACTCCTCAGCTCTTACTCTGTCCAACCAGGAGAGGACAAGCTTTCTGTTCTGGAGACACTAGCAGGTCCCTAGATAGAGAACCTCATGCTGATAGCAGGAGCAGAATTCAGACCTAAAGCACTCCTATCCATTTCTACTAGACATCAGCACCTGGTCAGTTCCCTGTAACCCTCCCATCAAAGGGGGTTGGGGCAGGGGTGCCTATAGGGAAGAAGAAGTTTTTAAAATGTTACGGTGGTCACAAGGAGGCAATAGGTGATGCGTGTATTCCCTGATGGAATGAATTTAGTAGGGCGCTACAGCCTTTCTTCTGTCCACTCTCACAAAATAAAGAACAGCTGTGCAGTTGTATCTCCTTTTCCCCTTCACAAGATGCCACAAAAATAATGATAGCAATAATAGCTTAGGACAGCTAGATGGTAGAGTGGATAGTGTCAGGCCTGAAGTTAGGAAGCCTCATCTCCCTAGTTCAAATCTGACCACAGATACTTACTAGTTGTGTGACCCTGGGCAACTCACTTTAACCCTGTTTGCCTCAGTTTCCTCATCTGTAAAATAGTTGGAGAAGGGAATGACAAACCACTGCAGTATCTTTGCCAAGAAAACCCCAAATGGGGTTGGGAAGAGTCTGACATGACTGAAAGTAACTGAACAGCTATAAATAGTAGTTTCCATTTCTATACCACTCTAAAATGGATGAAGCATTTTACTCATAACCACCCTGTGAAGTAGGTAAGACAAGTATCATTATTTCCATTTTATAGATGTGAAAACTGAGACCTATTAAGTTCAAATTCCTGAAGAGTCAGCACTTGGAGAGTATGTAGAATATGAGCTAAATTGGGTTGAGAAGTAAGAGTTGGGGTGATGGTTAGGTAGAGATTCCTCTCCACTTAGGAAGAACAGGTAGAAAGTTAAAATTAGGAAGAAATGAAAAGGGGTCAATTAGCTTGATGATTTTTTTCCTTCTTGTCTCTAAGACAAAAAAAAAACTAGTAGGAGAAAAAAATTATCCAGCTTTCTTCCTTTTCCACTCCCTTATCAGACTGGCGGAAGGTTCCATTCACTAAACCTATCCAGCCTATCCATTACGTATTCACCAGTTACATACTCTTTCAGGTTACTCAAGAATTTAAAACAGCATAGAGAAAAACCTTGGGGCAGCATTCTTGTCATTGGGCCATATCTGAGAGAAGACCACATAGCCTCTCTCTACATACAACAGAAAATAACAATTCTTTTTGTGCCATTCTCAATCAATAAGCACATATTAAGTGCGTACTATGTCTCATGCCCTATTCTAAATATTGGGGATACAAAAAAAAGGAGACAAAACCAGAGCTTACCTCAAAAGCCACAATGTTAGAGACAATGTGTATATTAATAATTACATACAAAATAGATGGAAGGTATCTTTTGATGGATGACTCCAGCAATTTGGGAAAACAGGAAAGGTTTCCTACAAAACTTAGTTTTTACCTGAGTCTTGAAGGAAACCAGGCACTACGATGAAGCTCATTCTAAGCATAAAGAACAACTAGTACAAAGGAACTAAGATGGAACATGAAGGGTAACAGTAGAGAAGCAGCATGTAGTTTGGTATGGTTAGATCACAGCATGCATAGAAACAAATAAAGTAGGAGACCAGGAATGTAGGAAAGGATGAGCTTGCAGAGAGCTTTGGAAACCAAACAAAGGGCTTTATACATGGAGGTAACATGGAACCACTGGAGTTTATTGATTAGGGTGGGGATAGGGGAGATGACATAGTCAGGCAAGGACACAATGGGGATTTGAATCCACAAGCTTCAACTTTCAGAATTTCTAAGCCACTAGCTCCTGCTTCGGACTCTAAAACTTTAGGCCTTGTAACTCCTTTGATATAAAAAGGCAAGACTAAATAGATTCTTATTTGCTTCCTATAATGGAGTGCTTCTCCAGGAGCTGAACCTATACCTTGTTTAATATAGTATTGATTTCATTGTCTATAAACTATAATCTCTTTGCAAAGAACTTGCAGCTCTGGGGCTCCACATTCCCTCTCTGCTGGGAAACAACACTAACCAAACACTCTCCTGGCTTCCGTAAAGAAGGAGTCGACCCTCCAACCTGCTTGCTACAAAACAATCGTGCCAGCACCTGAGCCAGGACTTTCTATGTAAAGGTTTGCACAAAAGCACTGGAAACAAAATAAATGTTCATCTACCAGGGAAGGGGGAAACAAACTATTGTATATAAATATAATGGAAAATTACTGTGTAATGAGAAATGATGAATGTGAAGAATAAAGAAAATTTCAAGAAGACTGCAAGTGATTCAATTTGAGGGAAAACCAGTAAAATGATATACATAATACACATTGTAAGTGGAAGGAATAACCACAACAAAACTAACTGTTGCATAATTATAAAGGCCAAACTTGACCCTTCCAAAAGAGATGAGAAAATGCACATACCTCCCTTTTTCAAAGAGGTGAGGGACTATGGATGTGAAACATTGCACATACTGCTAAAATTCAATTAATGCTTGTGTTCTTGGGGTTTTTTTGTTTTTTGTATTCTTAAAAAAGATTATAACCCCACCATTCTGGAAAGTAATCCAATCATTCAGGGCAGCAGTTTGGAACTATGCCCAAAGAGCTATAAAAATGTGCATACCCTTTGACCCAGTGATCCCACTTCTAGGGCTATATTCCAAAGAGATAATAAAAATGGGAAAAGGACCCACATGTACAAGAATATTTGTAGCAGCTCCTTTTATTGTGGTCAAAAACTGGAAATTGAGGGGGTACCCATCAATGGGAATGGCTGAACAAGTTGTGATATATGAATATAATGGAATACTATTGTGCTATAAGAAATGATGAACAGGCAGACTTCAGAAAAACCTGGAAAGATATGTGAATTGATGCTGAGTGAAGTGAGAAGAATCAGGAGAACATTATACACAGTAACAGCCACAGTGTGTGAGGATTGATTCTGATAGACTTAGCCTTTGTCAGCAACGCAAGGACCTAAAACATCTCCAAAGGATTCATGATGCAAAATGCTATCCACATCCAAAGAAAGAACTATGGAGATGGAACTCAGAATGAGGCAGACTATTTTCTCTTTTGTTATGTTTTGTTTTGTTTTTCCCATGGTTTCTCCCATTCGCTATAATTCTTCTATGCAACATGACTAATGTGAAAATGTGTTTAACAGGAATGTATGTATAGAGCCCACATGAGATTGCATGCTGTCTTGGGGAGGGAGAGAAAATTTAAAACTTAATGTTGAAAACTGAAAATAAATTAATAAATTTGAGGAAAAAAGATTACAGAATAAATAGGCTCATTTTGTAGGAGAAAGGGATAAGATATGTTTGAAAATGATAGTGATTATTAATTTTTGTTTCATTTTAGATTTAAAAAAAAAAAAAGCATTGCTGATGCAGGCTCCATATCCTCTCCATTTTTAAAACCCAGTAAAACAGAAGGACCCAACTGGCTTGTTTCAGCACCATGGACAAAACCCTAGGATGGTCAATTTACTAACTGGGCTTTAGTTCTTGAGCTGGGAACCTTCCCTTTCAAGTAAAAAGGATTCTGGGAACCTAACACCCCTAGTGTTTTACCCTTCCCCAAACCCAGAAGCCCTGGGATAGGGCTAGGAATGAAGACCCACTTGGAATCACCTCATGACAGATAGAAGGAGAATTTATTGTTCTCCCCACCCACCCACCAAGACACTCATGGTATCTATACCTAAAATTGCATTCCTGCCACCTAACACCAATGTCTTGGCTTAAAGGGAAAGGTAGGGTGGGGAGGAGCAGGATAAAACCTGAATTCATCTGAAACTAAGGGTGCCTCCATTCATTCTGGACTGGAGGGAATGGGATATAAGCCTAATTTAAGCAAATCAGAAATTGGGAAACTTGAATGAAAAGAGAGAGCAACTTCATCACAAGCTAGAAAAAAAAACCTTCTCTAGTCCCAGCCCAATCCCTGCCTCACCCTAAACCTTGCCAGGGGATCTCTTCTTTGCTTTGACCACTTACCTTGGAGCTGAAAAGTTTCCTTCCATCAACCCACCCCCTAAGTCTTAGAGCTTTTTGATCGTCTCCAGGCTTCTTCAGGATAATGGCAATGAGATAAAAATAGCCAAGAAATAAAGAGCAGATCCTTCCTTGATTTTTAGCTTCTTTTTCTTGTACCTCCAAGGATGGGTGATTTTATAGCATGTGACCACTGAGGTAAAATTTAAGTAGCATTAAGAGATTTCATCTGCTCAAACATGTCTCCCAGGTCATAGCTGAGTGACTGAACATCCTACTCTTCTCTAGGAAGATCCAGGTTCTCATTGTCCTTGCCCAAAAGCATGTCACTTTATCTCTACAGATCTCAATTTTCTCCTCTATAAAATGAGGAAGTTGGACTAGATAATCTTTAAAATCCCTTGCAGGTTCAAGGATATGATCCTATGACCCATTTCTCTTTGCTCCAGGGGAATAACCTCTCCATCTTTCCTTCCCCCACCTACTTATGCCCAGAATGATCACCTCACAGAACTGGAGGCATACAAGGAACACCACGAAGCAGCTCAGGAATCTAAGCTGAAGTTCTTTCTTGTTTTTCTCCCCAGAGAAGGATATGCCTCTGCTTGTATTTGAATCTACAGGCCAAGGCACTTCTTTCCCTCCAGACAAAATTTACAATAGTAAACTCACTTCCTATTTAATGAAAAGACTCAAAACCCTAATGACTCTTTCTCTTAATGTAATGAAGTGTTAGGGCATTTATGGAATGTGCTTTAATTTCTAAGTATTATTAAAATTTACAACAATCAGCACTTATTCTGATAATTCTGTCCTAATAGAAAAAGGAAGATTATCTTGATCATATCTCTACAGTAAGACAAACTTTTTTTTTTTAATCTGAGAGATGCTATTCTACTTCCAGCTTCCTTGGGAAAAGGTGAGGAAGGGCTCCAGCTAAAAGAAAAGAAGAAACTGTTATGGAAATGATCGACTATGGAAGATAGAAATTGGAATTTAGGGAATAGAAATTTGGGGAAATTGTTGCTGATGCTGCTGAAACTAAAGGACTTTAGAAGGAACAGAAGTGGGAACAAAAAAGAAAATAGAATGAACAAACATTTATTAGTGCTCAATAGGCATACAAGTGACCCAGTCGATAGACTGCTGAACTTGGAGTCAGGAAGAACTGAGTTCAAAACCTAACTCACTTAATTATTTAGCTGGGTGCCCCTAGACAAATCACTTACCCTTTATCTTCAATAATAACTAATAATCATAGTATCTATCTCCCAGGCTTGTTGTGAGGCTCAAATGAGATAATAAATAAAGCACTTTGCAAACCTTAAAGTGCTATATAAATGCTAGCTATTTTTATTATTACTATTTACTAGGCACTCTGCTAAGTGCTAGGAATGCAGAGAAAAAGGAAAAACTGCACCAACCCTCAAGGATCTTACATTCTAATGGGAGTACATAACATGTGTGTAGATAGATAGACAGACAAGATCAGAAAGAGGAGGGCTTGAACTGAAGAAGAAAGACAAGGTCAGTAAAATAAAAGAAATTAAAATGGGTGAACTATCAGGGTGCTGATAACTCAGACTGAAAATCCCTATCAGCAGATTACCACAGCAATTCTCCAGGGAGCTAAAAGTAGGAACAGCAAAAGATGGAGGACATCCCTTCCAGTAAATATGAAGAGCATAGAGAATTCTACAGTGATGTAAAGAGAAGATGCAGCCTCTGAATTGAGATGCTTATTCAAGGGGACATATCCAGTAGGCAACTGGTGATATGGCGCTGCAGGCATTGGAAGGGTAGATGTATAGATCTGAGTCATCTGCATGAAGATAATAATTGAACCCACGGAGTTGATGAGATCACTGAGAGTATAATGAGAGAAGAAGGCTTAGAATAGAATCCTGCAAAACCAACAAAAATCATATAATTATCTCAATAGATGCAGAAAAAGTCTTTGACAAAAGGTAGCACCCATTCCTATTAAAAACACTAGAGAGCATAGGAATAAATGAAGCTTACCTTAAAATGAAACATAATATTTATCTAAAACCATCAGCAAGAATTATCTGTAATGGGGATAAGCTAGAAGTCTTCTGAACAAGGATTCTTATTATCACCTCTATTATTTAATATTATACTAGAAATGTTAGCTTTAGCAATAAGAGGAAAGAAATTAAAGGAATCGGAATAGGTAATGAAGAAACAAAACTATCAGTCTTTGCAGAGATACAATGTTATACTTAGAAAATCCTAGAGAATCAACTGAAAAAAACACTTGAAATTATTAACAACTTTAGTAAAGTTGCAAGATACAAAATGAACCCACATAAATCATCATCATTTCTACATATTACTAACAAAATCCAGCAACAAGAGATAGAAAGAGGAATTCCATTAAAAATAACTATAGACAATATAAAGTACTTGGGAGTCATCCTTCCAAGACAAACCCAGGAACTATATGAACACAACTATAAAACACTTTTCACACAAATAAAGTCAGATGTAAACAATTGGAAAAATATTAATTGATCATGAGTAGGATGGGCTAATACAATAAAAATGACATTTCTACCTAAATTAATCTATTTATTCAGTACCATATCAATCAAACTATCAAAAATTATTTTATAGAGCTAGAAAAAATAATAACACAATTCATCTGGAAGAACAAAAGCTCAAATCTATCAAGGGAATCAATGAAAAAAATATGAAAGAAGGTGGTCTAGCTATCCCAGATGTCAAACTATATTGTAAAGCAGTAATTATCAAAGCAATCTGGTACTGGCTAAGAAATAGAGTAGTGGATCAGTGAAATAGGTTAGGTACAAATTACATTATAGTAACATACCATAGTTATCTAGTACATGATAAATGCAAAGATCCCAGTTTTTGCAACAAAAACTCATTATTTGATAAAAAAAAAAAAACTGCCGGGAAAACTGGAAAATTGTATGGCAGAAACTAGGTAGAGATCATCATCTCACAGGGCATAGCAAAATAAGGTCAAAATAGGTACATAGTTTATACATAAAGGGTGATACCATAAATGAGAGGTATGGAATAATTTATTTGTTAGATTTATTGATAAGGGAATAATTTTGGACCAAAGACAATAGAGAGCATTACAAAATGTAAAACAGATCATTTTGATCATATAAAATTAAAAAGGGGTTGCACAAATAAAACTAATGCAACCAAAAATTATCAGAAAAGCAGAAAACTGGGGGAAATTTTTCAACAAATATCTGATAAAGATTTTATTTCTCAAATATTTAAAGAACTGAGTCAAATTTATAAAAATACAAGTCATTTCCCAACTGATAGATAGTCAAAGGACATGAACAAGCAGTTCAAAGCTATCTATAGTCACATTAAAAATGTTCTAAATCACTATAGATCACAGAAATGCAAATTAAAACAACCCTGAGGTATCACCTCACATCTATCTGAATGGCTAATATGACAAAAAAAAAAAGGAAAATGTTTGATACTGGAAGGGATGTGAGAAAACTGGGATACTAATTCACTGTTGGTAGAGTAGGGAACTGATCCAAACATTCTGGAGAGCAATTTGGAGCTATGCCCAGAGGGCTATAAAATTGTGTACACCCTTTGATCCAACAATATCACTGCTAGGTCTATATCCCAAAGACATCCCAAAAAAGGAGAAAGGACTTATGTGTACAAAAATATTTATAGTAACTTTTTGTGGTAGCTAAGAATTGGAAATCAAAGGGATGCCCATCAATTAGGGAATGCCTAAACAAGCTGTGGTATATGAGTGTGATAGAATATTATTTGTTCTATAAGAAATGACACAGGATGATGTTGGAAAAACATAGGAAGACTTACTTACATGAACTGATGCATAATGAAGTGAAAAGAACCAGAAGAATGTTGTACACAGTAACAGCAATATTGTTCAATGAAGAACTGTGAATGACTTAGCTATTTTCAGCAATACAATAATCCGAAACAATTCCAAAGGACTAATGATGAAGCACACTGTCTGCCTCCGGAGGAAAAAAAAAACCTGATATTGAATGAGACTGATGTATGATATTTTTCTCTTTCTTTCCTTCTTTCCTCTTTTTCCTTTATTCTTATTTTCTTGTACAAAATTACTAATACGGGAAATGTTTTACATAATTGCACATGTTGTTTACTGCCTCAAGAAGGAGTGAAGGGAAGGAAGGAGGGATAGATAGAATTTGGAACTCAACACTTTAAATTAAAATGCTTTTAAAATTATAAAAAGATTAATTAAAACTACCCATATACGGGGGTTTCAGAAATAAACGAATTAGAATCCTGCCAAGTATAAATGAGTCAGTATCAGAGAGAAGGCACTGGTAATGCAGGAAAGACCTCTTGCAAAAAGTATAATTTGAACTGTCTTGAAACAAGTCAGGGAAACTAGGAAAGAGAGGTAAGGAGGAAGAGAACTCCAAACATGGAGGATAGACAGTGCAAAACACAGTCAGGAGATGGAAAGTCATATATAAAGCAGCAGGGAAGCCAGTTGGCTTTTTTGAAATATGAAGGTAAGGGAGTAAAGGTATAAGAAGACTAGAAAGCTAGGAAAAGTTCAGGCTCTGCAGAACTTTAAATACCAAATGAGGACTTTTATATTTGATCCTAGAGGTAAAGAGGAGCCATTTGAATTTATTGATAGACAGATTTTCACTTTAGAAAACTCAGTTTGACAGTTGAGTGGTGGAGAAGCAGGTAGAGACTTGACACAAGTTACCCAATTAGAAGGCTATTGCAATAATTAAGACAAAAGATGTTGAAGGTCTTTATTAGGGTGGTGCCTGGGTGAACAAAGAGGTAAAATCAAGAGAAGTTGCAAAGTTAGAAATGACCCCAAATTTTTCTAACTCTGTTGTCTTACTTACTTTTAATTTAATATTTTATTTTCCCCAATTACATGTAAAAACAATTTAAATATTATTTTTTCAAGTTTTGAGTTCCAAATTCTTCCTCTCTCTCACTCCACTGAGAAAGCAAGTAATTTGACATAGGTAAACATGTGCAGTTAATGCAAAACACATTTCCATGTAAGTCAAGCTGTGAAAGAAAACACAGACAAAAACCAACAAGAAACCTAAAGTAAATAAAACATATCTTCAATCTGAATTCAAACTGTACTATTTCCTTCTCTGGAGATGGATGGCACCTTTCATCATAAGTCCTTCAGAATTGTCTTAGATCGTTGTATTGATGATGACAACAGCTAAGTTATTCACAGTAGATCATCACATAATAATATTGTTACTGTGTACAGTGTTTTCCTGGTTCTGATGATTTCACTTTGTATTTAGAAATGACAAAAATTGACAATAAATTTGACACATATAGTGAGTAAGGTGTCAAAGATGACACTGAGGTGGGGGACCTGAGGAAGATTGCTTTCAACAGTAACAGGGGAAGAGGGAAGAATTTGAAAGAAAAGATAATGATGATCGCAGAGAAAGGCACACAACTCTCCAGGTCAGGTTCATTACTATGTCCTCAATGGTACATGGTAATTCTTTTATATTTTTTGCTTGATTGACTTTCCATCACATCTTATACAGCATCTATTCCAAAACCTTGTTTACTACTTCCTCTCCCTACTCTCCTAGCAGAGGACCTTGACTGAGAAAAGAGGCCTTCTATCCAATTATATGTCAATAAAACTGACAATCTCAATGAAATAGGTTTATAAAAATATAAATTGTCCAGATTAACAAAACAAGTGACAGAAGACTTAAATAACTCAATCTCCAAAAAATAAATTGAACAAACCATAAATGAATTCTCAAAGAATAAAACCACATGACCAGATATACTTACAGTAAAATTCTATTAAATAAAGAATGATTAATTCTAACATTACATAAAATGTTTTTTTAATTTTTTATTTTTAACTGTTTACTTTCCTCTTTTTTTAAAATTTATTTATTTAACTTTTTTACATTCATTTTCACAAAACTTTGGGTTCCAAATTTTCTCCCCATTTGTCCCCTCCCCCCACCCCAATACACCAAGCATTCTAATTGCCCCTATCACCAATCTGCCCTCTCTTCTATCATCCCTCCCTTCCCTTGTCCCCATCTTCCCTTTTGCCCTGTAGGGCCAGATAACTTTCTATTCCCTATTACCTGTATTTCTTATTTCCTAGTAGCAAGAACAATACTCGACAGTTGTTCCTAAAACTTTGAGTTCCAACTTCTCCCCATCCCTCCTTCCCCACCCATTCCCTTTGGAAAGGCAGGCAATTCAATATAGGCCATATCTGTGTAGTTTTGCAAATGACTTCCATAATAGTCATGTTGTGTAAGACTAACTATATTTCCCTCCATCCTATCCTGCCCACCATTGCTTCTATTCTCTCTTTTGATCCTGTCAAAATGTTTGAAAAAACAGGAAAAGAAGGAGTCCTGCCAAATTCTTTTTGTAACATAAATCTGGTCTTGATACTTAAATAAGGAAGAGTCAAAACAGAGAGAGAATACTATGGATAATATCCTTAATGAAAATTGATGCAAAGTTTTTAAATAAAATACAAGTAAGGAGATTACAGAAATACATCACAAAGATTATACACCATAGTCAGGTTGGACTTTTATCAGGAATGGAGAGCTTGTTTAATATTTGGAAAACTATAAACATAACCATATTAATAGCAAGGATGACAAAAATCAAATTGTATCTATAGATGCTGAAAAAGCATTTGACAAGATATAATACCTATTCTTGCTTTTAAAAAACATTATAAAGAATAGGATGAATGGATCTTTCCTTAATATGATAAGTTTATCTATCTAAAACCAAGAAGGACTTTCCAATAAGATCAGAGATAAAGCAAGGATGTCCATTATCACCACTGCTAATTAATGTAGTGCTAGAAATGCTATAGCAACAAGACAAGGAAAACAAATTGAGGGAATAAGCATAGGGAAAGAAGAAACAGAAGTATTACTTTTCTGTAGCTCATAGGATGGTTTACTTAGAAAATCCTAAAAAGTCAACTAAAAAACTATTTGAAAGAATTAATGACTTCCTTAAAAGTTGCAGGATATGAAATCATTTCACACATATCATCTTGAAAGGCCAGGCAAAGTAAAATCTTTTGTTGTTTTTGTTTTACTAGAAGTGCCTCTGATTGAAGATCTTCCCCACCCATTGATGGCCCTGCCCATTGAGGGAAGCTTGTTTTGTAGGAGGGTCCCAAGTACCTTTTGTTTTTTCTATGGAGGCACTGGGTCAGAGGGTCATGCCCTCTAGCTCTGAACAGTGTAAACTCTGAGGGTGAGATTTTACTTTGGGGTTTAGTTTTTGAAAGAAGGTTTGTGTGCCAAATGAGAGACTCTGGGAAGCTGCTAAGCAGGCCTCTGGCTTTGAAAACTCAGATGTCGGAGCTTCCCTCTCTGGTAACAGTTGGACCTGTTGATTTGTGATATATGTATTGATTATGGTCAGTCAGAGGAAGCCATGTCTGTTAATCCTTGATTTTTCTGTATTTTCTCTGAAGTTCAGGGTACTGACTCCCCGAACTAGGTGAATGATATGTATGCTTGATTAAAGTGATTGTTGGCCCCTCAAAGGTTACCTTTCCTTTTTATGAATGCAGATCTAAGAACCTGTGATAGCAGGCCCCCGTGTATGGTGAGGTGCTTACTGATACACGTTTGCATTTCTATAATCCAACAGGAAGAGTTAGAAAGAGAAATTTAAAATAACTATAGAAAGTATAAAAGAGTTTACCTTCCAAGATACATAGAAACTATACAAACATAATTACAAAACACTTTTTACACCAAAAGAAAGGACATGTCTAAATAATTAGAGAAATGTTAATTGCTCATGGGTAGAAGAACCAACAAAATAAATGTGACAAAACCTAAGTTTATTTATTCAGTGCTGTACCAATCAAAGTATCAAAGAATTACTTTATGGAGCTAGAAAAATAAAAATTCATCTGGAAGGTGGAAGAGGCCAAAAAATTCAAGGGAAATAATGAAAAATAGTGAGAAGAAAGGGATCTAACAACATCTAATTTCAAATTGCACTACAGAGTAGATATCATCAAAATAATTTGTTAAGAAATAGAGAGGTTGAACGGCGGAACAGATCAGACACATGATATTCAGAAGCAAATGAGCAGAACAGTCTAGTGTTTGATAAACCCAAAGAACCTACCTATTGAGGTATTTACGACTTGACAAACTGTTGGGAAAACTGGAAAATAGTCTGGCAGAAACTAGGTATAGAACAACATGTCACACTCTATGCACAAAGCTCTCCAAGTTGTTAACACTTTCTCCCTCTTGAAATCGCTTTGTGCAACTTTGGTTACACATATTTACTTAATTCTCCCAGTTAGACTGAAACCTCTTTAAAGTCTGAGACCAGTGTTAATTAAAAACAATATCACAAGTCCATGAGATACTGCATTGCAACTAGATTTATTACAAGAGAAATTGAGTGTGCAAGTGGAGTCCAAAGCCAGAGCAAAAAGTCCACAATCCATATAGAAGTTTGCATATTTATGACAGTATAACACAGGGAGGAGAAGAAAAGTGGAAATCCCCTAAAGGAGAGTGGCATGAGAAAGGGAAAGGTACAATAAAGGTAGGAAAAGGACAAAAACCCCTCCCAACAGGGAGAAACAAGGCAATGGCAAAAGCAGCCTTCTTTTCCCTTGGGAATTGCTAGACCATGAAGATGAGAGGGTCTGCTTATCTACAAGGGTCCCAGATGCACAGTTTCTTAATCTAGCGCAGACTGACTGGCACCTGTCGACTCCCAAGGACACACAGAGAGTTCATATTGGAGTGCAAAAAACAAATCATATCAGCTTAGGTGGGCTTTGTCCTTGACACATTCAGGGCTTCCTGCATACTCTGGGTCCAGTGTTTCTGGAAAACATTGCAACTCAAAAAGACAAGTTCAGGGGACTCCTTAAATTTCTTAACAACAAGATAGTCATTAAAACATGAGGGTAGCTAGGTGGTGCAGTGGACAGAGCACCAGTGCAGGAGAAGGGAGGACTGAGTTCAGATCTCATCTCAGACACTTAACACTCACTAGCTGTGTGACCTTGGGCAAGTAACTTAACCCCAGTTGCCTCATTCTGGGTCATCTCCAGTCATCCTGATAAATATCTGGTCACTGGATTCAGATGGCTCTGGAGGAGAAGTGAGGCTAGTGACCTGCACAGCCCTCCCTCACTCAAAACAAAACAAGTGATATCATCATTTCTCTGATGGCATAGTCTTCTTTGGCAATGAAGAATGAACCCACACACACATTAAAACATGAGCCATAATTATTTTTAATCTAATTTTCAGACAAATAGACTCAGATTCACACCCCAGCCATAATAATAGCTCATTTTTATATAGGGCTTTCAGGATTACAAAAAAATTTTCTTGATAGGCCTATGAGGCAGATAGTTCAGATATTATTATCCTATTTTACAGATGGGGCAATTGGGTCACATAAATAAGAAATTACTTGCTTGTAGACCAGACCAAGGTTCAAACCTGAGCTTAAAGGCACAGCCACACAATAGACTCACATAATAGTGAGCTCCTCAAGGCAGGAACTGTTTTAATTCATCATTTTGTACATGTAGCACAGCATATTAGATATAACACATGTGTCAGGAATATAAATTAATAAATTTACTGTTTGGCTGTAAGGCTCAAATGTAATCAAGCTAGGGAGAACTGGTTTGCCTATGAAAAAAGTAGGAAAGCTAGGTCTATAATTTCTGCTACTGGAGAGGCTGGAGTAAGTGGGCTGTTTGAGCTTAGACATTCTGAGCTACTGTTGGGTTAGAACTGATTGGCTTATCTACACTAAGACCAGCACCAATATAATGAGTGTCTGGGAGCAGGGAACGACCAGGCTGCCTAAGAAGGCCTAGGGCAGAAATAGAACAAGTTAAAACTTTTAAGCTGATCAGCAGTGGGATCAGCCATGAGCCGTGAGTGGCTGCTACTCTTCTACCCCTACAAGATTGGAAAACGTAGTCTCAAAAAAAAAAAAAAAAAGAGGGAGAAGAAAGATGAAAATAACTCTCTACTAACATTTGTGTGAAGGATGGAATTCCTGAAATGGAAGAAAGGTCCTGAACCATAAATCCCTCAGAACTTCTCTATCTCACTTCTATTTTTTTCCTCTTCTCTTTCTACTAGAAGGATTTGTTAAGATGATCCCTAAAAGTCCGAAGAGACCCTTCATTGATTCACTAGAGTATGATCCAGGAGAGTTTTCCACATCTATCATCTGCTACGACTTTAAAAGAAGAAACATTTCACATGCATTTGTCACAATGTTTTAAAATATTGAAGTAATTAAAAACTCCCAATAATTTCTTTTCAGACTGAAAAGGCTGTCTGTGCAACAGAGGGTATGGGTATGGAAATACACTGCCTGCCACATGGATGCTCACACATGCTCACAGGCTGTTTGCTTGCTTCACATGTGCATCTCCTCCTCCTTCCCTCCTCTCTCTCTCTGTCTGTCTCTGTCTCTCTATGTGTCTCTGTCTGTCTCTGTTTTCTCTCTGTGTATCTGTCTCTGTCTGTCTCTCTGTTTTCTCTGTGTGTGTCTCTCTCTCTGTCTCATTTTTCTGGTGTTGTTTATAACAGGAAAAATACCAGCTCCAAAAAAACAGTCTATTCATGAATTAGAGCTCTGATAGTCTATGTCTGCACTGTACCACTAACAGTGAAAAGTTAAGGCTATCCACCACAGATGTCATTTTCTTTAACCTGGTTAGATTGATTCTGTCTCTGAATACACTGAATTGAACTGGACTTCTTCTTTGGAAGTCCTCTTTGGTCCCTTTGTTCACAGAATCACTGAAGCATTAGGGAAACCATTAACCTTAATTATGTAACATCAGAAATCTTCCCTGGAAGAGACAACCCCAAAGAGATAATTTCTCCTTACAAGTCAAAACACCTTCCTTGCCTACAGAGAATTTTATTCTTCCTGCTTCACTGCAGGATCAGTCACGGTTAGAAGTGGCTAGGCTAAAGAGCCTTTAAAGTCCCTCCCAAGTAGCAAATCACTGAAGTTTTCTGGGTTTCAGTTTTCTCAGCTGTGAAATGGGAATAATAATGGCAGCTATCTTGCAGATTTGTTGTAAAGATCAAGTGACATAATATTTGTAAAGCACTTAGCACAGTGCCTGGATATATAGTATATAGTTGTTGTGATGGTCTTTTGTTTTCAAAGAAGACTGTGATATGGGAGAAATGATGACATGAATTGCACTGGACTTTGTTTTGAGGGAGGCAGGGCTGTGCAAGGTCACCAACATCACCTCCTCCTCCTGAGCCATCTGGATTCAGTAACCAGATACTCATCAGGATGACTGGAGATGGCCCAGGCCTAGTATATAGTAGGTGCTATATAAATGCTCATCTCTCACTTCTTCACAGCTCTAACAATCTAAATTCTAATTCAATTTGGGGAGCATTTAGTAAGTATTTACTGGGTGCAAAGTCTCATGCTAAGTATTAGAGATACAAACATAAAATAATAATGTTCTTGCCCTCATAGCTTAGAATAGAAATATGTAATTGAAATCATTTGTTTGACTATAGGCTGACCGTGGTCATGTCTCTAAAATGAGATCAAAACCTTAAAATGAGACTGAAAGGAGAAAACAAACCATAAAGATTTACACAGAAAAATAATAGCAATTATAGACCGCACTGGGGAATAATACAAGCCAGATTTGAGAGAAAAGGAGGGCCTATCTTTGCATCTCTACCATATGGGGTCTTCATAAAGTCCTTCTGCCATTTGACTCTGTAATAATTTAGATAGAACAGACACCATCTACTACTCACTATACTAAGAACCCTTTCAGCTCTGACATCCTATAGTCATTCTATGTTCTAAGGTCCCTGCCAGCTCTCACAGTCTGTGTCTATAGTCCAGTACTCCCTGTTCTAAGGTCTCTTCTACTACTGACATTCTATGGCTATCAGAAATGAGGAGGTTTCGACTAAAATAAAGTGGGTTCTAATATATGATTCTATATTCTAACATTCAAGGTTTTAAGGTCCTTCCAGCCCTGAATGCTAGGCTCCAGAATTCCTTTCCATTCTAACATTCCCTGGTTCCAAAAATTTGTGGTTCTCAGTATATACTATCAGAATGATCTTTTCTAGAATAATTTTACTCACTCTCTACAATCATGTCACACACAGATATTCAAACACATATGTATGGGAAGTCAATGGCTCCCCAACAAACCATCAGTTTTAATTTTCTTTAGTCAGTTGGTAAATATTTCTTGTGTACCTACCGTGTACTGTGCTAGGTACCACATTGCTAAGAGGAAATAAAAAAGGTTGTCTCTGTCCTTAAGGAGAGATACCAAGCTAAGACACAGGCAGTTACTTGAGATTAATACATGTAAATGAAACTGTCATCAGTTTAGCATCTAGCTAAGTAATAACAGATAAGGTAACACCTTGGAGACTCCATTTGCCCTGGGAAAATATCACCACTTCATTGTCTCACATGTTTCAATGTTATTTGGGATTTTTTCAACCAGCTTGGCCATCTGTTTGCTTTTGGGATATGTCCAGTGAAGAAGCGTGCTATGGAAAGATGTTGGCAGTGGGGACAAAGTGGCTGCCATCCCATGAAGTTGCCATGCAACTGAAGTGTATTGTACAGGAAGGAACAGGCTGGCTAGATGCAGGTCTACCTCCCCAGCATGGTCTAGCCTTAAGCCAATCGTGAGAGAGTTGTTTATAGAACAAAATCCTCTTTCACATGTTCACTTGCTATTTAAAGGAATGCAAAGGTGAGAATGCCTTATAATATGAAGAAAAACGATCCCTTCCCCATACAGACATTTGTGCAAATACAGGTTTTCCTATATCATATTTACTTTAAGTGAAGTACACTCACAAGTGAGGTAACTTGGTGTCGTTCAGCGGCTACTATCTGGCCCAGTTTGAGAGTGACTGGTGTCAAGTAAGCAAGCATTTATTAAACCCTTACTGTGTACTAAGCACTGGGAATACAAATACAAGAAGAAAGAAAGACAGTCCTTGCCTTCAAAAAGCTTACATTTTAATGGGGGAAGACAATAAGTAAAATGGAAATTGAAAATGGGAAGGATTATTATCCTAAACAATATCATTAATCTCTCACTGAGAGGCCAGTGAGTATCCATTCATGTCTCATTCAATCCATCCTTCATAGCATCTCTTATTCATCCACTTCTATTCATTCACACCCAAGTTCAGGTGCTAATCACCTCTCACCTACACTAGGACAGCAGCTTCTTGATTGGACTTGCGTCTTCTAATCTCTACCAGGGGCAGGAAAACTGCAGTCTTGAGGCCACATGTGGCCTTCTAGGTCCTTGGGTGTAGCCTTCTGACTGAGTCCAAGTTTTACAGAACAAATTCTTTTATTAAGGGGACTTATTCTGTGAAATTTGGATTCAGTCAAAGGGCTATACTTGAGGATCTAGAGGTCCACATGTGGCCTCAAAGCCACAGGTTCCCCACTCTTGTTACCTTCTTTAACCCATCCTCTATACAGTCTGGAATTTCTTCATCTCCATTTCTTAGCATCCTTAGGTTTGGTTTTATGATTTTTTGCGGGGGCAAGGGCAGCCTGGGAACCCACCGTATGCTAGGTACAAAGAAAAAAAACAGTCCCAGTTATCAAGGTGCATGCATGGAATTGAGAGATGTAGGTGAACGATACATACACAAATAAGTATATAGAAAACATATGCAAAGACTAAATACAAAGCAATTTGGGGGGAGACATTAACAACCTGGGGCATCAGAAAAGGTCTCCTGTAGTCTTGAGTCGTTCCTAGAGGCACCTAGGTAACACAGTAAATAAGAGTTTTAGACCTGGAGTGCCTCAGACACTTACAAGCTGTGTAAAACCAGTCAAATCATTTAGCCTCTCTCAACTTCAGTTTCTTCATCTATAAAATGGGGATAATAAGAGCACCTACCTCTCAAGGCAGTGGTAAGGATCACATGAGGTAATGCTTTGCAAGGCTTAAAGCACTATATAAAAGTTAGGAATTGTTGTTATTTAAGGAGAGGGAAGCATTTTAGGAGTGGGAAGCAGCCTATACAAGGACACAAAAGTGGGAGATAGAATTCCATCTATGAGCATCAACAAGTAGACCTGTTTGACTGATACACAGAATACATGTTGGGGAGTAATTTACAATAAGCCTAGAAAAACAAGCTGAAGTCAGATTGTGAAAGACCTTCAATGACAAACAGAAAACTTTGAATTTTATCCTAGAAGCAACAGGGAATCACTGACCCTTCTTGAGCAAGAGAGTAATGCAATACTAACCTGGCAGGTAGGTGAAGGATGGATTGGAGAAAGAAGAGGATAAAGGCAAAGAGACCAGTTAGGAAACTACTACAGTAGCCCAGGTGAGAGGTAAGTGGCTATATGAATGGAGAGAAAAGGATTGAAGTGGATACAAGAGATGTTGAAGTAGAATCAACACTGTTAAAGCACCGGATATAGGGGAGGGTATTGTGAAGAGTTGAGGATGATCCTAGGTTATGAACCTGGGTGACTGGAAGGATGATGGTGACCTCAACAAAGATTGAGAAGTCAGGAAATCAGATTACTTTGTGAAGGGAGAAGATGATGAGTTTTGTTTTGGACAAACTTAGGTAGAGTTTCCTTTTGGCACATCCTCCAAAGCTTGCTCCACATGCTATCACCTCTTCAAAGAAGCTTTAGTCCATCCCCATAGTTACTGATGCGCTCTCCCACATCAGATTATCAGATCTATATAGTTTTCTCTTTAGATGGCAAATCTTCCTCCAGTAGAATTCCGCCCCTCTCCTGCCAAAACTCCCATCCTCATGAGCAGGTGTGGTTTTTTGTTCTGTCATTGTAT
This sequence comes from Bettongia penicillata ogilbyi, assembly GCA_023548195.1. NCBI lineage: Eukaryota > Metazoa > Chordata > Mammalia > Diprotodontia > Potoroidae > Bettongia > Bettongia penicillata. The sequence continues at coordinate 1,421,478 of JAJHZJ010000080.1, read as the reverse complement.
CCCCAGTACCCAGCACAATATTTTCTTTGCTATAGATGTTTAATACTTGCTAGCCTAAACTGGAATTCAAGATTCAGGCTTGATGAATCTGCTTCCATATCTTAGAAAAAGCTAATTGTTCTAACTTCTGTCAAGTGTACAAGAGAAACCAGTGATTTCATGGACCCAGAACTCAAACCACCATCAGGCCTTGCAGATGTTTACAGATTCTCAGAAGTACACACATGACTAGGAAATTTTGTAAACCTCAAAAAAGAATAATAAAATAGCTGACATTTATGTAATATAAAGGATTTGACATACATTATGTCATTCCTTGGGTGTAGGGTGGTGGCCTGGAGTCAGGAAGACTCATCTCCCTGAGTTCAAATCTGGCCTCAGACACTTACTAGCTGTGTAGCCCTGGGCAAATTCCTAAACCCTGTTTGCTTCAGTTTCCTCATCTGTAAAATGAACTAGAGAAAGAAATGGCAGACCACTGGAAGTGGTCCTGCCAAGAAAACCTCAAATGGGATCATGAAGAGTTGGACACAACTGAAGAATGACTCAACATCAGCAACATGTCATTCCTCACAACCACCCAATAATGCAGCTACTACAGATAATGTTAGCTCAAGGAGGTTTTGACTAAAATTTGGTAGTGCTGAAACATTATATAATTCTATGTTCTAAAAGTCAAGGTTTTAAGGCCCCTCCTACTCCTGAATGCTATGCTCTAAGAGTTCTTTTGGATCTAATGTTCTATGACTTCAATAATTTGTGATTCTGACTACAAACTATCACCACAATCATTTCTCAGTGAATCTCATTCACCATCTATAATCACATCATACACATGGATATGATCATTTACAGATAAGGAAAATAAAACTCCTCAGAGAAATTAATTAATTTGACCATGGTTTCTCAGTTAATGTCAGAGGTGGGCTTTAAATCTAGGTCTTTCTGGCTCCAGGGGTCCAACATACCATATCCACTAGGGTGGCCTTTCGAAGAGCATTGATGACATTTCTTCATAATTTTATTTGAGCCTCATGATAACATTATTTTACTATTCTCTCTGCCAGACTAGTCAATATAAAAAAAAAATTATAAGGACTTTGAGCTGTTAAAAAAAAAAGTCTGGTTATGATGTCCCTTTTGAAACAACAATAGTAATGCATCACAAATATATTACAGTTTATAGTAATAACTAGCCTTTACACAGTGTTTTAAGGTTTGTAAAGCACTTTACATATTATCTCATCTGAGCCTCACAAGAACCCTGTGAGGCAGGTGCTATTATTACTTCCATTCTACAGATGAGGAAAATGAGTCTGAGAAAGGTTAATTGACTTGCCATGGGTCACACAGTTAAGTGTCTGAGGCTTGAATTTAGGTCTTCCTGACTCCAAGAACCAAAACTCTATTTACTAGATGGATCACCTAGTTTATGTCCTTAAAATGCTTTACTTATATGATTTTATAGGATCATCTAACTATGATTTGGTGGTAAAATGATGATTCAAATAATTTCTATTCATTTTATTCCTACTAAATTTCATCTTATTAAATTAAGCCTAACATTCTCATCTGTTCTAGTCTAGATCTTTTTAATTTTGATTTTAATTTTTAATTTTAATTTTGATATCCAAAGTTTTAGCTTTCTCACCCATCTTTGTGTCATCCATAAATTTGATAAACATGATATAAAAAATGCCTTATTCTAAGTATTGATAGGATAGGGAATGGATCTGTGATTTCACTGAAATAGGAATCTCTGGATGGGGACACTCTACCAATGCATATTAGCCCTTTCTATTAGAGAGTTTCCTAGAAGAAAGTGAGATCAAGTGACTGCCCAGGGTCACACCACCCTGGGTGACTTGTCAGAAGCAAGACTTAAATCCAGCTCTTCCCCCCTAAGAGGCCAGTTTTCTATCTATTACAGCACACTTCCTCCACAAAACATTGATAAAAACATTGAATACCACAGGGCCAAACACCGATTCTCTGAGGCACCTTGCTGGAGACCACCTTCCAATCAGACAATGAACCATTTTGATCACTCTCTAGGTTCAACGAATCAACTAGCTTTCTACTCTACCTAATGAGGTCATATCTTTGCTTCTTGTCCGTGGGAAAGAGCATCACTGTCAAATACTTTGCTAAAAGCTAGGCAAACTTTGTCTACAACATTCTCAGAACTTACCAGTCTAGGGAGAAAAGAAGGAAGGGAGAAAAGAAGGAAAAAAAGGAAGCAAAGAGGAAAGGAGGGAAGTGGGGAAGGAATTGAGAGAGAGAAAGAAAAAGGTAATTAAGAAGAGCTTATTCTGACACAGCCTGTGCTGGATGATATACATGCTCTTTAAAATAATTTCTTCCTTTTCTAAACATTACAGGTTCCTGGCATGGGGACACAATGGTAAAGTACCTGGCTGCATATTTGAGAAGGGAAGAGAGACAAGTTTAATTTTTAACCATTTCTTTCTACACGTCTGCTGTACAATATTGGGCAAATTACTTCCCCTCACAATGTCCCCATGTATAGGTGGATTGATTATACTGGCCCTGGTTTCCACGATACAATGATCGGGAATCTCAGAACTGGAAGGGACTTTAGAAGACATATGGTCTAGCTCCCATTTGAAGCAGAAATATCCCTCTGCAGAATCATTAGCATTTGCTTGAACAAGTCCAGCGATAGCACAGGCCCTCTCTATCCAGGCAACACGATCCTATTGTTCCACGTCTAATTGCTAGGAAGTTTTTCGCCATAGGGAGCCAAAATCGGCTTCCCTGAAACTTCAAACCTATGTTCTTAGTTATGTCCTCTGGACTCTCACAGAGAATGCTGAATTCTTCTTCTACATGACAACCCCGATCTTTCTATGGGCTGGTCATCTCCAGTGCTACCGTTCCTCAGTTGCAAAGCAACGTGAGGGGCCAGCGCTCTGGAACAGAGAGTGCTTAGAGAATTAGCACTTGGAGGAAAGAGAGCAAGACTGGATCCAGCCGCCACCACCCCCGAGTCTTCAGGGCTGACGCAGGGTCAGTCGCCAGGCTTTAAAGGGTTTTGTGGTCTCCAGGGAGGGCGCCCTGCAGAGCAGGTGGCAGGCTGGGCCTGGGGAACAGGGGAACGTAGCCAGAAGCTTCATGGACAGAGCCTGGTGCCCCTATGGAGCGGCTCCACACGCACACACAGCAAGATCTGTACATGCAGAGGCAGCAGAGCCAAGCTCGAGGGACCCTCTGGGCTCATCTGCCCGGCAGGTGTATTCAGCCGAGCTGGCCTTCAGCCCGGCCCCTTTCCCACATCCTCCAGGGCAGGTTCTTTGCAAGCCAGCAACACCTGCGGCGCAAAAAGCCCCTGCGCACCCAGCAACTTCCCTGGGCGGCGGATCATTCCCCAGGGAGCGCGCCCGGGTCCCGGGCACACGCGCGCGCCTCTCCTCCCCCTCTGCCCCCCTTCTCCTAACACTGGGCACGCGCCCCTCCCCACAAACTCTCAGGCTGGAGCAGACGGCAGCGGCTGCGGTGCGCGCTCCTCGGCCCGGACTGGGACTGGGCTCGCGCCGCGCGTGCCGCTCGCTCGCTCGCCTGGAGCCCGGGCAAGCCTCGGAAGGAGCAGGAGCAGCAGCGCTGCAGGGAGCTGCAAAGGGGGGCAGGCAGCGCCCGCAGCGGCTCTGGGTCCCGGGGGCGGCCGGACGAGGGACGCGGGACCAGGGGTTCACTGTCTTCGGAGGCAGCCCGCTTTCTTGGAGTGGGCGTCCCCAACTCGCCCTGCCTGTCCCCGCAATGCCCCTTAGCTGCGACCAGACTGGTCTTGGCGGGAGCGGCCGCTCCTAGCGACCGGCGGGACGGCGCGAAGCGGCCCCAGGCCAGCCGGGCCCATCACGTGCAGCCGCCTCGGACGCGCCGAGGCGCTGCTCGCAGGGGACGGGAAGAACCCGGGTCCTCCCCTGAGGGCAGCGGCCGTTCCCATGGTGAAAGGTAGGCGCTTCGGGCGCATGGGCTGGGGACGAGAGGGGCCCGTGCACCCGGGCCGGCGGACTTGGAGCTGGGAACAATGCATGCCCAGGGGCCGGAGGCGATGGGGCTGGCGAACTGGGGGCTCAGAACGCCCGGGAAGCTCCTTTGAGCTCGGGCCCCCTCTCCACCCTCGGCGTGTCCCGCACTCCCCCTTTGCTGCTCGCTCTGCAGCAGAGTCCGCCCGGCTGCGCCCGCTGCCCGGCCCCCTGGGCCTGAGGCCGAGGTGGCCGCCAGTCCGGGGTGACCTCGGAGCCCCGGCCCGCGGGCGCTCGGGGATCTAGAGCAGACGCTGCAGAGGCTGGCAGCCCCAGGGAGGGGAGCAGAGGGGAGGAGGCACCGGAGGGTGAAGGGTTTGCATGCGGGCCACGCCGCCTCCTACGCCACATTCACCCCAAACTACAGACTGATGGGGAGGTAGGAAAAGTTTCCCAAGGTGGTGACAGTGAAAGGCTGCTCCTCGTCCAGAGCCAGGAGCTGTTCTTGGTGCTTCTGTCCTGTGGGCCCCCGGCCCAACCACCCTGAGAAGCATCAGGGCCATGCTGAGAACAAACCCTCAAACTACCGGAAGCCAGAAGAGACTTTATAGGTCTTGATTATCCCCTACCATCCCCAAGAGCCCTCGCCTTTACTTTACAGAGAACAGTCACCCCTTGAAGGTGATCTTTGTATAATTCCACAAACGGGATCAGATCTCGATTCGCTGCTGACATAGGACAAAATATTGAAGTATGCAAGGTCAGATCCAATTTCAAGGAGAGATGGAGGCATTTCCAAAGGTCATGTCACTATTTTACCTGCAACCTCACTGGAAATGGCTTCCTCCTGCTCCTTTCCCAAAGGAAAGTGGCACCAATAAAATCAGATTCCTATTGGCCCTATTGGGCAACCTTCTCTATGGGAGAACTGTCCCAATCACATGTCTCCAATCCCCAGCACCCTTTGGGCTAACACTGCCGGACCAGGAAACTCCTAGGCAGTGGGAGGGATTCAAGCTGGAGAAGTTTTGGCAGCATGGAAAGAAGTTGACTTTGGGTCTTTCCCACCTTCTTGCTTTTTATAATTAAAGATAAGCCCCGTGAAATATTTGAGATTGAATGCATGAAAACTGCAGAGTAGGTGATGGAGGGTAGACCTTCAGGCCTTGGGCAAAGATTTCTTCCTTACAACCAGAGTGATGGTGATTTTAACCGTTTTATAACTGGGCCCAAACATTGAAGAAACTGAGCTCATCTAGCCAACTGAATTGTGACTGGGGCTGCAGGTACAGTCTCCTTCCTAAAGCTTGTCTGTTGACCAAGCAGATTCAATGGCAGAAAAATTAACTGACAGGAAAATGCCTTTAGAGGTGGATCAAAGTGCTTTCCAAAATGAACTGAGAATGAGACTAGAAAACCAGTATATGGAAACAGGCTATTTTCTTGGGTCTCTTGAGTGCTGTGTTCCTATAGAACTGGAAAGTGGGGGACTTTTAGGAAGTCCAATTAGCTAAATCCAAGAGAACCCAGCCTCTAATAGGAAATTACTAATATGTGGTCCACAGACCTTGTGGATAGATTTCTGGGGAACAGGTGTGAATTTTAATTTTTAATATTTTAATAACTCAATATAATTGGCTTCCTTTGTAATTCTGTAGGTTTAGTTTTATACATTTAAAAAATTATTCTAAAAAGGAGTCCATAGGCTTCACCAGACTGCTGGAGGGGTCCAGGACACAAAAAAAAAGGTGAAAAATCCCTCCCCAAGCCAGATGTTTGATGGTGTGTTGGCAATGGTAGTTACTTCAATTCAAATCAACATTCTGTGCCTTCTGCAGGGAAGATGCCATGCTGGGCCCAGGGGCTTATTTTCAGGAACCAAGGAGGACAAATGACACTTGGAGGGATGGGAGGATCAACTACAGCCTTCCAGCAGGAAGTTTCCTAAGGGATACCCCTCCACTACAATGCACATACCAGAACTATCAAGGGCAGCTTTTAAGGATATATTGAGTCACAGAGTTAGGTGGAGAGGGTAGTCTTGCTCTTTGTTTAAGGGAAGGGTTAAGGAATGAATTAGAGGTTGGTGGTAGGTCTATCTATGAGCCTCAGGGCTATTTTCATACCAACTGGCAAACTACCTTCTCCCCCCCACCTATCAGCTTTCTTGAGTCTGTACTATGGGCCTCTTTCACATATGCTAGAATTGTTGTGCTAAGGCAACTAACCTCAGACAGCTCAGCCTCAGGCCCCCCAGTGAGGCCCTATGAGGCCTTCAGAGCCCTTCGAGAAGTGCCACCAGCTTGTTTTCTGGTGCTACTGATTGTAAAAGGCATCGGGATCAGCTCCTATAATTAGAGCTCTGAGCTCAGGCATGCTGGGCTTCAGCAGTAGAACAATGGCACTGGAGAGCCTAGTGAGCAGTAATTACTGTGCTCAGGAGGGTAAAAGGGGGGAGCAGAATTACTGAGAATGATTTATTACATCTCAGTAAATTACATCTGACTTTAAAACTCTAGGGGCCAGAGGGAAATGGGAAAAACAACTGCGCCCTCATCTCCTGTTATTTCCCCGCCTGGGAACGCAGCTTACTGATTTGACTATTTCCAAAATATCTGTCCCTTGTTCTGACAAGGGAAAGGGAGATTTGAGGCAGAGGAATTGGAATGGGCGGGGAGGAGGGATTGGTTAATGCAAAGAAAAAGACAGCAGCCTGAAAATATGAAACACTAGTACTGGCATTTGATTTACTGCATTGCGTTGGGCATGTTGATATTAAAACTATCGTTGTCTGGTCTAGGAGACTTATCTCCCATGCAGTTGGGGAGGCTGGTTGAATACCAGGCAATCCCCAAGTCCCATAGCCTCACATCCTGTATTTTACTGCAAAAAACAGATCCAAGAAAAGGAGTCATAGGACTCATGGTATCAGGGCTAGAAGAGACCTTTGACCTAACATAGAGTGTCAGAGCTGCAAGGAGCCTGGGAACATAGAATGTTAGAATTGGGAGACCCTAAAAATTATCTAGTCAATCCCTTTCATTTTATAGATGAGAAAGGTGAGGTCCAAAAAGGGGAGATATTTTTGAAATATATATATATATATATAGTATATAGTATATAAATAGGAATAGTGACCAGAATTGTGATTTCTTTGATATAGGGAACCTTTCTGGTTGAAGAAATTCACTCTACCTATATAGATTGGCACCTTCATTTCAATTGAATGTCTTAGACCACATTAACTGGCCTACTTAAGGATGACACAGCCAAATGAATCAGATCCAGAATTCCAACTCAGGTCTATCCACACATTGCCTCTCACTACATATAAATGTGTTCAAAGTCACATAATTGGTGGCTGAACCCATGCACAAACAGATCTCCTCCAGGACCAGGGTGTTCCCCACATTTGAAAGAGAAGACAATTTTTGCCACAAAACTTTCTACTGAATGCTGCTTGGGTACCAGTTGGGCAAGGTGAGATGGATATGAGGTTGACACGTCTTTGGTCAGTTTGGTTTCATCTGGGAGGAGATTTGCAGCTAGTTTCATGGCATTCTTAATCCTGCAATCCCTTTTACCAGTGCTTATGCAAAAGCAAGCAGTGTGGAACATATCACACAGCATATACCCCAGGTGAACATGGCAGGCATCATGTGGGAGGTGGGTACCTGGCAGAGAGTTGAAGCCAAGCCATGTTTAAGCTGCCCTCAGAATGTTACAAGACAGTTACCTTGAGAGCTCCAAATTTTTTCGAGCACTTTGTTAGGATTTCTTATTAATCATGTACTGCCTTTTATCACATTTATTTGTGACATATTATCTCTCCTATTAGACTTTAAGCTCCTTGAAGCAGGGACTCTTCTGCTTTTCATCTCTGTATTTCAGCCAGTCACAGTGCCATTACATAGTAGGCATTCCATGCCTGCTTATTGTACTCAATTGAACCAAGGTTTCTAAATATTCTATGTATGTGAAACAAGATCTTTTTGGGGAGAAACAGAAGACAGAATTATATGAAATTTGTTTACTACAAGAGCTAACTTGTCTCCCTTTCTTCTGTTTTTCCTCCAAAGTAATGTTCCATAGAGTTTGCTGCAGTAGGACTTTGGACAAATCTTGTAGGCTCAATGTGACATTTACTTGTGACATTTACTTGATTGATGGAAAAGTTCCTGAATGTCTCCATATGACTATCTCAGTTTGCAAACTTCCTTGGGGTTTAAGAGTTATTGAAAATTTTAGGAGTAATTGAAAGGGTGTGGAATTCCTGGCAAGGCAGTCCTGCCTTGAATCTGCTCACAAGTCCTTAATTAACCATGTTCATTGCAAAACAAAAACAACCACAACCTTTTGTAACAGTTTTCCCAAAAAGATGGTTCCATGACATGTATTCTAGGATCGTTTATAGAGATTCCACAATGTAATTTCTAGCAACATAAAAAGTATGAACTCCTCCATCTGAGCATTTTCATGAAAGAACTTTTTAAACCATAAAGCATCAGCCAAGTTTAAGGAGTTGCCATCATTATTTTTTTATCCCTTACCATTTTCCTCTTTCTTCTCATTCTTTCTCTTTTTCCTCCACAAGGGTGATCCAGGAGTATTGGAGTGGGCTATAGAATAGGACTTTACTCAAATGACCTTCTCTGATATTTTGGCATTAATCTGCCATCAGGAATGCTCATTGAAGTGGAAGAATTTATGAAGAAGCATCTCAAGGTTTCAAAGAAAGAGCACTCTGAATTTTTAGCCAATTTGAGTCCCAAGTCTGATGCTCACCATCTAACACTTCCCTTTGCTGGGTTTCAGTTCATGCAGCAAAAAAAAATGAGGGAATTGGACCAGACCAGGGATTCTTCACCTTTTTGTGTCATGGACCCCTCTGACTGTCTGGTGACATTCATGACCACTGACTGGGCTCAGATGACTCTGGAGAAAAAGAGTGAGACTGATGGCTTTGTGTTGCTCTGCCTCACTTAAATCCAATCCACTGGCAAATCTAGACATCACCCTCTTGATTAGTTGTCTTTGAGGACAAAGGATGAACAACAAACGATGGATGCCTTCTCAGAATAATGTTTTTAAATGCACAAAACAAAACAAATAGGATTACAAAGGAAACCAATAACATTGGTTTTCTTTCTAAAAGACCTCAGGTAAAGGAGAAGCCCTGTTTTTGATGATCTCCAGAATCCTGTCCAGGTCTAACAGTCCAATAGCCTGGCATTGACCATCATCCACAATCAACATTTCTACCCTAATCTCTAACTATCCCTTCATAATAAACTTTCCTCCAACCACATTGAACTATTCGCCTTCCCTCAGACATACTCAGTATCTACATCTTTGTTCATGTTTTCCTTCCACCTGGAATGCCTACTTCTATTTCCCATTATGAAAATACTGTCCATCCTTCAAGGACTTGGTCAAGTCACATCTCCTCCCTGAGGTCATCTTTGATAATCAAAGTGCTTTCTCCTTCCTCTGGCTGAGGGTGTCCTGGGACAGAACAAAGACTGGTAGAGATTGAGCTCACAGGACTCCTTGGAAGGCACACCCTGACCAACTGAGCTTACCCTCCTCTCAGACAGCCCTAAATTATTATTTCTCTTTTCTTTATTGCCACAGTGAAGTCCACATCAGGTTTAAACATTCACTGCCTTCTCCTGATGTAGAAATAGTAAGGTCCTTGAGAGAATTAGTATGTCGGCATATCCCTCAGAAAAGGGACTCTATCCATTTCCTAATTCAACATAAATCCACTAGCACATCAAGAATTGACTTGTCCCTTGCTCCAGGCCTGTTATCAAAGAGACTGAATCTTGTTATATTTTCACTGTGACAATATTGGATCACTAGCCAATTAACTTGTCCTTGGTGTGTTCCCCAAAACCAGCAGTGATACTTACAAGGGTCTGGTTTTATCATTATTAGAGTTAGGAATATTTCATAAACAGGGAGGCCTAAACCACTGTCTAGGGCGCCCCTAGGTGGCAGCTGAGTGGCACAGTGGATAGAGTGCTGTCCTGGAGTCAAGAAGACTCATCTTCCCAAGTTCAAATCTAGCCTTTGATTCTTACTAGCTGTGTGACCCTGGGCAAGTCACTTAACCCTGTTTGCCTCAGTTTCCTCATCTGTAAAATGAGCTGGAGAGTAAAATGGCAAACCATCCCAGGACCTTTGCCAAGGAAACCCCAAAAGGGGTCATGAAGGGTAAGACACGACTGAAGCAAATGAACAACAATAACCACTGCAGGTATCTGGTAAGGGATGATTAAGGCTACTTTGCTTCACCAACTGAACAGAAAATAACAATCCTAAAGACAAGTGTTACTTCTTCAGTAGTATTCTACTGGTCAGAAGGACTTAATTCAATAAATATGTATTAAGTTCTACTGTGTGCCAGGCACTGTGCTAAGTCCTGATGATACAAAAAGAGGCAAAGACAGCCCCTTCCCTCAAGGAGGCTATGATCTAGTAGGGGTAACAACATGAATATATATACACCTATATCTCTGTATGTGTATATATATGTATATATACATATATGTAATATGTATATATATTATATATACATACAAGCTATATCCTGGTTAAATAGAAAATAATTAGAAAAGGGAATGCATTGGAATTAAGAGAGTTACAGAAGGCTGTAGAAGATGGGATTTTAACTGGGACTTAAAAGGAACCAAGGAGGTCAGTAGTTAGAGAGGAAGAGAGAACATTCCAGAGAGAGGTAGTCTCAAAATCAGGAAGACTCGAGTTGAATCCTCCCTCTTATACATGGGAGGCAACCAGAGGGAGTACCCAGAACTGAGAGATGGAGTGTTTTGTTCATGGAACAGCCAGGAGGCCAGTGTTATTGGATTGAAGAGTACATGTTGGGGAAGTAAGGTGGAAAGTAAGAAGACTGGAAAAATAGGAGGGGGATAAAGAGGGAAAAATGGAAGGATACTACCAGACTCTCAAGGACAGCTTGTTCAAGGTCAGGGTTCTTAGATGTCACTTTATAGGTTGGGGACTTCCCCAGACATCTTAAACTTATCCTTTTTGGCTCCTTATAGTCATGTTCTCTCTGAGTTTATCTAACAACTTCTTGGACCAACTTAAAAAATAACAAACACATGTTAGTAGTTAACTAGAATACTTTTTTCCCCTAATTTTTCTACATAAATTGTATATACTATTTTATTCACCTTTTAGTGGGTATGCAGCTTGTCTTCCTAACTAGGAACCATGCAGGAACCATGCATTCCCTTCTGATTACCAATTCCATAGCTCTTTAGCATAGGCCTGAAACATGGAACTTTCCTAGTAAAGACCTGCTACTTGAGTCATTATCATAGAATGTCAAGGACCATCAGAGGTTGTAACTGAGAAAGACACTCTTCTGTAACATCCCAAACAACTAGTTATCCAGCTTCAGGAGATCGCCACTGATGGTGGAACTCACTACCTGTCAATGGTTACCCATTCCACTTTGGGACAGTTCTAATTGTTGATGGCATTTTGGTAGGATCGTATTATGATGATGGCAAGAGAGGCAACATTACCAAGTAGAGAGAGAGCCAGCCTCAAAATTAGGAAGACTTAGATACTAATCCTGCCTCTGGTACATACGGGCTGTGTGATCGTGTACAAATCCCTTTTTAAATGTTTCTGTCAGTTGACTGACTGACTGACAATCTCTCAATATCCCAAACAAAACTCTTAGACTTTAAGTTATAGAACAGGTGCTGATCTGCATTGGTAGAGGGAGTGTTCCCATTGGAGTTCTTTTCACCCATGAAGTTACAGATCTGGACCCCTCTCCAAAAAAAAAACAAAACAAAAAACCTACTTTTAAGGGCTTGTGATCTCTCATCTCTATACATATTCCCTGCAGCAGTGCAGTCTGTAGCTACATCCTGTGTGACGCTTGGCCATATCTTCTCATAAGTATCCCTACAAAAGGGCATCCTTTACATCGCAACTTCTAGAAACTAACTCATTATGTATGCTGTCTACCACATCTCATGTTTTTGCCACATGGCTGACTTATCTACTTTATAATAACTTACATCTATGTAGCACTTGAAGTTTTACAAGGAACTTTCTTGGACCAAGCAACTAAATGAGGTAGGTAATATGAGAATTATCATCTCTATTTTATTTTATTTATTTATTTATTTAACTTTTTACATTCATTTTCACACAATTTTGGGTTCCAAATTTTCTCCCCCTTTATCCCCTCCCCCACCCCAATACCCCAAGCAATCTAATTTTCCCTATCTCCAATCTGCCCTCTCTTCTGTCATCCCTCCCTTCTCTGGTCTCCATTTTCTCTTTTCTCCTGTAGGGCCAGATGACTTTCTATTCCTCATTAACTGTATGTCTTCTTTCCTAGTAGCAACAGCAATACTAGACAGTTGTTCCTAAAACTTTGAGTTCCAAATTCTCCCCATCCCTCCCTCCCCACCCATTCCCTTTGGCAGGGCAGGCAATTCAATATAGGCCATATCTGTGTAATTTTGCAAATGACTTCCCTGATAGTGGTGTTGTGTAAGACTAACTGAATTACCCTCCATCCTTCCCTGCCCCTCATTGTTTCTCTTCTGTCTTTTGATCCTGTCCCTTCCCAAGTGTTGACTTCAAATTGCTCCCTCCTCCCCTTGCCCTCCCTTCCATCATCCCCCCCTTGCTTATCTCCTTCTCCCCCACTTTCCTATACTGTAAGATAGGTTCTCATACCAAAATGAGTGTGCATTTTATTCCTTCCTTTAGTCAAATGTGATGAGGGTAAACTTCTTGTTGTTTTTTTTTTCTCAGCTCTCCTCTTTATCCCTCCACCAAAAAGTCTCCTACTTGCCTCTTAAATGACATATAATTACCCCATTCCATTTCACCCTCTTTCCTCCCAGTACATTTCTCTCTCACCATTTACCTTAATTTCTTTTAAGATATGGTCCCATCCTATTCAATTCACTCTGTGCTCTCTGTCTCTGTGTGTGTGTGCATGTGTGTATGTGTGTGTGCGTGCATGCGTGTACATGTGTGTGTGTGGTCCCACCAACTACCCAGATACTGAAAAGTTTTAAGAGTTACAAATATTGTCTTTCCATGTAGAAATGTAAACAGTTCACTTCTGGTAAGTCCCTTAAGACTTCTCTTTGCTGTTTACTTTTTCATGCTTCTTCTCATTCTTGTGTTTGGAAGTCAAATTTTCTTTTCAGCTCTGGTTTTTTCATTAAGAATGATTGAAAGTCCTCTGTTTCATTGAAAGACCGTATTTTCCCCTGAAGTATTATACTCAGTTTAGCTGGGTAGGTGATTCTTGGTTTGAGTCCTAGTTCCTTTGACTTCTGGAATATCCTATTCCACACCCTTCGATCTCTTAATGTAGAAGCTGCTAGATCTTGAGTTATCCTGATTGTATTTCCACAGTACTGAAATTGTTTCTTTCTAGCTGCTTGCAAGATTTTCTCCTTGAGCTGGGAGTTCTGGAATTTGTCCACAATGTTCCTAGGAGTTTCTCTTTTTGGATCTCTTTCAGGTGGTGATAGATGGATTCTTTCAATACTTATTTTGCCCTCTGGTTGTAGAATGTCAGGGCAGTTTTCCTTGATAATTTCATGGAAGATGATGTCTAGGCTCTTTTTTTGATCATGAGTTTCAGGTAGTCCCATAATTTTTAAATTGTCTCTCCTGGATCTATTTTCCAGGTCAGTTGTTCTTCCCATGAGATATTTCACATTCTCTTCCATTTTTTCATTCTTTTGGTTTTGTTTGGTGATTTCTTGGTTTCTCGTAAAGTCATTAGACTCCATCTGTTCCATTCTAATTTTGAGAGAACTATTAAATTCAGTGAGCTTTTGAACCTCTTTTTCCATTTGGCTAATTCTGCTTTTGAAAGCATTTTTCTCCTCATTGGCTTTTTGAACCTCTTTTGCCAATTGAGTGAGCATAGTCTTCAAGGTATTATTTTCTTCAGAATTTTTTTGGGTCTCCTTAACCAAGGTATTGACCTGTTTTTCATACTTTTCTTGCATCTCTCTCATTTCTCTTTCCAATTTTTCCTCCACCTGTCTAACTTGCTTTTCAAAATCCTTTTTGAGCTCTTCCAAGGCCTGAGCCCACCTGACATCCCCCTGGGGTGTCTGGGGTACTGAGGCCCCGCCCTCCACGTCTTTCCCTGATGGCAAGAATACGTCCTCATCATCAGATCCGAATGTTGGGATCATTTGCATTTGTTGGAAAAAACTCTCTATAGTCTTATTTTTCTTCCCTTTTCTAGGCATTTTCCCAGCCAGTTACTTGACTTCTGAGATTCCTGTCCACCCCCGCCTAGATCCGCCCAGCTAGTGCTTGGGGTCTGAGGTTCAAATGGGCTTTCCACAGCAAGCTTTAGTGCTGGTGCTGGGGTGGGGGCAGGGCCGCCTCCCAGGCTCAGCTCCCTCAGGGGCTTTTTGCAGAGACCTTCAGCAGTGGAGCAGGGTGGGGCAGGGCCATCTCGCAGGCTCAGCTCCCTCAGGTTGTTTATGCAGAGACTTTCAGTAATGAAGATCCTGCCTGCTGCTGAGGGAGTCTGGGCGGCCGCCGCTACTGCTGCCTCCGCTGCCGCCCATGCCTCTGCCTCCGCCACTTCCTGCCCCCGCCTCTGCTGCCGCTGCTTCCTCCCGAGGAGGCCCGAGTCACGGAGACACTCCGCTCCCCTCCTCCAGCCAGCCGTCTCTCTCACTGACCTGTAGCTTCTGTGGGCGGAGGAACTTTCCCGGCTGCCGGAGCTTCCGTCCCTGAAGCCTTCTCGGGTCAGCTTCTCTGGGGCCGCGGCCAGGGCAGTGCTGGGGTGGGGTCCGCTTTCTGGGGCGCAACAGACCCTGGGGACGGGTCTCCAGGGCTCTCTGGCACTCTGCACACCTTTCAGTGATCCAGAATTTATGCGGATCTCTTTTTACATTAATTCTATGGGTTGTGGGTTGGAGCTTGTAAATGTGCGTCCTTCTACTCTGCCATCTTGGCTCCGCCCCCTATCATCTCTATTTTATAGAAAGAATCTGAGGGTCTGGGAAGTTTTAAATTCTCTGCCCCTGGTCAGACAACTTAGTAAGTATCCTTGTTAGAATTTGAACCCAGGTCTCCTGAATCCAAGTTCAGCTGTCCCTCTAAATGACTCATTCAAAGCTGCCTCTCTGCAACTTCCACATTCCTCCCAGTTCTACCCTTTAGAGCCAAGAATAAACCTAATTCTTCTCTCATGACAGTCCTTTAAATATTTGAAGGAGGTGATCATGCCTCCATTCCTCTCCCCAGTTCTTCTCTTTTCTAGGCTTCAGCTGATCCAAGTACAGCATGATCTTTAGTTCCTTCACCATCATGGCCACCCTCCTTTGAAACATACTTCAATATCAAGGTTTCTTACTCTGTCTACATAGCATCAAAACAGATGCTTTGTTCAGGTGCTGAACTAAGTGAAATGAAAAAACAACACCCCGTCAAGCTACCTCTTGGGTGTCTTATAGACAAAACACAAAGGCATCGGTAGGTAAAATTTGTCACTTTGTCACTGGCAGCTTTAGTATCCCACAAAGCCAAGATCATCTCTTACTTTCGAAGAATGATGTAGAATTTGTCCCTATAGGAAAGATCAGGAGAGAGCCATTAGTTAGCCGCTGCAATTCAGCCAGAGAAGCCGTACAAAGGTCATGCCAATCACAGGTTCACTCTTGCCTGGGTTGAGTAGGGAGTAGACAAGGGGGAAGAGGTAGTGCTCCACTCAGAATAAAAACATCCCTTCATCCTCTTCATCTTGAGTTTATAGATATAATTTCAGAACTCAGAATACCCTCTGCCACCTTTTCTACTTATACAAATCCTATTCATCTTTCAAGGATGAATGAGTGAATGAAACCCAGCCTTTCCTGTGAAATCTTCCCTGACCTCTCTAGTATACGGATAGAAAGAAGGAAGCAAGCATCTATCAGGAGCCTACTACATGCCGGTCACTGTGATAAGTGTTTTACATCAGTTATCCCATTTGATCCTCATGATGACCCTGGTAGGGAATTGTCATCCTCATTTTACAGCTAAGGAAACTGAGGCAGAGATTAGGTCCAGGTTCTTTGGAGTCACTCAACTATTAAGTGTCTGAGATTGGATTTGAACTCAGGTCTTCCTGATTTAGAAAGCCTCGCCCCTCTATTCATCATTCTACTTCCTGTCTCTAGATCTCTCACCCTCTCATAGTGCTTAATAACTGGACCTTTCATAGAATTGGGGAATGTCAGAGTTGATATGGAATTTAAAGGATTTTATCCTCATTGTACAGATGAGGAAACTGAGGCCCAGGGAAGGGAAATGACTTGCTGCAGGTCACACAGCTAGCTAGTAACAAAACCAGGACTCAGACCCAGGGCTCATGCTTCTTAGTTCAGTGTTTTTTCTCTCCAGTGCCACACTGAGTTTTAATTCATTTGACACCAAATCAGGAGTCATCCCAAACATCTCTTTAGTATTGTTGAACCGAACAGTCTCTGCCTGGTGTTGTTATTGGACTTTCCACATACATATGCTATTTTTCCAGTTAAATTAGCGATTTGTGGTGAGACTATGCCAGCACACAGTACATGCTGATTGGTTATTGCTGGTGCTAGGAATAAGGGATGTTTAAATCATTGTTTTCCAAGGAGCTAAAGGCATTTGAGAAGAAGAGTAACTGTAATAACAAGTCCATAATACCTACTATGTGCAGGCACTGTGCTAAGTGTGTTACAATTAACAACTCATTTGATCTCCACAATAACCCTGGGAGAGAGAAGCTATTTGTTGAGTTGTTTCAGCAGCATCAGACTCTTTATGACCCCACTTGGGGTTTTCTTGGCAAAGACGCTGGAGTGGTTTGCCTTCTCTAGCTTATTTTACAGATGAGGAAATTGAGGCAAACAGGGGTAAGTGACTTGCCCTGGGTCACACAGCTAGTAAGTGTCTGAGGTCAGATTTGAACTCATGTCTTTCTGACTCTGGACCTAGCACATTTCACATTACCTCTAAGAACAGTAGCAATTCTCTCAGAAGTAATTCTGTGGCTCAGAACTTGCTCTCCCTTTCTTTTCTTTCTGTTTTTAAGCTCAGATTCATCACTTCCTCCAATATACATGTAATTTTGAATAAACCTAAGGATACCAGACACCAGAATATTGAAAGGACTATCAAAGATAGAAAAGAAAATCATAAAAGGTCACACACAATCCCCCTCCCACCCCCAGAAAAGCTGGGAATGAAAAAAAAATTCCTCCTGGAAGCAAAAATTTTTTTTGTGAAAATGAATACCATGGAATTCAACATGATTTAGTATAATTTTTTTAAATCTCCAAGTTTAAAAAAGATTACATCAGGTATATTTTAAATACTAACCACGTGACATGATAGGGAAAGGGAGAACCACATCTTTAAGTGAAGCCTCCTTATCCTAAAACCTTGTAGGACCAATGCATTCATTTATTTAACAGGCATTTACTAGACACTTGGTATGCATTCAGCAAGTAGAGTGGACACAGGAAGGATAGAGAGAAACATAGGACATGGCCCCTGCTGTTGAAAAGCTTCTAATGAATCAGGGAGAGAAGACTCCCGTGAACAGTTAAGTAGAACCATAAAGGATATCACAAAATGTGTATTCATAGAAACAGTGTTATAAGAGAGAAGCCCTGTGCCCCGATGCCAGGGGAGTTTTCATGGCAGGCATAGAACAAGTGCTGGACTTTGAAGGATAGTAGGCTTGGGCTTTTAGTAGGGGAATAGAGAGGGCACCCCAGACTGAGGAAGAGACATGACATGGGGCATGAGCAAAGGCAAAGACGTGAAAGCAGGAATGTGAATGATGCATTAAGGGGGTGGTCAGTAGCTATCTGATGACCAGAATGCAACCAAACTTGGCCGAAGGGATATTGCCCCCATCACCTCATCCTTAGTGTTGCCTAATGAGAATTTAGATAGTAAATTTTTTCATCTGTTTGAATCTTAAGAGTGAGAAGACAGACCCAAATTTGGAGATAGGTTGTATTTGAGTCGTTTTTCAGTCACGACTACATTAGGTTTTTTTGTTTTGGGGAGTTTTTTGGCAAAGATGGTTTGCCATTTCCTTCTCCAGTTCACTTTACAGATGTGGAAACTGAGGCTAACAGAGTTAAGTGACATACCCAGGGTCACCCAGCTAGTAAGCATCTGAGACTGGATTTGAGTTGAGTTCATGGAGTTGAGTCTTCCTGATTCCAGGCACTTGATCTACTGTGCCCCCTCTCTGCCCCTGGGACATGAAAGGGAAGGCTATTTGGGTAATCCATAGATGGTCACATAGCTAGATTTGCACACTGATGTGAATAAATGTCTGGTATATGCTCACATTTAAGGCAGATTTTTTTTTAAACTCGTGCATCACAGAATATTTCTCAGGTATTGCTATAAAGACTTCACAGGGGCTATGCCAAGTATATGAAGAGTGATGTATTCTTCCTAGGAGATTTTGACATAGAGGAGTTAACAGATGCTGAAAAATACCTACCAAGGCATACAATCATTAACATACTTAGGCATCTCCCTTATCTCACCAGCAGCAAGAACGCAGCTAAAATCAACACATCCCCCTAGTGTTCCATCTTATTATTTTGCCTAACATGACATTATAGTAAAACTGGCACTTGGGGGTGAGGGGGAAGAAAGAGAGTATCAGGGGAAGGTATTTAACCAAATACCAATAAGAGACAGTGAATACAAGCAGCAGCCCTTGGAAAATGTTATTAGTAGCTTTTTAACATTTGTCAAGAGCCTCACCTAACAGTTGTTTGAAATGTCATATTTACATCATGTTTTCAAATTTCCTTTGCTTGGTATTTGCAGTTAAAAGTTTACCAATGCAATTTTACCAGTTACAACAAGAGGTTTGAAAAGGCCGTTAAGGAACTTTCTTGAGGCAGAATAAACATATACCTTTCTCCCCCCAAGTTCAAAGCAGGCACTCACTTCATACACTGTATTCTCTTTATGCAGGGCAGTCAGGTATCTGTCTCCTATAGACTTTTACATCCCTAGGAGAACCAGGGAAAAGCAAGCTGATGCTTCTTAAAAAGGGATATCAGATTTTGAATGAATGCCTGCATTTATCTCCTCTTCAGGTTCTTGCCTTCATGTTTTTCAAGTAAAAAATTTATCTTGGTTTAATGTTGGTATCAGTACTGTGCTTCAGTTTGGACTGCAGAGGTGACTTCAAAGGATAAGGAGTGGGGGTGGGGATGGAGTAGTGTTCTGCAAGGAAAAAAATAACAGCTTCATGGTTATAATATAGTGTGTTCTAAAATTATTTAGATGTAAAAGCTTCTGTTATATACCTGTGCTTAGAGGTAGCCCAGTTTAAAAAAAATACATTATGTCAAAAGCTTCTGTCTTGATTAGACAACATTTGCAAAATTTAAAATATAAGAATAGGGATACTCAATTTGAACTGGAAAGGAGTCTTTAAAGGGAAAGAAAAGACTAGAATTTTGCAAGAAAAGTAACAGCTTCATGCTTATAATACAATTTTGAAAGCTTCTGTTATTTACCTGTGTTTAGAATTTGTTTAGTTAAAAAAAATACTCATTATGCAAAGAGCTTCTGTCTCGGTGAGACACCATTTGCAAATTTAAAAATAGTCAGCTTTAATTTTATCATCATGGAACTCCCCACTCATAAGTTCACCCACTAATTGCCGAACAGGTTTTCATTTCAGTTAATATATAAGTACAATAATGTGTCCTCAAGTTATTTGTTGTTACTTTTTCTCAGCAAAGAATCATCTCTTGTGTTTCCACAGCATCCTTCCTCCAAAGGGTTCAAGGCATTTCATCAACGTAACAGATTGAAACAAGGAGAGAGGACTGTGGTTTGGGGATGTGGGTTGTGGTTGTGCTGTGGAGTCCTTTGGTGGACAATTGATGTTTTTGTATGTGTATGATAGATCTGCATTTGGGATGAAGGACATCTATTAGATATGGGCACTGTTGTTGAGTGAACAGTGTTTGTGAATGTGCATTTTATGCCCTACTAATAATCCTTTGCACCCCTGTCTTATGCCTCTGGGAAAATCATCATCCTCCATTTCTAGGGAGATCATGTCCAAAGCCTAGCTAACTCTTACTGTCTGGATGGCCATAATTAAGTCTAAATTTCTTTACCTGAAAATTTAGGTTGATTATACTTGCAAATGCTTAACTTACAAGGTAGTAAACCTCAGAATGCTACAAAAATGTGTGCTCTTAGTTGAATTGTGCATTGTTCTACCACAGGGCTGCATGCACAGCTCTTAGACCAGCAGTGAGGAGGAATTTAAATAATCAGACTGTAATTCCATTGCGAGATTCTAATTTAACCAGGTCTCAGGGGTTAATGCCTCAATTCTTGGGGAAAGCGCCTCTGAATATTTAATGACTGCTACTTCCTTTTTTTTTAATCATTTCATCTGCAGGATGGACCCTTTTAACAACACACCCACGCACATTTAAAAATGGCTGAGCTCACTTTTTTTTTAAAAAAAGGGAAAAATTGATAAAGCAAAAATTGCTCCAGGCAGGAACTTTGCTTCAACTACCCCACAAAAGACTGCCCCAGGCAAAAGAGTTGCATACAGAAGTTTATAATAAAACCGCTGAGTCAGTCACCACAACAGGGAAGGGTCTTTGGAAGACCAGGCCAGCAAGACCTCTACTGTTCACCCATGAAAGATCAAAACCTCAGAACAACATGCTAGGTAAGGCCATTGTGAATGAGAGCTATAGATTTTGCCGTTGGGTGTAGCATTGTAGCAATATTCCTTATTTGTACTCAGCTAAGGACTGAGGATTATCCTGGAAAGAAATAAAAGAAGAAATAAAAAGCCAAGAGTCTTTGGTATCACTCCTTTCTTAAATGCAAAATGACCAGAATCAGAGGTTAGATTACTAAACAAACATCTATAAGTACCTTTGCTTGATACTTTTTTCTAGAACAAAGGAAATTCAATTCCATTATCCTATGTTGGGTGAGAAGTTGGACTATATGACCAACCTAAAAGTCCCTTCATGCTCTAAGATTCTAAGATCTTGGGTCAGATTCACTTTAATAATGTACAGTTTGCCAAGTATTTTCATATTCTACTAATGTTTCCCCTTTTCCCAAAAAAGCATCCTCCATTCTTTCAACCATTCCTAATAGGATGGTTTTTAGATCTGTTCAAGTATCCTAGTTGCCTTTTTCTAAGCAGCTTGTTGACATCTTTCTTGAAATGTATTGTCCATCTTTCTTTTCCCTGTCTTGGCAAAGGTGCACAGTTATAGAACTTAACTTGATGATGACATAATCAACACGTTTGCAGGAATCTGGCTTTGATGTCTCAGATAGCCAATTCTCTAACCAAAGGCAAGACCTAACTCTTTGGGAAGATATATTCATGATGTCCCCAGTGAAACTTGTGGACCACAACATTACGTTTAGGTTCAATTTTGAGAGGTGCTTCTCACATAGCATTCTGTGGTTCATGTCTCTCTCCAGCTTTTCCCCTGAGAACCTCAGAATTTGGCACATTTTGCCCTCACCCAGCATCTCCTTTGAAAATATTATAGTATATTTTATCTTTAGACCACCTCAGATGTGGTGATCTAAAACTGGGCTTAGCTCCACTACAAGCCCCCTAACTACACATTTGATACAGAACAACCTTTATTTTGCTCTACAAAAAGAATGCCCCCCACAAAAAGACCCACAAAAGATTCATAGGAGCCCAAAACAGCCAAGACTGCTATCTTTCCCTTTCTGGTCTCACCTTCTTGTAGGATTCTAGCACCATCCACTAACAGGGACTCAAATGGAGGGGCAAGGTACTTAAGGCTATAAAGAAACAATCCTTCATCCTCAGGTGATGCCCAACCTCCCATAAGGAACCATTTAATTCTCTAGGCTTATTATAGTCCTACCCTAAAAGTTGAAATGAAAGTTTGTACTTGAGTTCCTAGAAAATCAATTCCCTTCTCATGGACCCTGCACAGTCTACATGAGCTTGCTTCTCCAATTCTGATTGGTTCTTTTCTCTCTAGAAGATTTGGTTCCAGAACATCAGTGACATTTATCTTCAAAAGACTGAGTCCAGGAACCATGCAACACAAATCCTTCTCCTTTCTCCAGGAGCCTGGATGCAGGAACTCAAGTGGACCTTTCCTTCTGTACTGGAGGCTGGGTCCAACAGTTTACTTGGATACTTTTCTTGCTTCTTGCAGTTGCTGTCATGGCACCAGGTGACTTCCCCTCAGAGATCAAAGTCCTTTCTCTGATCTCAGTCTAAACCAAGTTCTCTCTGGATCTCTGATCTCCCTGCCAAATGAGTTTGCTCCCTTTTTCATAAGCCTGAACCCCACAAGGTGACTCAGCTCTATGGTAGCCTTGACCCAATCAAACTCAATTAACCGACCTCAGTGTGTCAGTAGGTCAGTAAGTATTCAGACCAAAGACCCTCTGTATAGTCCATGGAGGAAATGTCATTAGTTATCTCAGCTTCTTAATGGGGTCACCCACATTTTCAATAAGGAAGTATCTTCTAAGATAGAACAAAGACCTGAGCCTTATAGTCTCCTCAGTTCTGACCAAGATCTTCTTAGTCACTCCCCATGCAATAGGTTTTTATGTAGCTCTTGTAGTAATAAAGTGAAAATAAGTTCTAGCAACTCTTCTGCTGCCAACTGAGAACCAAAATGAACTCTCCTCCCCCATCCTACCTGCTCATGCCTAAAAATATCTATAAATTTCACTATTTTTACTGAGGTTGCTCAGAGAAAGGAATTTGTTAATATAGAAGGGAGATGACCGTCATTCCAAGTCTCACATCTCCCCGGCATTCCAGGAAGCACTATGAACTGTGAAGGAGTTAACCCACTTGGAAAAGCTGGCCACTGATTCTGAATTGTTAGAAATTTATCTTTGATAGTAGATAGACCCTGTCTTCTGTCCCCCATCATCCTGTCCTGGCATGATGCCAATATTGGTTATCTTATAGTGCTCAATAGATATTTCCCCAGCACCCTAGGGTAGGGATGTCAGTCTCTATTTGGAATAAATACATTCACAAAGAGAAAAATCAATCTCCTAGCTGCAGACTTGCACTCGTAATCCTGGTCAGTTTCTCATAAATGCTTGCTGCGAGTTGCAGTGCACACATTGTGGTAAAAGGGAGTGATGTGTTGTTATTTTTTAAGTCAGAGGACCTGAGTTTGAATCAGGGATCGACCATTTACTAGTGTGTGTGACTTTGGGCAAACCACTTAGCCTTTCTCAGACTCAGTTTTCCTCTTCTGTAAAGTGGGGAATTGGATTAGATGCCTCTATGGTCTCTCTGTTCCAGTTTCAGATCTATGTATGACCTTTTGCGTGAGTTAATGAAGGAATGCAGTTGGTCACAAGGGAAGCTGGATGAGAAAGTGTGGAGAGCTCAGTTCACCCCAAATCCACTGCTGGGAAAACAACCAAAAGCCCAGATTGGACTGATGTAGCAATGTAGTCATGTTTGATCATGAGCACTGATAAGAGTATGAGCTCCATGAAGGTAGGAATGGTTTCTTATCTAAACATATCTCCCCCAGTATCTGACACAATACTTTACACAGAGTAGGTGATTAATAAACCTCTGCTGAGTTCAACTGAATTAATACTGGAAGTTAGGTGACATTTATTTCTTTTTCCTGTTTTTCCATGGCTCCTATATCCACTGGTTGTTTATCAGCCAAGAGGGCTATGGGGTGAAAGGGAAGATACCTTCAAAAGAACAACAAATACTTGTGATCAGAGACCCATGCTTCTTACTATGAGCAAGACCATTGTCCTACTTCCATTGCTGTTCTGGGCAGCCTTAGTCTCTTTTAAAACACCAAGTTTATTTTTATATTTATAACCATCAACAAAAAGAGCAGTTCCCTGAAGCGACCACAATATGTCTGATTTCCCCTTCCTCCCCTGAAGATGCAGTTTACTACCCCAATCCACATTAGGGTGATAAATCTATGCTTCTATTATTGGGAATATTGAAAGACTTGTCTCACTTATTTGTAAAATGAGGGAGCTGGACTAGCTGATCTCTATAAGACCCCTTCCAGCTTTGAGTTTTATATTCCATGTTCTAAGGTCCCTTCCAGGGCTGACATTTGAACATTATATGTTCTATTATGCCTTCTAGCTCTGATAGTCTATGATTTTAAGATTCACGAAGAAGCATAGCATTGCTTTTCCTACCTTTTTGCCCTTGGATTATCTCTTCTCTAGACCAGAGCATTATTCAAATGACAAGATTTATCTGCTGTGTTCGCTGCATTTGTAGAAGTCAGCATTGCTAAAAGTGATGGAGAAGGAACAGATGAGGGTGAAACAAGGCACTGTACCTCTGAAAGAACAAATATTTGAGAACTGGACACCCTGGCTTCTAATTGACTATGAAAGCAAGTCTGTTGTACACCAGCAATTTTGAAAGGGCATTAATTCTCCCAATAGACCATAATCCTCGATGACAGGGACCATTTCCCTTCCAGGAAAGCTTCAAGGAGGAAGTAACACATGAGTTGGGCCTTAGAGGAAGAGAGAGGCTTCACTAAATAGAAATGAGTAGAGTCCATTTTGGGTTTGGGGAACCTTGTGAAGCAAAGGCACTGTATCAGAAGACAGAATGATGACTTTTCTACCTCTTTTTTAACATCACAGGCGGAAGTCACTATTCCATTTGGTAAAATGAGGACACTGGACTAGGTTGTCCTAATGTCCCTTTCAACTCTAAATTTTGTGTTGCTCTTAGGCTATTCAAACTACCTGGACTGGGCAGCAGGTTTCAGAAAAGGGGAAACAATGCTAGTGAGGAAGGGCAGAAAAAGTCCAGAAGAGGAGACTAAAATATTCTGGATCATTTGGCCACTTTACTCACTGTTTAGGATACTGAGGTAGACCTGTTGCTGGATTCTCCACTTCTCCAAGGGGGAAACAATGATGGTCTTCCCTGCCACAAGTACTATAAATAAATCAATTTCTGAGCAAGTAGGAAGCAAGCATGACAGGAAAAAATTTTGGAGCAGGAAGCAGGAAAACTTGATTTAAGTCCAGTTTTGCTGCCAACTCACTATGTCCTTACGCACATTCCTCCATCTCTAAGTGCCTCAGCCTTTCTCCTCTGTAAAATGGCTATAAATTCTCCCTTTCCTAACCCCCCAGTGTTTATTTTGAGGAGCCAATGATGATGAAATTGCTTTGAAAATGGTGATGTCCTGAACCTAAGCAGGTCTGAGCACTTAAATGCTCAAGGCAAGTGAGGCAGGAAGCATAGGGCAGCCTTGCTTGGAGACAAGCTTGGAGACAAGCCCCCCTCCATCTCTTGTGCCACGTGATGTGCTTGCTCCAAGTGTGGAATAAATAAGGAACCCAGATCTGTTTGCATTAGTGAAAGCTGAGTCTGTGTGCCCATAAGAGCAGCATAAAGCTGTAGCTATGGAAACTCCCTGCAGCCTTACGAAGTGGGTTTGGAGTTGGGTTTTTTGTTTTGATTTGGGGTTTTTTTTTTTTGGTTGTTAAAAAAGAAGTGACTGGAATTTCTCTCATGCACAAGATCCAGAGCTATTAACCCTTCAGAATAAAAACTGTATACATGATAATCCCCAATCACTCATTCATTCCATGTGCCTTTTATTTAGGAGATATGGGGAAAACATCGCATATATTTACTCTAAATGAACTTCAGGCTTACCTTTGAAAGGAATTGGGGCCGCAGATGGCAAAGAAATCCTTCAGTTGGCTTTTGCTTCCTTCCCAAGTCTGTCAAGTTTAATTCAAGAGCCTAGAGTCAGCCAGCTGCTTCTTTGTACTTGAGTCGTTTCAGATTCTTCATGACCTCAATGTAGGGTTTTCTTGGCAAAGATACTAAAGTAGTTTGCCATTTCCAGCTCATTTTACAGATGAGGAAACTGAGGCAAACAGGATTAAGTGACTGGCCCAGAGCCATATAGCTAGCAAGTGCCAGAGGCCAGATTTGAACTCATGAAGATGAGTCTTCCTGATTCCAAGCCTGGTGCTCTATCCATTGCGCTGCTTCACTTCCCATGCTGTTTTCTCTACTCTTTTTCTATTCCAGGAAAAAGAGAACCTACTTATTCTGCTTAGCCCCAAAGGGCACAACGTAGAGAGGAAGTGGAGAAAGGGGGAAGGAGGAGGAAATTAAAGAGAGACAGATTTGTGTTCAGCACTAGGAAAACCAAGATTATTAGAGATATCCCACAAATTGTATGGACTGTCTCCTGAGGTAGTGAGCTCCCTGTCACTGTTAAAGCAGAGACTGATTTGCCATCTGCCAGGGACATTGTAGGTGAGGATAATGTGTTCGGTAAAGAATTGGACTAGATAAACCTTAAAGTTCCTTCACATTCTAGCCCTTTTTTCCCCAAGAGAGGGCAACAACCAGGTGTCCAAATGAGCAGAAGGAGCCCAGCTAGAATTTATAAGCCAATAATCAGAGACATTTTTAAATAAAAGAAAAGGTTTGTTGCGTGTGTTTTTAATTAATAGCATTAATATGTACTATTTTGGACCTGAAAAGAACCTTAGAGATTATCTAATCGAACACTGTCATTTCTTTTCACTGAATTCAAAGCTGTCTCCCTATAATCCCTCTTCACCCCTTTTCCCCTTTCCCTATCTCCTCTCTTTGTTGTATCCTATGGTGCCAAGCACAAGTTTGTCTCTTTCCCCTGGGAAAAGTATAGAGAAAAAATACGATATAGAAAAAAATATACTAGGAGAAGTATAGAGAAAATTTATCTTATGCAGCTCAGAGATTCTTAGGGTCACACAAATAGTTAAAACAGAAGAACAAGAACTAAAACTCAGGTCTCCTGTCTCCTGGTTCAGGGCTTTTCTGTTGTTCAATTGAATCCAACTTTCCATGACCCCATTTGGGATTTTCTTGGCAAAAATACTGGAGTGGTTTGCCATTTCCTTCTCTAGATCATTTTACATGTGAGGAAAGTGAAGCAAACAGGGTTAAGTGACTTGCCTAAGGTCGCACAACTAGTGTCTGAGGCCAGATCCACTGCACCATCTAGCTGCCCTTCAGGGGTTCTTGAAGCACCATCCAGACCCTGACTATTCATTCCTGTAATGGGCCAAATACTGTTGTGAGGCTCAAGGCACATAATCCTCTTCATTATTCAACAGGTATTTATGGAGCACCTATTACGTACAAGGGTATGTGAGAAATACAGATTTGCCAAAGATTATGTACCCTTCCAAGAGCTTACATCATTTAAATGGAGATTAGACACAGAAACAAATGCCTGCAATGAGAGGCATCAAGGAATAAATGCTACATAAATAGTCCGCGCAATAAGAGTTCAGATGAAGGATGCATCTTTATGGGTTAGGATAATCAGGGAAGACTTCCTGTAAGAGATAGCATTTGACATGACTCTGAAGGAAGGAATAGGATTTCAGTAGGTAAGAGATGGATGGGAGGGCGGTGATGATAAGAGGGGGAAAATGCAGAACTCGTAGAGGCAGAAAACATAAGGAGTGTTTCAGGACACAGAGTGTAGTCCAGTTTGGCTAGAGAGCCACTGAGGGGTTATGATTATTACTGTATAACAGGAGACAAGGGTAGAAAGGAAGATTGACACTGGATTCATCAAAGGTGGCCAGCTTAATTTTCTGATTTTCAAAATTGGATCACACTCGCCCAAACCTCTTTTGTGTTTTCCTATGTTGTCCCCTCTTTAAGAAGTTATTTTTGTTATTTTCAGCACCAACCCGTTTTCTCAGGCTTCTGGTAAATGCTCAAGAGGATACAGCTTCCTCTTCTAGTCCCTGCGCTGGTCTATTCTGTGTCTCTGGTGAACTCACAGATGTCGCTGGCTGGGCCGCTGGGTCAGCAAAAAAGATGAGCGGAAGTCAAGGAGGGAGGAGGTATGCATTTCAACTGAGCCATCAGATGTGACAGGAGGTATCTTCCAGCTATAGTCTCGTGGGGTACAGCTATGTTCAAGGGCACCAGTGGAGTTGTAGCTCATTTAATTCATTAATTAAATAGCCTCAGAAAGGGAGAACTTAAAGAAAAATCCTTTAACCCACAGGTGACTGCAAACTTTTATTATTTCATTACACCCTGTCTTCTCCAAATGTACATACAACTTTGAAAACTATAGAAGCCCTCCATTCTATTCTGACTTTGGAGGGTTGGAATAGTGGGAGAATTCAGTCAAAGGATTTTCATGGTATCCTGGCAAAGCCAGGACTCTAGGTGCCACCACTTGCTTTTGTAGTCTTTGATTTTTTGAAATATTGATATTGCCCATTTATAATACCATCCTGTCTGCCTATAGGCAGATAGTCAGAGTTCAGGTAGATTCGTTTATTCATCCACAGACATTGTTGAGGACCTACTGTGTGCAAGATGTGGGCTAGCAATGCAGGGTATAGAAAGAAGAAGATATGGTTACTGCTGTCAAGGAATTTATGTATCAGCTGGTAAATTCTCCTAAGGGACACTTAAAACAGAAGAGACATCTCATATCTTTCCAGAATAAAACTCCCATCTCCCCTCTCTAGAACTCCCTCACCTCCCCAAATACATATGCAATTTTAACAATGTAATATTTTTACTAAAAAGGTCTGCAAGGAACATACCTATTTGAAAGCTACTCATCCTTTGAGGCCCCTCCCAAGCCCCACCTCCTGCAGGGATTTTTCTCTGACATTTCAGCCCGCAATAATTTCACTGTCTCTATCTCTGATCTCCCACAGGACCTTTAAGTCTATACCACATAATCCAGTGCTTTGCTTTTCTCTGTCTGTTTCAAGAATGTTAAAGGTCTCCCTAAGTATAGGCTCTGTGAGAGGAGAGGACATTCTTTCTTTACATTCCAAATTTCTGTCCAGGGTAGCCTCATCCTTCCAGTCCCCCGGGTCCACAAGCTAGGCATCATTCTGGACTCTTAGGTCTCCCTCAAATTACACAAGCTAATCAGTTGCTATGTCTTTTTTATTTTACTGCCCTGGCATCTCCAGCATCTACCCCTTTGTCTACACTCACATGCCTTTTCCTCCCATTCTGGCCCTCTTCACCTCATACTTGGACTTTTGCAATAGCCTTCTCATCAGTTTTCCTGCCTCCAGGGTCCACCCACCCCTCAACCCATCTCCACAGCTGACAAAGGGACTTACCTGACCTAAAGTTCTGGTTGAAACGCATCACTTCCCAGTTCAATGAATTCCAGTGACCCTCTGTTGCCTCTAAAATCCAATACAAACTTCTGTTTATCCTTTCCATTTCTTTGTGACCTGGCTTCAGCCTGCCTTTCCAGGTTTAACACACATTTGTTCTATTACTGCACTCTCTATACAGTAATCCTGACTTCGCTGCTCCTCACGCATGACATCCTGGCTTCAGCGGCCAAGCTTTGTACATACTGTTTCCTGTGTCTGGAATGCACATCTTTGCCCCTTGGAATCTTTGTTATTGTTTTTCTCATTTAGTCATTCAGTCGCATCTGGCTCTTGGTGACCCCATTGACCAACCATAGCATGCTGGGGCCATCTGGCCTCCAGTGTTTCCCGAGCCTGTCCAAGCTCGCTCTTCCCCAGTAATGTGGAGGACACCTTCCAACCTGAAGGACTCATCTTCCAATATCATATCTTTTTGCATTTGAATACTGTCCACAGGATTTTCTTGACATAGATACTGTAGTGGTCTGCCATTTCTTTGTCCAGTGGATTCCAGTTAGAATCTTCAGTTTCCTTAAATGTTTAGTCTACCTATATGTAGCTTCCCTATTCCTCCTACCTCCTATTATCTCCCCCATCCTCCAAAACTTACCTTGTAAATACTTTGTTTATAATTTGTATATATATATACTTTAATGTAAAGTTGTATCCCCTTATAGAATGTGATCTCCTTGAGGGCAGGGATGGTTAAATTCGAGGGTTTGTATCCCCTGCAGCAAGCACAGTGCTGATGAATGAATTTACCTGTTCATTGATCAGTTCATGCAGGGGCTTTGCACAGTGAGAGTTAAAGTAGCTGCCTGTTCAGTATATACTTTACAGACACTGTGGAGCACATCACAAAGCCATTTTTTCCTTTGCCTGATAATGCTAAACCATAGAAACACTGGAGCAGAGAAAGTTGAGAGGAGAAGTACTTACTATGTTATTACAACGAAACAGGCACTTTAAATAAATAGCTTTGAGCTCTTGCAGCCCAGAGAGTTCCACATCTTTCCCCTGGGGACATTCTAACACCTTAGGACTCTCTGGGTCCGAGTCTCCTTCCTAGTTCTCCAAGGTCTGCAGAGGTATCCTGAGCCTTGCCTTTTCCTCTCTTCTACTCTAAACAGCTCCTGCAGAGACCTGGGGGAATGAGCGAGCCATGGATATTTCAAAGATCTGTTTCTGTAAAAGCAGAAGATTGTGACAAGGGAATGGTAGGCTTAGTAATAACAACAGTAATCCCTTTTTCTATAGTACTCCAAAATTTACAAAAGCACTTTCTCTGCACTAACCCTGTGAGGTAGGTAGTAAGCTCTCCTTTTTCTTATTTTACAAATGAAGAAACCAAAGTTCAGGGAGGTTGTGACTTGTTCTAAATGTCATGGTCAAGACTCAAGCTCATGTTTTCTAATTCCAAGATCAGTCTTATATCACAAAATGTCATCATCTTCATCTTCATTGCCACCATCACTTTTACATACTTTAAGATTTAAGATTTATAATACCTTTTTCATGTTATCATGTTTGACTCTGTGAAATAAGTACTATAGTTATAATTTTCTCCATTTTACAGATGAGAAAAGTGAGACTGAGAGAGGTTAAATGTCTGAGGCAGTGTTTGAAATCAGGTCTTTACTGGCACAGTGAAGAGATCACTGGGCCTGCAGTCAGCAAAACCTGAGTTCAAATCCAGCCTCAGACATTTATTAGCTGTGTGACCCTGGGCAAGTCATTTAACCCTGTTTGCCTGATGCCTGACATTTTTCCCCCAACATACCAGAGAAAGAGACCTGGGCTGAGGCCAAAGCAGCTCCACCTCAGTGATTTCACTGGAATAGCACACATGCTTCATTCACTCTAATAACTTCAGAGTCAAAACAAGTTTGTTCTTTTACAGGGCATGACTTAAGTTTTCTCAGCCAATCCCTAACAAAAACTGTTCAATGTCACTCTCCCAAAACTTTTCCAATAACTTGGTCTAAAGTCTATTATTTATTGAGTTATTGAAACTAAATCAATGGTTGAGATTGATTGAGATTTGTTCTCACTCAACAGACCAGGATATCTTTTTACTTACTTTAGTGCAAAAACATTTAAAACTTTCTCAGGAAATAAAGTCTGAAAATTGTAGGCCAGTAAACTTGACTTTAATTCCTGGCAAACTCTAAAATGGCTAATTAAAGGGATGGTTTGTACGGTTCTAGAAATGGAAACAAGTGATCACTAAGAGCTAACATGACTTCAGCATGACTTCTGGTCATGCCAGAATAACCTTATTTCTTTTTTTTGACAGGGGCTGATCACAGAAATAGTATATAGACACAGTATATTGGGATCTCAGTATTTGGAAGTCTCACATAACAGACTTGTGGACATGATGGAGAAATGTATGCTACATTGTACTATACTATACCTATTATATGGATTGTCAACTTGAATGACAGACACAATGAGTTGTCAAGCATGGTTTAATGTCATCTTGGAATGTAGTCTCCACTGGAGTTCCCCAGGATCTATGCTTGTCCCTATGCTGACTAACAGTTTTAATCAATGATTTGATAAAGGACTCACTAGAGTAGTATACTTACCAGATTTTCAGATATAAGAAGACTGGGAGGGAAAGCTAGTACATTGGAAGGCAAAGTCAGCATCCAAAAAATTTTTGGCAGAGTAGGATGTGGGCTTGGCATAATAAACTAGAATTTTATAGGGAGAAATGTAAAGGCCCACAATTGGATTCAAAAGATCAACTTCTCAAGTACAAGGTAGGGTAGATAAGATGAGACAACAGTTTATGTAGAAAGCATATAGGAGCTTTTGAACTGAAAGCATAAAAGTGTGACATGGCAACCAGAAAACCAGTCTTAGGGCTTCATCAAGAGGGTTCAGGGTCCAGTAATAGCTGTTCTGTATTCTGCCCTGGTCACATCATATTTGGCGTATTATGTGGAGTTTGGGGTGCCACGTTTTGAGAAAAATATTGACAAGCTGGAATGTGTCTAGATAAAGGTAACCAGGAAGATAAGGAAGCAGGAATTCCATATGAAGGTTAGTTGAGGAGCCAAGGATGATTAGTCTGGAGAAAAGAAGGCAAGGGATTGATTATAATTGTCAGGGGATGAAGGATCATCAAATGTGGAAGTATGATAAAAATTGTACTGTGGACCCAGAGAACAAAATTCAAATCAGTGAATGAAATCTGTGGAGTCAGATTTTGGCCTAAATGTGCAAAACTTGATAACAATTAGAATTGTCCAAAAGTGGGACAGGATCCCTTAGAAGGTAATGGTTTCCCCATCGTAGGAGGTATTCAAGATGAGTGGGTCCCTTGGGAGGAACATTATAGAGATTGTTTTTATTCATGTGAGTAGAATTAGATGAGCTATGAGGTTTGCTCCTACTTGGAAAGTCTGTGAAGTCTGTTGTATAACCTCCTCTGAGCATGGCTCAGAGTGACTCAACAGACACATGCCGACAGGTCCTTGGGGAAGCACCATTTAGCAACAAGACAAATGGAGCAGAACCCAAGGAGTGTGGGAAGAGTTCTAGAATGTGCTGAAATGGGTGGGTAGAAGGGAATGTGCTGGGGAAAACAGATTTCTTAGTCATTTCACCGCTAAGTTTATTGCTGATGATCTCATTTGAGGGCTGGGTAGGTGGTTCTTGATACTACACTCCAAATATACTCAATGGCAATTCCTAGTCTTAAGTTCTTTTAAGCAAAATTCTGTTTGCTAGACATTCCTCCTTCTATTCCTTAAAGCAACAACATTCATTAAGCACCAACATTTACTGAACAAAGCACTGTGATGGGTGCTAGGAAAGATTTTTTTTTTAATTAAATGACACAGACCCTGACCTCATGGAGTTTACTGTCAAATGAGAGAGTAAGTGTTATACTTAGATAATGTATAACATTACAATGTAAGTTCGTTGGAGAGATGAAAGCAAAATGCTATGTAAGGTTTGAGGAGAAAGTCACTGCCATTCAAGGATGAATCAAGGAAAGCTTCCTGGTAGAAATTACATTTGAGATGATCTCTAGAGAATGGGTAGGAATTCACCAGGCAAGGGGGGAGAGAGGACATTCTAGATATAAGGAATAGCAGAAATAAGAATAAGGAATCAAAATTGCATAGGACATGTTCAAAAGAGGTTCAGTCAACGAGTAGCATTTTTTAAGTGCCGGCTGTGTACCAAACATCATGCTCTGCTCTGGGAAATACAAAGACAAAAATTTTACAATCACATCCCTCATGGAGCTTATATTTTCTCTGGTCAGCTAACATGTATACATACAGTTTGGTTGATGCCTGGAGAGTGGGAAGGGAAGCAATATTGAGATAACATAGGGTGCCAGCAGATTGAGAAGGACTTTGAATGGCAAGATAAAAAGGAGGCTTTAAGTAAAAGAAATCTTTACTTAAAAAGGTCTTAAAGCCAAAGTGTGTCAGACATTCACCAGTGGATTTTAGCAAACTACTGAATGCCATGATCAGATCTTTGTACAAGAAAGATTATTTGTGGAGCAGGATGAAGGATGAGATGGAGGAGGGTGGAGAGTGGAGGCAGGAGGTCACAGTCGTCAGGCAAGTGGCACTGAGCCTATTCTAGGTGCTGGCTGTGGAAACAGAGATAAGTGGAGCTTGGAGGGAGCCCGTCTGAGAGATGCTGCAGGGATAGAGTCAAGAGGACTTACTTGGGTAAATAATTAGACCCAAGAAGTGAGGGGAAGGGAAGAAAGCAGATAGGTTGGATGCATAATGGTACTAGGGACATGCTGGCAAATAACAAGGTCTTCGCATTATTTCTTCTCCTCTTGACTGACCCCAGTCCTGCCTGCCCAACATGGCCCAGCAGAAGTCCCATCTCATTAACTCTCTCCCATGCTGATCTTTTCCCAACTTTGAGCCTTTCCAGCACAAACACATACCAAATTATGTTCACTCATACTTTAGCAAGGAAGGAGGGAGGGGAAGAAGGAAGGAAGGTAGGAGAAGAGGAATGAAGGAGAAGAGGAAGGAAGGAAAGAAGGGGAGAAGGGAGGGAGGGAAGAAGAAAGTAGAGAGGGAGGGAGGAAGAAAGGTGGGAAGGAAGAGACAGACAGAAGGAGGCAGGGAAGAAAGAAGGAAAGGATGAGAGGGAGAGATTGGAGAAAGGGAGGGAGTGAAAAAGGGAAGGAGGGAGGAGCAAAGGAATGGTTCAACATTTAGAAATTGTTATAGGCCAGTGAAGTACAATGGGGGCACGGGGCACTGGTCCCTGGCATTCTTTGCTTGCTGTTTTCGAAGCTCTGTACTGTCATTAACTGATTCATTTCACCAGCTCCCTTCTGTGAGGACTTGTTGCTAATGAACGAACTTGTCTTCTGGGTGATCGTACTGTTAATTACATAGTGTTTGCAGTGCTCCAGTGTTTGTACTTTATCTCATAATTTGGGCTGTTGGTTTTATTGAGGGACTTAATTTATCTCTTGTTTGGTTCCCATGAGTGGAGGAGAGATTATTAAAATCCTATGGATGGTGCCAACATTTTCTTCTTTAGTGGACCTTCAGATAAACTTTAACGTCAATGATCCTACTGTCCCCACCATGACTAGGAGAGCTAATTCACTGTCCTAATTCAGAATCAGCTAATGCCCACTGAGCAGCCTGGTGAGTGGGTGCTGTACTCTCTAAGAACAGATTGGCATCTAATTTTAGGAAGCAGAGATGGGATTTTGGAAAGCTACAGCCCTCTTCATTCCCCACAGTGTATTGAGGAAGGAGATGCCCCCAAAAGAAGTCATAACGGGGTAACAGAGATCACACAGTCACACAGTGCCCCCTAGAACAACTGACTGACACTCTGAGTGATTGTCATTACCTAATCAACATGCTTCAAGGTACAGAGGCGACAGTGACTGTCAGTGAACAGGCTTGACTCACAGTCCCCAAATGTCTTGGGGATATCTAATCAAGTATGAAGGAAAATCTGGTCTCAGGTCCTGGGAAGCCTTCTACATCTTTATTTTGTGGAACCTCACAGTCTATCACCTCATCAGCAATAGAATCACTTTCGTTCAGGATCCTTAATTTGATAGAAGCTTCAGGAAAGGTTATGGTTTTTGTCTAAAATGCCAGTTTTACAGTTCAAGGGGTGTCTCCCAACATCTGCAGCTTCAACCTTAACCATTCTGGTTCTCATCATTCATAAACTTGTCTGGCTGTTTCTTAAATCTGTCTTCAAGCAGGGGCTGAATAAACGTCTGCTATAGATGTTGCACAGAATGGAAGCCCGGATTAAACTACTTATAAGGTCTCTTCCAGCTCTGAGGTTTTGTCTTTCTATAAATCCACTATTTTATTTCCAGTCTGTAACATCTCTAAGGATGACAGTTTCCATACATTTGCTTCCTGCGATATTAAGAAAGCGCTATTGTTTCAGACACGTTTATTTTATCTTACCAATTAGATTATAAGCTCCTTGAGGGAAAAGATTCTGTATACTTCTTGCATTTTATTCTTGCAAACTATTACTAGTTTGAGGCCATCTTCCAGAGTTCTGTCTTCTCCTTCCTTCTCCTCTAACACCACTAAAATGCTTTCTCCCACTATTTCCTCCTTCACTTCCGTCTCTCATGAAGAAGTGAAGGCCTTTCTTGACAAAGTGAACTCCTTCATATCACATGATCCCATTCCATTCTCTCTTTCTACCAAATTGCCCCCTTTATCATCCCCACTCTCACATATCTTCAGTCTTTTCCTAGTGCTGAGCGCAGTGTGTAGCACCTAGTGAGTGCTTAACAAATACTCGTTGACTATTATTGCTGTAGTGCTTTTGAATGTATCAAATACTTAATATCCATCACTTTATTTTATCCTCATAACAGTACTAAGTACTATATTCCTATTTCCTAAGGGAGGAAACTGAGGTTCATAGAGGTTGGTGAAATGATTTGCCCAAGGATGGCAGAGATTGTAAGTGGCAGAGGAGAGATTCAAGCTCTAGACCTTTCATTCCAAATCCAGCATTTGTTTGCTTGTTTCTGCTTAAACCATTGGTTGCCAAATCTCATCTATTTTGAAAAGAGCCTTAACCTAACCCATCTTTTTTTCCTTTATTTCTCCTACCAGAAACCCCCATCCTCGTATGGGAATCCTAGGTCATTAAACCTTCCCATCTGGATCTGGCATTGTTTAACAACCTTGTCTTTAGGAACTGTACTATCTATCTATCTATCTATCTGTCTATCTATCTATCTATCTATCTATCTATCTATCTATCTACCTACTTACCTATCTCGCTGTATAGATGTGCATGTGTATATATGTATGTATACATATTTGTATATACATGTATGGGTATATGTATGTGTGTAGATAGATAGATGTGTTTTATTCAGGGGAAAGGGGATTCCTCACTAAAATACACTAAGTCCTCTTAAGTGTTATAGCTTCCTCAGTGTCAGGAAATGTGTGCTCCTTCCTAAGATATGCCTGTTCAAACTCTCCATTGTGCAGTGTCTCCCTTTGAAGACAGCCTAGGGAATCATGCCAGAAATTTGGTAGCTCAGTCAGAGTGGCATCCCAGATTAAAAAGAAAAAGAGGGAAGGAGAAACACTATCAGTTTGACAGAGATGGAATATTATTCTCCCATTGAATTTATAAATTTCATTAACTTTTCACCTACCTCCGAGAGCTGCCAGAAAGCCTGGGATCTGCATCATTGGTGAAAGGCACCCAAGACCTTTCAGGGAAAATTCTGTTTCTTCCACCAGGAAGACCAACCTAACCAGTCAATCAATGAGTATTTGCTGATGCCCATTATGTGTCTGGCACCTCTGGGGGGCAGGGATTGCTTTATTTTTGCCCTTGTATCTGCTACTTTGAACATGATGCCTATTACCATAGTGGATCCAAAACCAAGATAGGATATGGCTCCTTCCTGCATAGAGTTTACACTCACTTGAGGTAGACAAAATAATTATGCAATACAATTCGGCTTTACTCCTTTTGGCCAAAGCCCATTGCCATATAACAATTAAAGAGGATGGTGCCAGAGCAGCCAATACGAACAATATGTGCTATATGCATTTACAGAAAGCAAAGTTCGATTGGCTTGGAATAGTCATGGAAGAGAAGGGATTTGACCTTAAAGAAGGATTAATATATGAATAGAATGCCTAGACCTGTTAGGTTCTGGATTTCTCCAGAACTATGATGATAAGATCATAACTCCAGAAATGAACATTTAATCACCCCTCTCATTTTACAGATGATGGAACCAGAAAGATTGTAACTTGCCTAAGGAAATAAGCATCAGAGGCAAGATTTGAGCCAGAGGTCCCTGAATCCAGATCACTATTTTTTCCCACTGTACTATGCAGCTCCTCTTCCCCCTCCCCATTCCTCCATGTTTTGGCAGATAGATCATATTGTTACTCATTGATCTAAGTTCCTGGGGAAAGCATGGGAACTTTTTTCCTAACTACTGTGACATAATCTAATACTTCTCTATCACCCCTGAAACTGGACATCAGATCACTTACATTATGTTCGTCTTCAAAGCTCTAACGAAGATCCCAGAAGTCACAATAAAGTGGCAAGCACAGGCAACGAACCAGTGATTGATTACTCTGTAGTTTCTTTTTCCTTTCAAATGACTAGCTAGCTCCATGGCAGGATAGCCACAAAGACTAAGGAGGAGAATCATCACCTTAAAACCTTGGCTCTCTGAGGAAGAACTGAAGAGCTGTGAGACTTGTGAACTGGTCACTGTCTTCAGCTAATGCTTTGTGCCTACATTCCCCTCCAAAAAAAATTACCTGCCTTTATTCCTATATCAGCTCTCTTCTGTGCATTGAAATGTAAGCTGGAGCTAGGTTATATTGGAATAGGAGTTGTTTATGTTTTGTTTTTTAAATAAGCTTATGACAAGTTTTTTCTTTGCTTCTCTGAGTCTGTTTCCCAATCTGAGAAATTAGTTCTTTGGTCTGAATCACCTTTGATGTCTCTGAAACTGAATCAGTCTGCTATGCCCTACTCTGGTTGGCTACTTTAATTTTCTCTTGATCACTGATCACTTGTCTTGGTACAGAGACATAAGTTTTACCGCAGCAGTGAGGATGTGAAAGGGTAAAAGACACCAGTTTCTCCACTGTACTCTGATATGATTCATTTGTTTTGATTTGCAGAGAGAATCACACTCCGCAGTGGGGGGTTTTCTCCTTAATGTGGCCCAGTACCTTTTCTGTACAAAGTTGGGTTATTGAAAAATTAATCAGCTTATTGTATATATAGATAGATGGAAGGAGGAAAGAGAAGGAGGAGGAAAAAGGAGGAGAAGGAGGAGGAGGAGGAGGACTAGATGGCACAGTGAATTCAGCACTGGACCTGGAATGAAGAAGACCTGAGTTCAAATCCAGCCTCAAATACTTCCTAGCTGTGTGACACTGGGGAAGCCACTTAACCTCTGGATGCCTTAATCTGCTAAAGAAGGGAATGACAAACCACACTAATGTTTTTGCCAAGAAAACTCCATAAACAGTATGGTCTACAGGGTTATGAAGAGTTGGACATGATTCAACAGCAACAAATATTTTATATGTGTGTATGTATATGTATGTATGCATAAAATCTAGATGTAGACCTATCTGCAGCTATGGATAAATATAAAAATATACACACATAAGTACATACATATATTACCTTTCTAAAAAAAATATTGGGCCTAATCTGACCTGAGGGAAAAAAGTAGCAAGAATTCCTATTAGTTCATTTGAAGTGCATTCATTCCTTCAGGTACCAAAGATATCATGACTTTGAAAGTTCTCTGGACCTGTGTGGCTTCAGTGGTCTGTGAGTGATGTTGATAACAACACTCTAGCCAGCGACATCCTGCAGTGGATAGGGCACTGGACCTATAATCCTGTTCAAGTCACAAGATCTGTTTCAGTTTCTTCATCTGTAAAATGTAGATAATAATAGCAGCTACTTCCCTAGACTGTTGTGAAGTTCAAATGAGATAATATAGCAATAATAGTCTTAAGGCACTATATAAATGCTAGCTATTTTTATTCAAAAAGTAAGATGAACCCTGCCCTCCAATCTCACCATGAAAAATGGGTCCTGACCTGCCAGTGGTCATGCGGCTATTAAATATCAGAGGCAACATTTGAACCCAGAGCTTTCCAAATCTAAGTCTATCACACTAGTTGATGGCACAGTGGATAAAGCACTGGCCCTAGAGTCAGGAAGACCTGAGTTCAAATCCAGCCTTACATACTTACTAATCAAGTAACCCTGGACAAGTCATTTAACCTCAGTTTCCTCAACTGCAATAGGAAATAACAGGAGATAGCACCTACCTCAAATGAGATAACACTTGTAAAAGGCAATTAGCACTTAATAGGTGCTATATAATTGCTTATTCTCTTCCTTTCCGTGCTGCAGTACTAGGCATTTGGTCTTGGAACTTTTGATTTAGACCAGGAACAAGGGGTTCTGGGGCCTCACTATGCCTCTATCCTTATGGAAAATGTGATGCAGTTTTATCAATAAATATTTAACTAAATTAAACCAAATTGGCTTCCACTGAGCCTCACTATCATTTACCCTTTTTTCTTCTCTTTTTTCCTTTAGCTCAGATATCTCTATTTCTTTTCTCCCTCTTCTCTTTCTCTTCTTTATGCCCTTTTTCTTCTCTTCTCCCTTTTCACATATTCTCTTTCCCTCTTTCTGTATTCTCTTATTTCTCCCTCCCTTTCCTCTTCCATTCTTCCTTCTCTCCCCTCCTTCCCTCCTTTTCTCTCTCTTCTCTTTCTTTGTCTTTCTGCGATGCTTCAAGAGAATGTCTTCACTTCTTGTGATTGCCCTAGTTTGAGATAAGGGTCACATAATTCAGGGCGAGGGATTTAGACAGATCTCAAAAATAGGATGGCGAGGGCCATTCCAGATAACTAGTGGAATCATTAAACTCAGAATCTCCCTTGAATAAGCAATTCAAACCAAAATAAGCAGTCTGTGAATCACAGTCCCGCCCCCAGAGTGAGCTGAATCTGTTATCTTTGTGAATAGCAATGAGGAGAAAACCTTTTGGATGCATCTGGTTGAGTTCGCTTTTCTCCCTCTCTCCATTCCTGATTTCTCTTGCCTGCACCCACCCCCATTCTATCCCTCTTCCTCCTTTTCCAGGTAAAGCTTCTTTGCACTGGTCCCTGCCCACACCAGGGCTGCTCTAGCTTCCCCCTCTCTACTGGGCACTTCCTTAGTCCTGCCCCCACACTTTCACAGGGAAGACCAGACCTCAAAATAATGAACGACACAAAAACCTAACCCAGAAGAAGCCTTCAGGGAAAACACTGTGATTAAAATATAAACAGAATGACAGATGCATATAGTCCTGGGGAAAGGCTTTAATTATATATATATATATAAAATCAGGATACTGGGGAACCACTTCCTGACATTGGCCAATTGAGACCCAGATGGCTCCCGGAGGAGTAACCTAGGCAAGAACAGCAAACATTTGGCAAGTGAAGACTCTAGTCCCCTTCTGTCTTCTCTCACTATTGGTTAAACAAGTTGCCTTGATTCAGGATGATAGGAAGTTCTCCCTCTTCCCACTCTGCATCCACCTTTACCCCTGGCTGAGAGAGTCAGAGGTGAGGGAAAGGAGACTTTCTTAAGGTACCAAAAAATGAGTAAGATTAGTAGACTGAGGAAGGTGCAGGGTCATTTTTCAGCTCCAACAATACTACAGCTCTCTGCTCTGCTGGGTTTGACCCCGGAACTTTGTAGGGACTTTATAGAATATGGAGGGTATGATTTTGCAGACCATAAAGTGAGCTTATGGTGGAAAGGTGTGGTTGTGTATCTTATTTCCCACCAGCACAAAGGCAGTTGCTGTCTTATGACAGGATGCTATTTGTGGAGTCATCTGGAGGGCTTTCCATGATCTGAGGCCACGCTACAATGGACCTTTTTCCTAAAGTTGGAGAGCCTAGATTTTCTGGTGATCCTTGCAGAAGAGAGCAAAGCCAGCACCCCTAGGAGTTTTTCATTCCCCAGAAGACCTCAGCTTGAGAGCCTACATACACCCAGAATCTAAAAGAAAATTCCATCCCCCTCTGAACACATTTTGGGCAGCTAGGTGGCCCGGTGGATAGAGCACTGGGCATGAAGATGAAAACTCATCTTCATGAGTTCAAATCTGATCTCAGACACTTACTATTGCATGACCCTGGGCAAGTCACTTAATTCTGTTTGCCTCAGTTCCTCATCTGTAAAAAATGAGCTGGAAAAGGAAATGACAAACCACTGCAGTATTTTTACCAAGAAAATCCCAAAATGGGATCACAAAAAGGTGGATATGATTCAACAACTCAAAATATAGATATAGATGCAGATATTTCAGAAATACACCACCATTCACTCCTTCTCCAGACTTGGGAATTCTCTTTTTAGCCCTTTCTACACATGTGGACAAATATAAATTATGCACAAAAGTATTTTATCTCACATATATTAGAAGAGATATTGATTCACAAAATTCAATAAGCCATATTATCCTAGTCATAGATTTAAAGTAGAAAGAGAACTTTGAGATCTAATTCCTTCATTTTACAAAGAAGGAAATTGAGGCACAGAAATATTAAGTGACTCACCATGAGTCACACAGCTAATAATTGTCCAAGGTGGAATTTGAATGCAGGTTTTTCCTGATTTCAAGTACAGTGCTCTAACCATTAAGCAGCACTGCCTTCTGTTAGATTTTTGTGCCCCTTCTTTCCATTTCCATGCTGGCTGCCTTAGCTCGGTTTAGTTGATCTCCCTGTATCCATTCTCTTCCAACCCCTCCATCCATAGAGAGTCAGAGGACAGAGATCATGGTGGGCTGGAGCAGTTGATGGGGAAAGACCAGAGAGCAGGTGGGACTTCAGGTGTCCAGGATGTCCAAGGATGGGGGAGCAGACATTCCAGTCAGGAACAATGATCCCAGCAGGGATGAAAACAAAGGGGATAGGTCTATAAAGGCTGTATTGGTCATTTTTGTTCATTTTCCAGATGTCTTATTTCACTGATGTAAGGTACCCCCTCTTCCAATGCAAATTAGCAGGAGTGAATGGTGGTGTATTTCTGAAATATCTGCATCTATATCTATAGTTTGAGTTGTTGAATCATATCCACCTTTTTGTGGTCCCATTTTGGGATTTTCTTGGTAAAAATACTGCAGTGGTTTGTCATTTCCTTTTCCAGCTCATTTTTTACAGATGAGGAACTGAGGCAAACAGAATTAAGTGACTTGCCCAGGGTCATTTGTAATTTATGGTCTTAGAAAATTGCCCAAGACACTGAGAGGTCAAGTTACTTAATCATGGATTCACACAACTAATATGTGTTGGAGGCATGTTGAATCCAGAGCCTACTTCATGCTTCCTCTTACTATATAATTTGTCCAATTCAATTCCATAAACATGTATTAAGCATCTGCCGTATACTAGGCACTGTGTTAGGCACTATGGCTACAAAAAGAGGCAAAAGACAATTCCTGATCTCAAGAAATTTAGGATCTAGTGGGAGAGACAACAAGCAACCAAACATGTACAAACAAGCTACATAAGGAATACATTGGAAATAATTAAGAGGTGGAATTCAGTAAAATTAAGAGGGGTCGGACATCATAGAGAAAGTCCTGCTAAGTCAGAGATAATTTCAGGCATTATGCTAAGCATCATGACAGATAGACAAAGATGAATTAAAAATAAACCCTTATCTCAAGGAGAAGAGGATATAGTTTGTATGTATGTATGTTTTGAGTATGTGTATGAACATGTGTGTATATGTGTACATACATATATGTCGATGCTAAGTTTATATACTATGAGAAAAGGGGAGAGAAAATGAGCAGAACCAGAAAAGGTTTCCCATAGGAGGTGGTGCATACATCAAGCCTTGAAGGAAGGCATTGTAAGAGTCCCATATAATTAGCTCAGCGATTGAGGCAGGGGTGGCGCCCCATCTTTGACCAATTTAGCTTTCATTCTTAGCTTTTTGCCATTATGATATCAGAGCCTCCCCTTCCTGCATTAAAATTGGGTTACTGTAATTAGTACCCATTAATATTCAGGGACCTCCTCAGCTCCTAAGCCTCCCTGGAGCTGCTTAATAAGTGGTTTGGGGTGTTTATTGATAAGTGGTTTCAGGATGACTGTTACAGAGTAACTTGAAACATCAGCCTTCAACTGTTTCTCCAGCAAAGCATCAAATAAACTGTGCACCATGGGAGAGCACCTTCTGGACCATTAGAGGGAGGCAGAGACAACCAGGAGGGGGAGGTCCTGAGCCTTCCCAGCTTCATGAGCCTTCCTCTGACCACAGCAGAAACTAGCTCTGGTGACATTTCGTCTACAAAGAGTTCGTGGTAAATGGCAGGCTGTGCTGAGGAATATTGTGGAAAGATCACCAGTATGAAAGAATAGGTTGTCTGGCAGGGATGGAAGTGGACAAAAGAGTCAAGTCGTGGGGTTTTTTTCTCTATAAAAAGCGAGGGTTTGGCCATTATGACTATCAAAGAAAACCTATTGCTTGAACATTGTATATTCTGACACAGCAGTTCTCAAACTTTTTAGTTTTAGGGTCCCCTTATGCTCTTAAAAATTATGAAGACACCAACATGCTTTTGTTTATGTGGAATATATCTATGGATAGCTACCATATTAGAAATTAAAATTAATTAAATATTAAATATTTATTAATTCATTTAAAAATAATAATAAACCTATTATGTATTAATATTTTATGAAAAATGTTACAGAAAATTTTTGAAAAATTAAGAAGAGTTGCAATGTTTTAGATATTTTTGTAAATGTTTTTAATGTCTGACTTCATAGAAGATACCTTCATTCTCATATCTGCCTTCTACAATATGTTGTGATAGATTGTTTTGGTTGAAGTATTTGAAAATAATTTTACCTCACAGTTATGCAGTTGGAAAAGGGAATAGTATTTTAATAGGAAAATAACATCTTCATATTATTATGCAAATTATTTTGATCTCTCAGATCCCCTTCCCCAGAAGAGCCTTAGGGACCTCCAGCAATCTGGGAATCATGCTTTGAGAACCACTGTTCTAAGGATTTCAAGCCAGAAAAGACCTTGGAGGCCATTTATTCCATGTCCCTCATTTTACAGATGAAGAAAGTAAGGCCCCAAAAGTTAAGTGGATCATCCCAGGTTACTACCGGCAGTGGAATTACAATCCACACTTTATGTCTCCAAATCTTGTGTTGTTTGCCCTGTACCTCAATGTCTCTTATTCTCATACTTTATGTTTCAAAGTCTTTTCCTTCTCTGATGATTTGTGTTCGTCAGGTTTTAGACCTGACGTGCCATGGTTTTGAAGGTTCAGGTTCTCAGTCTAGTCTAACATTCTCTTCTGCTCCTGTCTCCTCTGGGTTTAGGCTGCTTCTGTGCTTTTCAGCGTGAGATGTCATGAAACCCAACTTCAGCTCAGAGCTGAGTGAGATTACTCATGCTGTTTACTTCAGGGAGGAGACCAACAAAGTTAATTGGAAATCCCAGCTTCCCTCTTCCCCATCTATCCTTGAGCAAGCCAAACCTGACAAACATGACTATTTCCCTGAGTTTAGAAGGAGGAATTCTACACCTTGAAT
Source organism: Bettongia penicillata ogilbyi (assembly GCA_023548195.1). Lineage (NCBI taxonomy): Eukaryota > Metazoa > Chordata > Mammalia > Diprotodontia > Potoroidae > Bettongia > Bettongia penicillata. Next base: position 1,376,570 of record JAJHZJ010000080.1, on the reverse strand, counting down.
AACAGCTTGTTATAGCCAGCTTAACAGGAGCCATGGTGACAGGATGTAGGTAGAAATACAGCTCTGTTCCTGCCACTGTTTTTAGTTCAATTCAGTAGAATTCTAGAATATGAGGGCTCCATGTGACTTTGGACTATATAGAATGTAGAATGTCAGAGTTTGAAAGGACCTTAGAGGTCAACTTGGAGTACATGGTTTGATCAGAGAGGACTAGAACCTGTGGTGTAAGGGCTTGCCAAACTTCTCAGGACTGCTCATCCACCCAACTGTCGCCTGTGTTTCCAAAAACATGCACAACAGCCACATCCTAGGAGAACCATCTCAGCCCATGGGCTGGCCCAGGTTGAGGGTGGCCAACAGGCCTCAGATCCCTTGGTAAGTTAGGGAGATGTCTGCCCCAAGCATTCGAATTACACACACACACCCCGCCCCTCCCCCCTGCATAATGGGCTGATGAGAACAACTTGTTCCAATGGGAATGAAACAGGCATTGTGGAGCTCTTAGTGCTTTGAGGTTGCCAAGGTCATCTGCTGCTTCCCAGGCCATCACTAGTCTTCTTGACTTGTGTTGTCACTGGGCTGCAATGACTCCAAAAGACAGAAGGAGGCTAACAACTCAGTATAACTCTAGATCCAATTTATGCGCAAGTCAAGATATCCCCCCTCAATGTCACTGGTCCTTTTCAAAAACAAAGACAAACAACAGAGATCAACTTAGTGCCTCTCCCCTTAGTGCATTATTGCAGACCAGTCTGCATGATTAGGTGTTTAGTACTTTGGTTTCTTGTGTAAAGGCCCAAGGTGGTAAAGGAAGAGTTTGCAGTTATGGGAAGAGAGGTGAGTCTGATGCTGAGAGCAGGGAGTGGTTTTGACGGGCCCTCTGCAGCTCAAACAACGGGGGTCACAGAGCTATGGAGAAAAGCTTGACCGGAACTTAAAACAAAGAATTTCATCAGAAAAAACTGAAGGATGAGGGATATGAGCCAGAGGAATTGAGAAAGGAAAAATGGGCCTATTCCCCCAAATGCTAGCTCAGGAAGCATAGTTTCATTGGATCATAGATAATAGAGCTTGAAGATACTCCCTCAGTTTTACATATAAGAAAAACTGGGACCCACAGAGTTTAAGTGATTGATCCAGGATCACATAAATAGTTGTGGCAGAGGTGGGATTCAAACCCAGGACCTCTGATTCCAAACCAAACACTCTTTCCTCCTTACCATGCTGATTCAATTAGTCACAAAACATTCCTTAAGTACCTACTATGTATTAGGCACCATCCTAAGTGTTGTGGATACAAAGAAAGAAAGGAACTTACAGTCTAATAGAATAGTTTCAGGATCCCTTGCCCCCTTCCCAAAAAAGTGGTCATCTTTAAAAAAAATAATAATAAAGAATAAAAATGAAGATTCGCACATGGTTATCGAGATGTATAAAGTTCCATTATGAATGGTATCTTCTCTCTGCCTCTGGTCCTCCCCTCCCTATATGTACCAGGGTTCTGGATAATTTCTCTGAGACCACAGCAGTGCTGCAAAACACTTCCCCATATATTTATTACTAAATATAAGAATCCAGGGGCCTGTGGAGCATGAAATTAGGAACAAATGTAAAGGAGGTCTAGACAGGAACTGTTCGGCTTATGGGCCTCCTTCATATACTTTATACTTTTCTGCTCACTAGAGACTTTAAAGCTTCCAGGTAGAAAGAACTTTTTAACAAGACAAATGTGTTTGTCAGGAAAAGACTGAAGTCTCCGTTGTTTCTGAGTGTGGGGGAACTTGAAGAAGAGGAAAAGTTTCTGCTGTCCAACTTACTATTAGTATTGTGACCTTGGGCAGGTCACTTCTCCCTCACCAGGGCTCAGTTTCTCCATTTGTAAAGTGACAAAGGGTCCCCAATCATTTTTCTTGTGCCATGATCCTCTGGAAGTCTTGCAAAGCCTATGGACCCCTTCTCAGAATAATGTTTTTAAATGTATAAAATTAATCACAAAAGATTACAAATGTAACAAAAGGTCAGTAAAAATAAAGGCGTAATTTTTTTTCTCTCCCAGGTTCACAAATCCCCCTGAAATCTATCCATGGACATTTGGGGCAAACCCCAAGTTTACAACCTCTGGTCTAAATGGTCTTCAAGATTCCTTTCAGCTCTGACATTCTACAAAACTAAAAATGTCTCTAAAAGTTAGCTCATAGGGTTATGGTGATACAAGTGCTAATGGCAAGGCAGGGATGGAGGATACACATGATACAAAGGAAGAAATCAACTATCCTTAAATTACAGGATAGCTAGAAAGCTAAGACTTTCCTTTCAGCTTTTGATCTGTGATGTCCTATTCATATCAGAAACAACTGGAGAGCAATAGAAGGTAGTCAGTGGTTCACAGTCTAGCAGAAAGTACTGGACCTGGAGTTCAAGGACCCAAGTTCAAATCTCCCCTCTGCCATTTAATAACTGTGCTATTGGACAAATTACCTAACCTCCCTTGGCTTATTTCTTCATCTGTAAAATGAGAATGTAACCCACAATTAACAGACGTGACCTAGATAAAGATGTAGGAAAAGAGACTAAGGAAGGAACAGTCAAACAGCAGGTAGGATGGGAACCAGGAGAGAGAAGTGTCCTAAAAAATCTAGAAAGAAGCATGTATTAAAGAGAAGAGGATAATTAATTAGTATCAATGACTGAAGAGAGCTCCAGAAGGATGAGGGTTGAGAAGAAGCCATTAGAGATGACAATTAATGGAATTGTGGTAACTTTGGAGAAGGAAATTTTGGTCAAATGATGAGGTGAGAAATCAGCCTACAGAGGTAAGAAATGAAAAGGAGGGCTCTGAAGGCAGTGATTAGAGACAGTTTTCTCTAGGCGTTTAGCCAGGAAAAGGAAAAGAGGTATAAGATAATAGCTAACAAGGATGGTTGGATCAGCTGAGGGTTTTTGAGGATGAAAGAGACATGGGCATATTTTTAGGTGGCTGCTTCTGCTGGATCGGTATCCATCCCTCACCCCAAGGCTCTGCCCAAGGCCATCTGCTCTCTGTATACCTTTTCATTTGGTGATTTCATCAGACTCCTTCTGGATAAAATTATCTCTACCCAGATAGTTCCCAAAATTAAATATCCAGTCTTAATATTGATCCAGATTTCCAGCCCCAAGTCATCAACTGCCTGCATATATCTTCCATCTGGATGTCTCACAGACATCTCAAGCTCGACATGTCCAAAACCAAACTTCCCCCAAAATCGCCCATTCCTCTTCTAAACTTTCAGCCATCCAGGTTCTAAAACCTTAGGAGCATCCTGTACTCTCTGCTCTTTTTTCTCCCTTCTCTTCAAACCCAAATAGATAGCCAGGTTTTATCAATGCTACTTCCATTAAAAATTCTTTCATATCTGTTCTCTTTCCATTCTCACAGCCACAGGCCCTCATCACCTCTCACCTAAATTATTGCAGGGACCTAATTGCTTCCAGTCTCCTCTCTCCAATCTGTCTACCAGATAGTCTTCCTAAGACACAGTTCTTTAAAATTTTGGTTTTTTTAATTTGTGAAATAAAACAAGCATTTCTATAATGTAATAAAAAAGATGACTCTATATCCCAAACTGACCATTCCACCATTCCCTTAACTCTCTACTCCATTGCACAGGCTGCCCTGCCTTGGATGGAATGTTCTTCCTCTTTCCCTCCGCCTATTTGAAGCCTCAACTTCCTTCAGGATTCAGCTTGGCTGCCACCTTCCAGCCTAACCTTTTCTGATCTCCTTAGTTATTAGTGGCCATGCCCTTGTTAAATTGCCTTGTTTTTACTCATTTGTTTACGTATTGGATCCCTCAGTAAAAAGGTAAACTCCTTCTTTGGGTCTTTTGGGGAGGGTTGCTTTTGGTTTATATTTGATATTTAAATTCCAGCACCAGCAGTCAAGTAGTCGATAAACACTTATTAGGTCCGTACTATGTGCCAGGCATCGTGTTGGGGATACAAAAAGAGGCAAAAGACAGTCTTTGCCCTTAAGGAGCTCATAATCTACAAACCAACCAATATGTACAAACAGGCTAATCAAGATAAATAGGAAATATATATTATTTATGTATACATATACATATATGATAAGTAGGAAATAATTAACAGAGGGAACAGTGGAATTAAAAGGGGTTGAGAAAGGCTTTCTGTAGAAGACAGGATCTCAGAAGCCAGTGAAAGAAGGAGGCAGAAATGAGGAGGGAGATATTCCAGACAGGGGTGACAGCCAGAGAAAATGCCCAGAGCCTGGAGATGGGTGTGCACTGAACAGCAGAGAGGCCAATACCACTGGACAGAATAAGTGGTGGAGAGTAAAATGTAAGAAAGCTTGAAAGGTAGGAGGGGGCTAGTTTATGCAGGGCTTTGAAAATTTTACATATAGTAGGTACTTAATAAACTGTCAGTTGTTGAGTTGAATCTTGTACTCTATTAGGATCAGACTCAGTCTAGAGTATTGTGCTTAGTTCAAGGTACCACCTTTTAAGAAGAATATTGATAAGCTAAGGCAGATCCAAAGGATAGTGACCAGGGTGACTAGAGGCTTAGAGACTATGTTCTACAAGAATTAGCCCAAGGCACTGAGACTACTTGTTCTCAAAAAGAAAACTTTGGAATTCAAAAATAACAGAATAAAAACAAACCTGGGAAGACTTGTGAGATACAGTGAGAAGTAACCAGAACCAGGAGAATAACTGTCATATTTGAGGCAGGTAGTTGGTGCAATGGATACAGCGCCAGATGGAATCAGGAAGATCTGAGACGGCCTCAGACACTGAACAGCTGTGTGACCCAAGGCAAGTCATTTAACCCCTATTTGCCTCAGTTCCTCATCTGTAAAATGGGGGTGAAATGGAGAAGGAAACCATTCTAGTATCCTTGGCAGGGAAACCCCTTGGACTTTTGTCACAAAGAGACATGACTGAACTAAAACTAACAGCAAAAGCAGCCACATTCTAAAGATAACTACAAGAATTGTAATCAGTTCAATGAGCAACAGGTTTCCAAAAAACCAGTCCTTCACATCCTGAGAGGCCAGTGATGGACTTGGGGTGAAGAATTAGGACACGGCCAATGGGAGAATTTTTTTTGCTTGACTCTTCATGCTTGTTACGAGGGTTTTGTTTTTCTTTCTTTTCAGTGGGGAAAAAGAAGAAAGGTAGAAGACAGAATTACTGAATTTTTGCTTATTGAAAAAAATATATGTTTTTTAAATCTTTAAGAGATCATGATAGCTGGTTATTAGACTTGAAAGGCCATCATGTAGAAGAGGAATTATAATTGTCATGCTTGGCTTCAAAGAGAAAAACTAGAAGCAAGAAAGGAAATAAATATTTATCAAGAACCTACTATGTGCCAGGCACTTTACAAATATGATCTCACTGGATCTTCACAACAATTCTGTAAAGTTGTTGCTATTGATATTTCCATTTTCCATTTGAGGAAACTAAAGCAAAATTGAAGTTAAGTGACTTACCCAAGGTCACACAGCTAGTAAGTATGAGAGACCAAATTTGAACTAAAGTCTTCCTGACTATAGGCCTAGGGCTCTACTCCTGGCAATGGGTCATTTTTGCAAGGTGAGTAAATTTCAACTCAATACAAGGGAAAATGTCCCAACCAAAAATGTCAGGGGAGTGGGTGCTTGGGAAGTTTGTATCATTGGATATCTTCAAGTGGAGGCTGATTCACCACGAGTTAGTATTCTTATATTAAGGATTTCTCCTTACATATAATTTAGATTAGGTAACCCCTGGGGTCCTTGATATCTCAAATTTCTGAGTTTAAGTGGAATGGACTGACTCAGGAGTTAGTGGCCCCTTCCCTGAAGGTCTGCAAACAAACACTGGATGACCACTTGTCAGATATGGTGGTAAAGTGGATTCTTGTTCAGGAATGTAATGGAGTTTGAGACAGAATGGTATAGGGTAGCATTTTTACCATTTTTGAGGCAGAATGGTACAGCACAGAATTTGACATCAGAGGACCTGAATTCCCATTCTGGATCTTGTCACTTACTTTGTGACCTTGGGTAAGTCACCTAATTTCTCTGGGCCTCAGTTTGCTCACACATAATATAAGGGAATTGGATTAAATGACTTCTTAAGTTCCCTTCCCTTCCAAGGACAGCTGGATGGTGCAGTGGATAGAGGGCTGGACCTGGAGTGAGGAAAACTTATCCTTCTGAATTCAAATCTGGCCTCAGATGTTCACTAGCTGTGTGACTTGGGGCAAGTCAATTCACCCTCTTTGCCTTAGTTTCCACATCTGTAAAATGAACTGGAGAAGGAAATGACAAACCACTCCATTATCTTTGCCAAGAAAACCCTAAATGGGGTCACTAAGAGTCAGACGTGACTGAAAGACAGAACAAGGTCCCTGCCAACTCTAGACAGGCGCTAGGTGGCCTCTTAAGGCTCTTTCAACTCAAGACTTATTTAGATCTAGGGCTTCAGAGAATGGAAAGAGGAGTATAGAGGTATGGTTAGGTCAATCAGGAAGGACTCTATGGAAAACCTGGCTCCTCATTTGGGGAACAAGACTATTTGAATCCTGTTGTAGGGTAATTATTACCCCTCACCCAGTTTGTAACCCCCCAGTAATCAGGAGACTCATAGCTAGAGTTTATCCAAGTGTTTCATTCTCCTGGTTTCTGAGAGCAGGCACGGTGGGGGGAGAGGGGAATACAAGAAAGGGTCCTACTCATCAGGTGGGAAATTGCGGTCACAATTAAGGGGGTGCAGTTCCCATCTCACATTCTGTTCTTGTAAAAGTGGGGAGAAGTTTATAAAGCTTTTAAACAGTTTATGGTCCAGAGGGACAGATTGACAGCTCAATGAGATGCTTGCCAAATTGTCTTGGCTAGTAGTTCTGATATTTCAGTAAACCATCAGAGAAAAGAGAATTTTTAAAACTGACAGATTGCTCCTTTACTCCAAACAGGAACTGGAGTGGCCTTTCTATAAGAGTTAAGAACGGCCTTGTTCTTCCTAACTGCCCTAGCATTTTCTACCAGATCTCCTGACTCCATCTAGCTCACTACAAGCATACTGAACTTTCGTTACCATATTCATTCATTCATCCATTCAGCAAACATTTATTAGGCACTGGCTGTGTGCAACACTGTGGTAAACACCAAGAGAGATTAATAATTAAATTAAGAAATAAGCCCACCTCTTTAAAAAGATGGGAAGTTCACAAGTGTGTGATACATTGCCAATATTTTTAGATATTTTCACTGATTTTTTTCTCTTTTTCTTTCTTGTTCTCAAAAATATTATTTTTTATATAGGATGGCTCTCATGGAAAGAGGGAGGAGAGATGGATATGGGGGACATCTTGGTGACATAAAAAGCAAAAGACACCAATTAAAAATAGTTAAGCAAAAAAAGACACAAGTTCATACTCCAATGAAACTTACAAAGTCTAATAGGCAGATAAAACACAAGCACAGGTAACTATAATACACAGCATCACATGATAAGCACATCAGAAAAGTACAAAACAACGTGTGACATTTTGGGGGGAATCAAGAAAAGCTTCCTTGAAAAGGTGATATTTGACATGGGCTTCAAAGTAGTGGTAGGAATTCAGCAGATAAATAGAAACCAGGAGGACATTCCACGTACAGGGAGGAGGAAGACAAAAGGACACACATGAGGTGTTTGGAGAGTGGTTAACCTAGAGGGGAGCCACATGAAAAAAGCTTGAAAGGCAGGGTGGTTTCATAGTCTGAGGACAGAGGGGTATAAGTTCTATGTGGGAGACGCTAGAGTACTCAGAAGGATTCTAACAATATTCGCACTATCTCGCCAGTTTGTTGTAGGGATCAGATGAGCAGATGCATGCCTGTAAATGACTTTATAAACCTTAAAGTGCTTTAAATGGCAAACATTATTATTGTCGTTCTTATTATCATAGCATCATACTAATTACTGCTGCTGTAGTTAGTCTTTGCAGTTAAAATGAAAGGTTTTCATTTCTCCCCTGGGCTAAGGCATTGCTTACTGGAGCAAGTGAAAATGGTGTGACTTAGAGTAGCCATTTAGATGTTAGACGATGGTGTGGAGAAGAGAGCATTGCACTTGCGGTCTGGAGACCTGGAGGTGGTTCAAATCCTGCTTTGAACATTCACTATCTGTGGCAGGTTACTTAACCTCTCATACCTCAGTTTACTTCTCTGGAAAATTAGAGATAATACCACTCAAACTACCTGCCTTTCAGGATTGCCATAAAGAAAGTACCTTGCAAACCTTAAAGCACTCAGTAAATGTGTTTTTATTAGAGTTAGAGGCAGGTATGTGCTGATAAATGTTTAACAATTGGCCCTCTGGGGGAAAATGTACACATTTTAATCAGCATTATTAATATCTTTATTAATTATCTTTATAATATCTTTATTAATATCTTAATTAATATCACTTTAATGAGTCTAGAGTAGACAACGAACAAAACAATAACTTGAACCCTTGTTTGTAGTGGGAATCAAGACATATAAATTCTCATATTGAAAATGTAACCTTTGAGAGCTGGTCAAAGCTGGTTCTGGGACATCCCTCGTTAGAGGGGACCATAGAGATTGTCTATTGCAAATTTCTCAATTGGATGAGAAGTTAATAGGTTCAAAGACAAGTGACCTGTCTAAAGTCAGTTAGTGACTTAGAGGCAGATCTAGAACTCATTTCTGGTGGGAGAGGCACCATGATAGAACAGAGTGGGCACTGAATCTTGAATCAGACCATCTGTGTTTAAATCTTGTTGAACTTGGAGCAAGTCACTCAGCTATGCTGGGCCTTAGTTTCTTCATCTGTAAACTGAGAAAGTTAGACTTGGTGATCTCTAAGTTGTCCCTTTTAACTCTAAACTCAATGATGCTAGAGCCTACAACTCTGTCTTCTGACTTGAAGAAGTGTAATAAAGATTTCTCCACCACAGACTGAAGGATCTCCATTCCCCACCAGATAGAATCACCAAGTAGCAGTAGATAGTGCTCTGAGTCCCTGGAGTCAGGAAGACTAAGCCCAAATTCAGCCTCAGACACTTGATAGATGTGTAGATAGACTGGGTAAGTCACTTAATCTCTATCTGCCTCCATTTCCTCAACTGTAAAATGGGGATAATAACATCACCTCCCTTCTAAGATGGTTGTGAGAATTGAATGAGATAATATTTGTAAAACACTAAACATAGTGCTTGGCACATAGCAGATGTTTGTTAAATACTCATTCTATTCCCTATCAGGCAGCAAGGTTGACTATGGTTCCCTTGCCCTCTGATAGCTTTGCACAACTCAGCCTCACTTAAATGCAATTCACTTAAATCCAAGTCAAGGTATCACCCATGATGTCACTGATGCTCTTAAAAAATGAAGGACTAGCAATGACAATGATGATGATGATGATGACAATGATGATGACAACCTCCCCCACTCCCCTGAACAATGCAAGCTCAAGGATTGCAGTCTCTTTCTTGCCTACTAGAGGCTTCTACCTAAGAATGGTTCCACCTCTTATGCTTTCCCAACTAAAGGGACCAAAGCTTCTCCAAAGTCCTCTTCCACCAGTCTGACCTTGCTAAAAGCTAGATTTCTGAATTTCCGTTACAAACAATGCTTGAGTGGCATTGTTCTCAGTCTAAGTGCTCTAGGAGATGAGAGAAAGGAGAAATAGCATTGGAGTAGTCAGGGAAGGCCTCCCCAAAGGCATAGAACTCAAGTTAGGTTATAAAAGTTGATTCAACTTTGGATAGGAGAATCAGCAAAAACATGGAAAGAGGAAGGAGGGAGCCCGGGCACTGGAGACTGGTCACAGTTAACAGTGAAGCTGGCCACCCGCCAGAGGGCTGAGCTGTCATTGTGTGTGCATGGACTGGGGACTTGGCCTCTCTGGCCCTGGCATTCATCTGAAGCATTTCTGTTCCTCAGCATATCTATAAAGGCTGGGATCAGATCCCCCAACAGTGTTCTCCAGCTGGCACAAGTACAGGTGTCATGGAGATAGCTGCTGACAGCCGTTGGGGTTGGGCTGGGAGTCTTCTCTGGGCCAAGTACAGAGGGCTGGACAGAGTTCCCCATCACACCACCAGGTTGCTCTCTCTTTCCAAGCTGTGCAGAGAGTCAGGCAGTGGCAGCAAAGATCAGGACCCCTCCAGTTCTGTTCTCATGGGGAAAGAGGCTCAGATGACAGTGGGCTCAGATGAACTTCCAAAAGCTGTTTGGGAAGGTGGCATGAGGGACAGGAAAGAAGCCAGACTGTTCTGGGAATGGCTTATAGGTCTCCAAATGACCTTAGCAGTGATCATGACAATCATCTGCCTCCTTATTACAATAACTAGGGGTGTGGTGGTCTTAGAGTCAAGGCATTGTATTAGATCAGAACTGGAAGGGACCTTAGAACATAGAACGTCAAAGCTGGAAAGAACCCTGGGACATAGAACACAGACCTAGATGGGATATTAGAGCTTAGTTCAAACTCTTCACTTTGCAGACAAAGTTCCTAGCATTTCCAAAACAGAAACTAGCATTTCCCAAAAGAACTCCCTACCCAAATTCTGCCCCCACCCCAAATGGATAGTTTCAGATGAACAAGAAAGGAAAAGGATGATGTGAGAAAGAACATCTACAATAAACTCTCCTTTGGACAGATGTGCAGTAAAGGCACAATCTGGTCTTTCCTGTCACTCCCCATCCCCCCAGTCCATCCCACAGCCTGCTGCCAAATTCAGTCTTCCAAAAACATACATTCCCTCTTGACACACCCTTGCTCCAAAATCGTCATTGTGAGCCTAGTGAGAGATAGATGTGAACTAAATGAACCACTACATTCCCAGGCATCCAGGTTCATAAACTAGCTGTCATCCCTGACTCTCTCACCTTTCCTATCTAATCAGTTGTCAGATCTCATTGATTTTACCTTAATAAGAGCTCTCAAATATGCTCCCTTTTCTCCAGTCCAGTGCAGGTCCTCAGCTCCTTACATCTGGACTCTTGCAATAGTCTGCTGGTGAGTGTCCCAGCCTCACATCTCTCCCCACTCCAGTTACATCCTTCACTGAGGCACCAAAGAGAGCTTCTTAAAGCACAGGTCCAGCCATGTTATCTCCCTCATTCAATCAACTCCAATCCCTAACACCTATGGGATAACAAATAAAATCCTCTATTTGACATTCAACGCCCTTCATAACTTGGTTCCCTCTGATCTTTCCAGTCTTCTTATACCATCCTCCCTTCCATTTACTCTACAGCCTAGTGATGTTGGCCTCCTAGCTGTTTCAAGCATCTCTTGACTCCATGCATTTTCAATGGCTGTCCTCCATACCTGGGAGATTTTCTCCTTTCTCATCACTGTCGCCTGGCTCTCTTCAATCAGCCATCAATAAATGTTAATTTGTGCATAGAAGGCACCAAGTAGTCAAGAGACAGTAATGACAAAGAAAAAATCCCAGGTCACTTCTCTCTGTTTGCCTCAGTTTCCTTATCTATAAAATGAGCTGGAAAAGAAAATGGTGAACCATACCAGTATCTTTGCTAGTGCCTTCCCTCTGAGATGATCTCCAGTTTATCCTATATGTATTATTTTTGTAGATTGTCTTCATGTTGTCTCTCCCATGAGACTGTGAGCTCCTTGAGGGTAGTAACTGTTTTTGCCTTTGTATTCCTGGCACTTAGCAGAGTGTCTGGCGCATAGTAGGTTCTTCATAAATGCTTCTTGACCTGACTTGACTGTGCCCTCTTTCATGCTGTGTGCCTTATCCTGCCTCTACTAGACTGTAAACTTCTTGAGGTCAGGGATGATGTTATTCCTTGTGTTATCTATCCATAGTACTTAGCACAGGGCCTTGCCTGGAGCAGGAATTCAATAAATATTTGTTGGGTCAACAAGGGAATGGTGAAGTTGCTCCTGGAAATTTCTGTATAGATGCCTTGTTTTAGAAGTGGATAATCTAAATCCCCCTTAATCTAAACCCCTATATCACTTGTGGTTTCTCCCAAATCATCCCTGCATTTATGATATTGTTTTCTTCTATACTGTTTCATGAAACTCTTACTTCTAAATTAGACGTAAGCTACTTTGAGTCAGAAAGGGTGTTTTCTATTTCTGTCCTATTCACCTCAGAACCTGGCGTAAGACTGGAAACATAGAACCTTCTCAGTAAATGGATTTGTTTAGTTTTTTTTGTTTTTGCCTGACCTAAAAGGCCATAATTGATAATAATATATATTATTATACTGTACTGGCCTGGAGTCATGTAGACTCCTCTCCCCAAGTTCAAATCTGGCCTTAGACACTTAGTAGCTGCGTGACCCTGGGCAAGTCACTTAACTCGTTTGCCTCCATTTCATTATCTGGAGAAGGTAATGGCAAACCACTCGAGCATCTTTGCCCCCCCCAAAAAAACAAAACGAAAACAAAACAATAAACAAACCCAAATGGGATCACAAAGAATCAGACACAATTGAAACAACTGATTAAGAACAAAGCATGTATACAACACTTTAGGATTGCAAAGTGCTTTACCTGTTGTATCTAATTTGATCCTCACAGCAGCCCTTAAAGGTCAGTGCTATTATTAACCTCGTTTTACAGATGAGGAAACTGAAACCAAGAGATGTTAAACAACTTGCACAATGCCAATTAGTATACGAGAATAGGACTTGAACTCAGTTCCTCCGGACTCGAGGTCCAGTGCTCTATCCTCGGCACCATCTAGCTGCCTCATGGCACTGGCTGGATGTGCTCTGTCATTTGCACTTTTAAAACTCCTTCAAATCAAGTCAGCAAGCATTTATTAAAGGCTTACTGTGTGCCAGGCACTGTGCTAAACACTAGGAATAGAAATATAAGCAAAAAGACAGTTCCTACCCTCAAGAAGCTTATGTTCTAATGGGTCTTCCATTAATCTAGCTTCAGGATACGTGGTCTTGGGAAAATTTCTTCCTTCTCTGGAATTCAGATTCCTCCTCTGTAAACTAATAATAATAGCCAACCTTTACACAGTGCCTAGTACATACCAGACACTGTACTAAGCACTTTGAAAATATTATTTCATTCATACAACAATCCTGGGAGATAGGTCTTATTATTATTATTTCCTATTTACAGTTGAGGAAACTGAGGCAAACAGAGGGTAAGTGACTTGCCCAAGGTCACACAGCTAGTAAGCAGATAAGGTTGGATTTGAATTCAGGTCTTCCTGACTCCAATCCCAGTGGTTTTTTCTACTGTGCCACTTTGCTGCCTCTAATATGACAAGGTTGGATAAGATGAACCCTAAAGGGCTTCAAATTATGATAATCTATAATCTTCTATGACTCCCTAAGGTAGGGGTTGCAACTTTTATACAGAGGCATTGAACTCGGGAGTCAAAGAGTCTTGCATTCCAGTTCTACTCTGCCACTTACTCTACTCTGTTGAACAAGACAGCTATTCTCTCTTGCGCCTCAACATCTTCATCTATAAAATGGGGGTGATAATCTAAGCCCTGCTTCCCTCTCAGGCTTGGTGTAAGGATCAAAGAAGATAATGGATGGAAAAGCACTTTGGAAAGTACAAGGCTGTATATGAGTATAAGGGATTATTGTGGCACTTGCTTTACCTGGTGAGTCGGGGAAAGGCCAAACCAAAACACAGCTGGTTTTGCTCAGAGCTAAGTCTCCACATTAACCAAGAAGGAGGGAGGGTGGTGGACGCATGCAATTTAAAGACTCTTCCTCCCACTCTGAGAGCCACTGTCTGATTTATTTCTCCTCACCCTACTGGGCATCAGGAGAAGCATGAGACTTGTCTGGACACAAGACTGTCTCTCATTGACCCCCATCTCAGCCATCAAGATACACACCCCCACCTCCACCTGCCCTGCCAACCTCCACCCATCCCTCCCTACACACACCATGTACTTGGATCCTGTGCTTGTCTTACTCTGGTAGTCAGCAGGGCCCAGGCACCGCCAGCTGGCTCAATCCTGACTCTGGCAGCCAGCCAGGCCAAGACTGTCTGTTGAGCTTTGCAAGAGCTGGTGTGAGAGAGTATGTGTTTGTGTGTGTGTGTGTGAGTGTGTGTGTGTGTGTGTGTGTGTGTCCACTTACTAGGCCCCTCGTTACCCCAGGGTTGGGGACTAGGAACCTGCAAAATCCTAATGGGCCCAAAGGGATTTTAAAAACTCCCCCTTGCCCTTGCCAGGGGCATATCCTCCAAGAGAGGCAGCAAAAGTTTAGTTTATCCCTAAACTGGACATCAGGAAACCTGAGTTCTAGTCTCAGCTCTGGCACTAAATAACTTCAACAAATTTCTTCCCCAGTAATTGCCCAGAGAGGACCTCCATTTCTTTATTTCTGTGGTATCATAGAAAGAATATTGTTTTGAGTAAGGGTCTTGTGGTTCAAATCTTGGCTCTATTACTGACTATGAACTTGGTCAAGCCATAATCTCTGTAGCCTCAGTTTTCTCATCTGTAAAATGAAAGGATTCTAGCTCTGGTTTCAATAATTATGTAAGAATCCATAATCATCCCACAAACTCATTTAGCCCAGACTAGTGGACATGTTTCCAGAACAGATAGGGCTCTTTCTCCTTTGTAGGATCCAACCTAGGATTTATAGCTAGAAGGAACCCTCATGATCATCTGGGGAAGTTCTTAACCTTTTTTGTATCATGAACCATTTTGACAGTCTGGTGCACCTATGGACCCCTTCTCAGAGCATTGTTTTTAAATGCATAAAATAAGATGCATAGGATTACAAAGGAAACCAATTATAATTGAAATATAGTTATCAGAATTTTTAAAAAACAAGTTTATAGACTACAGGTTAAGAATCTCTCATTTGGTCCAGTCCCCTCATTGGGTGTTGCTGTAAGTATCAGAGCTGAAATGACTCAAGGTCGTTCTTGGTAAAAATTTAGAGAAAGTTATGGAGATTGAGGGAAACTATTTGCAACTCGTGGGGCCTTCAGAATTGAAATCCTGATCTGACACCAGGGCAGAGGATAGGACTTGAGAGAGTCACTCTCCCACTGACCCATCAGAAAGGACTCAATGGCAGTGACAGGTTTTAGAATCTAACTCTAAAGGTATTTAGGGAGTAGGGGAGAGCTACTGTCTTGAGAGCACCAACCCAGGGGACCTGTTTTTTCTTTTTCTTTTTTATTGATACCTGTTATTTTTATATCACCTTTGCTTCTCAATATATTCCTCCTCTTTCTCCTCCCAAAGAATCATCTCTGATATTATAGGGTCTATAATAAAGAATGAAAAGGAGAGGGATGGGTGAAAGTGGTTCAGCAAAACTAATCAATATGTAAGCCAAGTCAGTTACAGAGATAGATAGATAGATAGATAGATAGATAGATAGATAGATAGATAGATAGATAGATAGATAGATAGATAGATGCAGTGTTCCACATCCATGGGCCCCTATCTTGACAAAAAATATACATTCATATATCTCTCCATTGGAGCCAAGCTTGTTTATCAGAATTTCAAAGCACTGAGGTTTTTTTCTTTTTTCTCTTTCTTTCACTGTCCTCATGCTTTCCATTTGCCTTGTAGTCCTTGTGTATGCTTTTCTCTTGACTGCGCTTTTTAGTCTCATCAGTTTATATAGATCTTCTCATGATTCTCTGAATTCCACATATTTACCATTTCTTATAGCACAATAATACTCCATTACATTCATGTATCACAACTTCTTTCACCCTTCCCAAATCATAGGGGGAAATCTATTTTTTCCAGTTCTTTATTACTATAAAAAGTGCTGCCTATAGGTATTTGGGGCTCTCTAGGACCTCTATCTGGGACCACCATTTCCTGTCACGTTCCTAGCAAAGTCCTGAAGCCTAGATTCTCACATTCAGCAAGGAATTCTACAATATTTATTAGGCCCCTACAATGTGCTAAATCTGGTGCTGGCCTCTGGGAGAAAGGAAAGACATCAATGCTAAGAACCTCATATTTCTAGATCATTTTTTTAAGGGTTACAAAAAGAGCTTTCCCTATCACCCCTTGAGGTTAATAGCATATAAATATCATTATCATAACCATTTTACAGATCAAGGAACCAAAGCTTACAAAGAAGTGACTTGTCTGGGGTCATACAAATGGTAGGTATCTGATCCAGGATTAGAATCCAGGTTCTACTTTCAAATCCAGTACTGTTTCAACATCCTGATGTTTATAAGTTAAGGGAAAGAGGGTAAAGTATGATAGAGAGAAAGAGATCCAAATAAATAGCTGCATATAGGAGCCTTAAGGAGCTAGAGAGACAACTCTATCATGATACCCATATTCTGGCCTCAGTTCTGTCCTTTCCTAGTTGAATGACCTTGAGCAAGTCACTAATTTCTCTAGGCCTATCTCAATCGGGATTTCCCTGCCCTGACTCCCTCACAAGGCTGTAGTGAAAACTGAATAAGATAATAGATATGGAAATACTTTTAAAAGGATAAAGAACTGTATGTATCAGAGATAAATTAACCTTTGGTTTCCCCATTTTTGACCACAAATAATAGCAGATTATAGCCTTAGTGCTTGGTTCGGAATATCCTTTCACATGAATTCTCTCCCTTCTCCTTGTCATTCCCTGTGAGGTAGGAAGGCACAGATGATTGAATATCCGGATTTCCCAGATTTGGAAATGGATACACAATGAGTTTTCCTGGATCGAAACATCCATTGCCACTGCCTTTTAAAAAACAAACATACAAACACTTTAAATAAGCCTTTGACCCCTAGTCAACCATTGGTTTACACTGTCCTCCTCTAGATTTACCAAAACATAAGTCAATCAGAGACATGTAGAACTGAATCCCTGTAGGTTCCTGACCCTTTTCCCCAGTACCCTCAAAACTTGTCCAGGTTAAAATGAATAAGGACACTCTTGAAGAAAGAGTGCCTAATGGCTAGAGGAAACTAGGTGGCACAGTGGAAGCCTCAGACACTTACTGGCAGTGTGACCCTGAGAAAATCAGTTAACCTCTTTCTGCCTCAGTTTCCTCAACTGTAAAATGGGATTAATAATAGACCTTACCTCCCAGGGTTGTTGTGAAGACCAAATGAGGTAATCTTTGTAAAGCATTTAGCATATTATCTGCCACATAGTAAGCACTTAATAAATGCTTATTTCCTTCTTTCCAAAGGAGAGCAGGAGGGGGGAAGGCATGGCCAAAGGGGAAGGGGTAGGACCCACTTTACCTTTTAATGCCTGGATCTGTGTGAACTTCAAGTCTTTTTTTTTTAAGTATCCTAATATAGTGATAAGAATGGTAGATTTGGAATCAAAAACCTGGGTTCAAATAAGCCATTTATTAGCTGTGCGACCTTTGCACCTTGGTTTCCTCTTCTGTAAAAATGAGAGAATTGAACCTTTGAGCCTTTTTCAACTCTAAAACCTACGGCTCCCTATAAAGTTATCCCTTTTCCTCCCTCACTGTCTGCCTTCCTGGGGCCTGACTGTTTGGGGCTCCCAAAGTCTTTACTGGACTCTAGGCATTTTCTTTCTGGCTCGTACACCCCTAGAGAGGCTCTGGTTAGTGCACATGCTCTCTGCTCCCCCTAATCCAGTCCTCCCCCACTCAGTACCTTCTTTCTGCGCATTTCAAAGCTTGCTTGTGTCTTTCAGGCAGTTAATGGAGAAGCGGGCGAATGACAGCCGGGACTGTGGTCATCACAGGTGGAATCTTAGCAACAGTTATTTTGCTCTGCATCATCGCAGTCCTATGTTACTGTAGGCTTCAGGTATGATAATAGCTTATGCTTCTTGGATTGGATTGGATTGGATTGGATTGGGGAGGCTATGTTCCACAGCTCAGTTTACTCCTAGCTTTTAGAGCAGGGTCTCCTGTTAGAATCTGAAAAACAAACTGGGAAAGGGAAGGTCTGGCTTCAAAGACTGTACAAGACAGGCAGTCCCAGCCTGATGCCCACCTAACTTTACTGTTGTCTCACCGTGTGAGTTTCCCCATCTATAAAGTTAGTGATAAAAGAGGGAAGACTTTGGACCTTGATATGGGCATGATAACACACCTTCCCACTTCACTGGGATATTGTGAGAGTCAGATATGATGATGAATGTGAAAGTATTTTGGCAATGTTAAAAACACTAAATGTTATTTCTCCTTCTGCATCCAGTATTACTGTTGCAAAAAAGATGAGTCAGAAGAGGATGAGGAAGAGCCTGACTTTGCTGTCCACTCCCACGTCCCACCACTCCACTCCAACCGAAACATTGTACTGACTAATGGGCCCTCACTCTATCCATCTTCCTCCTCATCTTTCAATCAGAAATCCCCCCAGTGCCGCACGGTCTGCCCCAGCTGCTCCCATTATGAACCACCAACCTTCTTCCTTCAGGAGCCGGAGGAAGTTCGAAATGGAGGTGAGCGCATCAATTACAAAAACATCAGTCAGGAAGACATAGAGCTACCAGTGACCTTTGGTGGACTTCAGGCCCTCAACCCTAACCGCCTCTCTGCCATGCGGGAAGCCTTCTCCCGAAGCCGCAGCATCAGCACTGATGTCTGAGCCCCATCCTAACCCCCTGGAACTGACCCTGCGAAAAGAGCACTGGAATGGGAATTGAGACCTGAGTTCTAGGCACAGCTTTGCCACCAACTCACTATGTGACCACTGGCATGTTGTGGCCTCAGTTTCTTCACCTGCAAAAACATGGGCTTTGACTAGATGGTCTCAAAGGTTCCTTTCAGTTCCATCATTCTTTGACTTGGGAGCCTTCAGTCTATCCTCCAGACATTGAACAACAGTTTGGACACTGGGGAATTTACCAGAGGGTCTGACTGAAAGAGCTTATGAGATGATGAATGTATTTTGGTGGTTCACTGACCCAGCAACAGAATAAGTCATTCAGTCAATCAGCAAACTATTTCCTGAGCCTCTACTGTGTGGCCAGCTCTGCATTAGTCACTGTAGAGGGCACACAAACACATACACACACACACACACACACACACACACACACACACATGCACACACAAAATAGAAAATGCATTGCCTGCCCTCCAAAAGTTAACAGTCTAGTTGGGGAGGTAGAGCATGTTCCAACATAACTAACAGAAGCAGGAAGTCTAATCTGAGTTTAAGACCCTATGAGGAGTATAAATTCTAGGAAGATGAGAGGAGGGAAAGGTCCCAGTGATGGGGGGCAATCAGGCAAGGAAGGTCCTTGTTTAAGGATGAACCTCGGAAACAAAAGTGGTTAAATTCCAGTTAAGAGATGACATTCATAGAATGAAAGTAGCTATGGAGTTTGGGGGTGGGGGAAGGAGGAACCCAAGAATTAAGGTAGTTTAAGCTGTTGCCTCCATTTTATTAAAGAAATGTTGGTACCAGGCTGTCTCTGGCTTCTAGAACTGCCCTGAGTATCCCCACACTGGGTGGCTTGTCTCACATATCAAATGGCTGTCTCCTCCAGCCCCCAATGGGAATGAAGGTGTTCCTCTTATCATTACCTCCCCATCTTCTTGGAACCCTAGATCCCTTTGGATCCAAAGTGGTTTCTGGCCTCGGATGACCCCATCAGTGAAAAGGGAGCAGGATGCAGGAAGGAGACAGTGAGGATAAGACTATTAAAACACCGCCTAATTTGCAATCAATAATAATGGAGTGTGACTCTTGTCCTGCCCCTGCATACACAGATACACAAAAAAATGTGCTAAAAAAAAGTGACTCCCTGAGTCAGGCATACACACACACACACACACACACACACACACACACACACACACAGAGGCCTCCTTGGGAAAAATGAGATGGGCTCTGGCTGGTTGACATAGCCACCTCTCTGATAGAACAGTCCTTGGAGTTTAAGTTATTGTCCCAGATGCCAGAAACACTTTGGCCTATTTTCCTGCCTCCCACCCACCTTCTTCACCGAACGCTGATCTGAAGGCATACACAACAGGATCTGCTCCAAACTGTCTCTCAACAGATCCCCAGTTCCAACAATTTCTTCCTCAAGTATTTTAACCATAACACACAACCCACCAACACCTACAGCCTCCAGGTCTAAGGGAAGAGAAAAATCATTTTTAACAATATGTAACATACTGATTAGAGAGATTCCCTAATTCTAATGAAGGGCAAGTCACTAAAATCTCCAATGAAAGCAGCTATTTATATGTCTCCAATCATTTTCTATTTAGGAAGAGGCAATACTTACTCTTTGATGGGAGTTTGTTAAACTATATTTTCAAAAAGATTCAGGAAACCAGAATGCCTGAAAAATCTATGTTCCCTGAGCTTCTCTCTGAAGGCCCTTAGTTCTGTCTCTGTGGGATTTCCCCTTTGAGATTACACTGCATGGAATATGGGAAGAATGGACTTTGTGAGACAGTCTACTCACAACCAGAGAAGGTCCTTCTCACTGAACTCTCAATTAAAACTTCCACTTAGAAGACACACTCTTGGCAAGTGGCAAGCTCTCATTTTAAGAGTTGTGGTTGGTTTATAAATATTGTGTGCACTGTGACAAGATGTTTTCCTCTCTTTCCCAGAAGGCTTTTAATTCCACAGAAGAGGTTTCGAAGTACATGAAAGATTTGCCACTTTCAGTATTCTGGATTTTCTTTCTTCTTCTCCTTCTGCCTTGATCTATAGCACATTCAGTTTGCTCAGTTATCCACCCCTGAATGGGGCAAGTAGTCAATGAAGTTTTGGTGTGAATATCTTTGCCGGGGATGGTGGTCTCAGTGGTTTGATGTCATAACAGAAGCTTGAACCGAACTCTTACTTTGTACAATTCTTATCTGAAATTGGCTCTGTGCATTTGACTTTGGGGGGTGGGGGGAGGGAGGGAAAGGATTGGGGGAAGGGGGTAATTTCCTGTGGCTGTTGTCTTTCTATTTTCCTGTTTTCTTTTCCAATCTATACATAACTATAAACATATATACATGTGTAACTTTGAAATGAAACAAGAGACAGGCAGCTTAACTTCACAGAAGGTGGACTGCTGAATGGGTCTGACTCTTGGTCCCTCTGAAAAAAACAAAAGGAAATAAACCTTATCTTTGACATTATGATGGAGAAGAGGCTCTTTAATCTGTCCCCATTTCCAGACCACTCTTTATAGTGGTTTAGGGAAGAGAGGTCATGCCAGCCACCAATGACATTGTACAGAAGTCTGACTTTAGCAGAAAATATCTGGTGAGTGAGGTCAAGGACATAACCCAGACGTATAATTGGTGTATGGTATGGTTTTGAAAATGAAAGGCTAAGAATTGCAACTATGACAGTCATCTGACTCTGGACAGGGGAGTGCCCACCATAAAGCCCACCTGAAAACACGAGGGATTCCCCCCCATACCAGAATGAGCCTTAGAACAATGAAAAGAGCCACATTTAGAGGACATGAGTGGAAGCAAAGCAGGCTTCACAGGTAGAATGGCACCTACAGTATAATCCAAAAGGATACCAGGTATCTAATACCAAAATAAAGGCAGGCCTATTACCTTTATTCCTTTGAGCCTTAAAGAACCCACCTTTAAATGCAAATTTTCCTGGGCAGATCATTCTTTGTTATTAGCTGGTATATTAATTACAGATGAACCCCTTAGTAGTGATTAGGTAAACATGAATAAGAATGAAATATGGGGTGAGAGTCAGGAGGGAGGAGAAGGCCCCAAAGACAGATCTGTCCGACCTCAGTTTGCTAAAATGGACTACTTGAATGCAAGGCTCAAAGAAGAGAGGCCTAAAATGAGGTGGCCATCTACTCAGTCATACGGCCTCTGACACTAGTTTGGTGATCTTGGGCAAGTCACTGAAGCTCTTTGGGCCTCAGTTATCTGTGAAATGGAAAGGGTTCAGACTAGATCATCTCCAAAATCTCTTCTGGCTCTAAAGCATGATCCTATGATTAATAAGTCCTGTGGATGTCCTTATTTTGTCATCCGGTCCTCTTAAACCCTGAATCCTGAAAGTAAGTCAGCATCTTAAGGGAACTTGCTCATTAAAGAACTGAAGGAAAAGGAGAAAACCACCCTAATGATCAAACTAGTTCATAGGAAAGAGCACTAGATCAAAAGAACTTGGGTTCAAATCGCACCCCTAAATTTTATTATCCATATGAGTTGAGACAAGTCACTTAACCTCCATGGGCCTCAGTTTCTTTGTCTCTAAAGTGAAGGAATTAGATTGGATGATGTCTGAGGTCCCTGCCAACTCTAAATCCATGATCCCATGAAGCAAATTGGTACAAAAGAGTCACGATGCTCAGTAGGCATCAGCACAAGGCAAAGATAGCAAGTTAGTGATAGCCTAGAAGAATCTGGGTGTACCTCACCACCAACATGCCGCTTGACTTGGAGCAACTCTCTTTTCCTCTCTGGACTTCTTTGTTCCTCTGAACCATGATGGGCTGAGGCTTCTGGGCCCAGCTCTAAAGTGCTTCTCTCAATGTTCAGGGAAAGGTAAGTTTGGAACACATGCTTTGGGAAAGGAAGAGCCCTGTCCCCATGGAAGCCAGATACACTTGCTGAATGACCAATCACCCTACTTTACCTCATCCCCACACAGGTGACTGACAGCCCCATGGAAGGTTAAGTTCCTATAGAGTAGGTAGGGAGTTCTCCCCACCACTCCTTGGAGGTATTGAGAAAGCCTTATGTAAGGTGAGTTTCTCTGAAGCTTTGTTAACGCCTTCTAGGAAGAGAGGGACAGCAGGGGCCTAAGCCACTTGGGCTTTTCAGGTGTGTACCTGTCAGGCTTAAAGAAGAGAGTTTCGTCTTTGTCCCAGCTCCCTCTCCCTTTCCCTCCTCTCCCCACTTTCCTGTCCCTCCACCCATCCCTCCCTTGCTTCCCTCCCCATCTCCTTTTCTCTCCCTCCCCTTTTGGCTCCTTCCCTCTCATTTTCTCTCCCTTTCTCTCCACATCTCTCTCTCTCTCTCTCTCTCTCTCTCTCTCTCTCTCTCTCTCTCTCTCTCTCTCTCTCTCTCTCTCTCCCTCTCTCTCTCTCTCTCTCTCTCTGTCTCTCTCTCTCTCTCTCTCTCTCTCTCTCTCTCTCTCTCTCTCTCTCTCTCTCTCTCTCTCTCTCTCTCTCTCTCTCCTCCCCTAGGCAGCTAGTGGCATAGTAGATGGAAGGATGAGCCTAGCATCAAAAAGACCTGAGTTCAAATTTGACTTCGTATGCTTACTACTTGAATGATACTGGGCAACTCATTTAATCTGTTTGCCTCAGTTTCCTCAGCTGTAAAATGAGGAGAAGACTAGTACCTGCCTCCCAGAGTTGGTGTAAGGGTCACAGGAGATGATGTTTGTAAAGGGTGCTTAGCCTGTCACAAAGTTGAGTGCTATATAACTATTTATTCCTTTACTTCACCCTCCAGAGTAAAGCTGACAGTAACCCACCTAGAGAATTTTCTGGTCCTCTTCAGCCCAGTGGTGTTGCAAAGCTCAGATAATATGATAGATGTAAACACTTTACAAACTTGGTTGTTATTCAGTTGTGTCTGATTCTTTCTGACCCCATTTGGGGTTTTCCTGGCATAGATACTGGAGTGGTTTGCCATTTCCTCTTCCAGTTCATTTTACAGATGAGGAAACTGAGGCAAAAAGGATTAAGTGACTTGCCCAGGATCACACAGTTAGGAAACATCTGAGGTCGGATTTGAACTCTTGAAGATGAGTCTTCCTGACTCCAGGCCTAGCACTCTATCCACTGCATCACCTAGTTGCCACTGGAAACCTTAAAGTGCTACATAAATTCCAATGATCAGTATGACTGTTAGCCGCCAATCTAGAGATGACTGCATTCCCTGAGTCTTCCATTACACTCCTGCTGAGCTCAAGCAATGTTTATGAAGCAATCCCAGGGGGTGCTCATAAGTGTTTAACCACCTGGGATCTTGGGATAGGTGGGGAGGAACTTTTAAATTTAATCGCATTATTAACAAGTCTGAGCAATGAACGAAACAAATCAAACTTATTTGTAGTGCCCATTTCTGAAGCGTAAATGCTCACATTGAAAATTTAGCACTGAGAAGGCGTTAAGAGACGGCTCTCCCTGCCTTTCTGACTGCTTAGGTTTGCTTTGCTCGGTCCTTCCTATGCAACAACCAGAGGGGCAGAGTGCTTTTGTGAATGAAGCAGAAGGCTGGGAATCTAGGAACCAGGATCCTAACACTCGCCTGGCACATGGTTCTTGTTCAGTGGTGTCTGATTCTTCGTGACCCTGTATAGGGTTTTCTTGGCAAAACACTAGAGTGCTTTGTCATTTCCTTCTCCAGTGGATTAAGGAAAACAGAGGTTAAGTGACTTGCCCAGAGTCACACAGCTAGTAAGTATCTGAGGCTGGATTTGAACTTGTCTTCCTGACTCCAAACCTAGAATTCTATCCCCAGCATCATCTAGCTGTCTCTAAATGCTTGTTGATTGATGGAGGGCAGCAAGGTGTCATGAATACTCATCTTCATGAGTTCAAATCCAACCTCGGATGCTTACTATCTGTGTGATCTTGGGCAAGTCATTAACATTGCTTATCTCAGTTTCCCTCCTCTGTCAAATGAACTGGAGGAGATGGCAAACCACTCCAGTATCTTTGCCAAGAAAACCTTAAAACTGGGTCACTGAGAGTCAGACATGATTGATAAAATGACTGAACAAATAATCCTGAAGCTTTCACATCTGTACAACGCTGGGTGGGGCATACAGAGAGTCTGTGAAGTCTCTTCCAACTCTGACATGTGATGTTCTGACATTGTATGTCTTAAGGCCCCTTCCACCTCTGCTATTCCATTTTCTGAGGTTCTTCCCAGTTCTGAACCTGTTCAAAGATCTCTGCTAGTTCTGACATTCCATGTTCTAAGCTCTCATATTTTCTATTCTAAAGTCCCTTCCAGTTCTGACATTTCATAATGTATTTTTTTTAAATTGGCTGGTACAAACAGGCTCCTGGGTATATTTACAAAACTGCCTTGGCCTGGTTGTCATCAAGGCCTGGGACAGACTCCTCTGGCCTTTTCAACGTGATGTTTGTGTGTTACTGCTGCTACAATGAGGGCAAAAGTCCAGAGCTCTCCCCGAAGCTCTCTGTGCTTTTTTTAACAATAGCTAACATTTATATAGCACTTACCAAGGGCCAGGTACTGTGCTAAGCATTTTACAACCATTATCTCTCTTGATCGGCACAACTACCCTGGGAGGTACGTGCTATATTTATCATCCCCATTTTACAGATGAGAAAATGTAGGCAAAGAACAGTTAAAGTGACTTGTCCAGGATCACAAAACCTAGCTAGTGCCTCTCCAGGTCTGGCACTCTATCTCCTGGATCACCTGTAAAGACACTCCCAAGTTCTCTCACCCCACCCAAAGCATCTAATAGCTAACATCTCGAGTAAATTAAACCAGATACCAATCATAAATATGACAACTTTATTAACATACACAGATGAATACTGATTAATGATTATGGGGATAGAATCCACTGTTTGTAAACAAATATATTAAGAAACAAATGCGTCTTTTTGTGATATAAAGTGCAGGTACGTTTCATTATATACACTTCTGTCAGCATTGATGATCTTTTATAAGGACTATGAAACTGACATTTGGTTATGAGATAAAATTCTCTGAAAAGTATACACCTACTTTTACAGTCTTCTGTTCTCCTCTTCTCCTGCAGTACCCCTCACCCTAGGGCCCAGAAAAAATCATGGGATAAAAGGGTTTCATTCCAAGGCAACTTAAAATCAACAGGATGGTCATCCACTTTCCAATATGCTTGGGTTGCCAAACATGCTACTCTGATGCCCCCTTCCCTCTAGGCTTTTGTAACAAGAAGTCGGGCATAGAGGCTGGAGATCAAAGGCCAAGGGTTGGAGGAGAAACCCCCACAAAGATTTCGATCTAAAATAGAAACAAATATACAAGATCCTATGTACATCCTTCCATCCATCCAGACACTACCAACATACAGTAGTGAGGAATCATGGATTAGGGTTCCCAGCCTTGAAACCCAATGCAGGTGACCAGTGAATCTCTCTCCCTTGAGACTGGGTAAGGAAGAAGAGGTTAGGCAGAGTGTGGTCAAAGTCCCTTCTCTATGAGCAGAGGGTCAATGTTCATTTTTCACAGGCTTGTGCTCCCAGCTACCCAGAAGAGCTTCAATTAAAAAAAGGGGTGGGGATATCCCCTTCCATGGGGCCACCCCTCCCCGCCACTCCTTCAGTTTCTTAATATGGCAGTCCAGGCCAGGGTGAAAGAGGATGTCTGTCCTCCAAGGAGCCTAGGAGTGGGCGGGTCTACAAGAACGACAACAGGCTTTGCTGTAGTACCAGTGGCTACAAAGGTTGACCTTGATGGCCAGAGCACAGTTGGTCCCTGGCTGATCCTGGCAGCTGTCATCTGGAGGAAAAAAAAATAAACAGGTAAACATGAAGAAGTGTGATGCCAGAAAGAAAGCCAGAAGAATCATAGGGCAATGCCTACCCCAAGCTCCCATTCCTAGAATTTAACTGACCTCTCTTTAGCTCTTTCCATGTGAGCTTGCTGTTTGCAAAGCTAACATGAAGCTCTCTCACTGATACC
Source organism: Bettongia penicillata ogilbyi (assembly GCA_023548195.1). Classification (NCBI taxonomy): domain Eukaryota; kingdom Metazoa; phylum Chordata; class Mammalia; order Diprotodontia; family Potoroidae; genus Bettongia; species Bettongia penicillata. The sequence continues at coordinate 1,350,018 of JAJHZJ010000080.1, read as the reverse complement.
TGGAGGGAAGGCCAAAGCAGGTACCCATATCTTTGATTTTCCCCTGAGTTGACGAGTCCATCATTCCTGGAATAATGGGTCCTCAAACTATAGTGTGGACCTTAAGGCCTGAGTTCTAACCCAGGATAAGTTGCAGACACTTAGGCTTCTTCTGAGCCTTCACATCCCCATCTGTAAAATGGGGATATTCCTATTTAGCACTCTCCTTTCCTTTCCCTATCTGTCAGTCATACTCAGAGGAAGCACAAGTTACCCACTTCCTATTGGGAGGTTTGATTTGTGCAAAAGAAAGACACTGAAGAAATTTGAAGTGGTGCCAAATATAGCTTTTGGGGTTGGGGGGGCATAATGCTATCTGATTTCACACTGGGCTGAATAGAGTAGTGTGATTGGTGACATTGGGATATTTCTAAAATACAGTTAGCCAGCAAGTGTTTACAAAGCCCCTACTATGGGCTCTGTGAAGGCACTACAGGGGATATAAAACAATTATGAGATGCTATTCCCTGTCATCAAGGAATTTTTAGTGTAATTCAGAACAATTAGAAAAGTTGGCAGTGCTAGGTTAAGTGGGAGAAACTCCATAAGACAATGAGAAAACAAAATGTCCAGAATGGAGGGTTTATTTAGGAGAAGAGAATAGACTGGACCATTGTCTTTGATGAAGAAATCTGCCTATGTTCCCCGCTGAGCCTGCCAGAGCAGTCCCCAGGAGGCTAGGCCAGGAGGCAGAGAGGATCCCAGGGCTCTGATCACCATGGCTCTCCCACCCTATCTCCAACTTTGCCCCTCCCACACTTCAGCCCTTCTTACCTGGAGGCTCTGTAGGGCATGGTTGTAGGTCACAGGTCTGTTTGGCAACAGGCTTCACCAGGGGGTCACAGCCCCGAACAATGTCTGTCCCTTGGTAGCATTTCACATCACGCATTCTCACACCCACTCCACAGGTTTTGGTGCACTAAAGAGAGAAGAGAGGCTCCTCATTAGGCAAAGCTCCTCCCACCTCAAGCCAAACAGAGCAGTCTGCTAAGCCAGACACGTGCAGGCTAGCCTGGTCCAACTTAGACTGCCTCGGAGATAGGAACTGAGACAGGGTACATTGATAAACACTGGCCATATGACTTTGGACAAGACATCATCTCATAGGATGGCAATTTCCTTCATCCATCAAATGAGTCTTTAGTATTCAATTTTACTTTATTTTCAGGTCCACATTCTCTCTCCATGAAAGAAATGCAAAACACATTACAAACATGTATAATGACACAAAAATTCTCCCATTAGCCATGTTAAAAAAAAAAAGTATCTGCATCATGAATCCAGCTCAAGAGGTGAGACATGTTTCATCATGAGTTCTCTGGTACCGTGGTCAGTCACTGTGTAGATCAGAGTCCCTAAGTCTCAAAGTTGTTTGCCTTTATAATATTGTTATTGCATAAACTGTTCTGGTTCCACTCACTTTACTCTGCATCAGTTCCTACAAGTCTTCCCAGGTTTCTCTGAAACTATCCCCTTCATCATTTCTTATAGCATAATAACATTTCATCACATTTGAATGTCTTAACTTTCTCAGGCTTTCTCCAATTGATAGGCCCCCTCAGTTTCCAATTCTCTGCCACCACAAAAAGAGCTAGAATGGGTCTCTTAATCCTTTTCACAGGGTTCTTGTGAGAATTAAGTGAAATGAAGGATATGCAAATTCTAAAGCACAATACAAATTGTTACATAGTCTACTGTTTGAGTAGAGATGGGGGAGCTGGAATTTTTTTTTCCCACTCCAATAAAAGTCTTGTTTTGTTTTCCAATTAAATCAATCCTTCCCCAGGGCTCCCTGTGCAGATGTTACCCTTGGAAAACCCCTGCTTCACGGGACAGAGCAGTGAAGACGTCTGCTGACCCTGCCTCTCTCCCTGCCAAGATCTCACAGACAGCAGACACAGCCCCCCCTCTTTCTGGGCTCTTTCCTGCCCCAGTACAGGCGACCCTGCATTACACAGCCAAGTCTGAGGCCTCCAAGCTGTTTATCTGGTGCAAGTCCTGATTAAGGCTTGGTTGGGAGAGCCTTGGAGGCTTGGCATGCTTAGCCAGAGACTCTAATCGGCCTCTGGTGATCACCCTGAAGGAGTCTCCCGGGACAGCCTGGGCCTTCCTGGGCCAAATGTAAGGCATTTTACTCCTTTAGCAGCTTGTTCTCAGTTATCCCTACTGGCCCAGCTGTGTCTCTGGGCTACAGGAAATTGAGGTTCTGTGGCAGAAGACCTATGCCAGTCCACTGGACCATGGTTCAAGGAGTAGCTACCAGCTCTAAATGCCAAGCATGCATATGGTCCAAAATTCCCCATCATCTCTGAGGCAGAGCGTAGGTGCTGCTCCTCCATCTTCTCCCCTTGACGCTGCCCTTCATGGTCATCCCAGTGCCCTCATTTCACCTAATTGAATCCATAGGACAGAAATAGGTTTGTTTCCAAGCCCTGAGAATGGCCTTGGGACAGCTCTAATCTTATCTCCTCCTCCTCCCTCCCTCCCCTTAAACCTGAGCCCAGGACCAGAGAGAGATGGTTCTAAGAAGGAGATGATGGGGGACGGGAACAGCAAAGAGAACATTTGAGCTCTCCCAGGTCAATCAAGAAGAAAGAAAAAGGGGAAAGGGTCCTATTGGATCCCACCTAGAGTAGAGAAAAGGTCATCAGACCTAGAGTCAAGAGAAGGTTCAAATCCCAACTTGTGTTTACTCAGAGTAGTAATTAAGACCATCTCTGTGTCTTCCTATTCCATGATCATGGACATCAGTGGGAGACCCTGAAGATGTCCCAACACCTGTTGGGTTCCCTTACCCTGTTCCTTGAGCAGGCCACAGAAGAGCCCTTCACAAGACTGGTGGGAGAGCCCAGACTGCTCACCTCAGACCACGGGGTTGTGTACCACTTGAAGCATGGCCTCTCAAAGCAGGTACTCTCCTCCACAGGTTTCTTGGTGCTATCACAGTCAGAGGCGCTCTTCGTCTTCAGTTTCCCGTTAGCCAACTCCAGACACAGCACAATCCTCTTCTTCACCCCACGCCCGCAAGTGGTATTGCACTGGGAAGGAGAGCCCAACAGACAGAAGGTCAGCCCTGGCAAAGAGGAGGAAGGAACTTTGAGGTCATGTTCCAGTCAGCTTCCCACAGTAGCAAGGTCACTCACCCGCTCCCAGTCCTGAGCCAGCCAATGAGCAGGGCAGTTCTTGTCCCCACAGGGGTGGATGGCCAGGGGTTTGGCTTCCACATTACACTGGGACTCCGGCACCACCCGCCCATCATTGGTCTTGCAGTAGACATGTCGGATCATCCTCCCCTGGCCACAGCTTCCACTGCACTGCAAGGGGAGGGGGAGCGGGAGAGAAAGAGGAAAAAAAGAGAGGGAAGAAAAACAGAGAGACAGAGAGGGAGGGAGAGACAGGGACAGAGAGAGAGAGAGAGAGAGAGAGAGAGAGAGAGAGAGAGAGAGAGAGAGAGAGAGAGAGAGAGAGATTGAAGAGAAGCCAGGAAAAGGAAGAGGGAGAGCAGCAAAGAATGAGGAGACAGTTGGAAAGAGATGGACAGAGGAAGAAAAGATGATATCAGGAAGGAAATATAAGAGGGGAGGGTGATAGAGAGATAAGGGGAGGGATAGGGAGGGTAAGAGGAATGAGGCCGCAGTATAAAAGGGAGGTGAGAAGAAAATAAGGTGTGGAGAGAGAAAACACCCTGCATTAGAAGGTTTCAAATCATAAAAACTTGAAGAAGAAAGATGAACTTGAGTTCACCCAAGGGAGCAATTGCTTGGCCATCACTGTCCTTGGCTGCCTCCCAAAGAAGGTGCTTCAGGCCTCAGGTGAAGGAAGTTACCATGATGACAACTTATTTTTAGAGAATTCCAGAATCCAAAAAACTGGAGAAAAGGTCCAGGAGTCACCTGTCACCATAGAGTTCTCCAAACTCACCTTTCCTGCCCTCTTGCTCCCCATGCCCAACCCAGAGAAATACCTGCTTGTAGCCTTAGGAGAAGGGGAGCCACTCACCGGTCCCCAGTCTGAGACAGTCCACTGTCGGTCACAGGGGGGGCCTGTGCAGTTCTTCTCTGCCACAGGCCTGGTGTTGGCATCACAAAGCTTCTCGTCCTCAGAGCATCGGATGTCCCGGGTCACCACACTTCTCTCCCCACACCTGGCTGCACACTGAAGACCAGGAAACAAGCAAAGAACAGAGGGGGTCATTAAGTCGGTATCCAGAAACTTTTTCCCAAACCAGAAGCATTTATTTACCTGGAAACAGAATTGGTCTCATTCACAGATATAATTTGAGGAACACTAGGAAGGACCCCACAACACCAGTCCAAATATTTCTGTCTGAAATTCTACCATATTCTACTATTAGTGATTCTTTCCTTTGGGTCAAGTATTTCCCTTTTTCTGAACTTTAAAAAATGTAAATACCCCTGGAAAGTAGCATTCTAATACCTTAGAATGAATACCTTATATTTCTCTCAGTCTTGAGAGATCCTTAAATATAAAGACTCTGTATATCTCTATTTAGAGGATAGAGTGGAGAAGATTGGGTAGATGTGAGTGCCTAAAGGGAGTTTGGATCTTATCTATTCTGGGTCCTCAGTCTTTCAATTGCTTAATAAACAATTACTGGTCTGGGCCCTGTTCTCAGCACTAGGGAGACACAAATGGGCACAAGACATGGTTCTTGTCCTCAGGGAGCTCACAGTCCTATAGAGAGGGTAAGGTATAGATGCAAATGACAACCATACAAGATGAGACAAAAGTGCAAATAAGAGATGCACACAAAGGGGCACAGAGATTCCTAAGAGCAGAGAACCCTCTCTGGAAAGGTGCGTCTGAGGTTATTGTCTCAGACACAAGAAAGATAGTGGCATCTTACACCAAGACAAGTGTGGGTCAGGTGGGGTTGTTGACTTCCTAATTTTGCTATGTTTCAGTCCTACCCTGGGAGCAGCTGAGTGGTGCAGTAGATGGTGCACCTGGCCTGGAATCAGGAAGATCTGAGTTCAAATCCAGCCTCAGGCACTTATTAACTATGTGATCCTGGACAAGTCCTGTAACCCCTATCTACCTTAGTTTCCTCATCTGTAAAATGGGTACACAATGGAGAAGGAAATGGCAAACCACTCCATCATCTTTGCCAAGAAAACCCCATAGCTTAAAGTCCATGGCATGACGTAGAGTCAGACACAACTAAACAAATGAACAATTCCAACAACCCCACCTGACCCACACCTGTCTTGGTGACCCTATTTGGGATTTTCTTGGTTAAAGAAACTAGAGAAGTTTGCCATTTCCTTCTCCAGCTCTTTTTACAGATGAGAAAACTGAGGCCAAACAGGGTTAAGTGACTTGCCCAGAGTCATACAGCTAGTAAGTGTCTGAGGCCAGATTTGAATTCATGAAGATGGGTCTTCCTGATTCCAGGTCCGGTGCTCTGTTCTATCCATTGCTGTGCCACCTTGCTGCCCTACTAAGGTTACAGGCCCACGTATTCAAAAACACACCCCAGTTACAGTGATATTCAGGGGCACAATCAATCAATCTCCTCTCTCTCTCTCTCTCTCTCTCTCTCTCTCTCTCTCTTTCACACACACACACACACACACACACACACGCATGCATGCACGCACGCACGCACACACACTTTGTCCTTACCTCTGACCATTCCGACATTTCCCACTGGGGCCCACATGCTGGGTTCTTACATGTCTTGCGCTCATCAGGCCGGGTGATATCTGCTGACTCACACAAGTCACTGTACACAGAGCTGTCAAAGCCAGGTGAGATCATCTTCCAGCAACGAACAATGCGGAACTGATAACCCTCGCCACAGGTTCGAGAACACTCACTCCAGCTACTGGTCTCCCACCTGCAAAGCAGAAAGAAAGGAATGAGCAAGGATTCAACTGATTCTGTTTGGCCAAAGAGGGCAGATTTAGAGAAGTGAGATAAAGTAGCAAAATTAGACTTGATCAGAGTTATTAAGTATATTCCTAATAAACAATGTTCTCCAAAAAGTGGAATGGGCTAATAAGCCAAGGTCATATTGGGGATCTCTTGGCTATTTTGTCAGAGATTTATGTTCAAGAAGAAATTGCCTATGAGGTTCCAACTTGAAGAATCTGGTTCTTTGAAGAACTCCTAGATGAAGGATTACATAAGGTAGGCTTGAGAAGGAGTCAGCTTGTTGTAGCACCGCTCCCAGATTCCTAACTGGTGGTGATGGTCCTTTGTCCTTCATTTTCATTTCAATTATCATTTCGATGATATCATAGAGTGCCATTTTGACTTATGCGTGAATTGAATTTAAACAAGGCAGAGGTGCACAAAGTCATCAGCCTTCTTTTTTCTTCCAGAGTTATCCAAGTCCAGTGGTAACACAAAAAACAAGAAGATTGGTGAAGGCATAGGATGCAGTGGATGACACTGGTGTCTGATTTGACAAGCTCTAGGCTCTCCACAGTACCTGCTTCACCTGCCTTCCTGGCCATTGGAACAAATTGTTCTCATCTACCCATTCCACCGGTGGGAGAGGGGGAAGTTTTCACATGCTTGGGATAGACAACCCCCAACTCACTCACAGGTTCGAGACCTGTCAGTTACCTTAACCTGGTTTAGTTAGTCTGCTGAGATGGTTTACCATGGCATGGTCCTGCACAAACTACAGCTTCTTAGAGCCACAGGTAAGAGTTGAGTGCCAGGTAGTCATCAAAAGTGGATGAGCAGCTCTGAAAAGGGCTCAGCAAACCTCATACCAGAAGTTTTAGTCTTCCTTGAACACCCCATACATCCCAGATTCCTGAGTGCTACAGTGGATAGAATGTTGAATCTAGAGTTAAGAAGACCAGAGTTTGAAGCCTCAGACACTTGCTAACTGTGTGACCTTGGGCAAGTCACTTAACCTCTGCCTTCCTCAGTTTTCCCAACTGTAAAATGGGGACCATACATAGCACCTACCTCCCAAGGTTCTTGTGAGGATCAGATGAGACCATATTTGTAAAAAAGCACTTAACACAGTGCCTGGCACATGGTAGGAACTTAATAAACCCTTCCTCTGACCTCAGAGGACCTGAGTTTAAATTCTGATGGTCACTCATGACCTCCCTGAGCCTCAGATGCCTCACGTATATAATGAGATCTTGGACCTCTAGAGCTATGAACCTAAAATGCATCAAAATTAAATGGCTAGAATTTCTTCTACTGGAGCAAGGGAGCATTATTTGGAAGAATGGTATTCTAAGGCCTGCTGGGCCTCAGGACAGGGTGTCCAGACCCTGAGGGAACAGAGAGGGCAGGCACTTTCCCCTTCCAAGCACTCTACACTCAGAAATTGGAATGCCCTGTCCTCCATGACCACCCTACCTCACCCTCTCTGTCTCAAGTGCCTCTACTTCATTCCTGACCACATGTCCTAGCAGAAACAAGAGACCATTAAGAGCCCACACAGGGGCTTAGAAATGCCTGGCAGTCCACCGGGAGCTCTCTGCCCATCTTACCCTTTCCCCTTTGGCAAATGAGGGTGGCCTATTTCCCTCTAGCATTTCTCAGACATTCCTAGGCACATTCTTCTCTGATTAGACTTTGGGGAGAAGTGGTTAATTGAGGCTCAGCCTGCTTTTTGGAGTAGAGAGGGTTGTACTTTGGGCAAACCGGAGTGAAAGAGTTGGAGGGAGGAATAGGAAGAAGATGAATTTGACTGCACAGTCAGTAATGAGTGATTTACACACACAAAACCCTAATACAACAAGCTTGGCTATGTAGGAACAAAGAGCCTTATCTCATCATCCCTAGAACAAAGAGAACTGACTGGTTGGGAATCTGTCATAGGGTCAGAACTGCTTAGACAATGTAGGAGAAACAGAGTGATCTTAGATGTGCAGGGATAATTTCCAATAGCTTTAAAAAAAAAATTCAAAGCAAGTGAAAGAGAGAAAGGAGTCCTTACTACAGATTGATCCCAAATCTCTGGAATTCACATGTGAAGTAAAATTAGAAAGCAACACACACACACACACACACACACACACACACACACATACATACACACCAACCACTACCACCACTACTACTTATATCTTCCAAGTCCCGAGAAATCATGTCGCAGTTCTCCTCAGGAAATAACATTTAAGCTGTACTTACTCCCTTGTCTCATTCCCTACAACAGCATGGGGTAGGGGTGGGGGGCAGTGACCCCATTCTGTCCTCCCCTAGGAATCCCTCATATCTCCTGTAAGTAAAAGCCCACAGAGGTTCATCTGATTGCATCTCCTCAAGAGAAAATTTTAATCCTGAAGCCCATGAGTTCTGGCCACCAAGGAGATTGTGGAGAGATGTGCTGGAGATATTACCTTGGCTGGCATTCCCTCCCAGCACAGAACTCGTGGACAGGCTCCGGGCGGGTCAGGGCATCGCAGTAACTGTCATCCACCTCAATCCCATCATAACGGACACACATGGCATACGTTGACATGACCCCTAGTTTCAAGGCAGAGGAAAACAAGTGCATTGGGACTGTGAAAAACCTGTTCCTTCCTGATATGCTCAGTGGGTCAGAACGTGGATCAAGCAAACAGGATCCTGGAGGTGCTGCTCATAATAAATATGCCAAGCCAGTGGCTCAAAATCCAGGTCACATCTACAGTCATTTTCTTGGGTTGTTGCATCTAGCAATGCTGGTCAACCAGTTTTCTGAGGCTATCAAACAGATAGGTTGGAAAACTGAGAGACTAGATTTGGAGCTACAAAGGGCCTTAGACGTCATCTAACCCAATTCCTTCACTTTATAGATGAGGAAAGAAAGGCCCAGAAAGGTCAAATAGTTTACCCAAACTCACATAGACAGTAAGTGGCAAAGCCAGGATTCAAACCCAGCTCATCTGACTCCAAATCCTTTCTACTGAAGAAGGCTGCTTCCTACTCCCCAACTTCTTTTTCCAGCACTCTTTACATCATTACGCTACAGCTTGCCATAAACCCAAGCCCAATAACTCTGCTTCCAGACAAAACTGGACCTCTAACCACCAAGTCAAAAAAGATCCAGAGGAGGGAGCATGAGAGCTATGGAGGTTGCCTCTGTCCTCTCCATTTCCCTCCAGGTCCATCTAGGGGTTGAGAAGGGTCAGTTCTTTCAGAGAGTTACAGAGGTTGGTAGTACATAGCAGAACCCTCTGCCATTTCTGTCTTGGTGGGTTCCAAGAGCTTCTTGCCATGGGTCAATGGCCTAATGCTCCAATACTCCCTGAAAGCAGACAAAAACCATCTGGAAGGGAAGGCCAGGTCATGGACCCCAAGGCCTCAGGTCAACCTCCCCTCCCTAGGAAGAGACAAAGAGGATGGACTACCCCATTTCCTAGGTTCTTGGGCTTGTATTCTATTGTCCCCAGGGAGATCACCTCCCCTAGCCCTGCATGGAAAACCTGTAAGGACCTACTTTCTGAGGGAGGTTTGAGCACTGTCTCCTACAAGAATTTCTGACCTCTTTTCCCCTGACTCTCCTGAGTCAAAGGAAAGCTGCTCAGTGTGATAGGCAGTCAGAACCCAGGGTCACTGAATGAGCTACTTGACTCCAGAGAAGTACAAAGCCCAGGGTAGGAGTCCTTTTTGCCACTCTATGAACTAGGATTCATCTGAACCACAGAATGTCAGACCTACAAGGAACCTTAGAGACCTTCTATTGCAATTCTCCAAGTTTGCAGATGAGAAAACTGAAGGGGACTAACTAAATGCACAAGGTCACACAGCAAGTTAATGGTAGGGCCAGAATTAGAACCCCGGTCCCACCTCCTAATTCCCAATCCAGTGCTCTTTCCCCAGTCCATGCTACTTCTCAAGAGTTATACACAATGTGCTTCAGTTTTCCTGACTGCATAATGAAGAGGCTAGTACTCAGAGGTTTTTATGGGTCAGAAAAGCCCAAGATTCAGATGTCCTTCAACTCCCACCAGCCAAGGTTGCATTCCTGAGAGGCTGGAGGTACAAAATATCACTGAACTGCACCTTCACCCCATCCCTTGATGGTCCTCTCATGAGGAAGAGTAAGGCCCTGAACAGCATTTGGACTGCTGGGCAAGCCTGGGACAAAATGCAAAATGGGCCACTGTTATGCCCACATTTCTTCTGAGGAAGGATAGCAGATTCTTAAGCAAGAGACTGGAATGGGTTAGGGGAGGGAGGGAGGGAGGTGGGTGAGGAAAGAGATGGATGAATGCATCTCAGGGAGGTGAAGTTGAAAAGGTATATTTAGAGACAGAGAGGTGAAATTGTTTTTTAAATAACTCCTTCACCTGTTCCCCACTCCCAACGCCCAGGCTAGGTGTCAAGAGTTGTCCTGCCTTAAAGTTAAAATAACTTTATAACTTACAAAGTTTGCTTATATTTTTTTAAATTTATGTGCTATGAACATAATCAAATTCATTCAGATCTAAATATGAAATGGTTGAATTTCTAGCTACGAGGTCAGACTCCTGTATCCCGGGTCTCTTCGGATGGAAAAATCTTCCCTAGTTATAAATATTTATTAGTCTTGGTAAAAGCATTGAATTTTTAAATTCAATGAGAAATCCTAAATGGTGAAAGTGATTTTGAAAGTGACACTGATTTTTCTGAATACCAGCAATTGGAGGAGCTAGAATTATTACTGGTTGGAAGGTAGGAGAGAAGTGGGGCAGGGACTTGGTCTAATGGAAAGAACATCATACTCTTTGTCCAGAAACCTGGCTTTGAGTTTTGGCCCTGCCACTGACTCACTGTCAAAGACCCTGGGCCTTTCTCTCTCTCTCAACTTCGGTTTCTCTCTTTTGTAAAAACAAGAGGGTGATGCTGAGATGGTCTCTCAGGTCCCTTTCAGCTCTAACATTCTGAACTGGGATGCCATGAAAATGCTTTAATCCCTTCCTGTGTTGCCTATGGCACATCCCTGGCCTGGCTGCAGGCCTCATCATCCCAACTAGCCTATCCAATCCTAGAAATCAGGAATCTCATTTATTTCTCATGTCCCTATCTCCCAAAACCATCTAACACTTTGCTGGGCTCAAAGGGAATTGGACTAAAATGAATTGACCCTTAAAAGAGAGAGAGTTATGTACCATCAGGATAGTGTGAATATTGGGGAGAAAGGGGGAATATTTTCTACTTGGGACTGAAGGGGAAAACAAGTGGAGGATTGGTTTTTCAAAGCTACCTTCTCAGAACATCGAATGTCTGAGTTGGAATGTTAGAACATGGACAGAATATCAGTGCTAGAAGGGACCCTGAACATGGTTAGAGCTATGAGGGACGATGGAGTATAGACTGTTAAGGTGTAAAGGGACCTTAGAACATGGAATGCTAGAACATAAAACACAGAACATCAGAACCCAAATGTTAGAACATCAAACATCAGTGCTGGCAGGGACACCAAACACAGACTGTTAGAACTCAAGGGAACATTGAATATGAAATTGTCAAAGCTGGGAGGGACTTTAAACATGGAATATAAGAATACAGAACATAGAATGTCAAGCTGCTAGGGACCTTAGAATATAGAATATGAACCCTGGAAGGGACCTTAAATATGGAATGTAAAAACAGACTATAGAATATCAGAGCTGGATGGGACTTTCAAAATCATCTAGTTCAATTATCCCATGTTACAAATGAGGAACCTGAGGCCCAGGGAAGGAGTGGAGAAGGAGAATGGGGTGTTGGTAAGGCACTCTAGGAAGGAGCTACAACACAAATTAAGTATGATGTAATGTAACTACACCATTAGTGCATACAAAAGATGCAAACTAATTTCATTGTGAGGGAAAAGCCATTACTAGCTGGAGACCTCATGGAGTTTTCCCTGGGGAAGGCAGTCTGGAGTTGGGCTCTAAAGGATGGCAAGGAGATAAAGAAGCTGAAGAATGCAGAAGGAGTTATAAGCGCTGGAACTAGAAACAGCCATGACATTGTGATAAAGTAGAAAGAATTTTGGGGTTTGGAGTCAGAAAGCCTTGGTCAGAATAGCAGCTCTTACTGGCTCCAACATGACTTTGGACAAGCTATTACACCTGCATCTCAGATTTCTCACCAGTAAAATGGAGGGGATGGTATAGATGATTATTTCTAAGGCTAAATGGTATGAAGCTAAGATTCAGTGACTGAGACTGGTTCTTGTGAGGACACCAATTTCCCCCTCAATCAAAGACACTGCTAATTACAGCATCCTCTAATATCCCACTGCATCTATTGATGCAGACTATCACCAATCCAAATAAATTCTACTGCAACATGCATTAGGAAAATAAAAACAATCCCACCCTCACACCGCCACCCATCTCCTGCCATCTCCTAAAACCTCAAGCTAGACACACCAAACTGCCTTAAGAGAGAAAACATGGACTTTTTCCCTCCTGATCTGCCCCGCAGCCCCCGGAAAGAAAGCATAGCCAGACAACAGATACTATTTTCTTTGCTGCCAAAATTAGGCTGTATAGTCTTCAACCTCAGGGAGAGGACTTTTTTCTAAACAATATGGGATGACAGTGCTGACTTCTAAGTCGCTACAGATTCTGAAAGTCCACAAGATCTTCAACAGCTATAAGAATCCCTCTCCACCATTGGTGCTATCCATGAGGACATCTCTGGGGACGAATTCATTAGCAGTGAGGAACTAGATTACTTCCTTGGTCTCGCAGAGACAGAACTGAAAGGGAACTCAGGGGCCTTCTAATCCAATCTCTTCATTTTACAAAGGGAGACACTCAAGATAAGAGTGGTAAAAGTGACTTATCTAAGGTCACACAGGCAGTAATTATCAGAGATAGAATTTGAACCCACATCTTGTGACTCCAGAACCTTTCCACTGTACCACAAATAAACATTCTTGTTCTCCTTTACAGCATCCTCCCATAGATGGAGATCTCAACATCATTGCTGTCTCAGTCAACCCAATCAGATCATTCAGGACTAAAAATACACTTTGAAGCATCTATTCAAATAAGCAGATCCTTATATATGGATGCAGCCTAAAGATTGGAGGAAGAGGGAGAGATGAGGCTTAAAATATTTACAACCCTTTAAATATTCTAGGACACAAAATCTGAAGGAGTTATAAGGTAGGAAGGTTAAGGCTGATAGGGCTAAAGGTCTTTGTGTATTGCTCTAGGCACAGGGGTATATTATCATTACCACACACATGAGTCTATTATTATACTCTTCCTGAAGCAATAGCTTTCCTTCCTAAAATGAGTAGGATGCCAAGATTGCTAGGCCTCCGTCACTTAATGCTTCTGTTTCCTGCTGATTTGTGTATCCTGGCTCTCTTGGCACAAGCAGGAGCCCAGGGAAGCAGGGAGCCATCTGCTTGTCTAGGGTGTTGTAATGAATTGACCCCAGTCCTCAAATATTATGGCTCTAAAGGATAGATCCTAGCCTTTGTGAGATGGAATATGCTTTAGACTTTTCCCAGAGCCCTATTTCACCTACTGTTTCACCTCAACTTCACAACTACTTTTGGGGAGATAACTAGCTGATACTCTTTCCATTTTATGGATGAGGACAGTCAAAGCCCAGAGATATGAAGTAACTTGCATAGCATCCCTCTTCAAATTGATGACAGAGCTGGAACTCTGCAGTCTTCTGACTCTGAGCAAAGGAATTCTTTCCACTTTCCATCTTTCCATCACAAAGCCAATCTTCTTTAAATATGGTCTCAGAAAGTACTTCTATCTTTATTGCCAAATAGAGTCCTGGAACCTTGAAGCTGGAAGGGACCTTGGAGTCTAATCCAACTTCTTCATTTTATGGAAGAGGAAACTGAGACCCAGGGAGAGGAAGTGACTTCCCCAAACAAGGTCACATAGTAAATTAGGCTTTCTAAGCTAGCTACATAATTCTGTCTGCATGGTCAAAGAGAAGAAATTTGTATTTATTATGGAAAGATAAAGTCAAAGCTATCAGAGATTGGTGTAGAGCCAAGATCAGAGATGTTGGTTCATTTTTAAGGTACTTACTCTAGCACTGACAGTCATAGTCATGTGACCTTTCTTTGGTATTGACTAATATATGGGTAGCTTGCTCAGTAATCAACACACACTGCTAATAAGGTAAAACTTGTGGGTTTGATCTCATGTGGGTCAGCTAATTTCCTCCATATTTGTGGGCATCAATGGGCACAATGCTAGGCATGCCTCCCTCCTGCAAACATCTGTCCTTCCTTCCAATGGGAACTGAGATCCAGAGTCTACTTGGTTCAATTTTACCCATACCTATTACTGAAAAAATGGCTTAAAGAAAGTACCCTAGTGATGAGGCTAGGATATTGTTAAGCTTTAGATTTAGTCTTAACAGAAACTAAAACTCACCTCAGCTCTCTCATCTCTAATTGAAGTTTCTCTCCCCACAAATCCAAAAAATCTCCAAATAAGCAAAGACAGTCTTATCTAGCTCTTAACTCCACTCCTTCCCCAAAAAGCAATTTTTAAGCAAATATTTTCTCAACATCTTATTGTTTTTAAGCATGTTTATTTCATGTCTATCTATACTATGACTTCTAAATTATTCACATGTTCTTTTCCTAAGACAAGTGTTTAATCCCAGGGCAGTCCTTTTTTTTCTGATTGTCCACCTTAAGGAGTTTCTGAGACACCTCCCCTCCCCTCTAATCCTTACCTCACATCAACTTATGTTCAGTCTGGAAAACAAATTCACTAAAATAACACATTTGCCCAATCAAAGTACAATTAGGAAGGAAAAACTGTTAGGAGGGAAATATGTGGCAAAATCAGATCTATGGGATTTTGGATTATTCTTTTCAACTCTTCATTGATTAGCATAGGTAATTACAAGTAGATCCTAATTAGTTTGTGAGCTTCTAGAGGGTAACTCAGGGATCTTATTGTGTACACAGTGGTGTCAAACTCAAGTGGAAATGAATGCTGTGTTTCATTTTTATTTATTTTGTTAAATATTTCCCAAATACATTTTTAATCTGGTTTTTTCCAGTTTGTGGCCAGGAGTTTGATACTTCTAGTGTATAGGATCTGATGAACAAGTTTGTTTTCAATAAGGTGGTCCCTTCCAACTCCAGGGTTCCATATACTACATCTAACATCTTATGTTCAAAGGTCTCTTTCCTGCTCTGACCATTATTTTTGTCTGCTCTCACTTCTTTAAAATCCCATTCTACTCTAACATTCTATATTGTAGGGCCTCTTCCAGCTCTGATACTCTGCCCATTCTCAGGCCCCTTTCCAATCTGACATTCTGTGGTACTAGACATGTTTGGTCAATGTTGATGACAATGGTAATGGAGACGTGATGGTGAGGGTGATAGTGAGGTGATGATGATGACTCATGCATTGGGAGGTGGGCTCATTGGTGGCTACAAATCAAAACTCATGCATGACAACTACCTGTTGTGCAGGTGGAGCTACAAGGCTCGTGGGAAGAGAGCTTCCACCTGTACATGTCAGCAGGACTCACACCTTGCTTCCTGGACTTGGGCCTGGTCCTAGAAACAAAACCAACCAGAAATTGACGAGGAAAAACTCCAGCCTGTCCCACAGAACCCTCCAGCTGATTCTGGGGCTTGGATTTTGGCAGTGTGTTGTAGAAAGGGGTTAGTTTGGGCTTCTTTGGGGGTTTTTTCAGTGTGTGGTTTTGTTTTATTTTGTTTTGTTTTTTAATAACATACCTGTCCTGATTCCCCCAGTAGAATCCCCAGCTTGATTAGAGTTAGTGCATCCACTCTCTAGAAATAGAGAGAATGGGATAAAAGCGCCCACAAGGAGAAATATTTCAAAATGGAACAAAAATCTGCATGTTTGATTTTTGATGTTGGGTTGTTTCCCAGCTCAGAATCTCAACCTGAGCATCTTAGGTATTAAAGACATAATATCACCTTCCAGAAGAGGACATGAAGAGTCCAGAGCTCAGGGGTCCTCTTAGACACTCTGCTCAGCTCGATGATCCCTACAAAAGTGTAAGCTTTGGGACTGCAAGCTTCTCAAACCCTGACTCTTTTCCTTTTTGCTGAGCTGGGGTGGTAAACTATAGGCCTTTGGGGCTACAGAAAAGGCATCCCTAGGCTGAAAACATCTGAGTCCTTGCTGCTTCCCCCTCCTCAGCTGGAGATGCTTAATTGAATGGTGGACACCAGCCACTTGGCCAGCAAAGCCTCATAAAAGTCAGCTGTGAGTACCGCAGCCCCAGCTCTCTGCACTGCCAAGTCTCCTCTTGACTCCCCCGTTCACATTTCAGCTCAGGTCTGGGTCTATACACACAAACTGGCTTTTTGTAGTTGTTTTTTAAAAGTAAAGTACTGAAGGATTATAATTATATGGAAGTAGTAGAGCTGGAAGGGACCTTAGAACACAAAATGTTCATGCAAGAAGTGATCTCAGAACATAGAATACTAAAACATAGAATCTCAGACCTGGAATGAAACTAAAGGACCACCTAATCCACCCCCTTCATTTTACAGATGGGGAAAGTGAGGTCCAGAGAAAGGGCTTCTTTTTCTTATAACAGTATGGTATAATGTAAAGGTCACTGAACTTAGATTTAGAAGACAGATTCAAGTCCTAAGTTTCCTTACTGGCCACATGACCACTTTGGGAAAGGTAGAAATTCCCCCACAGATTTGTTGTGATGAAAGTTCTTTGTGAACTACTTTGTTCAAAGGCAAATACCTAGTGGTAGACTTAGGACCAGATTCACTGCTCTTTTTGTTGCATTCATTGCAATGTTCAATCCAGCAACTTAGGTTGAAAAGTACCAGTTGCTAAGTGTGAGTCTTGACTCATCCTTTTAAAAAAAAATACTGTTGGATTAAATCTAGCCTTACTATGTGTATTCATCTCCTTATTCTGGTTTTGAAATACAAACACAATCTAAAAGTTCAATTTAGAAACTAAATTTGTGCTTTATACCAATAGCAGCAAACCACTCTAACTTTTGGGTTTCACTCCTGAATAAGTTAGGATGTTCTGGGAAAGCAGAGGAGGTGTTAGCCAGACCTCAGGGAAAGTTCTTTCCTGACTTACCCCAAGCTCTGCTCATTCAAGGAGAAGTATGGTGAGGATCCTATCTAATGGGTCTGACATTTTAAGCCATGAACCATATTCTCATCATATATTGCCATGAAACCTAAGCTAAAAGTCGACTTGGGTTCATGTCAGTTTAATATGGCCCAGGTTATTAACAGATTCCGTAACCAGTGTGGTATAATGTAAAGGGCATCAAACTTGAATTCAGAAGACATGAATTCAAGTTCTGATTTTCCTTACTGGCCACATGACTACTTTGGGAAGGGTAGAATTTCCCCCACAGGTTTGTTGTGATGAAAGTTGTTGGCGAACTAAAGTTCTACAGAATAGTAAGTATTATTAACCAGCATCATGTTTAGGCAGCTCTTGTCAACCAAAGCCATCTGGGGTTTGAAATGGGAACTCCTATTCAGATTTCATAAGCAAGTGTGAATCATACTCATCTTCCATTTTCCAGAGGAGTCCCGCCCTCATGATAACATGGGGCCTTAATTATCCCCACAAATAGGACTCTAATTAATGAATTTGTTCAGTCGTTCCCTATGTACTGGGGAGAGCCCCGGTTCTGTATTTTAGTCAGAGGTAGAAAAGAGGGAGAAGAAAAAGAAGAAAGATAGAGGAGAGGAGAAAGAAAAGTATGAAGTAGGGAGGAAAAAGGAAGAGAGGAATGAAAAAACAGGAGAGGCAAAAGGAAGTTCATAGGAAAGAGAAAAAATGAGACAAGAGGAAGAAGAAGAGGAGAGGAGAGGCAGGAGAAAGGAAAGAACAGAAGAGGAGAGAGTGGGAGGAAAAGAGTGATATGATCAGCCCACACATTTTACAGATAAGGAATCCCAGAGAGCAATTTGACTTGTCCTAGATCACATAGGCTGTAAGCTGGCAACGGTGATGTTTCAACCTAGGTCCTCTGACTCCAAATCAGTACTCTGTCCATTGTACCAAGCTACTTCATTTGAAAAAACACGTAACTGCAAATAGTGTCTAGAGTTCTGGTTTTCCCCCAATCTAGGAGAAATTAAACGAGCTACACCCCTCCAGAGTAAGGAAATGCTGCCATCTTTATCTAGTTACATTTTCCTAGTGGTTATGTGTGACTACGCTCAGTCCAGCACAATGACTAATACTTGATTTTGGGGGGAGGTTAAAAATGCTATTCAAAACTTGTTCTTGATTTTTCAGAAACAAAAGGTATTTTCATGAGTAACTGCCTACGCATCATTTCTACTGCATCACTTTCAGTCTCTTTGCAGGGAAAAGCATCTCATCTATTTGCACAACAATGCCAACAGGTTTGCTTCTTAGAAATCCTCTGAGGTACAAACTCGGCAAGAAGCACCCAGGAAAATGAGCGTGTGAGGACCTACCAATTGGGCTAGGGCAGCCGAAGGCTGCAACAGATAATTCTGCACCCTGAGTGTAATCATGTCTTAACCGCTGTTAAGGTGTGATGTTTGAAAATCTTATGTCACAGTACTGAGGCCTCCTGCTCAGCTGGTTCAAGCCCAGTGAGGTAGGCAGAGAAACAGAGACAAAGTGAGATAGAGAAAGAGAGACAGAGACAGAGAGATAGGAGCAGGGAGCCAGATCAAATGTTCTCTCTCCATGTTCCTTAATCTGAGATGACCTGGTAGTGGAACTAGAGCTGGTCAAGGTGGCTCTATCTTGCGAAGCCTTGGCAGGGGAGGGAGGGAGGGGAGACTGTTTCTAGGCAGGGGAAGCTCTAAGATGCCAGTGTCCAAGGATGAGCCCCAGAAGGTCTGTTTTTCAGGGTTGGTTTTGTGGTTTAGTTTTTTTGTGATTGTTGTTTTCAATTCCCAAGGCTTAAAAAAAGGACACCATTTGTTTTGAACATTTGATTCCAATGGCCCCTCCCTTAACTGTTTGTAGCAGTTACATAGAAGAATGGAAATAGCATTTCTTTTCATGTTGTTTCTCAACCTCCAAAGCCCCGCTCTGACTTTACCTTTCAACCGGGCAGACATCATTTCCTGTGTTTAGAACTGAGGGGAGACGTGGCTATTTTAGCCTGCTCACTTTTCAGCTCACTGCACCAGGGGCTTTATCTCTCCCAAACATCTTAGCCTCTGTGCCCGCCTCATCGCCTGATGGCTCCTTGGCCCAGGGGAAGAGCTCTAAATCTGGCACCACCAGCAAAGACGGGACACACTGCCTTTCTCTGAGGTTCACCCAGAACAAACAAGCTCCTCTCTGCCCCACCACTATGCACACACACAAATCAGAGACTCTTTCTGGGTGGCATCCTAAACAAATTACAGAAGTAGTCCCAGCTATGAGCCTTAAAGAATCCCAGTAGGAAGCGGAGCTCCTTGGAAAGTGGGGTCACAGGAAGCAATGGGTTCAGAGGGAAGATGAGATCAGTTTTACTGAGGTGCTTCCCATGACTTCACACCCTTCCCTGGCCACTCTTCCTCTGTATGTAAACTTTCTAAGGATGGAGACAATCAATCTCTCTTTTGCATCTCTATTCTGAGTTTAACACGGTACCTGATAATAACATTTGATAAATGCTTTCCATTCATTCATTCACTCATTCATTCATTCATTCATTTACTTGTTTACTCATTCATTCAGAATTAAAATGCATACTCCAGGGAAAAAAATCCAGATTTGTTTTATAGAATCCTCACATTCTTAGAACTCAAAGGGACTTTTGATTATTCAATCCAACTCTCTCATAACCTATATGAGGAAACTGAAGTCCAGAGAGGGGAGGGGACTTGGCCAAGGTCACACAGCAAAGTAGGACTGAAATTTAGGTCACTTGATTTCCAAGTCAGTTCCCTTTCAGCATACTAGGCCGTCTTTCTGGAAGGGGGCTTCAGGTTCAATCCCTTACCACGAAATAGTTACATATCCACTACTCCAGAAAGATGTGCTAGAATCTCAATTTAAATTAGACAAATAGTCTCTAACATCTGACTATCAGAAAATCAACCCTCTCCAGAATTCCCTGAGACCTGCCTTGGGACCTAGAAGTCATTCTTTGTCCATATCCCCTCCCAAGTACCTTAGAGCTCAGAGGGTGGTCTTTAAATGAACCAAGGCATTTGGTCCCCTCTTGTCCTGCACTGGCTTATAAATAACTGCGATGTCTTATCATCTGGAAACATTTAGGCTCTGGACCACATGGAAGAGCAGACATAACTATTATTCTACTTTGTCATCTGAGTACAAACAGCAGTAAGCTATTAAAGAACCTCTATCAGAGGAAAAGAGAGAGAGAGACAGAGACACAGAGACAGAGAAACAGAGACAAAGAGAGATGGAAAAAGAAAGAAAAGAGAGACAGAGAGATAGGAGCAGGGACACAGATCAAATGTTCTCTCTTCATGTTCCTTAGCCTGAGATGACCTGGTAGTGGAACTAGAGCCAGTCAAGGGGGCTCTATTTTGCAAAGCTTTGGCAGGGGAGGGAGGGAGGGTAGTATAAGAACAATCTTTTCCCTTTGGCAAGAATTGTCTCTTGTTTTGGCTGCCTAGTGTCAAAGCAAGGTCTTCTTCATCATCCACCCAAAAAAAACCAGGAGACCATGCAATCAAGGTCCCTTCAGCCTTCTAGACCTGCATTTCCCCGAAGTCCTGAGGACTGGGGAAAATAGAAAATCTCCCAGAATAAACATCCTTGCCACCTAATCCTCTGAGGAGTTGAAGGGTGAGGAGACAAGCGACTTCCCTGAGAGCTTTGGTCCTGTGGATGTTGCCAGGGGACAGAGCAGTCCCAGAGATGGCCACAACCCAGCCACATGCCATGCAAGTCACACTTTGGAGACAGGGTCTATCCCACCCTGTCCTGCCTGCAGAAGAAATCATCCATCACGAACATATCAGAAACACTCTCTGGGGGCAGACTCTATTCTGTTAAGGGGGAATTTGTTTGAAGGTCTTAGTTTTCCTTCTTTATATTGATTCAAGAGTAGGAAGTCCCCAAACACCCTTCCAAACAGATTTTCTTGATATGGATGTATCTGTTAACCAGATAAAGTTTTCTAAAACTTTTTTGTGCCTAAAAATTATCACCAGTCCCTCTTCCATTCTCAAATCTGGGGTGGTCAAAGACAGTACCAGAATCGCAGGATCAGAACTGAATTGGGGGCAGCTAGGTGGCACAATGAATAGAGCATTGGCCCTGGAGTCAGGAGGACCTGAGTTCAAATTCAGCTTCAGACACTTGACACTTACTAGCTGTGTGACCCAGGACAAGTCACTTAACCCGCATTGCCTCATAAAAGGAAAAGAACAGGATGGAAGCTCAGGGGTCAACTAGCCCAGGCTATGCCTCAGTCAGGATCTCCCCGCAGCATTTCCAACAACTAGATATCCAGTCTTTGTTGGAAGATTACTAGTGAGGGGCAAAGCGCTGCTTCCTGATTTCATTCATCCCAGTGTGGAATGGCTCTAGTTATTAGGAAGTTTTTCCTTACGTCAGACCTAAATCTGCCTCTACATTTTCATTTCACTGCTCCTAACTGTACCCTCTGGAACCAAGTCTGAACCTTCTTTCACATTATTGCCTTTCAGATACCAGAAATGGCTATCATTCTTCCCTCTGTCTCTAGGTTTTAACACCCTCCCTCAGTTCCTTCAACTCATCATCGTATATCATAACCTTGGAGAAGCTAAGTGGGGTAGTAGAGTCACTTAACCTCTATCTGCCTCATTTAGGTGCTTTAATAAGTGCTTGTGTTTATTATTGAGAGAATTCCCCCCCTTTACCACTCTGGTTGCTTTCTTTTGGATGTTTTCCAACTTGTCAATGACCTTTTAAGTCCAAATTATGTGATTTATTTTATTATTAACCTCTTGAAGGATCTGTAAGGCTACCAAATATCCTGTAAAATTACAACTTAAAGAGACTGGACTGCTCTTTTTAGCTCAACTCTACAAATTCAGGAAAGAGAAGGAATTACTTGAGAGGCTGAAGGTTTAGCACATAGGAAATGTTCCATGTTTGTTGAACGTCCTCATGAGCACCTCTGATGTAACCACTCTTTCAAAAAACTAAAAAGCAAAACCCACCAAACCCTGTTATTCCCTTCATAATTTTATCTTCCCACGCATTAAGGAGTTAGTCCAGTTTGGTGGTCACTGTAAATTTTATCACCATCACCATTCCCACCATACACACACAAACATCCCAAGATAAAGGAATTTTCCATCAAGAACAAGGAGCAGTCTTGAGGATAGCACAGTACATTGTAGCAGAAAGCAAAATTGCCCAGATAGAAACTTGGGGAGCCTCCCCTTCTCTGCCTCCCCTTGGGCTTTATGTCAGTTCTGACAATGGAACTGAATGGGGGAAAAAACCAAGCAGAACATCAGTAACTTTGTCCTGAAGCTTATTGTCTTGAGAAAGGTCAATCTGTTTGCATTGTGATCTGAAAGGCCCTTGGTCACCCCTCTGGGACAAGGTCTCAGAGTCAGAGACTGCGATCCTGACATGAGTAATCCTCTTAAATAAGTAATGATTTCAATGTAGAATGGGGTAGGAAGCAAAATGAGTTGTAATCCTTGCACTCCTCCTTGTAGAACAACCTGAACATCCAATATTGCTACTTGAAACACTCACTGAGTGAGCACCTGTTTAAAATGCCCTTTAAAACTGACTCCCACCTACCTGCCTTTCCAGACTTCTTTCATTTTCCTTTTGATCACTCAAGTTGACAACCATTGCACCACACTCACCCCCTCACTCTCCCAGTTGCTGTTTCTATCTCCATAACATCTCTCCCATCAGCCTTCCCTTCTCTCCATTCACATAGCCACCATCCTACCTCAGCCCTCATCATCTCTCTCTGACTATTGTAATAGCCTCCTATTTCATCAAGCCTCAGAGACCTAGACCCATGGGAACTCAGAGCCCATCAAGTCTAAGCCCTTTGCTTTACATTCTAGGAAACTGAGGCCCCCAGGGAAGTTAAGTGACTTGCTCAAGGTCACACAGGTAGTAAGCATGAGGGACATGATGTGAACATGGGTCCTTTGACTGCAAATCCAGCATTCTTTCCATTGTACCATCCTGCCTCCCTCTGTATCACTATAGAGTCTCCCCACTAGAATCCAACCCACATAGAGCCACCAAAGCAATGTTCCCAAAGTCCAGGTTTGACTATTTCATCCTACTTAATCCCACCATTTTATCTCTAGAACCTCCCTATTACCTCTAGATCAAATATCAACTCTTCTGTTTGGCATTCTGGCCCTTTCCTACTTTTCCATTCTTCTTCCCCATTCTCTACAGTCCAGTTATCCTGGACTACTCGGCATTACAGACAGACAGAGAGAGAGAGAGAGAGGTCCATCTCCCATCTCTGGCTGTTCCCCAGGCCTTGAAATCTGTTTCCCCCTCACCTCTGCTTCTTTGCTTAGCTGGTTCCCTTCAGTTCCCCGGTCAAGCCTGACCTTCTACATGAAGCCTTTCCTGATTCGTCAGCTTCTTTTTGTCTTTGTCGTTTTTCGGTCATGTCCAACTCTTCATGACCCCATTTGGGGTTTTCTTGGCAAAGATACTGGAATAATTTGCCATTTCCTTCTCTAGCTCATTTTACTCATGAGGAAACTGAGATAAAGAGGGTTAAATGACTTGCCCAGGGTCACACAGATAGTGTCTGTGGCCAAATTTGAACTCAGGTCTTCCTGACTCTAGGCCCAGAACTCTATCCACTGGGCCCCCTAGCTGCCTCTGCCTGGCACACCGTAGGTGCCTAATAAATACTTTTTGATTGATTCTCATCAAGCTGGTGTGCTAGCCCTTCTCATTATAAAACATAAAATTTCTCATCATTATGCCTTTGCACAGATGGCCTGCCATATCTCTTAAAATCCTTCAAATCCTTCAACAATGAAGTTCCACCTCCTACAGTAAGTCTGTTCTGCTTACCCCCAGTTGTTAGTACTCGTTCCCTCTTGGAATTACTTTGCATATACTTTGGATTTACTCATTTGTATACATACTCAATAGAAGGTAATCCCCTTGAGTCCAGAGATTATTTTGTCTTTGTCTGTCTTTGTTTCCCTAACACCTGGTGCTTTAATAAACATGTATGATTCTGTTCTCTAGCATTTTCCCAAATGAAACTTTATCATTAGAGTTCACCACTCCCCTGCACTTGACCAAAAATGCAAAATGAAAAGCCACCAAAATCCTCTCTCAAAACTGATATAATATTGGTAGATTGTCACCCAAAACCCACTGTCCATCACAACTACTGGTCTATGCCCCCTCTTTTCTCGTGCTAAACCTAGCAACAAGAAACATTATTAAGTCTGGGGCATGTTCATCTATTGTCCCAGGCAAAGATGCTGACAATAGCATCGACATTTTCCACATCAGTCCAGGCCTAGTTCAAGGAGCACATCCTGCTGATCTCTACACCAGAAACAATCTCCTCCTCTTGCACCCTCCCACACTCATGGTCCTCTTCAAGAACAAAGGACTGACAATAAGAACCACACGCAGCTTTATAGGGTAGGTGTTGGTAGATATGCCTTAGATTCCCCTAGTAGAAAATCTGCTCAAGAATATCATTTCCAGTCAAGATCAGCAAGGAGCAAGGTACTCAATGATGGTTGACTTGGCTGAATTTGAATTTTCTCCATTAAGAGGAATTGATTTTTACTCACTCATCCACACCCCATTGCTTGGGCTGTATAAGGCCTTCTATAAGCACTTCCCTTATTAGATTATGTTCAATTTACTCTGAATATATCCCGTTTATACATCATTGTTTGCATGTTATTTCACCCATCAGACCATGAGTTCTTTGAGGATAGACACTGGGTTTTTTTGCCCTTTCTTTGTATCTCCAGAGCTTATCACATAGTAGGCACTTAGTAAATGTTTGTTGATGACCTGGATCTTGTTATGATTTTCTGTTCTTGGTCCCCTCTACTGAACCATCTTTGTCCTTATGCCTGGACCAGCAAAGTACACTAGTTCCAGCCTGTCTAGAGAACCAAACATAGGAACTAATTATAACTAGAACATACATAATACTTGAAGGTTTGTGAAGCACTTTATACATATCATCTCATCTGATCCTTACAATTAGCTTGGAGATAGGTACTATTATTACCTCCATTTTATAGATGAAGTAACTGAGGCATATGACTTCCTGGGGATCTTCACAGCTAGTATGTGAGGCCTGATTCAAATTCAAGTCTTTTAGACTCTAAAGACTGCATTTTATCTACTGTACCACTTATCTGCCTAAAATTGGAATTGCCTTGAATCCACTAGGAAGAGTCCAGGGAAGTCACCAAACCCCATCTGTCGAGTGCTTCCTGGTTCCCCGTTTCTGACCCAAACGTTTTTCTGGCCTCTCAGTCTCTTGATACAATTCTGATGGACCATAAAATTAATGCTGCTCTATTATAAAAATCTGTTTCCCTGGGGAAAGGGGTGGAATAGATAAAAAGTTGCAGAGATGCAGATTTTAGCTTACTAAAAAAACTTTCTAGTAATTAGAACTATATAAAAGTGAAATGGGATGCATTAAGAGGCTCTAAGTTGCATTTCCTTGGAGCTCTACAAATGGAACTTTAATGTCCTCTGGTCAGAGATGTTCTAGAAAATATTCCTGTTCATGTAAGATGCTGCTTAAGTCTCTTCTAGCTAATTATCATTATTATTACTAATTATTATAACATTTCTATACCACTTATTATATGCCAGTCACTGTAAGAGCTTGACAGATCTTAACTCATTTGATCTAAACAACCACCCTGCAAGATAGGTGCTTTTATTATTCCTATTCTGATCAACAGAGGAAAATGAGGCAAAGATTAAGTGACTTGCCCAAGTTCAAGCATTCTCTCTACTGCAGCACATAGCTACCTCTGATAAGCTCTGAGAATTCTGTGATCATGAGTACCTCTGTGATGTTAGAAGATAGGGGTTTGGTGGCACTCTGGAAAAAGATCTGGGAAATCTGCTTAGCACCGTTTGTCAAGGCTGACCAGAGTTACATGCCACAAAACAACAAGTTTACTCACTCACTTAGATGACCTTATTCAGGGGTTAATGACACAGTGGAAAGAAAAGTAGATTTAGAGTCAAAAGACCTGGTTTCAAATCCTGCTTTTCTACTTATTATTTATATGACCTTGGGCAAGTCCCTTAACCTTTCTAGGCTTTAATTTCCCCATCTGCAAATCAAGGAATGTGGACTTTTCATTCCTAACCTGGGACCTGATGCTCTACCTTACCTAACTCATCAACAGAATAAAAAGGAAAATAATATTAATTTTTAGACTCTTGATCTTGGGCTAGAAACTAGAAAAAAAAGAAGGCATCCTTTTTTAACGCCTTGCCCTATATTCCATGAAAAAGTATAAACAGCTCTGTCTCCCTCAATCTACCCACCTGGTGAACCAATAACATTTCCCTGCCAAATTTATACCTTGTAAGAATCTTCTGAAAAAGTTGTGGACCCTCAGTCAATGTGAAGAAAAGCCCGTGCTCCTCATCCCCCTATAGAGCACAGCCCTTAGGTGTCGAAAGCCGTAGGATATGGATGTGGGAAAAGCTCTCCTACCTTGCTTTATGTGTCCTGTTTCCCGGTGAACTAGGGAGAGTGGCACTGGCGTTGGGGAACGCTGTCTCTGAGGATGTATTGGCCATCCTATCGCTGGTCAGCTCCAAGTAGGTACCATTAAGCATGTAACCCTCCTCATTCTCCTCATAGTCCAAATAGAGGCTGTCCATGGGAGTGCTCCCGGGGTGATGTGGATCACCCTGAGCAAAAATGCTGTTCACTGTGACATTCAGGACAAATTCCTTCGAATCAGAGCTCTTGCCCAGAAGCTGGTCGGAGATGGCATTTTCTGAGAGGAACTCCTGGGAGGCAAAGTGGGCACCAGCATCTTGGTCCTCCTCTCCCGCACGAACCACCTGGGTAGTATTCGAATCTAATAATTAAAATAAAAGAGGGGAACAACATGGAAAGAACGCTGAATTAAAAAGTCAGGAACCCAGTTCTGCCACTCTCTAGCTGTGTGATCTTCACTTTCTCATCTGTGAAATAAGGGCACTGAACGAGGGGGTTTTTAAGGTCATTTCCAGCTCAAATATTCTGCTTATTCTGGCTGTGAATCAAGCCAAAGGGATCTTTATGCCAACATTAGACATGCTCAGACACCAGCATGAAGTGAGTGTTCTGGGGAAAGTCTAAAACGTTTTTGAACCCAAAAATCTTTTCCCTACCATAACTAAAAATGGATCACTGTAGATTGAGAGGCAGAGCAATATTGTGGAGAGAAGGTACTCGAGTCGGGGACACCTAGGTTCAAAGCCCTCTTCTTATATCTACCAGCTTCATGAGCATTGTAAGCTGCTTTACCTCTCTGGACCTCAGTTTCCTCTTCTGTGGGGATAATACCTGTAGTACCTACCTCATAGGGTTGTTGTAAGGTTCAGTGAAATAATATATATTAAAAATATTGGTTAAATATAGGTTATTATTATATATTCATTTGGTTTAAGCATTGCCTTCTTGCAGGATTGCCTTAGATCAAGTGCCCAGGGAAAGGGGAAAGGATAGGGGCTGAAGTATTAAAGGACTGGGTTCCTGGGTTGGGGTTAGGGTGGCTTAAAGTGGAGAAAAAAAGCATATAATAGGGATTCAGGGCTCCCCCTTTCTCATTTTTTACTGAGGACTGGTTCTCCTTCTACAAGAAGAGCCTAGCCAATGTGTAATACTAAATCTGGAGCCCTGGAGAACAGATGTCTCAATTAATGTTTTTACTGCACAAAGTTCAAGATTATTCCACCGGGCAGGGTCTCCCCTTTCAGGGAGCATCTGCCCCAGCTCCCATATGTAGGGTTGGCAAGTATAGAATGAAGAACTAGAATTCTACTTAACCACTCCTGATCAAAGTCATGTGCAAGAACTTTGCACTAAAGAGGACTGAAGAATGTTTTTAAGCACATAAGAACATAATAGGGGAAAATAGGAGACTTCTGACAGAAACCCCAGATATCCCCAAATGGGAGAGCACATCCAGTTACCCAGTGTGGCTATGGCCCTCACTCCAAATGAAAAGTAGGCCTACGTCAAAGGGTCATGGGGAGAAACCTTCCCTCCAAACCCTTCGTCAAGGAGAGAGAGCAGCAATGAACAAAGTCTATGGTCTGGCATCATTCAGAGTGGGCAAGGCACCTCTGCCCCAACTTCCCTTGCTAGCCCATTACCTCGGAAGGCCTTGCCCTTCAGTGGAGCCTCGCAATCCATGCCTCCTGCCCTCTCATACACCTCATTGGTCTCCTGGCCCTTGCTCAAGTTGAGATCCTCAGAGGGGCCCTGCTGGCCAAACAGCTGGTTCTCTAGATCTAGCCTCTCCTTAGATGATTTCCCATAGTAGCTGCCGTTGTGCTGGACAAAGCCCACCAGCCCATCGCCATCAAATTCCCGGCTCTCTGCACTCTCTGAAGCAGTTTCAGAGAAGGTATAGTAGACAGGCTGGATACTCTGGGGATGGGGTTTTCTGAGAAGCGTGTATTCAAAGGTAATTGAAGGACTTTTGCCATTTTGATTCCATACCTGAAAGAAAAGATAAATGACCTGTCAGTCATTCAGCACCTCTTTCTTAGGTCAGAGATCATAGAATGTCGGAGCTGGAAGGGGCTTTAGTACACGCAATGTTAGAACACAAAATGTTAGAACTGGGTAGAACCTTAGAAAACAAAATATTACAATGCAGTGTATTAGAGCTGGAAAGTACCTTAGAACATAAAATGCCAAAACTAAAAGATATTATCTTTATTCATTACACAGATAGGACCCTGAGAGGGGAAGTTGATCTATCTATCACAGAGCTCCCTATAAGTACTTTTTAACCAGGCAGCAAGTAAGGGAAAGGAGACAACTTAACTAGTCTAATTGAGGGTTAGATGAGGGAGAATTTAGGAACTACCCATTCTAAGCTTAGGGACTAACTGAGAGTACCAATCACCTGTGTCCTTCCAGTCTTTGTTTATCAAAGTATACTCAGAATATTTAAGTTTATTTGAAGGAAAAAAACTATTAGAATCTGGCTCTATCAAAATGTCATTAGGAATTCACAGCAATCTCTCTTAGTTAGTGCGATATTAAACATCAAGTTAGTGCAATACCCACTATTCACACCCATGCCCTGTGGGAAGCATAAGTGTGCTCTGACCATCAAAGATCAAATTCTCTTCCACGTAATTTTAGCATTCAGGTAATTCATAGGAATTCTAATTTTTTGTAACTGTCAAGCCATGCCGATGTACATGGTAAACAATGAACAACATATGAGGTTGACAACAAAAACTTATCCTGACCATGTTATCTTAATGATTTAGAACTAGAAGGAACTTTAATTAAAGAGCATTTAGTCCAATGACCTCATTTTACAAATGAGAAAACTGAGTGCCCAGAGTCATCCAGGTAATAAATGTCCTAGGCAGAATTTGCACCCAGGTTGTCTCATTCCAAATTCAGCTCTTTCAAGTGTTCTACCCTGAGAATACGTTCTTTTGTCATTGTGCCTGGAAAATTAGGAGCTCAGTGGACCTTTCTATATCCCTCCTGTGTCAAGGATTATGAAGCACCCTGCAAAGGATTTGATACAACATTCTCAATTCCCCTCTGCTCTACAACTCGAATGCCCAGAACTGAGGTCATGCAATGTTTGAGGAAGGGAAACCATGGAATCATTTCCTTGGGAGGTTTCTAAGGTCATATGGCAGCTACTTTCTTCATGGCTTAGGGTTAGAGGTGGGGTATGAGTTCAACAGATTCAAAATCTCTAACCTAAGGAATCTCTAAAGGGAAAAAAAAAGACACAAATGCCTTTGAGAACTTGCAGAAGTAATGAGCTGGGCATATCACCCACATTCAGGGACAGAAGAAAGTGGAATATAATTACACCCCGTTCCAGCCAACAGTACCATATACCCAAATTCATTCATCCTGCTCTCTGGTCTTTCCAACCTTTACCTAAACAAAGCATGGTGATATCATCTCATGCACCAATATCATCACTTCCTGTTTCTATGATATCACAAGGGTCAATATCAGTTCTTATTTCTGTGATATTACTTGTGCTAAGATTATTATCTCCTGTTTCCTGATTCTTTTGAGACAA
The DNA here is from genome assembly GCA_023548195.1 of Bettongia penicillata ogilbyi. NCBI lineage: Eukaryota > Metazoa > Chordata > Mammalia > Diprotodontia > Potoroidae > Bettongia > Bettongia penicillata. The sequence continues at coordinate 1,319,849 of JAJHZJ010000080.1, read as the reverse complement.
TAAAACTTCTCTGATATCCAACACTTCCCTCTGGCAGGATGCTTTACACATAGTAAGTTCCCAATTTTCTCTTGCTAAGCATACCATCACATTCAGACCCTGGTTGGTGGGACCCTGGGCTACGATGTATTCGATGCCAGTTTCATACACATCCATGGGCCGTCGGTACTTGACAATGGTGCCAGCGATGTTGAAGTTCTTTGGACTGTCTACTTTGTAGTTCCCATTAAAGAAATAGTAGCCAGCTTCATCAGCAAGAGCTAGAACAGCAAAGCACGTACAGGTCATTAGCCAGGAAGGAAGCCTTTACTTACTTAGCATTAAATGGGTATCCCTGAGCTGAGTTATTCTTTCAATGGACTATCCATGGCCAGAGTGGGGACAAGTCTGGAGGTATACCACTGGGAAGCCAGGCCACCAGCTTCTAAAGGTCTGACCTTGACTCTACCAGGAACTCTACATGTGAATTTGCACGTTGACTTCTGATTCTCAAATTCCCCATTTGTAAAATGGAGGGTCTAGACTCAGCGATCTCTAAGGCCCCTTTCTAGCTCTAAAGTTCTATGTTCTAAAGTCCTTTCCAGCACTAACCTTCTATGACTCAGGAGACTGCAGCTCCTTTCCCTTCCCCCTCCCCAACACCCCTCCCACTCTCCCACCCAGCTTCTAAAAATACTTCCAAGTTCAGGACTTTTGCCACGTGGGTGAGTCAAACCCTGTGTCCGTGGCAAGAGTCTAACCCAAGTCAGTGCATGCTCAGGAAATGCACTCCTGTTTTAATATCAGCCTAAAATAAACAACAAAGGACATGTCTAGACTATTGAAAATAACTGGCTTAAAGCCCATTGGGTGCTGCTATTTGGGCTGTCTTAATGGACGGTTTGAATCGCCACATGGTGATCAGCCATTGCTACAACCAATGAAACAGACCCCAAGTGCTTAATTCGTTGGCCAAAGAAAGAGGGGCACAGATTGAATCTACAGTTCCCCCCATTTCAATTACCCTCAGTTCTGGTAATTCCAGTTCTTCCAGTTACCATGCGACCATGGGCCAGTCCTTTCCCAAACTAATCCTCAGTTTGTGGGATAGGGAAGTAGATTAAAAGACTGACTTCAGATTTAGAGGACTGAGTTTGTATCCTCCCTCTCTTACTATCTAGAACCTTGAGCTAGTCATTTAAATTCACTAGATCCAAGTGTCTTCATCTATAAAGTAACAGTTGAAAACAATGATCTCTAGGGTCCTTTCTAATTATTTATTCTCTGAGCTTCAGTTTCCCCACTTGTAACATAAGAGTTGATCTAGCAGATCATTGCCTGAGGTCCCTTCCAACTTTGAAATTCTGTATCTTACGGTCCCTTCCAGTTCTGGCACCCTTTGTTCTATGACATCCATGATTCTCTTCCCACACGGAAACAAAAAGAAACAGCTTTTGGACCGCTGGTGACTACTCCCTGGCTCTGTGTACAGAGTGCCCCAAGTTTTCTCACTCTAGTCTGGGAAGGATTAAGTTCCATTGTCTGTGCTGAAAAGAAATGCTTTGTTAATCAGCAAGTTCTGATTGGGTGCCTGGTAGGTGCCTGAGCTAGGCTATTCCAAGGGATGAGTCGAAGACAACAGTATCCTTACGTAGTCCTTTTTTCAAAGAACTTCCAAAGATCTTCCTAACTCCAGCAAGGCTCTGAACTGGAGGCACACACAGACAGTGGGTGGGTTTGGTCTAGTACACTTCCATCTTCTGTTTGGCACCAAATACTTGAGATAGGCAGCTAGTGATAGCCCAGATCTCTGCAGACAGCCCACTCAAGCCCAAATGAGAGGAGAGAACCTGATTTTGTACTTGTAGATTCGGCTGAAAGCTTAAGTTTTCCAGATTTCCTAAAAGTTTCAAAGTGCCCAAATAAACCAGGTCCACATTTCTTTTCTTGAGGACTACGTGAGGAGTCCTATCTTCCTCATTACAAAGGAACTTATACAGACACTGGACAGTATCAGAATGCTAAAGTCGGAAAGGGCCCTTAATGGTAATCTAGTTAACTGCTTTCTTGTACACGAAGGAAACTGAGGCTCAGGGAGAAATGAGCTGGCCAATTATCACTCAGATGAGCTGGTAAGGTGACAAAGCAAAGATTCAAACCCAGATCTCTGGAGCCCTGGCAGGCTTTCCTTTACATTGCACTACCTCCCAAAGGCCAGGAGCTGTAGAAGACAAGGAGGCAGAATTATGACTTGGGTACACTTTGTCTTCCAAAACGTGTCCTTGAAAAGTTTATTCCAGGAACTGGAATGGCCTGCTAGAAAGTAGGAGTTTTGCTTCCAAAGCTCCTGATGCAATTCAAGGAGTGAAAGTCTGGTGCAGTTAATTTATTATCAGATGAACAAAGTGAGGTTTTAAAAAAAAAATCGAATTCTGAGTCAGAAAGAATCGTAGAGCAAGTTAAAGCCATACCCCACAGACCCCCAGCAAGAACTTGTCTGCCTGCAAAGGGTTAAACCTTCAGCCCAAATCCAAAACCCGTTTCCTGACAATAATGACCTTCCTTCCTGCGGCTTTCCTAATGCTCAGAGTCTTAACTTGGTATTTCCACGCGTCTGTTTCAAGTAAGAAAGCTCGGGAGGCAGCCCAGAGTACAGTCTGTTTCCTGGACTGTCCGTCCCTCCCACTGAAGAGGACAGAGTAACCGGCTTGGCTGAAGGCCACAGTTACACCAAGCTGCTTTCTCCAAAAGCCCTTGGCCAGGGCAGACTGTCCCTGGAGGGCAGTTTAGGGGAGAGCCCCAGAGGATGAGATCCTGCCCTGGACAACATTGTTCTGGGAAAGGGGGCAGCAGCCACAGAGTTTAGAACACTGCCCCATGCCTGGGCCTCTTGGGAGTAAGCCCAATTGGCTTTGAAGTGAATCCCTCCCCAGATCAGGACCCCACCCAGCCCTAAACCTCCCGCCTTTGAGGTGGTTTAGGGTCTGCTAAGTCTGGGAGAGTGGTCACAGCAGTGAACAGCTCTGTGTAGTACCCTGTCGGGGTCCACCTGCTTAAGAAGAACCATTCTGTGGCCACATGTGCCTAGCACAGTGTAATGCACAGAATAAGTACTTAAATATTTATTGGCTAACTGATTGAATGAAGAGAAGGAAAGGAAATACATATGCTGTTTAATCTTTCCACCAATCTGCTTTTGCTCCCCTTATCCAGAAACAAGGGAGAAAAGAATCTGAAATTATGGATCAGAAATTGTCACTGAATAAGACCGATGGACCAGCTAGCCCCGATGGCGTGCTGAAGACTACATTTGATGGCCTGGGGCTCCCTCTGTCACTTTTTATAGAATCAGAATCTTAGATTGAGGGGAGATATTGGGGTTCCTCTCATCCAGTCTGTCATCATCCACAGAAATCTCCTCTACAGCCTTCCTTTATAACACCTAGGCTCCGCTTGACCTCCAGTGACAGGGACCTTACTACTTCCAGAGACACAACCCATTCCACTTCCAGAAAGTTTTAATTGTTAGAAAGTTCTTCCTTTTACTGAGCCAAAATCTGTCTCCCTGTAACATTTATCCATTGGTTCTGGAACCACACTGAAGTCTGTTTCCTCTCCTACATTACCAGAAATTCCCTTTTTTTTTCCCTTCAGCTACAAATTTTGCCCACTGATAGCAGGCGGATGAAAGGACAAATACTACTAGGCCAGCCGCCAAAGCCATACACACCTAAGACGTCTGCCGACTTCTTCCGTTCTACAATCTGGATGTCTCGGGCGCCAGCTGGAATGTGTGTTACCAGGGAATAGCCTGTGGGGAAACTATACATTAATAACCAGGCAATGTTCTGGTCAGTTTAAAAAAAAAAAAGGAAAAAGGGCACTACCTCTGATTCTTTTCAAGATGCCCGGGTAAAGTGGAGGCAACCCATATGTTCGACTCTTGCCCACTCATATGTGACATGGTCATATTCTCTATCTTTTTACCTCAATGACCTGTCACCCCAACTTGACTGCACACATTGACAGTCTTATTTTTGTATCTTCTACCTCACTGGGTTCAGGGAAAGTCACATTTGTTGTTCAATTGTTTTCAATAGTGTTTGATTCTTTGTAACCTCATTTGAGTTTGTGGGTTGTTTTGGGGTTTTTTTGGTAGAAATACTAGAATGGTTTCCCATTTCCTTCTCCAGCTCATTTTATAGATGAGGAAACTGAGGCAAACAGGGTTAAGTGACTTGCCCTGGGTCACACAGCTAGTAAGTGTCAGAGGTCAGATTTGAATTCAGAAAATGACTCCAGGTCTGGTACTTTATCTACTGTGCCACCTAACAGCCCATCACATAGAAGGTGTTTATTGATGGATTGCTTGTTGTTATTAATAACAGACTCCTATTTCTATATAGCTTTACAGCCCTCCTTCACTCAAAACAAAGTCAAGTGCAAGTCAGGTCATCATTTCTCCGATGTCACTCTGATGTCATTCGAAAATGAAGGATAAACACAGACAGACAGAAAGATGAGGCAGGTGGTATTCAGTCATTTCAGGCATGCCTGACTCTTGGTGACCTTTCTTGATGGAGATATTGAAGTAATTTGCCAATGATTCTCTAGTGGCAAAAAAAAAAAAAAAAAAAACTTGCCCAAAGTTACACAGCTACAGAGATTCTGAGGCTGGATTTGAACTCTTGTCTTTCTTACTCAAAGCCCAGTGCTCTATCCATTACATCACCTAGCCGGCCAGGCAGATGGTATATAACTGGATTATTATGCCCATTTTACAGATAAAGAAACTGAGGCTCAAAGGCTTCCCCTTGTCACATGACTAAATGTTGACACCAGAATTTGAACTGCCTTAGGCGGCACTGCTCTTTCTATCACACTATGCTGACAAAGTATTGAATGACTGAGTAGATTTAATGAATGGCTATCATCATATTGGGGCATTTGGGTGAACCTCCTCATCTCAGGATTCTTGGACTCATCTCTAAGTCCTCCTGCTCTTTCTAGTTACTTCAATATTTATATGCCCAGGATATGTATTTGGGAATCTATTTATACAGAATTCCAACATTCTATCCTGTCTACAAATAGTCTAGAAATTGTCCTTTCTCTCAAAATGGAATTCTTGACCTGTTCCACTTTTTAGTTTTATGAAATTTCCTGTTTTCATATCCTAAGCTGGGGGAGAGGGGCAGCAGTAGAAAAAAGCAGAAGCAGCTGGCTCCCAGTCCTGGCTGTGCTATTTGTAACCCCAGTGACCTTGAACGAGTCATTTAATCTCTGTGAGCTTCAGTTTCCCCGCCCACAAAAAAAGGGTATTGGATGAGACGACCCCTAAAGTTCCTTCCTGCTTGAAATCTCTAATCCTATGAACTTGATCAAGATCATCTTGGTGAATTAACTGAAAAATCCATTGCTTTTCATACTCTGTCAAACAGTAATAACACAGTACAAGAGGGCATATAAGCTCTCTTGATGGCCAAGGAACTTTGTTTTCACCTTCATCGCCCTTGGTTTCTGGGATTTTTCCAGTTTCAAACTCTTTAATTGACTGATTTAATTGACTGCTCTTGAATCAGTCTCCCACTCAAGGGGCTCTAGACCAAAGATTCCCTAGGGAAACTTCCCTCAGCATGGTACACTGTGGCCATATGCATGGACTCACCATAGCACCCTCTTTTGAAAATGCCCTCTTTTGAGTAAAATGCTTTCAGAAAAACCCAGAAAGACATTATGTGAACTGATGCAAAGCAAAGTCAACAAAACCAGGAGAACATTGTACACAGTGACAGCAACATTGTGCAATGATCAACTATGAAGGACTTGGCTATTTTCAAAGATTCAAGATAATAAATTCTGAAGGACCTATGACAAAAAATGCTATCCATCTCCAGAGAAAGAGCTGATAGAATCTGTGTGCAAATTGAAGCACACTGTTATTTTACTTTCTTTATTTTTCTTTGGGTTTTTTTACTGTTTTCTTTCACAACATAACTAATAAGGAAATATGTTTTGCATGACTGCACATGTATAACCTTTATCAAATTGCCTTCTTTATGAGGGAGGAGGGTGGGAAGCAGTAGAGATTTTGGAACTCAAGATTGTAAAAAACACAGGTTAAAAATTGTTTTTACTTGTAAATTGAAAAAATAAAATATTAAATTTTTTTAAAAAGAAAATGTCATAAGAGCTTGTGTGACCACATTATCTCTATTGTGCCCTTCATCAATACACATGCATGCTTACATGCAGATCCTACTGGACAGAAAACAAAACAGAGACTTGATTACAGTTTACTATGCTATTACTCCTGAGCTTTCCCCACAGCTAGGATTTTAATTACTCCCCAATAAAGCCTTTGTTCCAACCAGACCAACCTCTCCCTATTCTCTGCAACATGCCTGCCTGATTTATTCCAATCTTAGTGCCTTCACAGTGTCCCCCTTGCCTGAAATGATCTGAATTCTTTTTTTGTTTTGTTTTTATTTTGAACTGAACCCATGATTTCATTGCTATAGGAAACTCTTGGATGAGGAATGTCCCTCTACCAAAGCAGACCAGCACCTATATTGTAACTCATCATCTTAGAGAGTTGCTCAACACAATGACAGGCTAAGCAACTTGTCCAGCATCATCCTGCCAGTATATGTCAGAGGTGGGATCTGAACCCAGTTCTTCCCAAGTTCAAGACTCCCTCTTCATTCATTACACCACACTATCTCTCTCAATCTTGTTATCCCAGAAGAATCAACATTGGGCATTTGATCCAAAGGGAAATGGAGAAATACACAGTGGGCATAAGTATGTCATAGCATGTTACCAGCAATAATTTGTGTGTAAGATGCAATGTATCATAAGTGATGACTGGAAAAGAAGGGGGACTATTCATGGAAAAAGGGTTAGGGATGACAGTTGCCTTCCCAGGTATCCACAAAATGTTAAAGTGCCAGAAGACATCCAGTGTGTTGAATGAATTTATACTAAGGAAGTATGGAAAGATCTGGATAAGAGGTTGAGATCTGTAAAGAGAAGACCACTGAGATCCCAGATCCACCAAAGATTTGAAGTGCTATCATGATCATTGTTATTTATTATCACTAATTATTATTATTGGATCTGAAGCTTCCATGTTTCCCTGTTCCCCTTCCTCTTTCCCTATAGCAAAGATGATAGCCAAATGAGCTTACTTACCCAAGTGGGCATTCCCTTTCCTGTAATTCCCTGTCACGTGTGTGCAGCTGCTGCCATCACCCTGACAAACCCCACACTTGTCCAGAGTGTGGGTAGAGAAGAGGACCCCATCACATCCAATAGGCTGGAAAAAGTTACAGAAAAGAGCATTGATGTGCAGGCCCAGAGGTGGGATCAGGGCTAATTTCCTGAATGTTACTGACAGTATTTTTGCTATAATGTTTAACAACCTCACATTTTCCAGACACGCAAACCCCTCGGAAGTCGATGAATTTGCAGGAAGTCCCATCACGAGCTGGTACCATCAGCTGCCGTTGACCATCCACAGTTGTACAATGCAAGTCACAGGGCTTGCTTGAGATGTGCACATAGTCATCTGGTGGGAAAAGGGAGCAAGAAAGACACTCACAGGATCAGTGGGAAGAGCATGTCCATCAGTAGCAATGTATAACATTGGGAGAGGGAGCAAGGAGAACAGGAGAGAGAAAGAAGCTTCCCCAGAGAGGTCAATGGCCCTTGCAGGACCTCCAAAGGACCACAGTCCATGGGGCTCCAGCTCCAGGGACATCAGCCGCCTCTACTAGGTAACATTTTCCTTGAGAGAGAGAATCAGGAGGACAGGGGATAGGGGTAGATAGAAGGACAAACCAAACAGACAGAATCACACTCAGTGGTCTTCTTGGTGAATTACCTATGGTTTCAGATCCCAAGCTGAATTCCCCACCTTCCACACCCCAAACACACACCCAAAGAACACACTTAAGTCATCACATTGAATAGCCTGTCCCCTACTTTACAACTTACAAAGTACTTCCATATCCACTACGTTATTTAACCCTCACAACAGCCCCATGCCTTCCAAGAATTAGACATGACAGGGTTAGACACCCTTCTCCATTTTACAAATGAAGGAACTGAGGCCCAGTAAGGAGAAATGACTTGCCCATGGTCATGCAACTATTAAGTGGCAGAGCAAGGATTAGAACCCATATCTCCAGGCTCATTATCCAATGAGCCACCACTATGGACTACCCACCTCTACATTCATCCTTCTGTCGGTCACTATATATTCAGGAAAATTACTTTAATATCAGCCCAAGTAACACATAACAAGGAAGGAAAATCACCTTCCCTAAAAACATAAAAAGCACTAATCATCATAGTATGAATTCCAAAACCAAATCTAGTTTAATTACAACCCTTTTCCTTCTATTTTCCATTCCTCTGGGTCCCTTCTCTGAATTCTACATCAACTGGCACAGGCAACTGAGAGTTGGGAAGCAGCATTATTAAAACAGATGTAAGGCTCAATGACGGGATGGCACTGGACAGGAATTCAGGAAACTTAGGCTTTGAATCGGAATCTGCCACTAACTCTGTTGCAGGGCCCTGGGCAAAACCCTTGAGTGTCTGGGCATCAGCTCCTTCATCATAAAGTAGAAGTCATAGATCATAGGAGTCCTTGCTAGAGTTAGCAAGGATGTCAAAGGCTATCTGGGGTCCATGAATTTGGAGATCTTTAAATATTTTGATAACTAATTTTCAATATAATTGGATTTTTTTGTAATTCTATGGATTTTATATATTTAAAAACATTTTCCTGAGAAGGAATCTATAGGCTTCACCAGAATGACACCAGGGTCTATGACACCAAAACAAATAAGGGTCTCTATTCTAATCTGACCCCTTCATTTTACCGATGGGAAATCTGAGGCTCAAGAGGTGTCTTGACTTTCCCAAGGTTTCACATACTGTGGAATCATCAAAAGTGGGATTTAAACCCAGATCATCTTACTCTACAACCAGGGCTCCTTTAATAGTCCCTGCCCTTTGGTCATCTTAGGACTATTCAGAAGGTCAAGTAAGAAAATGCATGTGGAAGTTCTTCAAAAAGTATAAATCACTCTCCAGATGCAAAGTAGAAATGCCAACAGCCTAAGTCACACTCTTGCTGTCGGAGATGTGTGTGCCCTAACCATCAACCCACCAAAGATTCCAAATTCCACATTGGCTCCAGTGTGTGGCAACTTTTTGGCTGAACTCCTGAAGCCCGTATTCAATACAGTCAAGGAGGAGGCTGTGAGAGGAGCTGACCCATCTCTCTGAAAGAACTGAGGACTAGTAGCATTGTGAGACAAGGAGACTCTTGTTACCAGGGTATAAGGGTTTCCATTGATACGTCCTTCCATTGTACACATGGGAGTTGAAGGATATACACTGCTCCTCCCTGAAGCTTCTTCCATCTGAAGGACACTCCTAAAAGGGAACATGTTAATCACATCCTAGTGAGGAACATTTTTGTTTAGTCATTTTTCTGTTATGTTCAACTCTCCATGACCCCATTTGGGGTTTCCTTAGCACAGATACTGAAGTGGTTTGCCATTTCCTTCTCCAGTTTATTTTACAAATGAGAAAATTGAGACAAACAGGGCTAAGTGATTTGCCCAGGGTCTAGTAACCATCTGAGGCCGGATTTGAACTCATAAAATGTCTTCCTGACTCCAGGTCTGGCAGTCTGTGCACTATAGCGCCACCTAGCTGCTCCAGTGACAAAAACAGACAAGGACAAAAGGAAGAGAACCTCAAGAAAGCAGGCAGATCAGGCAGCCTTTCTAAAGGCTGATTCTGGTCATGCAGCTTAGAAGAAATCAGACCAGGTTCGGGAGGCAGAGACAAGGCACAACAAAATTAGTCCTAGATGTGCCTGATTGAGCAAAGTGATTCACCTTGGGCAAGGTGAATAGAGCCCTGGGCTTGAAAAGTCAGAAGGACCTGAGTTCAAATCCAGTCTCAGATATTTACTATCGGTGTGATTCTGGGCAGGTTGCTTAACCTCTGTCTGCCTCAGTTTCCTTGACTGGAAATAGGAATAATAATAGCACCCACTTCCCTGGATTGTTGTAAGAATCAAATGAGATGATGTTTGTAAACCACTTAGTCCAGTGCCTGGCACATAATTGGTGTTTAATAAATGTGCATTTCCTTTCCTCTTTAAAATGAGGGTCTTAAAATTAAATCATCTCTAAGGTCCCTTCCAACTCTGATACTCTGTGTTCTAAGTTCCCCTCAAGCTTGGACATATGTTCTAATGCCCACTCCAGCTCTGGCATTCTGTGCTTGTTGGCACAATGCCACAACCACTTGTTAATTCCGTGGAGAATGAGTCACACACACATGCATGCACACATACATGCACACACGCACGCACGCACCCCATTTCCTCCTTGAATTGGCATTGTTAAAGACTACTTAAAATGAAGACTTTCTTCCACAAGCCCATTCTGGGAATCTCCAAACCAAGACCCTAGGACTTCTGAGACAGATAGCGTATCACCGAGACTCTCACAATGATAACAATAGCAGCTTATATTCATGAAGTGCCGAAAGGTTTGCAAGCACTTTATATAGGTGCTAGATTGATGTTCTGATCCTTCACCAACCTTTATGAATTATGCACTATCATTAGTCTCATTTTACAGATGAGAATAATGAATCTAGGAGGGATTTCCCCAGAGCCACATAGCTGGTAAATGCCTAGGATAGAATTCAAACTCATCGCTTCCTTCTTTCGCTCCTCCTCCCCACCCCACCAAGGCCCAGGTGAAACCCTGCTCCATTTTAGAATCACAGAACCTCAAAAGGAGAAGGAAAAGGCCTTTCTACTTTCTCTGACTGTTGCATCCCCCTCTGTCCTCTCTCTCCTTTGAACGTCATTCCACCTATGACTTACTGAACCTTATGACACACAGTCTCATTTTCTACCCATCTCTTCTACTAGACAGTAAGCTTCTTGAGGGCTTTTAGGAAGCCTGGAGTAAAGGCTTGCACGGAACTGACTGGGCTCTCTTCCTTTCGTCGTTGTCTGTTTTTGTCACTGGCGCAGCTAGGTCGCACTATAGTGTGCAGAGTGCCAGACCTGGAGTTAGGAAGACATCTTCATGAGTTCAAGTCTGTCCTCAGACAGTTACTAGACCCTGGGCAAATCACTTATTTTTCTCCCTGTCTTTAAAGGAGTCGGAAGAAAAGCAGGGACCTAAGCCCTGAGACAATCCCCTAGGGCTTGGCCTGGGCCTGCTCTATCTGCAGAGAGCTCAGCCAAGGGTGGGGACGGGGTTAGGTAAGGCAGAAACCTGCCCACCCCTACCTGTACTTTGCACAGCTGGTGCCTCTTGGAGGTGCCTGTGCAGGTCTTGTTCCCCAGTCCTGAGACGGACTTCCTCCTAAACGGAGAAGCAAAATTGCAAGTGTCACAAGGCTTCTCACCAATAGCTTTATAAGGATGCCATTGAATCCACTGAATCCATTGAATGCCATTGAAATGGGTCATGAATCCCTTTCAGAAGCCGCCATTGCTCCCATTCCAATTGCTTGTGGATGTTTCTACCTCCCCTGCTGGACCAGAAAGGACACTTTTATTCCCCTACTCCCTAAAAGTGAGCCTCCTGTTCTGGTTTGTCCCCATGGCCTGACCTCCTGAGGAAACTCTGGCTGACTCAGAAGACACCATTCTACCATCAATCTTAAGCTATTTGACTCCTCAGGTCAAATTCAGGCAGTTGTCTAGAACTGGATCAGTCAATGAGAGGCAAGGATAGAACTCTGCTGACCAAAAAGACAGGAGTCATGGACATAAATTCCTGCCATAATGTTGCCTCTACTGTAACCAAGGCAAAGCTATGGGACTGTTTATGCCCCCTCCACACACATACACACTTAGACATGCACTTACAGAAGGACGGAAGCTTCTTGGGGCAGGGATGCTTTCATTTGGGCCTTTGTATCCCTAGCTCCTAGGGAAGTGCCCAGTGCATAGTAAAGGTTAGTAACTGCTGGTAGAATGGTATTGAACTGAATTCTCTTCCCTGTTCTGGGCTGCCATGGACAGTCATTTAAACCCAGCTCTACCAGTACAGGAGCCCCAAAGGGTGACATGCTCTGAGCCTCCCACAGGTCAATTGCTGGTTGAAAAGAGTGTCTTGAAAACCACTTCATGGGCCAAGCAGAAGTGCCCCGCCAACCCTCTGAGGAACTAAAGCACTTTTTTTCCTTTGCTCCAGAGCCCAACTCCCTCCACCCTTTAAAGCCCTACCTCTGCCGAAGACAGTGTCTTTCCTGAGACTTCACTCCTCCACCACAAGTTCTGGTGCAAGCTGTCCACTTGGTCCATTCTCCCCACCAGTAAGCCGTGGCATCTGCTCCTTCTTCTAAGCTATTCGAGGTCTGGGCATTACCCTGTGCAAGAGTCCCCCGCACCCACCACCCCCCAACAAGTGCCCTGTCAGGAGAGAAGGACTCATAGACACAGCAGAAGGTCAAGCAAACAATTCTGCCTGTCTGTTCTCAGCAGATGCCCCTCACCCCTGTGCATCCTAAGCCTCTGAGATAAAAAGGCAGGCTCCCTTCTGATCTACAGTCAGGCACAATGCTCTTTTAAGTTGCAACTCAGTGGAAATCCAGACCAAAGACATAAAACACTGTCAGCCTCCTCAGCACACCCTAGATCTTGACATGACTTCTCATCCAGACTCGAACTGCTCTGATTCTCACTGAGAAAGTCCAGGGCCTGCTTTGAAGAGACCTATACCTGTGACCTGAAACATTCTGGGATTCCCCAGCCACCCCTCTTCCCCAGGTCACACCAGGCCCACTACCCCACCCCCAACCTACCTCCTCAGACACTTAATGCAAAACCTCAAGCCAAGTTAAACCCTCATCCACTAAGAGCCGCTAATGTAAGGAACGGGGTGGAGACTGATGTTGCTGCAGGGAATTAAAGACTTGGCAGTAGAAAGGCAACAATGGTCTGGTTACTATTACCTGGCAGAGAATATTAACCATGACATGAATGAGCCTTAGAAATGAAGCGGGGAGCTGATGGTCAGTTTAAGGGTGAACACTTGCTCATTAAGGGGTCACTGGAAACCTGTCATGCCCAGAGAGGCTACAAGTCATTTGTGCTGTATATTCAATCATTCTCGACCCTGTTCTAACAGGAGAGAACGGAATCTCAGTTCTGTGGGACAGGTTTCTGCCCAGGAATGAATTCTCTTCATACATATCCTGACTGGTTCCAACACCACCATTTGAAAAATAGAAAGTTCAGCCAATCAACCCATTGTTTGGTCTAACAATGAATTTGATTTTTCCACCCAATTGACTTATCTGGGGACTTGACTGTATAGTAGAGGCAGGCCTGAACAATTCTGAGCTGGTTGGCACTGATCATATAGTCTAGCCCCCTTCGTGTTCCAGTAGAGAACACGAAGCCTAAAGGGTACCAAGTCACAGGTCTAATGAGCCATGGCTCAAACCCAGATCCCCTGAGGATAAAATCCTGTGCCTTTTCTACCACACCCTATAGGTTGTGGCTGTACCTAGATCCATCCCTCACTCCCAACTACCATTTCACTGCCAGAGGGCCAGATCTCAGAGGAATACATAACCTCCGCCCAAACCATGAACCCTGAAAAATTAGTGAAATCACTGAAAAAGTCAGTGGGTCAATGGACTATCTGGACAATTAGCCAAAGGTGTTGTTTGTTTGTTTCGATTTTAACTGAGTAGACCCAATGCCTTAGAGTCAGGGGTATGACCTTTGCATCTTGCAAAGATATCTCCTCTGCCTGATGACTTCCAAAGGTTGGGGGCTTCAAAGAGCAATGTGGGAAGCTTTTCTGCTCACCTTAGCAATAACGAGCATGACGTTCCCAGCCACCAGCACCACAGCCAGTAGACCCTTCAATGGAGACCAGGTCAAGAAGCCCCAACCTGAATGGCGCCATCCAGCATCCATCCTAGAGAGAACAAGACCAACATTATGCTAAATGAGATGCTATTTGCTTATGTTCTCCACTGACCAGGGATGCACACGGGGAGAGAAAACACAAGGCTGAGCTCCCTACCCTAAGATAGAAGATGCCTTGAGCTGCAATCGGAATAATCATCCAGACATCTGAATCAAAAGGGCTAAGTCTTGTTTATCTGTCCCCATTCCCTACCAAACCAACCTACTATAAACAGAGTTGATGACTTAGGAAAAACACAATCATATGGAATCATCTCTCCTCCTCTCCCTTCCTCAAAGAACCAATTATGAGGCAAAGAGGGGGCGGGGAGGGGGGCACAGAGGGAGAAAAGCCAAGTATCTAAAGGTTGGATTGTACACAGTCTGATGAACTGAGCCTCAATCATCCCAAAAAGCTGGTTCCCAGCCTGTGAATGACTTTCATTATGCCCATCCCAGTAGGGCAGGAGGTTTCCAGACAAGGAGCCGGCTCATTTTCCCAGGTTTCATTTCAACTTGAAAGTGGCCAGTTGCTGGGTGAGAGAAAAGCCTACCCCAGGACACAAAGAGCTCAAGACAGTGCTGACCCGCACCATTTCCTCTCCTCCTTTTTCACAAGCCAGGCTCTCAGCTACCCACTCTGGCCCCAGCAGGTGGGGGAAATTTATTTCACAGCGGCAGAGAAATGTTGAGCCTCTTGGGAAGAAGGAGGTGGAAGTGCTTTTCCTTCCTATCCAGTGCTGTATCTCTGAGCAAATAGCCATGAAGGGTACTTTCGGGCAATCCAGGAGAGGAAAGGGCAGAGAGGACCTCTCTGGTCCTGAGAGCTGACACTGTCCAAACCACCCAGCTCAAAACAGCATAGGATTTAAAGATGAAAGGGATCCTAGAGGTCATCTCATTCAATCCCCTCATTTGCCATGTGAAGAAATTGAAACCCAGTGAGGCACAGGGACTTGCCCAAGGTCATACTGGTAATAGGTAGCAGAGCTAGGATTCAAATCCAGGTCCTCAGGCTTTAAATCCAATGCTCTTTCTACTGTACCCAATTGTTTCCCCATCTTCCCAGTTAAATTTTAATAGCCTTGTGCAATAGAAACCCTCAGGATTTCCAATGCCAACCTCATTGCACCCCACAAGCCACTTCACAACTCCAGAGAAGGCTCCCCAAAGAAACCTCATCTCTAGAAAAGTTTCTGAATCCTTGGGACTCCCCCCACTCTTTGCCCAAACTGCCCACCACATCTGGTAAGCCTCCTCCACCCGGGGCAGCATCTGCACATACCCCCATCCTTCCTTGCCCCAAAATCTGGTCTCCAGGCCACTGGACTCACTGTCTAATTGGAGCCCAGTGCTCCTGGCTGGCTGTCCTGGAGACAGGTGCCGGAGACGGGGCTTACACTTGGTTTTCATTAAGGCTTCCAGACGCCGCTGGCCTCCAGCCAGAGAATGGCTCGCTCTGGATCCATCCCTCTTTGGGGTCCAAAAAAACCAACCAGAAATGTTTCAAATGAAAGTGAAAGCCACAAATCTACAAACCCCGGGGCCCCACCGGCTCCTGGTGGCAGCGGGGGAGGGGAGGCACCTTAGCATACAGTTCTGAAAGTCATTTTGATCCTTATCCTCCCCCGCTCCCCACCATTCCCCTCTTGGCCTGAGCCTAATGCCTAGAGTTATATAACTGCCTTCAAACACACACACACACAAACACACACATACACTATGATCTCTGATTCTGCATTTGGCAGGACAGTTCTCCCCCAATCTCACCTACCACCCCAAGATCCATGCTAAGGAGTACCCTCTGCTTATTATGTCCTATTGCTGGGGGAGAGTCTCCTGGACTTTTTTTTTTTTTTTGAGAGAAGTTAGGGTGAGGGTGAGTTTCTTTAGGAGAAATCCAAATGTGTGTTTCTCAATGAGAAGAGGGAAAGCTGGTAGGGGTATGGGGAGCTTGGGGAATAGGGGGAGAGAGGGGAGAAGAGAGAAATAAACCATACCTGGCCCAAAGGCAAAGTGTCAGCAGGTTAGCAGGGGGGGGAAGAGGCAGGAGATGTTCCAGACACCAGGTGCGAGCTTGTGTATGTGGGGGGAGAAGGGACTGAAAGAGGCAGCAGAAGCAATAAGAATTGTCCTCTCTCTCTCTCTCTCTCTCTCTCTCTCTCTCTCTCTCTCTCTCTCTCTCTCTCTCTCTCTCTCTCTCTCTCTCTCTCTCTCTCACCTCCTTCCTCCTTCTCTCCCTCCCTCCCTCTCCCACTTCAATGGGCGTCCAAGAGAGTGGGGGTTTCCAAAGAAAGGCATTCAGCCCCAGTGGCTCTCTCGCTGTGTTTCCCTGCCTTTATAGCTGTCAGACAGACTGGGAGGAACTCACACTTCTCACCCTGCTGCTCCCCCCCCACCTCCGCCTGGCTCACGCTTTAACCCACTCTGCGCCTCTGGACCAGGGCCAGCCACAGCTGCCTGCTGACTAGAGTAGCCAAGGAGACAGAGAGGAGAGGAACATATGTATCTGTGTCTCCCCATATTCTCCTCCAATCGCATACCCCCCTCAAAATCTCAGGCTCACCAAAGAGACCTGGGGAAGGGAGAGGAGAGGGAATGAGGATCACAGAATTATAGAATATTCATGCTGTAAGAGAAAAGACTCTAGAGATCTAGTGCAATTCCATCATTTTGTAGATGGAAAAACTGAGACCAAGACAAGGAGAATGACTGATCCAAGGTCACACAGCAAGCTAGTGACACAGTAAAGACCAGAACCAAGTCTCTCCATTGTTCTATCTGCTACCTCATATGGCCTCTCTTGAGAACGAACCTCAAACTCAGTCCTCTGGGGAAGGGGGATCTGTGTCTGGTCAGGTCACTGGCAGGCATGAGAAGGAAAGGCTAGGAATGGGGAGAGCACTTCATGAAGAGGAATGAGGGATGTATAGATGAGGCCTCTGGGTGGTCATGGGAGAATCTGTAGGTTTCCTAGAGGGTTGACAAGAAAGATTCTGGGAAGGCAACAAATAAAATATTTGAATAAATCGGGGTGGGGGGTGATCAAGGAACCTCCCCCTGAGTCCTCAGGGCTAGTGGGCAAGAGTGATAGAAAAGTGTGGGTACTGCCCTGCACCCCAGTGACAGAGGGAAAGAGGCCAGATGAGGACTTCTGGGTGTAGGACAGATGTTTTCAAGGCAGCCAGTCCAGACTCTGTTATTACACAGGGCTGAGATGGGGGCAGGGGGGAGATTAGGAATTCTCTGCAGATGTTTAGCACCAACTTGGCCCTGGATGAGGCAGTGCTGGGCTCACGCCAGACGGGCAGCCCCTGGACAGTCTAGTCTTCGATGCCAGCTCTTTGTTATTCGTCTCTGAGTCAGACTTTATAAAACACACACACTTTCACGGTGAGTTTGTGCTGAGGAGCAAAGCTGGCTTAAAAGCCCCCAGGAGACTGGATTCCATTGTTAATGATCTCTAATTCCTCCCCCCACCCCCACCCCGGGGAGCTAGTTCACTGCTCAAGCACCTTGGCTTCCCTACCAGACAATCCAAGACTTATCCAGATGCAGGTGAAGAAGTCCTCCCAAGATCATTTAATCCATCCACTAGCTGCCACACAAGGGATCACCTAAGTTAGCCTCCTTCAAATACTCCCCCTAATCTGATGCTATCATCTACCACTTTACAAACCTTAAAACATTACAGAAATAAGAGTTAGTATTATTGTTATCAATTATTGTTGTATCATTATTGTATCATTATTAATTATTCTATCATTACACAACTTGTGCTTTAGGGATCATCTGCCTGGTGTCACTCCTGAGGGAAGAATTCTGGGAAATTCTGGAGCCAGGAGAGAGAAGCACAGAGATCATAGGATTTAAAACTGAAAGCATCCTTTGTTCAGTTGCTCCCAACTCTTTGTGACCCTGTAGACCACAGCAGCTATTGACTCTCCATGAGGTTTTCTTGGCAGTGATAATGGACTAGTTTGCTATTTCCTTCTCCAACAGATTAAGAAAAACAGAGGTTAAATGACTTGCCCAAGGTCACACAGCTTGTAAGTGTTTGAGGTCAGATAAGAACTCAGGTCTGTCCTAACTCCAGGCCCAGGGCTCTATCCACTAAGATATCTAGATGCTCATAGAGTATCCCCAGAGATCACCTATTCCAAGCCTCTCATTTCATGAGAAAACTGAGGTTCAAACCCATGTCATCTGCCTGCAAATATTGTGCTCTTCCCACAAGATCAGATAAGCTTGATGGGAATTCCTTCTTATATTTCTACTACCCATCTCATCCACTCTTTATCTGGGGTCATTTGGGATAAGAACAACTAAAGGGCATCAGCTTCCCCCCACTGTCCTCTCCCTGTAGCAGCACCAGTCAGAGCCCTGCACGACACCCCTGGCCCAGAGCCCCACATCTATTTTTGACTTAGAGATTCACAGCTCCCCCACGTGTTTAGTGACTAATGTATTCCCTTGGGTGGTGCCTCAAAGCTGACCAACTAAAACATCACCAGTCTACTCTCCCCTTCAGGACAGGACAGAATCTGGGGACCAGACCTTCTGAGAACCAGACCTTGAGACTCACCTACCCAGTTCCAGATGAAGTTGCCTTACTGTGTGATACTCAGCAAGGCACTTCTCTGGTGCATGGAGCTTTCCATGACTGTTATCCTTTGATAGCCATATCATGGGACAGAGGGGACATCTGGGTGCTTTTCTAGGCAAGCATATTTATGTGACCATAGATACCATAATTTTGGAACCAGAATAGACCTTATTCCTATAGTTCGTGTATAGCTTCTTTAACTCAGTATATAGCTTATAAAACTCATCTCACTCATTCTACAGAAAAAGGAAAGTAAGATTCAGAGAAAGGAACTGACCTGCTCAAGGTCATGAAGCTGAAATTAGGACCTGAGTCTCTTCTCCCAGTCCAATATTCTTCCCAAGCTCTAGAACCTCTGAGTTGGATCATACCTTCAGGGCCTTCTAATGCAACTCATACCCAAATAAGAAATCTCCCTACAGCATTCTTGATGAGTAGTCCAACCTCTGCTTGAAGACTGCCTCAGATAATCAGTTAAGTCGATCAGTCAAGAAGCATTTGTTAATTACTTAAGATGTTCCAGAGTTGTGCTAAGCACAGGGGATCCAAAGAAAGGCAAAAAGCAAACAACAAAAAAAAACCCTACAGTCCCTGACCTCAAAGAGTTCCATTCACAACCTCAAAAAAAAAAATTGTACATAAAGATATACAGGGGACTCACTATCTATCAATACAACCCATTCTACTTAGGAATGACTGATCTGGGGACATTTTTGCTTACATCTACTTCTGCTTTTAGCACTTCCCTTTTGGGGCCAAACAGAACAAACTAATCTCTCTTCCAAATGATCAGCAAATACTGGAAGAGTGCTTTTACAGCCCCTCTGTCAACTCCAGGCTGCACTCCATTCTTGACTTTTCAAAGGCATTTGCTGTTTAACCTGAGTGATTTTTAAGGATTTAGAGTTAAGAGGAGAGTAGATGCAAGAAAAAGATTAGGAGATCTAAGGACCCAAAGATCCTTCAGAACTTTGGAGCCTTTCCATGCCATCAGTCAGGAAATTAAGTCAAGTCAATAAGCATTTATTATGTTCCGATTATGTGCCAGATACTATTAAAATAAATAAACAAGAGTGGTAATTTAGTGCAGTGAAGATTGCTGGATTTGGAGTCAAGGGACCTGGGTTTCAAATCCTATTTTTGTCATTTCTTATCTATGTGAGCTTGTACATGGAACAGTGGAACACGGAACAGAGCCCTAGCTCTCAAATCACAGGTTTTGAGTTCAAATGCCTTTGCAGAATCTTACTATAAGTAAAATCTTCTCCGTCTCCTCTGTTGATTCTCTACCCATGTCATGCCCACTATCTATGGACATCCCCCAAGATTCTCTCCTGAATTCTCTGTTCATTCTGTACAATCTCACTCATGTTGACCTCATCAACTCCCTTGGGTTCAGTTCCCAACTCTATGAAGATTAATATAATGTATATAATATATACACATATCTGTATATATGTATATACATATACACACACACATATACATAGGTCTCCTGGCCTAGTCAAGAAGCACCAACTACCTCTTGGACATTTTGAACCAGATGTGTTCCCATGGACATCTCAAACTCAATATGTCCAAAGTAGACCTCATGATCATCCCCCAAAAACCATCCACATTATTACTGTCAATGACATGGCCATGCTTCCACTGACTCAGGCTCACAACCCCAGTGACATTCTCATCTCCTCACTCTCGTGCACCCCACACATCTAATCAGTTACCAAATCTTGTATTTTCAGTCTCCGGGGTCTCTTATATACTCCACCTTTCTCTTCACTCACAACTAAGTCAACACTTTAGTCTAAGCCCTCATCAACACACTTGCTTCCTGGAGGAGCTTTCTCATTGATGTCCTGTCCTTAAGTTTCTTCCTCCTCTAAGCTACTCTCCACTCAGCTGTCAAGGAGGTTTTCCTAATATGTAGGTTTGGCCTTGTCACCTGCTCGTA
The DNA here is from genome assembly GCA_023548195.1 of Bettongia penicillata ogilbyi. Lineage (NCBI taxonomy): Eukaryota > Metazoa > Chordata > Mammalia > Diprotodontia > Potoroidae > Bettongia > Bettongia penicillata. The sequence goes on along the minus strand of JAJHZJ010000080.1, from coordinate 1,299,335 downwards.
GTAAGGGTTCCCTACTGCTTCTGTCATTTGTTGTTATTTGGTCATTTCAGTTGTGTCCAACTCTTTGTGACTCCATTGGGGATTGCCCTAAGATCCAATTGCTTCTAGTATCAGATATAAAATTCTCTGAGTTTGAAAGCTCTTTACAACCTGCTCGCTTCCTTCACTTCTTTCTCTCTATTCCCCTCTACAATCCAGGTACGCTGGTGGTTTTGTAGTTCCTCTAACATAACACTCCATCTCCCACTGCCATGCCTTTGCACAGTCTATTTCCTGTGTCTGGAGTGGTCTGCCCCAGAGGTGGGGAACCTGTGGTCTCAAGGTCACATGTAGTCCTCTAGGTTCTCAAGCATGACCCTTTGACTGAATCCAAACTTCACAGAACAAATTCCATTAATAAAAGGATCTGTTCTGTAAAACTTTGACTCTGTCAAAGGGCCTCATCCGAGGACCTAGAAGGCCACATGTGGCCTTGAGGTTCCCCATCCAGGTCTGCCCCTTGGTTTCCTCCCCTTTATTTCCCTAACTTCCCTCAAGATTCATCTGAAGTCCTCCCTTCTGCAGATTTTTCTCAGATTGCCTTCCATCTAGTCTGTATCTGTCTTGTTTATATTGCTTATTCCCATGTTGTCTCTACCACTAGAATGTAAGCTCCATGGCCCAGGTCAAGGCCCAGTGCTTTGGACAGTGCTTAGCATGTAGGAGTCACTTCCAAAATGCTTACTGACTGCCTGGTCACTGGCAAGTCATTTGACCTCCCTAGACCTCAATTTTCTCATCTGTAAAATGAAGGGCCTGAGCTGTATGGCTTCTGAGGTTACTTCCAGTTCAAAATCCAAGCTTCTAAATTAACAAAATCTCAGTTCAAATAACATATCATGGATTAAACTAGGGGCCTGATTCAATTCACATGGACTAGGACTTAACATTATATCAAGGTTTGAGTCCTGCCCTCTTGACTTTCACTTAAGCTGATGTACTTCAATATGCATTTCATTGAGTGACAGATGAATCAAGACAGCTCCTGAGGTTTTTTGCATATCCCAGAATGACAGCGCATAGCCTAGTGTCCAGACCTATTGGAAATCAGATCTTGAAGTTCATCTTCCCAGCTCAGTCTAGTGGGTAACCGTCACGTCACCAGAACTCTCTTGGCCAAGGGTTCTCAGATTTTTAATAGGACTGTTGGTCATTTTTATATGTGTCAAAGACCCTTTGAACTATGGGCCCATCCATGGGGGGGGCGGTTCTTTGTTCTTTGGATTTGATAGAGGGAGGGATCCCCTATCAGTTGGTTGCCTTACTCACATGAATGATCTTGGAGTCCAAGAGTAGATAGGAGACCAATTTTTCTGTCACCTAATCAATAAATATTTATTAAGCATCAGCTTCTGCTGAACCTCAAGGGATACAAAGATGTAGAACAATCCCTATCCTCCAGGAATTAACTATTGTAGCATTACTGGAAAGAAAAGAAGTAACAACTGAGAAATAAGGCCATGGATGCTAAGTGCCAAAAAAGTGAGAGAGACAGTAGGTGCTGGGATCTTCAGAAGAGCAAGAGCCATCAGTTTCAACTGGAGTTGTTGGGGAGACAGAGACCTGTTCTTAATTCCTAATCCCTAATTCTTAAAGGAGGTAAGGTTGGAGCTAGACCATAGGGAGTCATTGAAATTGATTCAAGGAGCACAAAAAATGCCACATGAGGTGGTCCTTCTCATTAATGTCTACATTCTATCCCTAACTTCCTCCCAGGGGTACTAGGCAGGCACAGGGGAGTGATGGCTGTGATGCTTTACCTTTGAAGAATATGAAATCCTTTCACATGTATCAAGAACAGAGAAAAGCTCCCTCCTAGCCAAAGGGACAAGTGGTGCCAAGAGGAAAGGCATAGAATAGGGCACTCCATAGGCTCAGCCTTCTGCTACCTCCTTTATGCCCTTGAGTTATTGGGGAAAATGAGACTAGAGACCCCAGAGCAGGGGTCACTATGCACAAGTGCCTTTCCTCACCAAGGACTTTGGGACCAGCTCCTCTCTCCCACATGCAAAGTGTTCAGTCTGACTGGGCACAGTAGTGTATCATGGAGTTCTGGAGAAGATGATCCTTCACTGAGGAAGGAAGGAAATAATCATTTATTAAGTAACTACCAAGTGCCAGAACTACCAAGTGCTAAGTGATTTATAAATATTATCTCGTTTGACTTTCACAGGAACCCTAAAATAGTCCCATTTTATAGCTGAGGAAACTGAATTTAAATGACTTACCAAAGCTCACACAGCTAGGAAGTATCTATTTGACATTAACAGATGGATTTGAACTCAGGTGTTCTAGACTCCAGGCCCAGAGCTCTATCTACTGTGGCAGTTGGATTAGAGGACCAGAACATTATACCTGGGGGTCTCTTTAAACAAGTATCACATTGAAATGTAAATCTTTCTCAGAAGTTTAAGAAAGAAAAAAAGAAGTCCAGAAAAAGCTAGCAAATGAGTATGGTATATTAAGGGGGAGATTTGAAGTTTTCACCCTAGAGAAACCAGGCTTTAAATAGAAGAAAGAAGGGGATATCGCATGACCCAGGTGGGAGAAGAATATCCAGAAAAGATCAAATGTCAAATTCAAGGAGGTGGCTTAACTAAAAATGGAAAGTCCCAGTGGGAGGAGGGAAGGAACAGAGCAACAGGGACACGGCCAATTAGGCAATGGAAGGAGCTGTGTTCGGTGTGTGAGTCCCTGGGGGCTCAGTGCTCAGAGCTGGACAAGTCTGTGGAAGGATTAATGCCTGCAGTAGATGGCTTGACCAGTCCTAGCAGGCCCCGCCCTGACCAGGTGGTAATGCTACCCAGAAGCCATAATGCCAGGAGGCTGATGCCCCACTCTGCACATCATGTGCTGGGGTTACTGCCAACGAGTTGTTCAGTCACCTGGTCTGACCCTCATCAGAATAGCCCAGCAGAGCTTTATCTGGTCAGAGGTACAGTCCCCTGATGCCAAGCCAGGAGGACTTTAATTCTGTGATTCTGATAGGTAAGCTCTTTCCCCAATCTCCAGACCTAGAGTCCTTCCTGGGACCCTACTTATGCCTGTGGGCCCTTGGAGGGACCCCTGTGCAATCAACCTAGCCTCCCCTTCTAGAGTTCTGCCAATTCATAGTTGTAATTGCTGCTGTTCAGTCATTTTTCAGTTATGTCTGACTCTTTGTGACCCCATTTGGGGTTTGTTTTGTTTTGGCAAAGATACTGGAGTGGTTTGCCATTTTCTTCTCCAGTTTATTTTACAGATGAGGAAACTGAGGCAAACATGATTAAGTGATTTGCCCATAGTCACATAGCTAGTAAGTGTCTGAGACCAGATTTGAACTCAGGGAGATGAGCCTTCCTGACTCCAGACCCAGCACTCTATCCACTAGGCCACCTACCCATCCTACCCTTTCATTGCCAGGCTTTGATTCATCTGCTCAGCAGAACAAACTAAATCAGACAAGAGCATCTCCTGAGCCACAAGAGTTGGGGGTTGGGGTGGGAGGAAGAAGAAAGAAAGAAAATCCTCAGGGGTTTGTTTTTAAATCTCAAGAGCATCATCCAATTTGGCAGAGTCACACAGAATTTGCTATGTGCAAGGCACTCTGCTCAGTACTGCAGATACCAGGGACAGGTGGGGTATATTGGTGAATTCCCCAATGAATTTGGTGACCTCTTTATTCGGTGCCATTTGAGAAGAATCTCCCAGTGAAGTGTAGGCATGAGTACTGGTACACTACCAAGAGGGTGGAAACTCCTCTCTTAATTCCACTGCTTTCTTTTTCTAATATTTTCTATTTATCCCATATATAACTTGCTCTGTATCTATTTGTTTGCCTGTTGTCACCCCCCTTAGGTTGTAAACTCCGTGAGGGGAGGGACTGAATTTTGCCTCTTTTTGTGTCCTAGTCACTTAGCACAATGCCTGGCATACAGTAGGTATAAACAATAAATGTTTATTGATTGGTCCCCAGTGATTGGTGTTTCCTCCAAGTTGATTGGCAACTGAGAGTTAGGAAAATAAACTTGTTAGAGGAGCCTCCCCAACCTTCATGGTCTATACAAAACAAAGGCATGGGATCTCTCCTTTTAGTATTTCCTCTTCATCTTTTTCCTTGCACCTTCTTGCAGAATGAGACAAAATGGAGAACCTAAGACAGGAGATCTCCCTTTCCTCTTCCTTGTCCCAGGAGCAGTTAATGGTGACTTTCAGGAGAAATATAGTGAACAACATGTGATTGATTGCCAAGGGGTCTAGGAAGGGAGCACAGAGATCTCAAATTTCTGGGTGCTTTATGATTTTTTGTTGCCTTTTATGGACACAATTAAGAAATTAGAATGTCTGAGAATCAACTTTCCCTGCCCCATAAAATGGTAGCAGCTAGATCACTGAAGAAGTGCATGATAGAGGAAGTCACATGCTTACATGCAGCCTAAGAGGAAAGATCCCGAGAGTAGACTTCCCTAACCTCTGGAATTACCTGATGCATAAATCTAAATTTTAGTGTAATGGGGCTTTGCACATACCCAGATCGTATAAGATGGAAGTCCTCATGTGGGAGATAGCAGAGATCTACTTCTAGGAGAGGACATTCTGTATTCCTCTACCATGTGGGTAGGCATTGACTGAGTAACCTGGAAGACTCTGAATCTTTAAGACTACCAGAGTAGGCGAGTCTCATTCTCTTCTCAACAGCATTCAAGGGGTGAAATAGGGAGCAGGGTGAAGGTGCTATTCACTCCTACTTTGGGCACCCTTCACTAAGCTGAGTAGGAGGGAAAGGCTACTTTCCTCTCTCCCTTTTAGGTCCCGGGGCCCCAAAGAACAGACTTAGGAATTAAGTCTCTTTTGTTTATCCTTTTCAGTTGTGGACACAAGCAGTAGAGCCACTGGACCCAAGAGCTCAAGCTATGGCAACATCGGAGGCAAGATTCCAGGCCAGATGTTGCTACTAGCCCAGTAGTGAAACCCTGAAAAGCTAGGATTTGGGAACACAAGCCCAGGGGAGCTTGGGACCATGCTACATAGGAACTGAGCTAAGCTGTAAATATAATCCCTCTCTCTTCTGCACAGACTGAGGTTTTATAAGAGGGGATTATGTACTCACATGTTGGAGGGGGAGGAATATATGTATATGTGTTCTTACTATACCTTGAAAGCTTATTATACCTTAAACCTTTGCTAAAGCTAATCTGTTTTTAAATGAGTAAATGGAACAGGGGTGCAGGGGAACCCTAAAAGTGTAGGAATACAATCAATAGGGGCTTGAGCCAAAGACAAAGACTCAACACTTCAATCCTGTTCAAGGTACCAGAGAACGTAGAAAAGAGGTGAAGTATAGCCAGTCCCACATTTAGGCAGTGGGGGCTAAGGGAAGCACCTTGACACTAGCCTCCTCAAGGGAGATTTCCCAAACAGCATTTCTGTTAAGAAGGAAGACTGTCAACATGGTTCTTGTAGCTGGAGAACTAACATCATATCATGAGGAGCCCAAAAAATCTAGATCTTGCCATCCACCCCTTTTATTGAGATGAGTTACATGACCAGTGCAGATCTAATGGGAAGGGACTACTTCATATCCAGTCAGATGGATGAGAATATATATTTGTTATCCAAGGGAAGCATTATGGGTTATATGCAAATACCTTTGGTGCTTCTCTGTCTCTTCATGGACTCCTGTAAATCCTTCACATTATGCATTTCCTGGGTGGGTGGAATAAAATCAGTCCCATGCCTAATATATCTTTAATCCCTTGAGTGGCTATGTGAAAGTTGGGGATCTTGCTATTTGCTGTTGGGGAAACTGAGACAGAACTATATCATAAATATATTTATGGATAATTTTTTCCTGGAGTATTCCAGGTGAGAGTAATGAGCCAAAGAGCAAAACTGACTCTCTTTGGTCAAATCCCACAAGATTGTACTGGGTCCATATGAGCCAGAGTCTGGGGAAATTGGCCTGGGTCATAGGTCACACAAACAGTCTGAAAAAGGGAATAAGTTTAATATACAGGATAGAATGTATTAGAGGCACAGGAAAGCTCCAGGTAGAGTGCTTTAGGAGTCAAGTTCACCCAGAGCCAGGCCATTCAGATAGTAATAAAAGCAGACTTGGCAATTCCCTGGTCTCTCTTAGCATAGCCAGGTCCAGGAGGAGCAAGAAGGAGGCAATGGACCAAGTAGCCCCTTGAAGGTGGGTGTAGTAATAGGAAGACTTTCCTCAGCAAGCCCACAATAACTTGGCCCCACTCTCTAACCCCTCAGTGCTAAGGGTCAAGTGCTTATTTATTTTCTACTTCCTTAAACCTCAGAGCAAACACTGTGCATAGAAGACCTAGATTCTAGACCATATCCTGATACAAAGGTACTTCAAGACTTCTATTATGAAAGAGGAATCAATCAGATTTTTATCCATTTAATAACATTGCTTGCTGTCACTCATTTGTGTTCAACTGGACTACCAAATCTTTCTTTTTTCTTTTGTTTTTCATATCTGAGATATCTTCCAGCTCTAGAATTCTATGACATTAAAAGTAAGACCGTGTGCTTACTTCAGCAGCACATATACTAAAATTGGAATGATACAGAGATTAGCATGGACCCTGCACAAGGATGACATGCAAATTCATAAAGCGTTCCATATTTTTAAGACCAACAATCACCTACCCAGCAAAACTGAATATAATCCTTCAGGGGAAAAATGATCCTTCAGTGAAATAGAGGACTTTCAAGCATTCTTGATGAAAAGACCAGAGCTGAATAGAAAATTTGACTTTCAAATATAAGAATCAAGAGAAGCATGAAAAGGTAAACAAGAAAGAGAAATCATAAATAAGAGACTTATTAAAGTTGAACTTTTTACATGGAAAGACACCTTTCTCAGTATTAGGGTAGTTAGAAGAGATAGATGATAGATAGAGAGATAAATAGATACATAGATAGATAGATAGATAGATAGATAGATAGATAGATAGATAGATAGATAGATGGCACAGGATGAGTTGAATATGAAGGGATGATACATAAAAAATAAAATTAAAGGATGAGAGAGGAATATATTGGGAGAAGGAGAAAGGGAGAGATAGAATGGGGTAAATTATCTCACATAAAAGAGGCAAGAAAAAGGTTTAACAATGGAGGGGAAGAGGGGTAAGGTGAGAAGGAATGAGTGAACCTTACTCTCATCAGATTTAGCTTAAGGAGAGAATAATATACACACCCAATTGGGTGGCTTACCCTACAGGAAAGTAGGGGGGAAGGCGATAAGAGGAGGGGAATGATAGAAGGGAGGGCAAGTTGAGGGAAGGGGTAGTCAGAAACACTTTAGAAAAGGGACAGTCAAAGGAGAAAATAGAATAATTGGGAGGTGGGATAGGATGAAGGGAAATATAGTTAGTCTTTCACAACATGACTTTCATGGAGGTGTTTTGCATGTATACACATGTATAACCTATATTGAATTGCTTGCCTTCTCAAAGGGGGATGGGGGAAGAGAAGGAAGACAGGAGAGAATTTGGAACTCAAAGTTTTAAAAACAATTGTTAAAAAATTGTTTTTACAACTGGGAAATAAGATATTCAGGCAATGGGGTATAGAAATCTATCTTGCCCTACAGGAAAGAAAAGAGGAAGGGGATAAGGTGGGGAAGTTGATAAAAGGGAGGGCAAACTGAGGGAAGGGGTGATCAGAATGCATGCCATCTCAGGGTGGGGAGGAGGGGAAAAGATGGGGAGAAAATTTGTAACTCAAAGTCCTGTGGAAATGAATGTTGAAAACTAAAAATAAACAAGTAATTTTTTTTTTTTTAAAGTAAGGCCATAAGGATAGAGGACACAACCTACAGGATTTGATTAAGGTATATGAATGACCTAGGCAGAGACCAGGGTGGGGATTTCCCTCTAGGAGATTTGAAAGTTTTGCTGGAGTCCTGGGTGACATCACTGTCCAAATATAAACAAGAGTCAGTGGCCTAGGAGCTGAGTGTATGCCTGGGGTGGGGTAAGGGAGTAGAGAACCAGAGAGAAGAAGTGAAAAGGGTCAGGAAAACACCATCCCCATGGCCTGGTCATTAAGAGAGAGACCCAGCTAGATATGGGAGAGTGTCCTACCCAGTCTGGGCAGAAACAAGCTCATTACTATCCAAAAGAACCCAATGTAGAGACATGAGACTGGGCCTTCAAAAACCAGCCAGCCCAAATCTGGGAGCAGGCACCTGAACAGAGTATTCACAGAAATGGGTTGTAAATCCGCTTTGGCTCACACTCACAATTTCCAGCCTCTGCCCAGGCCAACTTTCCACCATTGATTTTCCTCTGGGCTTTGGACTGGATACTGCCAGATATGCTTTCCCCCATGAGAACATGAGCAAAGAGTGAAGTCATTCCCAGGAGGACTGGCCCTGGAACCCCCGGGGTGTACTAGAATTAATTGCCAGTAGCTAGACTGAAGACTTTAACAGATCACATTACTTCTCTAGAGCTCATAGGATAAATGAGAAAGTTTGTGCAAGTAACCACCAATATCTTCTCCTCCTGCTCTAAAACTGTTATGAGTTTTTAATTCATTTTAAATGAAATCTACTCACACAATCTCTAAGTTGAAAGAGATCTTGGGGGTCCTGTAGTCCCACCTGTACTCCATCAGGAACTCTATCTATGACATCTCCCACAAATGGTCATCTAGCTACTACTTGAAGACTACCAATGACAGGTAACCATTACTCACCAAGACAACCTGTTCAACTTTTAGGCAATTCTATTTGTTTTGAAGTTACTCTCACACTGGACCTAAGTCAATCTCCCTGAAATTCACACCTGTTGCTTCTAGTTGTGATCAGCCTCTTCTGGATGGGTTCCAGTTGACCAACGTCCTTCCAAAGTTCCCACTATTTGAGTGAGTATGAAGATGGTGGCTTCACTCAACTTCCAAGATGAACACAGAGTTTTCAACTCACCTACTTTGAGATGATAATTAGTAAGAAACAGCTAGAGTATCTCTCTCACCAGGGATATTACATTTTTAACAGGGAAAAATTCTTCACTAAAGGCATGAAGCCCTAATGGTAGAATGTCAAGCCCTTCCAGTAGATAGGAATAATTAGAGAAAGGAGATCTATTAAAATGACACACATAGGCAATGGTCTATTTTCTGAATCAGGGCAAAGTTTTCTCTCTTCATCACAGATTCCACCATGGGAGTAAGCATAGGATGGGGTCAAAGCCAAAGTCAAAAAGACTTCTGGAACTCCTGGAGTAACAGAGGTCTCCAAGTCCAGGAGAGAATGCCTAGATTGGCAGGTGCTTACCCAGGAGGCCAACAGGCCACTAGGAAGATCATGCTTTCCACAGCAGCAACTGTGACCGAGATTGTTTTCCCCAGCCAATCACTGGGATTTTATAAGGTCTGCAGGTGGTTTGGCAGAACCCAAGGCTGTCTGGGAGGCAGGCGGGCAATTTGTAATAACAAAAGCAAAGGTTAATGATTTCCCAGAGGGCTCGCAAAAGCCATCTCCCGGGTGCTTTTAAAAATAACTAGAGCTCCTTTTTCCTTCTTTCTTTAGTGTCCCAAAGGATTCCTCTTTCTAAGTAATATATTTCTCCTAGGAAGTTGGGCAGAGGCCCTGTCCAGTAAGTATCACCTGTCTGTTAATAAAGTATAAGTGTCACAAATAACCAATGCTTACCTACTTCTCCTGGTACCTCAGCTACCTGATCCCTCGCTTAAAAACAAAGCAAAACAAAATCCCAGACTTGCATTTTGAATAATAGTAACTAGCATTGATAAAGTACTTTCATAAATTACCTAATCTGAGCCTCAAAACCCTGTGAAGTAGGTCTTATGATCATTATTAGCCCCAATTTACCACAGAACAAACCTAAGCTCAGATTTCCATTCACTCATTCGTGTCAAAAGACAGGATTTGGACCTAGGTCTTTCTGAGCATGCCACGTCTTTAAGGAAATTAGCTACCTCATTTTACAGATGAGGAAACTGAGGACCAGAAATGGAAAGTGGTTTGTCCAGAGAAAGTAGGAAAAATGTCATTTTGAGTAACAATCAGTAATAATCATTAATTTCACTGCTACTAATTTGCTTAGTTGTGAAAGTTTGTCTCTATGCCTCAATTTTCTCATCTGTCAAATGAAGGGATTGTATTCTCAGGGGTTCTTAATCCCTCCGGGGCATCTATGGATAGATTTCTGGAAGTCTGAATTTGAATAAGAAAAAAAATACATCTTTAGTTTCATTAGTCTTTCATTTCCTTTGTAATCCTATTTTATTTTATTCATTTAAAACAATATTCTGAAAGGGGGTTCACAGGTTTCACTAGACTGCCAAAAGAGGCCTTGGCACAAAAAAAAGGTATTAGGTAGACCCCAAGATCTCCACCAGGTCTGCTATCCCATGATTCTGTGCTTCTCATACTAGTTCTAAGGTATCAGCAAATGAACCCTCTTACCCTAATTCCTTCTGATTTACCTTTGGGACCAAAGCACAGCAAAGCACAGACACTCGCCATCTCCCAAGCAGCCCTTGATGGGTACTCAAGGTATCCAAAAGCTCATCTGGAAATCTGCATCCCACTGGGACTCTCCAGGTCCCCATGTGCCCAATGTGGACAGAGCAGTGAAAGCTAGAGCAGAGGGGACTGAAACTCTGAATTCCAAGAAAACAGATGGAACAGCTGGTGCAGGCTAAAAATGGGAAAGGCAGACAGACAACTGCCCTGAAAGTCAGGAGCGAGGCTTGAGAAATTCCAAGCATTTCTATACCTCCATAAAACACATCCCCGGGCCCATTGGTGGATGTGGGGTGAGAAAAAAAGGGAGGGAAAAGAGGAAATATAGAGGGGGAAGAAGAAGGAAAAACTGGAAGGGAAAGACAAAGCGGTGGAGCCAAGAAGCAACAGAGTTCAACTCGGAACAGCACACAGACCTGAAGCGGGCCATTCCTGAATCTTCCTGAATCCTGGGGCAGGTTTAATTAATCTTCACCCTCGCACCTTTCCCCTCCCCTCCCCACCCCTGCCCCATTTCCAGACCCTAAAGGGCTCTCCCCAAAGTAAATTCCCATTGGGCCAAGCGCCATCTGGTGGTCAGAAAGGGGGAGTGATTTATAGGTCTCCCCCTGCAGCAAAGGCAGCAGGTTGTATGTATCCTGGTTCTGTTTTCCCAGCCTCCCATGTTGTGAGCTAATATGTCCCATTGGCCACTGATAGCCCCCAAAATCTGATTTCTGTCCTCTTTTCTGCCTAATTCCAACCAATCATAGACTCCCCACCCCCAGCTAGTCTATAGTCAAAGAACCTGGATTCAAGTTCCAGACAATCTATTTTTACTTCCTACATGACCCTGGCCAAGTCATTTTCCTTTTGTGGAAATATGAAAAATAAGAGAGTTGGATGAAGCAATCCCTAATAGCATGCACTGCTATTCTGTGCTCACACATCTGATGCTCCAAGGCCCCTTTCAGCTCTAAATCCTGTGATTTTTTTGCTTGCAGACAGTACAGGCCAATCTGACAACATTAGGAAGGACAAGGTTTTTCTCTCATTAAAAGGATATTTTCTTGCACAGAGTTAGCAACCCTTTACCATAGCTTACTGGGACCACCCCCCAGGAGGATAGGTCCTAGCTAGAAACCTTTCAAGCCAGCTGGCCTTCAGAGAGCTTCCCCAGCTTCTACCGCCCTGGTCTCACCCACCTACCTCTTTCCACTCCCATTCTGTACACCCCTGTACTATCTCCAAGCACTTGGACTCAGTTTGCCTGTGAACTTTTAAGCAGGAGGACTGGAAACTAAGCTAAGACCACTGTTGCTAGCCACCTGTCTCCCCCCTCTTAGGCCTAGCTCTCCACCACCCCTGTTCTCCCTAATCGTTGTAACATATGTGCATCTGGAATTTTTTTTCCTCCCTTTTTTCCCTTCCTGAGCCTACAGCGCTGGCTCCCACCTCACACCAGGCCCTAGGGTTTACAGCTGTGAAGAAACACATGGCGTATAGACAGACAGAGAGAGAGAGAGGAGAGAGGGAGAGAGAGAGAGAGAGAGAGAGAGAGAGAGAGAGAGAGAGAGAGAACCAACTATGGAATGTTTTCTTGCTCCTGAGCCTCAAGTGTGTTTTATAGCTCCCAAGAAATTTCTCCACCGCTGGCCAGTCCTAATGCCTGTTGGCCAATCCCGTTTCCTCACAGCACAATTCTCACTCCTGCAGGAAGCTGAAGGGGGTGGCTGGGCCCTGGGCACAGCCTGGAGGTGGGGTGGTACAAAGGGTTAGGGTAGTAATTGCTGGCCTTGAACCTGATGAGGCCACAGGGTTTCTCCTGTCCAGTGGCACAAGCTTTTTAGTAAGATATGCAGACATTGGCTTTCTGGGTTGGGGGTTTTTTGTTTTGCTTTGCTTTTCGGAGAGAGCTGTGCTGCTAAGAATTGGTGCTAAGTATGCGACTCTTTCAACTTCCTTTGGGCTTTAAGGCAGACTTGGAAATTGTCACTTGCCTGCATCCACTAAGCTCAAAGCAATGGAACTAAGTAGCAGAGAACGCAGAAATAATGCAGCTAAGGAGGAAGAAGTTTCATTTTTGTCCATGTGATCAGTGAGGCTAATTTTGGGAGGAAGCAGGTGATCAAGAAATTCAGGTGAAAGGCCATGTCTACCTATCCACAAGGTACTTTTAATTGTTAGAATTTCCCCATGCCTTCTCCTCCCAACCCAGTACATTTATGATAGGTGTCAGACCTGAGAGATAATAAGCAATCAACATGACTGTGCCCATCTGTCCCAAAGTCAGTATTAACTTGGAGCTTTCCCAACACAGATTACTATTTCAGGCCTAAGGTCACCTGAGGTAACATGGGTTAGGTTATAGTTCAGCAGTGTTACAGTTCTGCTGAGGATGGCAAGAGCAAGCAGTCTTGGCTCCAGGCTTTTCCTTCTATTCAATTTAATGCAATTCAACAAGCATTTAGTAAGCTCCTACTAAGTGCCAGGCACCAAGAATATAAAATCAGGAATAAAGCAATCTCTGCCCTCAAGCAACTTACATTCTACTAGGGAATGCAACATATAGACCAATGGTTCTCAAAGAGTGTGTCAAGGCAAGTTTTGCTAGGTGTACCAGGAAATTTTGGACATTGTGTTATCATACATAAAAGATATTTATAAATAATTTCATGTAATATAAATGTCACTTACCCAGCATACAGTGTATGGGAGGCATAATATTTGCAAATGTGCCTTTTACACATATACATTAACCTCAAAACATCTTAAATCTTGAACTCGAAAAGAACTCGAGCAAAAATAACTGTTCTTACATAAGAAAACTGCACGTGTGTCTCCCAACTGTCCTGTAGTGTTGCCAACTTAAATATCCAATACACTACAGTTCCTCACAGCAAAGAATATTGCATCATGAGAAAAAAAAGTTTAAGAATCAGCGATGTTTAAAAGAAAAAGAACCAGTGATAATTGAAGATAAGTGCAACATTAGTCCCAAAGCCCATTGGTATGGGACGAATGCCCTGCCTTGCATAAGAACTCTAGCCTTCTTAAGTCTTCTGCAGGATTCTTCAAATTTCCTGGGTCCCTGAAGTCACTTCAGGTGCTTCTGACTTCTGGCTTGAAGAGGGTAGATGGAAGAGCCCAACTTCACTTTTGGTTGCTGAAGACTCTGGAAAGACATTTGAGGAGCTGAGAGTCTCCATTATGACCCTGTCCCCAGCTTACTTGCTACACTAGAGACTATGAGGAGTTTCACCTTGGGTGAGATCTAGGATTCTCTCTCTCTCTCTCTCTCTCTCTCTCTCTCTCTCTCTCTCTCTCTCTCTCTCTCTCTCTCTCTCCTTCCCTCTTTCCCTCCCTCCCAACGGAAGAGCTCCTTCCCTCTATATTTTCTGATATATCTTATCCTGTGTATACCTTCTTTGATTTCTGTTTTGCTATGGTCTGAATAAATGAATTTTTTGTGTATTCTTTGTGGAACTGGTATTAGGTAGGAAAGGGGTCAAGCCTTGGATATAGAGCCTGAGATCCCTTTTCTTCAAAAATAGCGATCAGAATTTAGATTGAACCAGATCATATCCTCTAGACTAACAATGTTTAAGGGAGCAAATCAGTATGCATCTAGCCTGGTACACCCTCAGGCTGAGGAAAGCAGAGTGGACTCTGGCCTCAACTTACTATTTCCTCTTCTGGCAGAAATTAAATTCTCCTTTGGAGAAGAGCGGAGAGAAAAGCAGCTAGAGATACCTATTCTGTCTCCCTTGGGGCCACACAACAGCCCCATCCTGCATAGAAGGGGAAAGCTACATGTGGACTCTCACTACTTGTTGGGCTCTCTACAAAAGTAAATAAAAGATAAATTAACACAAAATGATTAAGGAGGGGCAAGTAGAATTAACAACTTATCAAGAAAGGAGGACTCAAGAAAGGCTTCCTGAAGAAAAAGGCACCTGAGCTGAGCCTTAAGGGAACTAGTTGTTCCAAGAAGTGGCAGAAATGAGGATGCCTGGTGTTCTAGACATGGAGGTAGACAGTGCAAAGGAATGGTGATGACAGATAGGATGTCCTATGATGGAAACATCTGTTCGGTGAAATCAAGATTGCATGATAGTTCGTAATATTTAATAGATCTGGAAAGGCTAGGTTAGAGCCAAATTTTGAAGAGTTTTAATAGGGAGCCCTTGATGCTTCGATACAGGGGTATGTTGAAGTCTACTATTAATTTTCATTATGAACATCCGTTTTGAAATTTGGCCAACACTACAAATCGAGTTTTATTTAATGTTTGTCAATTATGTGACAAGAAAATGACGGAGAAAATGTAAATAATGCAGATTCCAGTTAGAAGTGTATTATGGGCACTTTTTTCCCCCAGAAAACCAGTTGTTAAACATGGAGCAGCACACCACTGTTCTACATAAGATTGAAAAACGGGGTGGCAGGGAGGAAACCATGAATATCCTGCCACTGTCTCTTTATGCTGATACTAAAGGTCTTTCCCTCCTACTTTCCTATTACCTATATCCTCTGCCCCAGAGGATAACTAGCAGACCTCTTCACCATTCCTTGCACCCACTGTTTTATTCACACTTTCAGTGCTATTACTCGCAGTATTTCCCCCATTTGGAAAACCCTCCCTACCACTTGCTCTCTATCTATCCAGCTCCTACCCCTCCTTCAGTGTCCAACAGCATGAAACCTTCTAGACAGTTTAAGTCAATGAAATTGATCTCTACCTTTCCTGATCATACATAGAATTTAGTGCTTGTCCCTTAGTTTGGCATTTGGTTAAAGTCAACTTAGCACATTATCTGTTAATTATTCTCTCTTTCTGGTATTTATGTTTCATTTAGAATGTAAGCTGACATTTCTATAGCACTTGAAAGTTTGCAAAGTGCTTTATGTGCATTTTCTCATTTCATCGTTTTTTGAATCACCCACAATACTAATTATAGTGTTAGACCTGTTGTTGCTATGCAATAATTATGCAAATAAATGAATCTCTAATTAAAACCTTTCAGCCCCAGTATAGAAAATCATAAACTGGACCTCACAGCCTCTACTGGATCTGGGGGATAGGAAGAAAAGGAAGAAAAGGAAGAAGGAAGCCGGGTTTTTAGACTATTTCTCACTTCCATTCATTAATCAATCTAAACAAATATCTATTGAGTACCTACTGTTTCAGAGCCCTGGGCTAAGTACTATGGGAACAAACATTTATCAGCTGTGTGCAACTCCACTGTGCTGGGCTCCAAGGGAAATGGAAAGATTTAAAAAAGACACAATCCTTGGTCTCAGGGAGCTTGCAGTCTAGGAGGGGAATGAGGCTACAACTCAAATAACCATGGACAACTATATTACACAGTAAGTGCATTAGAAAGCTGTAAAGCTGGTCAAAGATAAAACTTGAGAAAAATTCAGACTACTATTAACAATATGAAAAATTACTACAAATAACCAATAATAAGAGACATGCCCATCAAAACAACATCATGGTTTCACCTTACACTCAACAAATTTCCAAGATGAAAATGATCAGCATGGAAAGGACTATGCATGGGAAGATAGGCCCACTAATAAAATGTTGATGGAGCTGTGACTTAGTTGAACCAATTGTAAAACAATTTGGAATTATACTAAATAAAAAATAACCAAAATGTTCATCACTTTTGACCCAAGGATCTCAATACTAAATATATATCCCACAGAGATAAAAACAAAAACAAAAATAAGCAAATAAATAAAACCCAAAGCAAGATCTCATATATACCCAAATATTCAGAGCAACATTTGTCTTAGGAGTAGCAAAGAAACAGAAACAAAGTAGATGCCTATCAATTATAGAATGGCGAACAAGTTGTGATACATGAAAGTAAGAGAATAGTTCCATACAGTAAGAAATTATGAAGACTCAGAAAAACATAGAAATATTTATGTGAACTGATTAGGAGTAAAATAAGCAGAACTAGGAAAACAATGTACATGATGACTGCAATAATGTAAAGGAAAAGACAAAAAATAAAATAAAATGAAACTGAGTGGTATATAATGATGACCATGCCTGACACTGGAGAACAGCTGAGAAAGTATAGTTCCCTCTTTCCTTTACTGAGATGGGGAATTATAGGTGTGGCATTTGACATGTACTATCAGACAGTTGATATGTCAACTTTGCTTAACTCCACCTCACCCTTTTAAAAAGAATGGCTCACTGCTTAGGGGAAGACATATAAACTGGAAATTAAGGTGGTATAAAAACAAAATATACTAATAAAAAGAAAATTAATTTTTAAAAGAAATTTATGAAGTAAAGTGCATTATGGAGTCTGAGGGGAAAGGCTGTTAACTGACTAGAGGCAGGATAGGTCAGTGAAGACTGAATAAAGAATGTGGCATTTGAATTGAACTTTGAAGGATGGTGGGAACTCGACATGTGGAGAAAGAGTGGAGGGCATTCTGGGTATAAAGAACAAAAACTCAGAGATGGGTAATACCAACCCATGTTCCAGAGAGTACAGAGTATTCAGTTTGGCTAGAACATAGAGAGGATAGAAGATAGAGGAGGATACGATGAAATAAAAGTAGAAAAGGGTGACACCAGATTAAGGAGGGTCCTGAATATCAGGAAGGGAAGCTTTGCTTAGGAGGCAATAGAGAGTCTGAAAAGTTTTAGACAGAAGGGTAACTTGATCAGATCCAAGTATAAGAGGGTTCATGCGTATAAAAAGGAATGTCATTATACCTACACTCAAAACCATAGGCTAGTAGAGGACAGAATACAAAGATATTAATAGCCATAATACAAAGAAGAATATGATGAAAATCATAAAAGAGGAATAAAATAGCAGCAAATAAACAGAATACAGAGGAGAGAGAGGGAACTTCTGCCTGAGAGATGAGGAAAGACTTCATAAAGAGGCAGTATCTGAATTGGCATCAGATAGTGCCCATGGTACCCGCATTGAGATGAGACCAGAGAAACACAGAATCAGAAAATCTAAGAGGTGAAAGGGAATCTCAAAGCGTGATTGGTCCAACCTGGAAATCTCTGGGACAAAGCAGAGAAGCTGATTTCCAACTATAGACCACACTGAAAAAGGTTAAGAAAGAACAGTGCTAAAAGATGGAAAATGAGTGAGCCCCAAGGTTGGGGAGGAACAGAAAGATGACTGTCTCTGAACCTTAGCTCTGGCCTCTCCCAGAAAAGCTAAAACAAACACCCCCAACACACCATCCATCAGCTGTTAACCCTCTGCATGTGTTGCCTGCCATCTGAATTGACATCGCTCCTCCCTGGACATTTAAACTTGGGAATGTGTGGTCTTTGGTCACAGCTGTGAGCCCAGATCTCTCAGGAACCAGGCTGATTGAGAACCTTCGGCTGTCCCTTTTGGCCTCTTTCTTTCTCTTCTTGCTCCCTTTCTTGAACTTTTTAGAGGGTAGAAGAGAGGGTTTTGACTGAACTGAACATTATCCACTGGGGTAGGACCATGGGGACCCTTGTTACCAAGTTGCTTCTCCCCACAATCAGCAGTCTTGCCTTCCTCCCCACCATCAGCATCGCTGCCAAGAGAAGGTTCCACATGGAAGCCATGGTCTACCTCTTCACCATGTTCTTCATAGCGGTAAGGATTGGAATTCTCTTTCCTATTGTTTTCCCCACCTTGGAGTAGTTGGCAGACAATAAGGATATATCATTTGGAGGCAGTATGTCATTAAATAGAAAGACTCCTGAGCCTGGGAATTAGAAGGTCTGAGTTCTGGTCCCAGCTCTGCTACTAACACACTGTGTGACCTTGAGCAAATCATGCCCCTTGTGTTTCTCCTTTGTCAAATGAGGTGGTTAGTTTAGGTAATTCCTCATAGCTTCCGTCTCTGATATTCTGTATCTAGAATTTCCTTTTCAGTGTGTAGGGAGAGGGAGGGAGGGGACTCTCTCTCTCTCTCTCTTTCTCTCCATTCAATGTTGTCTTTCAGTTTCCTTCCTTCTATCCAAAGTTCTTTTTCTCTTATATGTTTAGGTCACTCTACCTCTGTCAGTCTTTCCATTTCTCCTTCTATGAGGACCTTCCCATGATTTGTAAAAGGTCTTTGAATCATCTTCTTTTCTCACTCATCTACCATCAAACCTGTCCTTCAGTAACAGGCAAACTTCCCATGAGATATTCATATTGGAGAGGGAAAGATTCCACTCAGATTAAACCAGCAGGGACATGAACCGTGTACGCACGCACACACACACACACACACACACGCACACACACACACACATACACACATACACCCCTGTGTGTGTGTATATATGCGTATTATGTATATTGTACATATGTGTCTGCATACGTATATGTACATATACACATCTACATGCATATAGACACACGTGTACATACCTGCATATATGTCTGTATTCCCATTGATGCACATATATGTGCATTGTACATGTGTGTGCCTCAATCCGGGTAGGTGCAATGAATCCATGTGTGAATCTATCTGTATACACAATTTTATTTTATGGGTCACTATCTAGCATATGCCAATTCCTTCAGGGCCAAGTTCTCCTGGTATTTCTGACCTTTAACTTTTTGTTTCTCTTCTTTAGACCTAAGGATTTAGGGATGGCCCTCTGATCTTCATGTCCATGATCTGAGTCTGGGACTGAGTGCTTTTAGCAGGATTTCTTAAGCTTTTTTGTGTGTTATCGGCCCCTTTGACAGGCTGGAGAGAGCTGTGGAACTCTTCTCAGAATTTTTTTTAAAAGTATAAAATAAAATATATAGGGTTACAAAAATTACAGTGACATGCAGTTATTGAATTTTTTTAGCATCAATTCTGCAGACCCAAGGTTAAGAATCTGTTTCAGAAAGTATTTTAAAACAGGGAGCCATGACCCTCATCCTTTAACTTTGTATTGATGGTGTTGTAACTAACACATCTACTGGCTCTTTACAAACTTTCCAGGAGATTGATAAGGCAAGTGATTCTTATGCCTGTCTTTGACAGATGAAGAAATTCAGTCCTGGGCCACATTTTGTTTGGAAGCAAACTGTCAAGGGAAAAACTGGGACTCAGATCTAGATCTTCTGATTACTGAGTGAGGACTCATTCCATCCAACTGCCGGCTCCCTCCTGCTCATAGTCAACCCTGGGAGATAAAGCACAGCCTAGTGAAGGTGAAGGCAGTCTGGGGACAGCTGATTCCCCACCCTGCTCCTTTACAGAGCCTGGGCTCAAAGTCATCGACGGGGGAGGGGAAGAGATGGGATCTGGACCCAGCAGCTGCTGTTGTGGTGGGCATTGTCGTCCTTGCCCTGACACCTCAATCTGCAGAGTAGAAGAAGCAACTGTCCTCCTTGAACAAGAATGTTTTGGCATTAACGCACATGGCCATCTCACTTTTTTCCCAAAACTCCAGGCCTCCATTACCACTAGGTTTGCTCAATAGATTGATTTACTTGTTTTTCTTTCTTCTCCTCCCTTTCCTCCTTTCTTTTCTTCTTTGTCTCTCCTGATACCTTATGGCTATGTGATCCTGGCCGAGTAACTTAATTTTCCAACACTCTAGGTAACTAAGACTATAGGCTGCAAAAAAGGAGCCAACATGCATGGGTAAAGGGGAATTCCTTACTTACATCAATGAAAATGCAGGTTCAGTCTCTATCCCAGGAATGGGGAACCTGTGACCTCAAGACCACATGTGGCCCTCTAGTCCTCAAGTGCAGCCCTTTGACTGAATCCAAACTTCACAGAACAAATCTCCTTAATAAAAGGATTTGTTCTGTAAAACTTGGATTCAGTCCAAAAGTGGCACCCAAGGACCTCGAAGGCCACATGTGGCCTTGAGGCCACAGACTCCCCACCCTGGCTCCATCTCTGTCTTAGTTCTCTCCTTTCTTTGCCTTATTTTTCTCACCTGTAAAATAGAGAGAACAATCCCTGCCTGGCATCCTTTACAGGGTTGTTGTAAGAATCTGATAGAAGGTACAGCTCTTTTGTAAACTACCAAGTGTTGTGAATGAGTAAGGGATTATTTATTATTATTTTAGGCAAACCCTGACCAAAAATACATTTCTTCCATCTGCTCACTGGACTCCTAAGAATGAACTAAACCAATTCTGGAAAGGTTGTCTCATCCCAAGTCACTATCAGTCCTTTGTGTAATGTGTTTTTTCTGTGTTTTCTGCTAGATCTACCATGCGTGTAATGGGCCAGGCTTATCAGTGCTATGTTTCATGCGCTATGACATACTGGAGTATTTCAGCATCTATGGGACAGCACTGAGTATGTGGGTGTCATTAATGGGTGAGTGCCAGCCTCTTTTATCCCAGCCCTGCCAACAAGGACCCTGTCCATAAATCTACCTATCCATTCCTGAGCAAGTCAGCCTACTGATTTACAGGGAACATGGAAAGTTGCATGACATCCTCTTTTCTCGATTTTGTGCATGCCTTCCCTGCCTTCCATTCCCACTTCCATTGCAAAGACAATGTTTAATCCATATTAGAAAATTAGTTTTCAAGTACTTTAGAAAAATCCATTTCACTGACAGAGGAAGAGGAAAAGTTATATGTACTTCATCCTTTTTCCCCATCTTTAAGCATTTTCATCCCTTCAGTTCCCTCTTTCCATTGCAAAGGTGTTGTTTCATTCATTCTTTAAAATAATAACAATAACTGACATTTAATAGTATAATAATAATTTGCATACTACATAGTATAATAATTTAACAATAGCTATAAATCAAATTTGTCATTTGAACCTCACAAGGATCCTGGGAGGTAAGTCCCATTATTATCCCCATTTTATAGATAAGGAAACTGGGGGAGGCAGAGGTTAAATGACTTGCCCAGGGGAACAAAACGAGTTAAGTTTCTGATGCTAGACTTGGAGTCAGGTCTTCCTTATTTCCTTAGGTATAGTTCTCTACCCACTGTACCACCTAACAGCCTAGCTAACACTGTTTTCAAGCTATTTAGAAATATCTATTCATTGGAACTCAAAACTTATTTTAAAAAAAACTCCACAAATGTTAAAAATTGTCTTTACATGTAATTGGGGAAAAATAAAATATTATTTTCAAAAAATAACTTTCTATTTCTACTGCTTCATTAAAGCAAGTCCCTAAAGAATTTTGTTAGCCTCATTCAAGTTGATATGTGAACTGATTAATAATGAATGGATTTTCTTCAAAGACATACAGATACAAAGATATACTTCTTTTTTTAATTAAATTATTTTATTCATTTTCAGGACACTCTCTCCACTAATGCAGATCTGTAACTGTTCCACAGCTTAGAGTTTTAAAGAGTTGCCTGGGACAGTGAGAGATTAAGTGAATCGTCCAGAGTCACGTAACTAGTATATGTCAGAGGTTAGACTTGAACTCAGTTCTTCCTAAGTCCAAGATGAAGTCAGTTCACTATTAGATATAGTAGATCAACTCTCATATATATATGTGTATGTGCATATATGTATGCATTTATTAGAAAGAGCATTTATTAGAAACTTAGTATGTGCCAGGCATTGTGCTAATTGATGTATAGGTGAGAATACATGCATGAATATATTATATATATATGAATATATATTTAGATATATAGATATACCTGTGTGTGTGTATCCTAAAAATCAGACATTTAAGGAACATAACAGGGCACTTGGTGAGATGTTAATTCAGAACAAGTAATCAGGAAACACCTCCTTGGCATATTCATTGTTGCAGTAATTAAGGCCCCAATCAGGTTACTAACAATGGAAACAGGATTAGCCCTGGGAGTTAGGAGACTGAAGTCCAAGTCAACTGTTCAATTTAACCAATACTTATTTAGTGTCTACTGTACACAAAACTCTGTCCTGGACATGGGGATACAAAGATACCATACAGATTCTACCATCAAGAAACACAAGGGGAGGAAGGACAAGTAAATATATAACTATGATATGAAGAAGACATGAGTGCAAAACACTCTAGTTCTGTCTTTGCTACTACTAACTCTGGTCAAGTTTCTTCTTCATAGGCCTCAGCACCTCCATAAAATAAGTGGGTCTTACATAATAAACATGAACAGATGGATAGATAAATAGATATAGACAGATAGATATAGATAAATATAGACAGAGACAGACAGAAATAGACAGATAGATAGATAACAAATAAATGTCTATGGGTCCTTCCTCTGCATCTATTATAAGGTCCCTTCCAGCTCTGACATTCCATGTTCTAAAGACCTGTCTAGCTCCTGACATGCTGTGTCCTAAGCTAAGTTCAATCTTCTTTCTATATTCTAAGGTTCTTTCCATCTCTGATATTGTATGTTCCAAAGTTTTTTCTAGCTCTGACTTTCTATGTTCTAAAATCTCTTCCAGCTCTCATATTTTATATCCTAAGGTCCCTTCTAGTAATAACATACCATGTTCTAAGATCCCTTCCAGCTCTAACTTTCTGTGTTCTAAGGTGTCTTCCAGATCTGACATTCTGATTCCTCAAAGAAATACCTTCTTAAGATGGCAATGATAAAATTAGAAGTCTCCTTTGAGTTCAAGTGAACTTAAACTTTGTTTTCTGTCTCCTTCCCTCCCTTTCCAGCACTGGCAGAATTTGATGAACCAAAAAGGTCGACCTTTGTGATGTTTGGCGTGTTGACCATTGCTGTGAGGATCTACCAAGACCGATGGGGCTATGGAGTGTACTCAGGGCCTATTGGTACAGCTGTCCTCATCATTACAGCAAAGTGGGTGAGTGATCAAAAATGATAAAATGAGATCATAGTTGTAAAACACCTTGAATACCCTAAAGTGCTATGTAAATGCTAGCTATTATCATTACAACTATTTTTGTCTAGTTCTGTGACCTTGAGCCTGCCCTTCTTATGACTTCAGTTTCCCCACCTATAAAATGAGGAGATTGGAGTAGATGATTTTTTTTGAGGTTCCTTCCCATTCTGATATTTTGTGTAATTGAGTCTATGTTTTTTCCATCATTTCAGGCATTTTGAAGTACTGACAGAGGGAGCAGCTAATTGGGAAAGTGTCAGGCTTTGGAGGCCAGTTGCAGGCCCTCACCTGTTAAGGACAAAACAGCATACTGACCTCCATCTGGGTCTCCCAGGTGATTGTCTGAGTTTCCTTACCAGACAGAGAAATGAGATTCCAGCTAGTTTTACCTCAGTTTTTCTGAATTGCCTTCTTTTTCTGAAAAAATCCTAATAACTGGGTCTTCCTGAGAGGTAGCTGTGGAAGAAAGCCTGGGCTATTGTAGTCTGGACTCTTACTCATTAACAGTCTGACTTTGGGGAGTCTCTTAACCTCAGGCCCTCAGTTTCCTCCTTTCTGAAATGGGAGTTGAAAGTGTCTAAGATCCCTTCCAACTCTGACATTCTGTGTACTAAAATCTCTTCCAGCTCTGACATCCTGTGTCCCAAGGTCTCTTCCAACTCTGACATTCTGTGTTTTAAAGTCTCTTCCAGTTCTGATATTGAGTGTTCGAAGGTCCCTTCCAACTCTGGCTTTCTTTGTTCATTCCAAGGTCCCTTTCAGCAACAATGTCCTAAGATTCCTTTGACCTGTGGCTCTGGCTTTCAATGCTGATTCTAACTTTTTTCCTGACTTGACACTGGCTATAGCTGTGTCTGGTGTTGTACTTACAACTTCTCTAAGTCCAATGTTTTCATTCCTATTTCGGAGTCCACTTTCTACCCTAAGCCCCTGACTCAGAGGTGTGGCGCTATCTTGAAGAATAAGTCCTTCTTACAAGGCTTTGTAGGGGAAGCTTGAGCTCAGGGTATTGTAAGAGTCAGAAGGCTGGACCATGAACACCAGAGACGGCTCAAATTGAGGATTTGGGGTAGGGGAATGAAGTGTAGGTGGTGGATGTTCAAAAATAAATTCATCTACTTTATCTCTATAGACCATGCATAAAGGGGTCAGGATTTCTTTTCCCTATTTGGACAATGAGGCACAGAGAGATGAAACTACTTGCAGAAAACCACACAACTATACAGTGGCAAAGCCAGACCTTGAATTCCAATGTCTTAACTTTTATGAATACTCTTCCAGAGGAGGAGGATTGGGGAAGAGGCTATTCTCTCTTGATGTAGTTTAGCACTTTGAATTGATATTACTTGGGGTGACCCAAGGCAGTGCCTCTAAGTTTCCTGCCTTGGGGAGGAGAGACTTGTTGGGGTGATGCAATAGCATGCCTTATTAATTAACATTCTGGAATGCATAAACAATGCTGGCTTCCAGAGATAATCACTGAATTCCAAGTCTCTGTTTATGATAAAAACAGCTCACCCCAAGCCGGAAATGGGATAATTCTCTCCTGATTCAGTCCGGGTGGATTTCCCTCCTCACTCCCCCAACTAGACATTGGGTAATTATCCTCAGAGAGGCTTGGTATGAATCTGCTTCTGAATTATAATTAGGCAGAACAGTATTTACTCATTAAAGCCTGAGTGGAATACCACACAGACTTTCCTCTCCCTGGGCAAGGGAACTCAGCAGCAGGAATAAAGGGGGGCAGGGAGAGAGAGAAAGGAAGAAACATCGATTAGGTGCCTACCATGTGCCATGCTAAGTGCTTTAAAAATATTATGTCATTTGAGCATCATAACAATCTTGTAAGGTGGTGCTTTTATCCCCATTTCACTATTGAGGAAACTGAGGCATGGCCAAGGGCATACAGCTACTAAATGTTAAGTTAATTCTTTCTGACTCCAGCTCCAGACCCAGTGCTCTATCCACTGTACCACCTAGCTGTTCCCTTGGGGGGAAGGCCAAAGCAAGTTGGCCACATTCCTAATTTAAATAGCTCCTTCCAGCCCATTTATGAAGGAATTCGATCTAAGGCTGACTGGGGAACATGGGGGGAAGTTGGTTTCTAGAGTAAGTACACCAGACCCTCAGGGTTTAAGTATTCTCCAAAAGCCATTCCCCCAGTTGCTAGAAGCTTAGGACCAGCAAGCACCACAGGGATAGGTTAGGGGGCAATTACTGAGGGACAGTATGGAGTAATGGAAAGTGGACTAGGTTTAGACTTAGAAGTACCTGGGTTTAAATTTTGCCCCTGACACTTAATAACCAGTGGACTGAGACAACCTTTCTCAGCCTGAGTTGTTTCATCTATAAAATGGGGATGATAATAGCATCACTTATTTCAAAAAGTAATTTTGAAAATCAAATGAAATAATGTACATAAAATGTTTTGTAAACCTTAAAATGCTATGTAAATATCTGATATTATATTATTATTAACTGTAAGGTTCATTGCAAGTAAAAGCTTTTCTGCTTCCTTTTCTCCCCCTCTCAGAGGGTGAAGGAACAACCTGAGGCATGAACACCACCTAGGGGAATTGAGACTAAGAATAAAGAAGGAATTAGAGGGTTACATTGAGCCTAGGAACTCATAGGATCATAAATCTAGAGTGAATAGATCATAGATCTAAGTGTGCATAGATGAGGGCCTAATGGCTTTCATATGGGTAGTCAGATGCTCTTCCAATGGACCATGTCTTAGCCATTCCCTAGATCTCTGTCTTTCTCAGTTAGCTCATTGTTTATTTCACCATGCTTTATTTATTTTATTTTATTTTACTTATTTGTTTCACCTTTATTTCATCATGCTGCCCTTTGGCTCTGCCTGCATCTCTAAATCAACATGGTGGACACAGCTATCTGTTCCCCTCAACTTGCTTATCCTTCTAACTTGATGATTTCTGTCGGTAGGCCCACTGTCCTACACTTACAGTAACCTTGGGGTTATCATTGACCTTTTCTGTCCCTCATTTCCCCTATCCAGCATTACCAAAGTCTGTCCATTCCAAGGCCTGTTTGGCACATCTGGCACATCTGTCTCCTCTCCTTTGTTCTCACTGCCACCTTCCTGGTATAGGCCTGGTCTGTACCATCCACCTGACCTACTGCCTTCTAACCTTCTAAGCCTTCTTCCCTCTCCAAAGCACCAGCATTACCATTACCAAAACAATCTTTCTTACTCTGCTCAGGATTCTTCAAAGACTCCCTTGGTTTCTCTTAAGTAAAATTCAAACTCCTTTTCTGAAATTCAAGACCCTCCACAATCTAATATCAGGTCCCAGCCTTTGCAGTCTTCTTATGTCTCATTCTACTCCATATACTCTACACTTCAATCAAGCTAGATGACTTTCTGCACCTCTTATCCTAGTCTTTTTCTCTCTGTGTCTCTGCTCACATTGTGACCTCTCCTGGGATACCTTCCCTTCCATTTTTTTTCCCCTTTTGAATTCCTACATGTCTTTTAGAGTATTTTTCAAAAGTCATCCCCTACATGAAACCTTCTCAGATCCCCACTCTGGGTCATGCCTTTGCCCTTCAGACCTCACATAATAATAACGCCGAGTTCTACACCTCTTATATACTTACCTCATACTCTTATACAGCATTGTGATGTGGGTTATGCTCACTAAACCATAACCCCATGAGGAAAGTAATCAGCTGATCGAAATGTTCTCTCCACCAGAACCTACTACAATGTTCAGTATAATACTCTCCACTGAGTGCTTAATAAATGTTTCTTAAGTGGGCAAGTAAACGAATGAATCTGGTAGCTCCCAAGTTCCTTGCTTCTCTTACTTTTCCAACTACCTTTCAATCTATCAACAGATATCTCCAGAGCATCTTTGATGGGTGAGACTAATATGAGGAGAGGTGTATGTCAGGAAGACTCAGGTTCCAATCTTGTCTCTGACACTTAACAGTGTGACCCTAAGCAAATCACTTAACGTTTTTGAACCTTGGTTTTCTCATCTGTAAAATGGAGTTAATAATATTACCTCACAGAGTTGTTGTAAGGTTCAAATGAGGAAATGTATGTAAAGTGCTTTGTAAACTTTAAAGCACTTATCTAAAAGTTATTATCACACATAGAAAAGTCAGCTAGCTCTCAGAATGTCGGAGGAGGAAGGGAATTTAGAACTTATCTGGTGCAACTTTTGCCTTTTGCAGATAAGGAAATTAAGACCCACAGAGGATAAGTGGCTTGTTACAAGATTATTCTGAGAAGTGTTTATAAAACAAAGACTGGAACTCGAGCCTTCTGATCCCCCAGCTCAAGGATGAAGAACTA
Source organism: Bettongia penicillata ogilbyi (assembly GCA_023548195.1). Classification (NCBI taxonomy): domain Eukaryota; kingdom Metazoa; phylum Chordata; class Mammalia; order Diprotodontia; family Potoroidae; genus Bettongia; species Bettongia penicillata. Next base: position 1,271,712 of record JAJHZJ010000080.1, on the reverse strand, counting down.
GGAAGAGTGCTAAATGAAGGGTATAGACAGCAAGTGCTCCCAGAATTCCTCCTGCAGTCAGGGTGGCTGGAGTGATCAGGGATGGCTTCCCAGAGGAAGTGAAATTTGAGCAATCTGTCTTCAGTCTATCTCACTTCTCACTCATCTATCTATTTATTGGAGGATGAGCAGGGATGGAGAGAGGAGGCAGAGCAGAAAACAATCCCATTGCTCAATTCAATTACACAAGATTTTTGGGTGGCTTGAGGGGTGCCAGGAGACACAATTCAACTAGCATTCATTAAGTGTTTACCATGTGCAAAGACACTGGGCTAGACATTAGGGATGTAAGGATGAAAATGAAACACCTGCCCTCAAGGAGCTTACAGCCTCCTGGGAGGTTAAGGGGATGGGGTAGAGCAAAGGCCAGGGAAGAATTTCATGAAGAAGACGTTACCTGAGAGGGATCTTGAAAGGAGAGAAAGGTCCTGAAGAGGCAGGGTTGAGAAGGAAGTATAGTCTAAGTATGAGAGGCAGCCTATGTCATCAATCACATTAAATAGAACTTTTAAGTAGGTCATTACAGAACAAAAAGGGATATACATTGTAGAGAATCATAGAACTTGGTTCACATAAAGAAAAATGCTGGGGAATGGTTGTGCCACTGATGATTGATATATTGGTCTATTAAAAACCAGGGGAGAGGGCAGCTAGGTAGCACCTGCCATGGAGTCAGAAGGACCTGAACTCAAATCCAGCCTCAGATACCAGCTGTGTGACCCTGAACAAGTCCCTTAACCCCATTGCTCCATAAAAAGGGGATGGGGTGGGGTGGTGAATTTATATTAGATGGAAAGGAAGGCATAAACTAAGAGTGAGTTTTAAGTGAGGCTCTTCTACTTGCCTCTAAGGCCATGTGGAAAATGGAAAGAATATTCTAGTAGGAATATGGTATGGTCTCCGAAACAGGATCTGATCATAAAGAGAAAAGGCATTACAATGAGTAACCAAAGGAAGTTATGGAGACCCAGTCACTAGATAGAAAGCATTCAGATGAACCAAAGGATCACAAAATCTCCAGCCTGGAAGGAACTCCAGAGGTTGTCTAGCCAAAAGTGTATCAGAACAGGAATCCTACTCCAATATATCTCAGAAAAATAGTGATCTCGCCCCAGCCTGAAGTCCTCCAGAGACGAGGAACTCCCTATCAGCCCAGACAGCCCACTTTTGGACAGCTTTAATTGTTAGGAAGCTTTTCCTTAGATGGAGTCAAAGCTTGTGCCTGTGCTTCCACCCAGTGCTCCTCCAGTCCTGCCCTCTGAAGCCTATCAATTCCTTTTCTAAGTGCTAACTCTCCAAGTGCTTGAAGACAGTGACTCTGCTCCTGCTCTGGGACCAGAGCTACCGTACAGGTTTAGACAGTCACCTGTCTGAAGGCAGGAACTGAAAACTGATGATTCTGGAAGTTTCTTTCCCATCCCAGGATTCTAAGTTCCAGTGTTCTAAAATTCTGTGACTAGGATGTTAGATTTCTGTGATTGTGACTTGACAATTCTTTCATCTGATAATTCCAAATTGACTTCTGACCTATTGCCTCAGAGGAGAAGACTGCCTCCCAGGAGGCTATCAGGAGTTCTACTTCTTCTTTGTTGCCTGTGGGGTTCCCTGTTTGTTGATCCAAATAGAAAAAGTTTATAGTACTAAAACAGTTCTCATATTTATATGGTAATTTAAGGTCTGCCTGGCACTTAACATACTTTATCCCATACCCGATGATGATGATGATGATGATGATGATGATGATGATGATGATGAAAATAAATAACAATCATAGAGCACTTTAAGGTTTGCAAAGCATGATATACGTTATCTCTTTTTAATCCTGAATTTTAATCCTTATAAACCTAAGTTCAAATACTCAGACACTTACTAGCTGTGTGATGCTGGGAAAGTCACTTAATACCTGTTTGCCTCAGTTTTCTCATCCATAAAATGGGGATAATAATAGCACCTACTTCCCAGGACTGTTGCAAAGATCAAATGAGATAATAATTATAAGTGCTTAGCACAGTGCCTGGCACATAGTAAGCTCTGTACAAACATTAATCATCATAAACATAACAACCCTGCAAGCCAGGGACTCTTATTATCCTCATTTTACAGGTCAGGAATGTAAAGTCCAGAAAGTCTCTCTGCCCAGGATCAAACAACTAGTAAATCTGAAATAAGACTCAAACCTGAGTCCATTCCAACACCAAGTCCACTGACCCTAACCACTGCACCTCTCTTCCTCAGAAAATGACAAAAGGTGTGTCATCTGGTAGATTTTTTTTTTAATGGAAGTTCAGACAGAACCCAAGTTTTGCTGACTTAGCCAGATATGGAAATATTCCACTTGCCTCCATCTCTCCCAGGTCCCAAATTTGTAAACAAGCAACTGGCCCATGCACAAATTTCTGTGTAAGGAAACAGTTGTCTTCACTGTATGCAGCTCCTGTCCTTAGAAGCAATGAGGAGAGGCGAAGCAAATGAAAACTCAGCCCACTGTCCTCAGGGCACCCGAAAGCTGGGGATCATGAGGAGTTAACACTAATGTTAGCGTATCAGCAAGGAAAAACAGAAACATTGACTGACACCGGGCATAGTTTCCTCATTTGTTAAATAGGGACAAGAAACTGCTCAATCTCCCTCAGAAAGAAAGCGCTCTGGAAACCTTAAAGGACCGTTAGAAATAAAAACATTGAACTGGGAGTCAAGAGACCTGGGCCTGCATCTCAACTCTAAAATTTAGTACCTCTGTAACTTTGGGCAAGTCCCTTAGCCTTTCTGGGCCTTGGTTTGCTCATCTGTAAAATGGGGATCATAATGCACGTGCTACTTACCTCACAGGACAACTGTAGAGAAAGCATTTTGCGAATTAGAAAACGTTATATACATGTGATTTATTATTACCTAATCTAAATATAGGAGGAGTGAGAAGATTGGAGTCAGAGAGCTGAAAGAAGTCTGTTCTTTCACCTAATGGTTTGTTTATCTAACTGATGGCTGCTGTCCCCTAGGGGCACATCAAGGTGGTATTTGTTGAGTCTGGCAAAGTGACTCTCCTTATTCTAGGCTTCCCAGAAGGGATCAGTTTTGAGTCAGGCCACCCAGATTTTCTTCACTGACTTATGTGTTTCCTCTCCAGCTGCAAAAGATGAAAGAGAAGAAGGGTCTGTACCCGGACAAGAGTGTGTACACCCAACAGATAGGCCCTGGTTTCTGTTTTGGAGCATTAGCCTTGATGCTGCGTTTCTTTTTTGAGGTAAGGCCCCTCTGTGCAAGGTTTCATTGAGGGGAATACAGAGAGGTGAGAGCCACAGCCCTTGTCTTCAGGGCTTGTCTAATGTACTTGGATGGAGATTTCACTGGGGTGAATATTTCCTCTTGTGGTAGAGATTCCAAACCCATCCATGCCTTCTCATCTGGTGAGATTTTGGTTCATCGCTTTCCATAATTCCTCCATAGAGGGTTCATTTACTTTAACAGAGGTCACCCTCATTTGATACCTCACTCTTCCCCCTTACTATCTGATTTGGGGCAAGTCCCTTCAACCACGCTGGGTTCAGTTTCCTCTTCTGTAAAACGAAGGTGTTGGACTAGACTTCTAAAGTTTCATCCAGCTCTGGATCTGCTCATGATCCAGTCATGCTCTCCTTCTTTTAATTCAAGCTCTCCCCAAAGTCTTGGTGCAGTTTTAAGCTACTAACACTTTAAAATGTTACTAATGGGATGCAGTACTTACACCCAGCATTCATCATTCCATTGCTCCTGGAGGGATCCATAGGTTGAACATTTCTAAAATCACAGTGGTTCACAATTTTGCAGCCCCTTTCAATCATGGGGAGAATACTGGAGTTCAAGAAACAGGTTTCTGCAGCAGGGAATAATGAAAGTGCTGAACAGTTTTCCAGATATGATCCAACCTTATGTCCTCACCTTCTACACAGTTCTGAGTTGGACTCATTGTTTATTTATCTCCCTAACTTATTATCCATGGTAGACAAATACAGGTATAGATACAGTGTGTGTGTGTGTGTGTGTGTGTGTGTTAAAATGGACTTTTCTGATCTTTGGCTTCCACATCCATAAAATCACGATTAAAAACACTTTCATTGCCTCCCTAGCCCATCAGGTTAACCTCTCTGTACAAATGGGTCTAATATAAGCATTCCCTCCAATGATGCTAGTCATTTGTATCCATGGTCACTCATTTTGGACAGCTCTAGCTCATGTCCTAACCAAAAGGCCAACCAACATGCTGGATGCTTTTCTCAAGGTCTCCTGCCTGAGCATACAAGCAGAACTCATGACTCATCTATTAGTTATCTCCTCTCCAACTCATCTTCCTTTTCAATCACACTTCCTTTTTCAATAGTATCTTCTTTCACCACTTCTCTGCACATTTCCTTGTCTGTATTATATCCCAGCCTGTTCACATTGCCATGTGCCTCTCTGACATTCTTTGGTTGATCCCCAATTTCAATTCTTCAAAGACTGAAGTATTCCATGACTTGCTTATGCAACATGGGCATTTGTTTCAAAGAGAAGCGTGGAGTTGCCAAAAGTATTTATAATTTCTCAAAGACAATTCAGTCTGTTCTCCCCTCCTCCTCTTCAATTTTGGGACCAATTCATTCTCCATTAGCAGTGTCTGTCCAAGATGCAAAGTCTGGACAATAAATATTGTTCATCCATTTGGTTTTTCCTACAGGGATAATTAAGCCAAACTTTTTTGAGTGGTTATGGACCTCTTTCAGAAGACTCTGTAATGTTGCAGGGCTTGATGCAATAAGCACATTGTCATATGCATACAGGGTCACCTGGAAGACCTTCATCTCTAAGGACCTCCCTCTGAATCAGACCTTGTATTGGCTGTAGCCAACACTTTTGACAAGACTACACTACTCTGTTTTATGCTTCATTTGATGTACAAGATTAATGATAATTAATAGCAATTAATCATCATTGGTTATTAATAGAAATTGAGTTGTTACATTTAATATTCAATAGTACATAAAAGCACTACTTGTAATGTCATAAAGGCCTGGGTGATTAATGCTCAATATGAAGACAATGAATATGATTAATGACATAAAACTCTGAGAAGAAGGGATCACTATCGACTGAAATAATACAATTTCTGTAGAAGGGAAATGGCAGAAGAATGAGGAGGTTGTCTTAATATTAGTAGATTACAGATTTAGAACTGGAATGGAATTAATAGGCCATTCAGTCAATTCCTTCATTTTACAGATTGTCATTCAGTTGTGTCCAACACTTCATGACCCAATTTGGGGTTTTCTTGGCAGAGATACTGGAGTGGTTTGCCATTGCCTTCTGCAGATCATTTTACAGATAAGGAATTGAGGCAAACAGGATTAGGTGACTTGCCCAGGGTCACATAGCTAGTAAGTGTCTGAAGATGGAGTTGAACTCAGGAAGAAGAGTCTTCCTGCCTCTAGGCCTGGTACTCTATCCACAATGCTACCTAGTCGCTCATATTTTATAAGATAAGAAATTAAATCCAAGAATGGTTGAGGTCGCACAGAGAGTATACAGACAGAAGAGTGGGAAGTTATCATATAGGGGAAGCTGTAACATGGGAAGACAGTGAAAGATGGTGATGAGGAAGAATGTTCCAAGGAGCATAAATGCATAAGCAAAAATGCGGAGGTGGGAAATTATGAATGGCAAAAGATGGCTAGATGGGAAAAATAGGGACAAATTAAGGGATTCTTTAAATGCCAGGTTGGGTTTTCCAAAGCTGAGGCAACTGACTGACTCTCTTTCCCTCCCTCTTTCTTTCCCGGTCTTCAAAGGAGTGGGATCACACCTACGTTCACAGCTTCTACCACTGTTCACTAGCCATGTCCTTTGTCTTGCTGCTGCCCAAGGTGAACAAGAAAGCTGGGAATGCTGGCACTCCTGCCAAACTGGACTGTTCTACACTCTGCTGTGCTTGCATCTGACTTTCCCCCCCTGCCTGGGCCCTTCCCCCCACTCTCCCTAGACCTCTATTTGGCCAAGTTCCCCTATAGAGATATGAACCAAATCCCCTGGCTCCCTCACTCTTTTCTTCTCTCAGGTCAAGTTAAGCCAACAAGTATCTAAGATGTCAATGTAGGCCTAGCACTGTCCTAGGCACCACGGGGAAGAACTGTTGCTTTTCCCCTTTCCTTCCAAGAGTTTCATCTTTAAAAATCATAGTAGCTAAGAATTGGCTTTCCAGAGCCAATCAAAGCCCTCTGCCTTTGCGAAGGATTGCACCCAAATCATTCTAGGCAGACAAGACTTTTCCTGTCAAACAAGAGTCTACCAACTATCCTTGCTTTAAATCCTTTCCCTTTTCAAAGTCAGCTGTAATGTCTCCCATTTAGACATCTCTTTTCCCATGGGTCCTGGTGAGATATCTATTTCTGCACCCATGGTCTCTGAACGAGCCCTTTGGGAGGAGAGGGGGGCAATGGAATAGGGAGTGCCACTGCTGGAATACCAGGTTGGTCAATTCTAGCAGCCACCTTCTGACCCCAAACCCCACCCCTTGGCCCCTGTCCTTCCCTGTAGCTGAGTTCCATGAGCTCTGAGTTCCCAGCTTCTAGGAGAGAAATTCCAGACTGAACTGATGTAGGAGCAAAATGATTTTATTTATTTCACCCTAACTCTGTTGGAGGCCATAGGCTCTTTCCCAAGATTGCAAGAGCCCAATGCCAACTCACCATACCTAGTGTCCAGCCTAGGGCTGACAAGTATCCCTTTCCCAGATCCACTGAGGTGGGTGGTTTAATGACGAAAGTGTCTGGGCACCAAGGGCACCCTCCTGGGGTCCAACTCATTTGGAAGCTACAGTCCTTGTTCCCTTTGCTCATGCCCAGAACTTTTCCCATAGCTCTCTTAATGGATGGGCAGTGAGTACTGAAAAGACTCTGAGTTCTTCCAAATAATTCTCTCTCTTGGAAATAACTGGGGCTGCACAGTCAGGCACCCCTTACCTCTTTTTAGCAAACATGGCTCCATATTTGAATGACTTCTTTTGCATTAGAGGAGCTTCAGTTTAAGAGTATTTTCCTCTTTCCCACTCCACAATTCCACTAGCCCAGGAGCCTACCATAGGTAATTTGGGAAAGCTATCATCTCTTTCCCTGGCACAATCCTCCTAGGCTTGGAGACATTTCCAAACCCTCTCTTGCCCCCGTCTGCTTCCCTAGGACTCTGTTATACAAGGGTTTGTCTAATCTAACCTTTTTGAAATCTCCTTTAAAAATTTTTAAAGTCTATTCCCTCTCCTGAGAAACTGTTTCCTTCCCCCAGGACAGCCTGTGTTCTGGTCTTCAGCACACCTCTCTTAAGACAATAGGACTAGGAATCAATGATTGTCAATATCCTCTGTCTCCCAGCCCTTCCCAAGTTTATAGACAGCAACCACCTCTGCCCTCAGTCTCCATCTTTCCAGCCCTAGAAGGTTTTGACTTAGCTCAAACTCATCCATACCTCATCGCCACTCCTTTGGGCCTTCTCATTAACCATCCCAAACACCTCTTCTTATCTTCCTGGGTCCTGCCCTCTACAAGGTAAGGAGGAGAAGAGTTTTCACAGTTCACTATATATGGTTGCCTTCCCTACATGCACTTGTGCTCACTCATAGACACACACACACACACACACACACACACATACACACACATACCTTTATCACGCTCTCTCCAACCTTTACCCAACAGCCCTATCCCAACTATGTGGCAGAAAACATTACAGAGAGCATGTGGGCCATCAGAGTATATCTCTCACAATCTCCAGGTTAAGAAAAAATAAAAACAATTACCTAGCAAGTAAAAATGCTGGTAGAAGTAAAAAATTCAAATTCTAGAACTTAACCTGTGTTTCTTAAGGGGACCAAGATCCAGTATTCCCTGACTCCCCAGGGGAGGGAATGGGGACATTGGGTGGATGGTTTCCAAAGGTGTCCTCCAGCCTGGAAGCTGATGTTCAGGGATTTCTGCAGGCAGTAACAGCCTCTGACCTCCAGACCAAGAAAATACTCAAGATCCAGGAACACTAGGAAGACTTCTTGAGAGGGGACTGTCCTGGAACTAGTGACCACTTTGTGATATCTCCAGAAGGTAGACTTTCAGGGCAGGAGAGAAGCTAAATGCATGGAGTATTGGAAAGAAGTTTGGATTTGGAATCATTATTCTAGAGCTAGAAGAGACCTTAGAATCATCTAGTCCAACTGTCTCATTTTACAGATAAGGAAATTGAGTCCCAGAGAGGGTTAATAATCACAGAGGAGTCAGAAGACCTGGTTATGAATCCCAAGTCTTACTCCCTATGTGCCCTTAAGCAATCATTTAAGCTGTTTGGGCCTCAGTTTCTTCATCTGTAAAATGAGGAGGTTGGACTTCATGGCCTTTGAAGTCACCTCTATCTCTAAGTCTCTGTTCTTATGATCCTAATAAAATAGCACCCCTGCCCTCCAGGCCCTTATAGACTAGTGCGAGAGGCAAAAGACACTGAGGCATACAAAAACAACTAAGGTAACTCACACATGATCTGAGGCAGAAATGTGACTGGGGACAGACTGTGTTTCCAAGGACAGGTAGTTTTCCCATGAGCTGTAAGAGGAAGACTAGACCATGGGGGTGAGGCCGGGGTGGTGGAGGAGGAGGAGGAGGATACTGCAGGCAGGTGAGAACATCTCCTAAGGCCATCCGACCCCCACAGCTTCCCCCCCCTTCCCCCCCTTGCCTCCTCCTGGTTTGGCTGGAACACTGAGCACTCTGTCTCCAGCTCGTTCTCTCCCAGGCCTCCCAGCTCCCTGACAGCTCGTGGAAAATCAGAGGCAAAGAAGGACGCTCCTGAGGAGGGAGGCGGAGAGGTCTGCAAAGCTCGTAACATCCCACATTAACAGACTATTTACTATAGCCAGAGCAACTGATTTATGAAGACTGCCTGGGAGAAGCGCCAGGTCTGTATGTCATGGACAATTAGGCCAGCGCTGATCTACACTGGTGTCCATTGAGACCTGGCTTCCTCCACCTAGTCCTCTTTCAGGCAGGCTCTCCAAAGCCCTTCACAAGAGTAACAGCCCTTCCTTCCCCTTTGTCCAGAGGTTTGGACCTTCACCAAGGGCTTCCATACACATCATCTCTATGGAGCCTCCCTGTAAGCCTGCAGGAGGCCCATGGGGAAGACACACTTACTTCTATTTGCTGCATAACAACAATAATGATGATTATTGATAAGCATAGAATACAAATATCAAAAACAATGGTAATAATGACAGGGTGGTACAATGAATAGAGGGAGGCCTCTGAACCAGGAAGACCTGGATTCCAGTCCCACTTCTGACTTATCCTGGCTGCAGCCCAGGGCAGGTCACTTAATCTCTCAGTGCCCCAGGCAACTTACAGACCTAGAGTTCTGGGAAATCATATGATACATCTACACTGGGAACACCTACACAGATAAAATCATAGGTCCAATTAAAAAAAATAACTCCATCAGAAAAAAGATAAGAAGATGGAAAAGAATAATTCCTGACTCTCCAGTCCAACCTACATGACCTGAGATAAGTCACTTCTCTGAGTCTCCATTTCCTCAGCTGGAAAATAAAGGAGTTGGACTGGATGACCTCTGTAATTCCTTCCAGGTCTAAATCTGTCACCCAATAATAACAAATCCCATCTGTGTACTTCTTTAAGGTCTACAGCCCACTCTCCTCATAACAGCTCTGTGAGATAGGTATTACAGGTATTACAGGTACCATTTTGACCATTTCACAGATGGCTCAGACAGAGGCCATAAGTTGCCCAAGGCCACACAGTTGTAGACTCGGGGTTCCTGACTCCTATTTGGGGTGGACCTACACTGGCAGCCTATCACAATGGCTCCCAGTTCAAGGGAGAACTCCCTGGAGAACTCTCTGACAGTTAAGCCAAGAAGACCTGACTTACGACCCAGTCGATCACAGCCTACCACTGCCCCAGGAGCTGTGTGAGGGATCCACAAAAAAACCTAATACCCTGTTCCACTTACAATCTACTTTATCTGAAATCTTCCTCTCCTTGGACCTCCCTTGGCCAAGTCCCTCCACTCCTTTGCAAGATCACAGGATCTTGGACTTTGAGCTGGGAGAATCACTCAAGATCCTGCAGTTCATCTGCTACATTTTGCTCCAGATAACTGAGGTCTCACCTAGTCACACAAGTGATGAGGGAAGGAGCAGGGATTCGAATCCAAGCCCGCTAATTCAATGCCCAGTATCCCTTCCACTGTACTCCCTCCCTCCCTCACCCTCCCAATCCTCTGCCCCCACCTACAGACACCCCCTCCCAGAACAGCAAGAGTAGTCACAGCTTCACCCCCACACACCCCACTCCAACTCCCGTGCCCCACCCCCACCACTTCTGAGTTCTGAATATTTTCTAGGGACACCCTGGGGAGAACAGCCCCTCTCCACATCCACTAAGCAGTTGTGCCACACTTTGGATGCCCTGTGTACGTGAGCTCCACCTCTGCCCACCCTCAGCTGCTCCTTCCTCGGTCCCTTTCTCCCCCCTTCCCTTGTCTGTACCCCCCTCCCCCATGACGCAACCTCCTGCTTGGAGGGGGAGTGGAAGCTGAGCTCTGGCGGAGGGTGAGGCTTACCTCCGGCAGTACAAATGCAGGGAAGCCTTATAAACATTTACAGCAACGTAGACAAAACAGTCTATTGTAACCTGGTGCTGGTGGGAGGCTGGCATGGAGCGCACTTGAGCCTAGGCCAGCAAGTCCTCTCTGCTTTCATTAAGATGGTGTTTTTGTCTAAGGTGTAGTCTGAGCACTGTGACCTTTGTCGTGTCTGCTACTGAAATTTCCTGTCTGTTATTCTCCTCTTCAGTAAGACGATCTGAAACCCAAAACTTTTATTGCCCCTTTTAAAACGTCTTTATAGCTCCCCATCTACTTCATATACTGTCTTGCTCCTCGACACTGGGATTTTACTTAGGGGGAAGGGTGCACAGAGCTGCTAAAGGCATTTGTGATTCCTTGAGCCACAGGGCCTTGGCTGGTCCCACCAGCAGAAAGTGGAATGAGAAGTAAGGGGTTTTGAAAAACTGCATTCCTAAGTGCATGTGGCCTGTATTGGGTATTTTTCTGCAGAGTGTGCAAAAAAAAAAAAATTATTTTTTTTAAAAGGGGTGCAAACTGAATCTTGAACCTTCAGCGTGAGGGCCATGGTTATTTGGTTGGCTGGCTACACAAGTGGACAGGTTGCACCCAGTGCCAAGTGTTGCCTACTGATTTTAGCTTTTCCTCTGCCATGATTCTGAGTTGTGTTCATATAAGAATCCCCTTAACAGCCCTCCTGACAGGAGAGTCATCCAGACTCTCTTGCTTTGGCTCTGTAAGTCTCAGGAGAAGCATCCCTGTCCTGCCTACATTGCAGGGCAATTCTGAGGTTCAAGTAAGATCATGGATGGGAAACCATTTTGCAAAGGCATGCTGTCAGTTGTAGAATCATTGGGTAACTTTGTGCAGAGTGTGCCAAGAGATGTGCTACAATCAATGAGCATTATTAAAACCTTACAATATAGCAAGCATTGTCCTAGGTGGTGGGGATACACACAGAAAAAAGTCCCTGCCCTCAAGGAGCTTATAGTCTATTAGATAAATAAAATGTACATATACAAATATACAAAATAAGTACAAGTTAGGGGTGTATCACCAACAGCTTATACAGCTCCACAATTCAGTCCCTACTTCTCCTTCTAATCTTATCTTCGTCCACATCTACCCAAACCCTGCCATCCAATGCCTGGAACATAGTAGGCACTTAATAAATGTTTATTAACAGATTAACTCCAACCAGGATAGCCTCCTCACTTTCCCCTGATTCCCCAGCCTCAAAGGCTCTCTCACTTCTTCTCTCAACAATCTAATGACTAGTACTTAGCAAGGAGTCAACAAACATGGCCCGGGATCAATTTTGGCACCAAAAAAAAAAAAAATAGTATGCCTGTGACTATGAGTTACAACTGCTAGAAACAAGTGTGAGGGAAGAAATTATATGGAAGAAAATCTTAGGAAGAAACAAATAGTTCACATTTTTATGTGAATTTTTATAGGTTTACACATCAATTTCCTTAACCATCCTAGACATAGGTAATGTGAATGTAAGTGTTTCCATTTTACAGATAGGGAAAACTGATGTTCAGCAAAGAGAAATGACCTTCTCAGAATCAGATAGCTGTAAGTGATAGTCAGGATTCACTCAGGTCTTCCACCTCCTGTCCTTTTCACCAAACTACCTCCACCTGTATGGGTAATTAAAAATCTTCTTCTCTCGAACAAAACTTGGTACCTGAGGCTCTCATCTTCCTTTTCCTGACAGCTGCACATGTGGTCAAATACATGGGACTCAGGAATGTGTGCATTAATGTGCCAGCTTATATATGCCTGGTCATTTATACATATGATAAAAGAAAGTTGTTGAAAGAAAGCTGAGTCATGATCTATCAGAGCCTGGTATCCAGCTGGAGATTTACAGGAAAATCCTAAGATTTAGAGCTGAAAGGGACTTAAGAGGTCACTCCTCCCAACCCCTTCATTAGACACAGTGTGGTTAAGAAACAAACTTACCCAAGTATGACATAAATGTGTGATCCAGTGAAGAGATCTCAGTATTTGGAGTCAGAAGAACCAGGACCAGATTCTTATCTATGCCATTTACTATCAGCATAGGCAAATCATTTTATATCTGCCTCGGTTTCCTTATCTGTAAAGAGGATGGGCTAGTTGATTTCAAAAGCTTCTTCTAGCATTAAATCTGTGTCCTGGACATGATAAACTTGAGGGCAGATTCTCAAATCCATTTAGACTGACTACTCTTTCCACTACCCTCCAAACAGACCTTGTGCTTTTCAGCATCCCACCTTGGGAAGGGTAGAGGTGGAAAAGAGGGAAGAGGGAATAAGGAGAATTATTCCAAAACAGGAGAAAATCATGAGTTTCTAGTCAATCATGTATTTTGAGGATAGATTTGCTCTTTGCTGGAGACTAAGCATTCCCCAATCCACCAGTTTCTACAGCACATGTGCTCAGGGATGCCTGGAATAGAATTTTACTACCTGGGAGACAGCCTGGGGAAGGATAAACACACATAGAAAGCAAACAACCAAACAAACTTTATTGAATCATTCCATTTTAAGAACCTATAAGGTAACCCTTTTATAGTACCAGGTTAGGGGAACAAGAATTCCATCCATGGTGTAGGCTAAAGGTGTCATAACAAAAATCTACTCTGAGTTGGGGTTTTTTTTTTAATGGTATCTAATTCACAGGGTTGTTGTGAGAATCAAATTATAACGTATGTAAAGCAAACTTCAAAGCACCATATAAATTCTAATTACTACTATTTTTATTATGACGATGGTTTAACCCTTCATGGTATACTGTACCAGGTCTCTATTATATTTATAAGACTACTAGATTAGGAGATGATGGCAGGCTAATCATGAAAGTAGAAAAGCTTTTAATTCTTCCTACAGGAAGACTAGTAGACTCTAGATAAATGTTCTATTTGAATTAAAAGATTTTCCACTTTCATGACTCACCTGCCATCACCTCAGGGCAGCTAGGTGGCCTAATGGATAGAATACAGGCCCTGGAGTCAGGAAGACATCTTCCTGAGTTCAAATCTGGCCTCAGACACATACTAGCTGTGCCAGCCTAGGCAAGTCACCTAACCCTATTTTCCTCAATTTCCTCAACTGTAAAATGAGATGGAGAAAGAAATGGCAAACCACTCCAGTTTCTTTGCTAAGATAACCCCAAACAGGGTCACAGAGTCAGACACGACTGTAAACAACTGAACAACCAACAAAGGGGAAAACTGGGTTTAGTGCTAGAAATACAAAGATATTTTTAATCACAGAATTCCTACCCTCAGGAAGGTTATTGGCAGCAAGAGAGGCCATGACATGTTAGGGAGGCATGATGGTAGAGATTTTTTTCAATTGCTCTCATGCTATAAAAAATGATGAATAGTATGATTTCATAAAAAAAAAAACCTGGGAAGACTTATATAAACCGATGCAAAGTAATCAGAACCAGGAGAACATTGTACACAGTGACATCAGTATTGTAACAATGATTAATTGTGAAAAACTTAGCTGTTCTGATTAAGATAACGATCCAAGACAATTCCAAAGGACCCATGATGAAAAATGCTTTCTATCTCTAGAGACAGAACTAATTAACTCTGAGTGCAAATTGAAGCATGTTTTTTTAACTTCATGTTTCCTCCTTTTTATAGTTTGTAACATGGTTAATATGGAAATAGGTTTTGCATGACTTTACATGTATAATTGATATCATATGGCTTTCTCAATAGATGAAAGAGGAGCAGGAGGGAGGGAGAGAATTTGGAATTAAAAAAAATTTTAGTGAATGTTAGAAATAAATTAATAATTTAAAAAAAAGAATGCCTTCATGACATTAGGTAAAGTTTAGACACATATAACACCCTCTCTTGCTCAAGCAAAGTGTGTGGGTTTTCCTGAGGGAAAGACCTATGCTACGTCGTACATGTAAATAAAATAGTCATCACTTTGGCTGAGAGAACACTGAGTATCACATTGTGTATCTACCTAAGGAACTTAATTCAATTTTGCTGCAGATAAATTTTGGGGCAGGACATCTAGTAAGCCAGTCAACTTTTTGAATGCCTACTAAGAGATCCTAGAGCCACAGAGACAAGGGGAATCCAGCCCCATCGTATCCCTTGACTTCCAGCTTGAAAGGGTGGAGATTTCCGAGTAGATCTCCTTGTAGGGAGGTAGTTCACCCTCCCTCTCTACTTTCCCTTCTCCCTCCCCTCGCCCTCTTCCACTCCATTTTTCCTTTTCCCTCTCCCACCCCTTCTTCCTTTCCATCTTCTTTTTCTCTGTCCCACTCCTTTTCTCTCTCCCTCTTTTCCCATCATTCTCTTCTCCCTTTCTCTCTCTTTTTCCATCTCATTCCTTCATAGCCTTGCCATGAGAAAAGGCAAAAAGTGCTATTTAAGTTTCAAGCCCCCTGTAGGACCCCCATCTTCCACAGAAGCTGAAGTCAGGGGTACTTTTACTCCAAAAGGAAGGATACTCCCAATAAAAGGAAAATTAAGTCCTTTAAAAAAGAAAAAAAAAGAAATAACCTCACACACAAACCAGCAGTGTTTGTTAAAACTCAGGTTTCTCTTCTTATTATCCTCTAATATAGCTGGGCCAGGATTTCACTTTAATAATGGGAGATTCAGGATCCTCATCTTTCCAAAGGAAGTGGGGAAAGGGAAGTAGCGGGATAGAGCACAGCCCCCTGTAGAGTCCTTACAGCTCTGGGACTCTGTGCTCAATGACTCCAGGACCTAAGATGCTGACAGGTCAGATGAACCACAGGGACAAGCCAATAACTCAAGAGACCCACAAAGGCAGCTCACCAGACAGAGCATCCTGGACGTCTTGCTGCCCCTGATGAAGAAAACATTTGTTCAAATATGGCATCGGATATTTTTCTCTCCTTTTTTCTTTCTTTCTTTATTTCTTCCATAGACTCTGAGAGCTAGAAAGGGTCTTATAGAGACCATTTACCAAAGAATTACAGAATTTCAGAGTTAGAGAGAGCCTCAAAGGCCATTGAGTCTAAACATATCTGTGCAAGAATCCCTGCTGCAAGATCAATGAAGTCAATGAGGCTTCTGTCTGTCTGTCTGTCTGTCTGTCTCTCTCTCTCTCTCTCTCTCTCTCTCTCTCTCTCTCTCTCTCTCTCTCACACACACACACACACACACACACACACACACACACACACAGGAGCCAAGTCTTCACTTTAAATCATGGGAGATTCAGAATCTTTGGGAGTTCTCTCCATGGCAGAACTTACCAACTGCCTTGGCAGCGCTAATTCTCTAACTATTGGGAAGTTTGTCCTGACATGGTCTATGACTTCTACTCATCCCTCATATTTCTGGTTTCTAAAAACAAATAAGTCTAATCCTTCTTCTATACTATAGTCTTTTGAATTCTTGAAAAGAGTGATTAAGTCCCACTCCCAACCCAAATCTTTCTCATCTCCAGGCCAAATATCCATGATTCCTTCAAATGGTTCTTATATGA
Source organism: Bettongia penicillata ogilbyi (assembly GCA_023548195.1). NCBI lineage: Eukaryota > Metazoa > Chordata > Mammalia > Diprotodontia > Potoroidae > Bettongia > Bettongia penicillata. The sequence continues at coordinate 1,255,561 of JAJHZJ010000080.1, read as the reverse complement.
TGACTATTAGCCAGCTCCCCATTGGGGTAGCCCTCTCTGGACTCCCTCCAGTTTGTTACAATGTGGCACTTGGGAGCTCATAATAACACCATTCAGTATCTAGTGTATCATTAAGCACCCCAACATGCACAGGTGGGCCTGTTAACACAGGTTCTTAGGTCTGTATTCATAAAAGGAAAGGTAACTTTTGATGGGTTAACGATCACTTTAATCAAGCACATGTATCATTTGTTTAACCAAGCATATTTATCTATTCACCTAATTCAGGGGAGTAAACACCCCTGAACTTCAAAGAAAATACAGAGAAATTAAAAGTCAACAGACATGGCTTCCTCTGCCTGATCATAATTCAAAGACAGGTACAGCTGTCTGACCATAGTTACCAGAGAGGGAAGCATGACATCTGGGTTCTCAAAGTCCCTTAAAGCTCCTTAAAGTGGCTTCCCAGAGTCCTCATCTGGCCAAACAAATACTCTTACAAAAACCAAGCCCCAAAATAAAACTGCACCCTCAGAGTCTTTATATATATTTTTAGAGCCAAAGGGCATCACATACTTTGAGAACTAGTGCCTCATTAATAAAAGGCATGGACCTTCTTACAAATCTTCCCAGGTCCAACAATGGGTGGGAAAGATCCTCCTCAGTCATATTCAAATAGAGGCATTATACTTCTTGATTATACTAAAACAAAAACAGCAAAAGATTCTATTTTACTTGCCATTACACCTAGTCAATTCATATCTAGTGTATAATATTTAGTTCTGGGTACCTCCTTTCCCATATTTCTTTTTTCTTCAATGGTCATCTGAGAGAGAGAGAGAGAGAGAGAGAGAGAGAGAGAGAGAGAGAGAGAATTTAATTTAGGTCTGGAATGAACTCTGTCCTGTCAGCTGTGAGCTGTGTGAAATAACCTAAATTGACTAAGCTAGATCCCAAGAGGTTTTACCTGTGTCCTCTTTTAGAGAAAAGGGGTTAAGATAGTCAAGGAAAGGGAAGTCAGGGTGGAACGATAGATATTTTAACACCTTCCCTTACAATAATAAAAAGTGTCCTTGGGTTCATATACATTTATCTGCTAATAATCTAATTATAAAGGAGTTTATTCACTAAAGCATAATTTCTACTTGGCATTTTATTCACTACTGTTAGTGTGTGTGTGTGTGTGTGTATATATAAATATATATATACATATATTTATTATTCAAGCTGCATTCCTTTAGACATATTCTATAATTTAGGCTAATTAATACATTTCTTCCCCACCCCTAATGTTTCCTCTTTCCCATCTCCAGTTATTCTAAATCTGTGAGATTTAGTTGTATGTTCCTGCTCTCTGATCTTTGTGATGTTCTGGACAGTCAGAGATAATCCCTGGGAGGTCAGCTCCAGGACAAAGGTCTGTCATCTGTTTGAAGAGATGAGATTAACACAGGAAATACCGGGAGAACTCAACAAGTGTGTAATAAAGTATTAAAAATACATGGGGTAAATGATTAATGCTATAGGAGCACAAAGAAGAGAAAGATCAGTGTGGGCTCTACCAGCTGAAGAAGGCTTTGTAGAGGAGAGAGGCCTTGTTTCAAAGACAATTAACTTGAGCATCACACCTTAGAAACTAGAGTATGTCTAAGGGAGAGCAACAATTAGAGCCAAGATTGCAGAAGAGATGGTACAGCCAGGCAGGCATGAAAGCCCTGACAAGTAAGGGCACCTGGAAGTAGAGCCTGAGAGGAGTTTTGAACTTAGAACCACACCTGTGTTCTATGGAAGCCAAGCTAAGCTACGAACCCAACAATCCTCTTTTTCTCCCCAGAGATGGAGGTGGTGCAGGGGTGAAGGAGGATTATACCTCCCATTGCTGGGAAAATAAATTTGTTATATTTGTGATTATCTTTTGAAGTAAATACTCCTTTGTAAAAGGTTCAGCGTTATGTAGCAATTGGGGGAAGTAAGAAAAGGTCAAGAGAGTGTCTGAGCTGCACATTAAAGAAAGTAAGAGACTCAATGAGATGCGAGTGAGGAAGTACATGCCAAGCATGAGGAAGGAGAAGGAAACAGACTTTACTATGTGCCAGGCATTGTATTAAGCCTGATATTTCAAATATCTCATTTAATCCTCACAACAAGCCTGGGAGGTAAGTGTTATTATTACCCTTATTTTACAGTTGAGGAAAATGAGGCAAAGAGAAGTTAAATGACTTGACCAAGTCATACAACTAGTAAGTATCTGAGGGCAGATTTGAATTCAGGTATTCTTAGACTTCTAGGACAGCCAAGTTTGAAATGTTCAGTAGATAATCAATGATGTGTTACTAAAGTTTAAAGGACAACCAGGGAGAGAAATTGTGTGTGTGCGTGTGTGTGTGTGTGAGAGAGAGAGAGACAGAGACAGAGACAGAGACAGAGAAATAAAGACAGAGACAGAGAAGACGGTCATATGCACAGAGATGATTTTGTTCCTTCAGTTGTACCCAACTCTTCGTGACCCTGTGGAATATACTGTTCATAAGGTTTTCTTGCCAAAGATACAGGTGTGGTTCACCATTTCCTCCTACAGTTGATCAAGGCAAATAGAGGTTAAATGATTTGCCCAAGATTACACAGCTAGAAAGTGTCTAAGGCCAGATTTGACCAACATTCCATCCACTGAGTCTCCATAAAACTGGCTCCAGAAAGATGATAGTTAGATCCATAAGAGACTATGAGGTCACCAAGAGACTACAGAGGAAAAGACTTCAAAGAGGGCCTAGGGCAGAACTTTGGGAAAGACCACACTCAGAGATATGGATGATAATCCAACAAAGGAGACAGAGAAGTGATCAGACAGGTAGAGGAAGAACCTGGAGAGAGTATTCAACTAGCTTCTAGTAGGAGAAGGGTTGTCTTGTTAAAGAAGGATTAGATTTCTACCTGTCCCAGAGAAGTACAAAACTAGGTTCAATGGATAAGGAAGAGGAAATTATAAAGATTCAGATTTGATTTAAGGAAAAAGTAATAATTAGAATTATCCAAAAGCAGAATAGACCAACATTCCTGTCCTTGGAGATCTTTAAGTGGAGACTGGATGAACACTTGTTGGGAATATGGTGCCAGAGATTGATCTTCAGGTACAGGTTGGACTAGATAACCCCTGAGATACCTTTGAAATCTGAGATTTGGGATTCCTGACTTCCTTACTGGGTCCTCCCCCAGTTACAAGGAGGTGAACAAGGTTACTTCTTTCCCAACCAGGGCCTGAGTAGGGCACCAACCCAATTGACTTCCTTCTTGGATCCAAGTTGTGGAGAGGCGAATCTCTGTTTCTGTTCCTAACACCCAGGCTGTTCTGGTAGCCTAAGAACTCCTGGTGTAGTCATAGATGCCTGGCAGCTGGAGCATTCCTTCTGCAGCCAGGATACTGATGGCCATGACATCTGGAAGGGATTTGGTCAGATAGTCACAGATACCTTCAAAGCAAAATCTGATAAGGGCTGCCTGCTTTACCAGAGCCAGGAGGAAGCCTCTGGTATTGGAATTCATAGCCCTTACAGTGCCTGAGGCTTAGTCTGAAGAGGGTAGGGTTAAGGAGTCTTCAAGACTCTCTCAAGGTCTCCCCTCTAGATCTCATCATGAGTAGGAAGAGAAGAGGCATGATGTAATGGTTGAATCTCCAGTTTTGAGTCAATGGCACCCAAGTCCTGATCCCACCTTATATACTGACTGAACAAATCATTTAAACTCTCTCTGCTTTAGTTTCCTCACCTGCAAAATGAGGGAGTTGTTTTTCCTCCTTCATTTTCTAAGAGGACCAATGACCTCACAGGGTGATATGTAGACTTGAGAGTAAATTGGATTTAAGTGAGGTAGAGTCACCAAAGTCACCAGCCTCACTCTTTCTTCCTGAGTCATGGAAGTCCAGTGGCAAGAAAAAAGTCAGGATAACTGGTGATGGCCCAGAATACAATGGATGGCCTTGGCATATTCAATGTCTGACCAAGTTCTAAGCACTCCATGCTCCTAATTCAGTTGTCTTCATGGCCATTGAAACAAATTGATCTCATCCACCCTCAAAGGCAGGGACCATTTTTTAATTTAATTTATGCTATCTTTTGCCCATAGCCCAGCACACTACCAGCCACACACTAGGTACATGATAAGTGATTTCTGATTGCTTACCTGGGTACAGATCAGTGACAAAGGCAGTTTGCCTTTCATTAACACTCCTCTCAAAACTTATCTTTTCCTCTTTTTTCTTTTGTAACTTCTCTCCTTTCCCATCTTCTCTACTATTTCTTCCCCTTCCCCTTCCTTACTCATCTCACTCCTGTTCCTTCAAATGCCTTTCTCTTTCTCTTCCTCATCCCCTATTGCTCTCCTTTTCTCTAGGAAGTCAGTGGGCAAATTATTCTGAGCCAGGAGGCATTTTGACATCTCTATATTTTGTCTCCCCAAATATATCCTAAACTTCCTGAAGTCAAGGGCTACAATGAATACTCCTATAGCCACTAGTACAGGGTTAGGCTTCCAGGGGGTGACTAATAGGTGGGCAACTAGGCAGCACAGTAGATAGAGCACTGGATTTGGAGTCAGATAGACTTGAATTCAAATCCAGCTTCAGATACTTATATAAATGCTCGTTCCTTTCCCTTCCCATTAAAGGCTTGTCAGATGAATAGCTAAAGGATAGCATGCCATATGTTGTGCGTAGAGATTCTAGAGTCCAAGATAAAATGTCAAAGATTCTTCCCAGTTACCAGAAATTTGATTGCCAAATCCATTCTAAGGAGCAGTAAAAACTGGCATGGAGCTATTCCTGACAGGAGGAGGGTGACTGCTGATGGATCTAGGGACAGACTCCAGGGGTTTGGCAAGTGGCCTCCCCATCAGGCCTCCAGAGTAGGACAGTGGGGCACAGAAGCTGTCCTAAATCCCTGTCAAGGAAAAGAGCCCTGGGACTTCCCTTCAGAGGCAGCCTGATATATGTGGAAAAAGTACTAACCAACAATAATAACTGACATGTGGATGATGTCTTAAGCATTTGCAAAGCACTTTACACAAAAGTGCAAATGGTACTAAAGGTATTCCTACTATCCCCATTTTGCATATGAGGAAACTGAGGTTAGCATAGTCACATGCATAGTAACAGGAATGGTCTTCCTGATGCCAGGTCCAGTACTCTATTTATTCCATCACACTATCTTTGAAATCAAAGATCCTGAGTTTGAATACTGGCTCTTCTGTTTCTACCTTGTGTGACCTTGGGCAAATGACTTATCCCTTCTGAGTCTAGGTTTCCTTTTCTGCAAAATAAGAGGGTGGAATTAGATAATCTCTAAAGATCTTTCCAGCTCTGTAGTTTATGATCTCAGGAATTCTCTTCAGCCCATTCAGTATTTATCAAGGCTTCTCTTAAAGTACTGCTTTGATTCTCCTAGAGTGTGGGTGACAAGCTCAATAATAGCACTCAGAAGTAACTGGATTGACCCTCTGTCCCCACTCCCAAACTTTGAAGCGATTTTCACCCAGTCAGGATGCCTGCCTGGAAAAGACATGGGACAATTTCCCTGCCCTGGTCCCCATGGGCCCTTTGGCCTCAGTTCCATTGCCTTTGAGGAGGGGCAAGTCCCATGTTTTACTAGGCTTGTCCAACTGCATCGTATTTATTGGGAAATATTAATATTTCTTCAACAGTTAATTTTTTTTGGAAGCCAAACATAAGAGAATATGCTCCTTGAAGGAGAATATACTTCTTGAAGGAGAATATGTTCCATGCCTCTGGTTGCAATTCAATTCAACAAATATTTCTGGGATATGAAGCACCTTGGGATACATGTTAGAAGCAACATTAGTTCCTGCTTTCAAGGGGCATGCAATGGAGAAGGGAGGATGAAATTTCATAAGGGAAGCTATGAAGAAGACCGTAATAAGGGCTCTAACAGAGCATCAAAGTGCCAAAAGAGGGAGAGGACACAGAATCACAGGTTGTTGGGGTTGGAAGTTACCTGAGTGGCCATCCAATCAAACCTTTACCTGAAAAAGAATCCCTTCAATCACAAGACCTGACGCCCATCCAGCCTTTCCGAAGACTACAGGGTTCATGGGTGTAAAGGCGGTAGCAGTATAGGGAGCCCACGCCCTCTTACAGCCACCCATTCCCTTTGGATATATCTAATTGTCAGAAAATGTCTTCTTATGGAATAGCCATCACACTTCTGTCAAAATCTAAACTTACCTTCTTGCATTCATCTTCTCCCCACTGCTTTTAGCACGGTCTCCCAAGATTCAAAAGAACAAGGCAAATCTCTCTTCCATGCAACAGTCCTTGAAGTGCTTGAGGATCAATATGTTCTCATTCTGCCTACCCACTGAATCCTCATGTATTCTCTAGGCTAAGCAGCCTCAGTACCTTCAATCATTTCCCATTCAGATGGCCCTCCTCTGGGCACTCTTCAGCTCATCACTGTCCTGACTAAAGTGTGGCTGCCACAACTGAATATGGTACTCTAAATGTGGTCCAGACAGGATGGTGTATAGAAGAACTCTCAACTTCTTTTCCTGGCAGCCTAAAATCACATTGCTTTTCTGTCTATCATATCACCCTATCGACTCATACCCCTAGATCTCTTCCAGTCAAACTGTTATCCAGTCATCTTGTCCTTGCCACAATGACTTTTTAAATAGATTTTTATTGATATCTTTTGCTTTTACATCACCTACCTTGCCCCCTGTATCCATCCCCTTACATCTCCCATAGAATCATCCCTTATAACAAAGAATTTTTTAAGAGGAAGAAAAGAAAATTCAGCAAAACAAATCAATACATTAAAATCTCATGTGCAACACCCCATACCCATGGCCTTTCACCTGTGCAAATGCAGAGGTTCAAGAAGAGATGTTTTCTTCTACCTCTTCTTTGCAACACAGTGACATTGACTATGTGAATCCAAATGTAAGACTTACATTTCTCTCTATTAGCTTTTATTTTATTCATTCCAGCAAGAATCTGAGTAGACTCTCTGGAAGACTTGATGTCTGATCTGGACCCCCAAGGAAGGGCATTCAAGTAGAGGGAATGTTGTGGGTCATGTTCCAAGAACATTAAGCAGACCAGATTAACTGTGAAGATTGTGAAGTGAACTGTGAGCTGTAAAGATTAAATGTGAAGATTGGAGTTGGAGATCAACTGAGAAAGGTAGGTTGGAGCAGGCCTAGAATGCCAGGCTCTTCTGCACAATGCCTAGGACAGTGCTGAACACATCATAGTAATATCTTGTATTTGTTTAACACCTGATGTATTTCAGAACCCTTTTACACATTAGGGCACCAGGTCAGCAGAGTATAGAATCAGTAAAGGATCTTAGGTAGGAAGCTATAGGTAGGGCTTGAGATTGGGGGAGAGAGGGTAGTCATTCAGGAGAGCTGGATGCTCAGTCTATAGATTTCCTCTCAGCAACTCGTCAGTCACAGGATTTAGCCCTGTCTGCTCCACCCGGATACTGGCTGGAGAGAGCAGTCATTTCAGCTCCCAACGGAAAAACCGGAAATCAGCTACAGCTCGGCCTCCTAGAGTCCAGGTGTCTGTTCCAAGCTCTTGAGTCTGAGTTTCAGGCCAGAATACCCTTGGAGAAAAGTCCATAGGTTCCACCTCATCTGATCTAGAAGAGTAGGCGCTCCTGCCTTGTCAACATGTCCACTTCTCCTCCAAAAAAGAAATTGTAGAAATGCCTATCCACTTGGAAGCTTCCCCATCCCTGCCTAACAAATGGATTTGGGTTAAGTTTTAGAAAAAACTTCCCATCACCAAGCTGTGGGGTGAGCAGCCTCAGTTGGGATGGGTCAAGGGCAAAGTACTTAGGCACTGGAGATCCTTCTTTCAATAAAGGATTGCTAAAACTTGGTCCTACTTAGAGATAAGGAAACAGACTCCCCACTCCCAGCCTACCAGACAGGAGTCAATAATGTGAACTTCTTGAACTTTGCAGTATATCATGGCTACTTTGGGCAAAGTGGGGTTAGTTCTCACTCCAGACCCACCAATTACCTATATCCCTGGCATGTACTTCACTGTGCTTAGGGAAAGTGAGCCTGGGGGAGTCCTTTATCCAGGGGCCCTTTCAACCCAAGCAGGTCTGGGAGAACACTCAAAGCTCCATCACTCTTCTAAACCAAAGACCACCCACAAGGTGATTCCAGGGGGCCAGAACCCCATACTCAGAACATTTGGTTCATATTAATTACATCTGGACTTTCTGAAAAGTAAAAGAAACACCAAAAAAAAAAACTGGGGCAGGGGCTGAGGAAGAACTAATTTCTTCATAATAACAGAAAGGAGAGGGATAAATATTCATTCTGATAAGCACTCTCTGAATATGAGCAGATGGACAATCCTTCTCAAAAAAGTCTTAGCCTTTCCTGCCTGGGACCACAAAATAGTTTATTCAGTTTAGCATCTACTTATCCCTTAACTTTTGGGTGTTCTTAAATTGTGCCACGTGGCCAGGGTAGGGGAAAGCAGCAGAAGCCAGAGGACTCAGGATGTTCCGTTAGCATTTTTTCTAGGTTCTAGTCTGGAATTTTCCACAAAGGGTTCTTGTTCTACTGTTCTTCCTCTGTCTTCCTTTGTCCTGAATCAGAAAGATATAAAAAAAATGAGGAAGAGTCTCGGAGAAGCCAAGTTCTAAGAGGGTATGGGAAAAGGACACAGCAAAAGGAGATTTAAATTCAGAATTTGGGGTTTGCAGATGAGTTGGGATGGCATAACCTTGCTGGAATAACATAATTAGCTGATCTTTTGACTAGTCTTCAGAGGCATCTTACCAGGACCCCAAAGGGACCCACATTAATATGGTGTCTGAGTCACAAGGGAACCAGAAGAGAAAACCTTTGGAAGACACAGGGTGATTAATAAATAATTATATAAGCAAGTATTTATTAAGCTCCCACTTGTCAGGCACTATGCTAAGCAATAAAGATACAAAGACAAAACTCAATAGTTTCTGCCTTCAGAGAGCTCATGTAACTCAAGTTTTAAGCCTGGCACATTTTGTTGCTGAGTCACTTTAAGTTGTGTCTGACTCTTCTGGACCCCATTTGAGGTTTTCTTGGCAAAGATACTAGAGTGGTTTGTCATTTCCTTCTCCAGCTCATTTTACAGATGAGGAAACTGAGGCCAAACAGGGTTAAGTTTGCCTGGAGTCGCATAGCTAGTAAATGTCTGAGGTTGGATTTGAAATCAGAGCTTCCTTATTCGAGGCCCTGCTCTCTGTTTACTAGGTCACATAACTGCCCTCTACATTTTGTGTAATACTCCTGATTGTATACTAGGGAGACACAACATGTTAAGTCTAGGCAAGTCAAATCAGCAAGCATCTATTAAGAGCCTATGCTGTGCAAAGGATTGAGAATACAAAGAAATGCGAAAAAAAAAAAAAGTTCCCATTCTCAAGGAGCTCACAGGCTAAGGAGGGAGATAATTTGCATATAACTATATATATAAAAACAAGACATATACAGGAAAAATTGGAGATAGTCGCAGAACACAGCCAATCCCATATAGAAGTGACCCATTTTAAAAAAATATCCAGGAAAGAATAGAAAAAAGTTCAGATGGGAACAGACTAGCACACCAATGTTGTTACTACCATATTACATTTAATATTCACTTTAAAATAATGATGAAGTTTATAGTTTCCTATACAATACTCTCTTCTGTTCTTTATGTATTGAACATTTTGAAACATTCCTGTTTGTTAAATTTATATTAGATTATTTTCAAAGACACCAGATTTCATCTTACATCTCTGAAACTCATTGAATAAATCACAACATTATAGCTGTAGGCCTAACATGGACTCAGAGGCCATTTAGTCTAACACCATCATTTTATGAATGAGGAAACTGAGGTCCAGGGAGACTTAGTTAAGTGAGATGAGTCTTCTTCAAGATTCTGAGGTATTGGAGAAGAAAGAAAGCTAGAAGAAGGAAACAGATATCACAGAGAAGCAGATTCCATGTAAGGGAACTCCCGATATCTTGGGTTTCCCGTTACATGAGGATATTCAAAAAGAAGGTGGGTGAACAATTGCCACAGCGGCTTCTGAATACCTTAGAGGCAACATGGTGTAGTAGAGCGCTGGCCTTGGATCAGAGCTCTGGGTTCAAACTCTCCCTCTGACACTTACTAGCTCTGTGACTCTGAGTAAGTCAAGCAATTTCTCTGGGCCTCACTCTCCTCATATGAAAATGACGGAGTTAAACTCAACGGCCTCTAAGGTCCCTTCCAACCCTAAATTTATGGCCACTCACCTAGGTGGCAGAGTGAATAGAGCACCAGGCCTAGAGCTCAAGAAGACCTGAATTCAAAAGCAGCTTCAGACATTCACTGAGTGATCTCAGGCAAGTCATTTTACCTCTGTCTGCCTCTGTTTTCTTCAGCTGTAAAAATTAGACTAATTATAGCACCTACTTCCCAGGGTTGGTGGAAGAATCAAATGAAATAACATCCATAGAAGTGCTCAGCACAGTACCTGGCACATAATAGGTATTATATAAAGGCTTACAGATGCGGTGGGTAGAGTGCTGGGTCTGAAGCTTGGAAAACCTGAGTTTAAATCTGGCTTCCGATACTTACTGTGTGACCTTGATCAAGTCATTTGACCAGTTTGCCTCAGTTTTCTCATCTGTAAAATAGAGATAATAACACTGCCTACCTCCCAGGTTGTTGCAAAGATCAAATGAGATGATATTTGCAAAGCACTTAGCACGGTGCCTAGCACATAGTAGGTATTATAGAAATATTAACTATTGGCTATCGAAGATCCTTCAAACTGAGATTCTGTAAGAAGAGGTCTGGAGCTATGAAAATGACCCCCATAGATGGTTTTCTTCCTTTCTTAGCCAAACTAATTCAAGTTTCATCCTGTTCTTAAACACACAAGATCATGCTACCTTCACCTTCTTTTCTATTCAACATGCATTTGGGATAGAGAAATAGACTTACTTGGACATGAAGCAAGTCTCACAACAACTCCTGGGAGGGACACACGACTGTTATTGTTATCCTCATTTGACAGATGAGGAAACTGAGGCTCATCAGGGGAATTAAGTAACTTGTTCAGGATCGCACAGTCACAGGGGCAGAATTCAAATCCAGATCTCTCCAACTCCAAGTTAGCTCTCTCTACTAGGCCATGTTGCCTGGGTCAGCAATCAGGAGAGCTGAGTTCTGAGTCCTGTCTAGCCTGATTCCCTCACCTCCTAACCCTCATAGCAGCTTAAGTTCTGAAAAGCATAAGATTTTTGGGACACCCTCTATCTAGCCCTCTTGTGGAATTCCCTGCATTCTGCCTCATCTATGTATTCCTGTTTCCTCTGAGCTTTAGCTCAGGGGCCAGGTCTGATTCATAGGTGTACCTCCCCCAGCATTTCACAGGGCCCAAGAAGCACTCCTTCATTAGAATCATAGACTATTCCATCTGGAAGAGACCTTAGGAATCACTAATCCAATTCCTTCATTTTACAAATTCAGAATCTGAGTCTCAGAGGACGAAATTTTAGCTAAGGCCACTCAGCTAGTTAGTAGCAAAGCAAAAGCTAATAATGATTTCACCTCCGGAGCTTTCTCCAGTCCCAATGTCCCATACACAAAGATGTCAGGTTGCTGCAGTTGTTTTTTCTTTCCCTCTCCGTCTCATCCTCCTCCCTCCTGGCTTTGGGGATGTGTGTGTGTGTGTGTGTGTGTGTGTGTGTGTCTATTACATAGTGTATGTCTATGTTCAAATCTATTCCCCTCTCCCTGGACAGTTTCCATGTGTTTGGAATTAGTGCTACAATTTCAAGGGAAGGCGGCAGATGGGTCCCCCTCCCTCCTTGACCCCCTCCCCCTTACTCCCTCCCCTCAAGAACATTTGAAGGTTTAATCTCTGAAGAATGCAGAATGTCTGTCTGAGGCCCTGGGCCAACATCAACTCCGTGACACAGGAGGCCAATATAAACGCTCATGTTTTGTGTCACCAAGATTTCATTAGATGTTTTTTTAATGTAATTGCCTAAGTAGAACTACTGTGATGAGTTCTCTGGAGCCAACGAATTAGCTGCAGAGTAAAATCTCTCTTCTGAGAAGACTCTGGCTCCTTAGCTGTGATAAGGAGCCGGGATTAACTTTCTCTGGCCTGGAAAGGAGCTCTGAGCCTCCTTCCTTAAAGAGAACAGCAATCCCGGCTCTGGCCTCATGGAAAATCTGGAAATTCCTGGGGGGAGTAGGGAAGCATGAGCTCCAGAGAGCCAAATTCAAATTCTGGACCTCAGACCCTAACAAATAGCCAGTCTCATCTTGGTCCCCAGTCTATCTAAGTGTGTGTTCTCCTCTCTGTCCTTGAGTTTCCTCTGTAAAATGAAAGAATTTGACTGGATGATCTCTAAGGTCCCTTCTAGCTCTGATAATCTGTTTGCTGGGTCTTAGAAGGGTACTGCTTGAGGAAGGTGCCTGTTTTGTAACTGGGTCCCTACCCTCTCTGAATAAATGTCCCTCTACTATTATGAACAACCCCACAGGTATACCTGTGGGGTATCTCTGTGGGGTATCTCTCTTGCATCTGCCTATACTGAGAGAACTTCTGATCCTCACAAGAATCTTATGAAGTGGGCAGGACAGATGGACAATATATTCAGCACTTTACAGCTGGGGAAACCAAGGCCTAGGGAAGAGAAGAATCATGGCCAAAGTGAGCTAGTCACAAAGTTGGGGCTAAAAACCTGACCCTGAGGCAGGGGTCCTGAGCCCCAGAATACTGAGGAGTATGCTGTATATAAATTGATAGAGACTAGACCAGAGATAAACACGGGGTCACATATCCCCCAACTTTAGGAATCCAGGCTGACATTAATTTAAGTTTACATGCTAAGCCCTCTGATCCAGATCTCACAAAGAAGCCCTTTCCCAAGCCCCAACCAAGCAGGTTGAGAAGACTCTCAGCCTGAGGACACTCCAAGAGTCCTAACTGTGCATTGGACCAAGCTCTTGGAACTCTGAATCTCCCAGCTGCTCTAAACACTGCTGCCGCCTGATGGCTGGCCATTCTTGTCCTCCACCCCTTGGCACCAGCAAGACAAAAGGAGGTAAGGGACTACTGCATTTTGCAATTTCTGGAAATCTGAGTTCCCATTCCTGAGGTCTGCCCAAAGGGATTTTAGTTCTCCTCTGGAATCATGCACCTGGTGCTTCAGTGGCTCCCTTGGCCATAGGAATCCAGTGTCTTGCCAATATCCAACACAGACTGCCAACCCATCCCATCCAGTCCCACTCCTTTGCCTTTATCCTAATATTAAGATACTCTGCCAGTAACACGACAGAAAAGGAAAATAACAAATGCTAGAAGGGATGTAGAAAAAATAAGATATTAATAAATTGTTGGTGGAATTGTGAATTGGTCCGATCATTCTGGAGAACAATTTAGAATTATGGCTAAAGAGCTATAAAACTATACATACCCTTTTTGACCCAGCAATCCCACCATTGGGTCTATACCTCAAAGAGATCAAAGAATAGGGAAAGGGACCTATTTGTACAAAAATATTTAAAGCAGCTCTTTTTGTTGTGACAAAGAACTGTAAATTAAAGGAACGCCCATCAATTGGAGAATGGATGAACAAGTTGTGGTATATGGTTATGATGGAATATTATTGTGCTATAAGACATGACAAGCAGGATAGTTTCAGGAAAACCTGGGAGGACATATGAACTGATGCATAATGAACTGAGCAGAACCAGGAGAACATTGTACATAGTGATAGCCATATTGTAACAATGATGAACTTTGAAAGACTTAACTACTCTGATCAAGACAATAATCCAAGACAATTCCAAAGTACCCATAATGAAAAATGTTATCTACCTCCTGGAAGAATGGATAAACTCTGAATGCAGATTAAAGCATACTTTGTTTTAACTTACTTTATTTTTCTTGGGATTTTTTTTGTCTGTTTTCTTTTGCAACCTGGCTTATATGGAATATATATTTTGCATAACTTCACATGTAAAATCACATCAAATGGCTTGCCTTCTCAATGAGAGGGGAGGAGTAGGAAGGAGAGAGAGAATTTCAAAATCAAAAAGTTTTTACTTAATGTTAAACATTTTTACTTGCAATTCGGAAATATTTAACAAAATAAATAAAATGCATTTTTATAAATAAATAAAAGAAGTTCTACCAGGAAGTGGAAAATGAGGGCCCCTCAAGGAGGTTTGGAAGCTTCTAGCCTGAAATCCTCTGTCCTATGGATATTGGGGGTGCTTGCTGTCATCTGAGGCTTGAGGATACCTCTTGAGTCAAGAAACAGGCTGTTCTCCCTACAGCCAGAAGAGCTCAGCTTTCCTTAGGAGCCATTTTGTCAGGAGTTCCATCTGCCTGCATCCTATTTTGGAGGTAAGAGCCATGGCCTGAGAATTAGGAGAGATGGGTTCCTGTCTTAGCTCTGTCTCTGATCTATTTTTGTGACCTTGGAAGAGTCACCTGCACTCTGTAAAAATCAGTTTCCCCATCCATAAAATTAGGGTAACAATCCCTACTCCATCCTGCCCTACAACATAGGCTATTGTGAAGGTCAGATAAGAGAACAGATAGCAAAGTACTTTGAAAACTGGCAAATGTTTTTGCAAATCTAAGGGACCATTGTGAAAATAAGGTAATTGGGCAAGATAGTCATGCAAGTCCTTTTTAGTTCTGATATTTGGAGATTCTGAAGCATAAAACAGTGAGTTGGGAGGTGGGGATCTGGAGTGGTTGCCTTGGTCTCTGCTTCTGGTAGGGTTTGGTTCCAACCACCTAGAGCTTGCTCTTATTAGTGGTCCAGGCAATATTTTGGAAAGCAAAATAAGGGGAGGGTGATCAGAGACCCACCAAGAGCCACTCTTGTTAGAGAAGTGGGTGGACAGTAAGATCTAATCCAGCCACATCCTCAGTCTTATGATGGTTCTGGGAGTGTGATACCATCAGCATTGGTTTTGATTTGGGAAGTCCCTGTTGAGGTAGAACTGAGAAGGATGTGGGGCAAGGCAGGAGAGCTCAGACAATAGTTTCTTTTTGCCTCTTATTTGCACACCATCATCTCAACTAGACCATCAGTTCCTGGAAGGCAGCACCTGAGTTGTCTCTTCCCTCCTCACAGCAGACAAAAAAGAGCCAGAAGGGACTTTAGAGTCTAGTCCAACCCCTTCATTTTGCAGATGAGGAAACTAAGGGTTACCAAACTAAGTGACTTATCCAAGCAGAGCCAGGATTTGAACTCCAGGCTTATCTCTCCAAGTTCATCCCTCTTTCTGTTGCACTACAGTGCCTCCCTATCATGGACCTGACCACACAGAAGTTACACAGGAAAGATTTCTTGATTGGTCTGGTTTTGAGGAGTTGGGACTAGAGATATAACTATAGTCTGGTAAAAAGGGAATGCAAGGGGTCATCAAGAGGGAGTTTCAGGACACGGGATTATCTGATTCCCATTTCAGCCCAGTTGATGAAATCACAGAAGGGGTAGATAACAAGGAGGCATTTCATCTTTATGGAGGACAGAGAGGGGATTTTAGTTTGCTACTTCCTTTAGGAAGTATAAAGAAGTCCTTCCTTGATGAAAGTAGAAGGGTTGTTTGTCACAGGCTGGCAGCAGAGAAAAGAGCCCATTATAGAGGAAGAACCCAGACTAAGAGGGGATCACTCTTTTCCTTTCCCCTTAGGCCTCTTCCAGGTAATTTTCACCACCACCACCACCTGACCATGCCATCAGCCATTACATCTTGCAGTGGATATATTTTCCTAGGAAGAGATACCACACATCACAGGGAACAGGCTCAATCAATCAGTGTGGTTTCTGATTTTAGAGAAGACAGTGTCCTGTAAGAGAATTCGCACTGTAAGTTGGAAATCGACCTTTGAAAAGAAGCGGAATCAAGAAGCCCAGCTGAGTAACCTGTTGAGCAGAGACACCAATCCAAGGGGGAAACAGTTTGAGGACATCATGAGGAGCCACTAGGAACCACAGTGCCAGAGGTGTGAGGCCCTGTAGCTATATGTATTCCCTAGGAATGTGCCTCTACTCGGCTGTTCTATATTTATGGCCACTCTCTCCACTGGTGCGGTGTGTATGTCTATGAGAGTAAATACCCCAAGCTTATGGGAGGGAATGTTCTATAGCTACTATTTTTATGATGTCATCTTAGTGGATGCCTTTGTTCTGAATTAATTATATCTAATGACCATTAAAGGGAAATGTATGTGTAGGGGCTTGTGAGCTTATGAGTTTTAGGAGGGCAGAAACATAGAGTACCTTGAGCTGTGGTGCCCTTAATTTCCATACAGTGTTCAGAGCCACCCCCTAGAAGACCCAAATAACATAAATGAAAGGATAGCTCCAAGGAGGGTGCTATAGGAGCATCTTCTTTAGATCCCCTAGGGGACCCACAATTACCCCCCAGTAGTGAGATAATAGAACAGTTTCTCAGGCCACAAATTCCACACACTTTCAGAAAGAGTCAATTAGGCAGGTTCATTTCCCATTACCCCCAATTATCGCTCATATCCTTATCACTCCAAGACCTAACCTAGTTCAGATTTGAGTGACTGTGTGACCTTCATTTTCCCTCTCTGAGTCTCAGTTTCCCCAACAGTTAGATGATATGGTTGGACTCAATCCCAAAGGTCCTTTATATCTCTAACATTTAATTAACCTATAATTTTGAGATGATGCTACTAGAAATTAAGAACAAAAACTAAGTTGTCTCATATTTCCTCTAATGCACCAGAGCCTCCTGGTCTGAGCCCCCCTTACTCTCCTTAGCCCCCCCCCATCCCTGCCCCATATCCTCACCCCCACACCCTCTGCATCCCGGTGGAACATTTTTGACATCGTCCAAACCATCAGCAAAACAAGATGTCAACTCTGTAATTGCCTCTGGCAGAGATTTTGTTGGGCTAGAATTATGGGCCAAGAATAACAAGGGGGAAGGTTCGACAGACGGCAGCCCATCTCTCCCGCCTCAGAGGCCTCTCAGCTCTGGGGCCTGGCCGAGAGGACAGGCTGGGCTGCCTGGACTGAGCACTGGGGGGCTCTGTTTGTGCTATGTCTGAACAGGGAGAACTTTATCAACCCTTGGGCCAGAGAGGGAAGGAGAAGGAGCAAGACCAGGGAGTGGAGGAGAGAGAGAGAATGAGCAAACGAAGCTCCATCTTCCACTTTCGTCAAAGAATTATCCAGCCATCCAAAAAAATTTAATGTCATATTTTAGCAAGAAAAACAGCTGTTGTGGTACTCTGAGGTGCAGAAATATTTGGCTACTGCCACATGTGGGTATTGGATGAGGCATGAGTAGTGTGAAAAGGCAGAAATTCTAGACTGGCATAGCATTCCTTTATTCCAGATAATAGTTACTTAAAGTCCCCTTCTCTCTAATTCTCTGTCTTTTCTGTCTCTTTCTTTCCCTCCCCATTTCTTTCTTTGTCTGTTCCTATGTGTCTCCCTCCATCTTTTCCTTATTTCTCTTTGTCTCTCTGTTTCTTTCTCCCTTTATTTTGCCCTTCTCCCTTTCTCTCTCTCTTTCTTTCTCTCTCCCTCTCTCCTTCTCCCTCCCTCCTTTCTCCCTCCCTTCTCTCTCCCTCTCTCTTGCTCCCTTGCTCTTTCTCCCTTCCTCTCCCTCCCCTTCTTTTCATTCTCTCTTTCTTCTGATTGATCAAATTTTGGGTTCTTGGAGCCAGTCAAAACTTAAAGGAAAGTTTAGGGGAAGGATAAATTATAAGAAAAGAGTTATAGACTATGAGATTACCAAGCATTTTTCAGTAGATCTGCAGATGAAGAAACATCCTTATCACTCCCAGTGGACACAAGTAGGTATCATCCTTTCTCTACTTTAAGGGCTATAAGAAATGTGGAAACTTGGGAAAATATTTCTATTCTCTGGATTTCATTTTTCTGGACACTCTTGTCCAGAGATCTAGTTTATCAGGATATCATTCTACCATGGGAAATCATTTCCATGGGGGTTAGTGGGGTTAGTGAAGTAGACTGGAACCAAGTGAGATTCTGTCTTGAAAACTGACTCCACTAAGTCTCCTTGACATCAATTCAATCAGCCCTCTGATAATTCCTCATAAAGGATAAGGTCTGCTCCACCCTTCCCCTATCCTCAGCCCCACAACAACATTTCTCTCTCAAAAATATCTGTACCCACAAGCTGATCATCTCAAAGGCAGCACATTATCACATGGTTTGGATAGCTGCACTCTACTTCAAGACTCTGATTTCATCAATGTGGATATTCTTACCAGTGCACATTGAGCTGCTCTGGGACCCTTGGTAGACAATTGTCATGAAGAGGGAAAGATTATGTCTCAGTAGCCAAATCTCTGGTTATGAGCCTCTCTGAACTTAGTAAGAGGCAAATAGAGACTCAGTCAATAGCATGCTGGACTTGAAGTCAGGAAGACTCATCTTCTTGAGTTCAAATCTGGCCTCAGATACTTACTAGTTGTGTGACTCTGGGCAAGTCACTTAACCATGTTTGCCTCAGTTTCCTCATCTGTAAAAGGAGCTGGAGGGGGAAATGACAAACCACTCCAGTATCTTTGCCCAGAAAACTTCGAATGGCCTCACAAAGAGTCAGACACAACTGCAATGACTGAACAAAAACTTAGTAAGGCCAGTTGCTTCTTGGGCAGCAAGCGTATGGTCATGTCCATTGCCAGTGTCAAAAGAACCTGTCAACAATGCTCAATTAATAATAATAATTCACATGTGTTTAGTATTTTAAAATTCATGAAACATTGTCCTCTCAACAGCTCTGACTGATTTCAGAAAGGGCGCACATAGAACCAGTAAAAATTCAACTTGAGATAATATTTATACTGGCTTAGGAGAAAAAGAAAATTGACAAAATTCAGACAAACAGCCAGTAATTAAATTTAATTCAGTTCAACAATGATTATTAATTATTAAGCACCTACTAGGTAGAAGGCACTATGCTAGCCACTTGAAATATAAAGACATAAATGAAACATTTCCTGACCTCAAGGACCTTATGTTCTAGGTGACTAGGTGGCTTGGATCAAACACAAGGCCTTGAGTCAGGAAGATCTGAGTTCATATCTGGTCTCAGATAACAGTTGTGTGGTGCTAGGTAAGTTATTTAATCTAAGATTCCTCAATTGTAAAGCAGGGCTAATAATAGCAGCTACCTCCCAGGATCAAAAATGATATTTGCAAATGTTTAGTACAATACCTGGCACATAGTAGGTGCTATATAAATGCTGGCTATTGTCATTATTTTACTTGGAAGATACAGCATTTGCATATGTAAGGAAACCATTTTGCCATCTAGAAGCAAAGAGGACAAGTCTAGTCCTTTTTCACTGACTACCTCCAGATACCTGAAAGCAGCTATCATGAATTCCCCGACACCTAAAAGCATTTTGTTTTCTTCAGTCTGGTATCCCCAGTTCTTTCAACAGCTGATCTTTGTATACAATGGTACTATTTTGGTTGCCATCCTCTATATGTTCTAAAATCTAGTGTCTAGAACTGAACACAATATTCCACATATGGAACAACCAAGACATAGTCCAGTGTGTCCATCATTCCCTTCATTCTGAGCACTGTATCTTCATTCAAGTAGTTCTCTTGTTTATTGATAAGAAAATATTTGACATCGTTGATCATACCTTCTCCTGAGTATACTCCTCCCTTGGTCTCTGTGACATTATTCTCTCTTGGTTTTCTTCTTCCATGCCAGATAATTCCTACTCAGCCTCCTTTATCAGGATCTCATTCTTCTCTGAAAACCCTCAAAACTCTTTCCTGATCTCTCATTTTTCTTTCTATACTTTCTCCCTTGGTGATCTATCTCTCATAGCTTCAATTATCACCTCTATTCAAATGAATCACAAATGTACATAGGCAGCCCTAAGTTCTCCTCTGATCTATATAACCAGCTGCCTGCTGCACATTTTCATCTGGATGTCCCATAAGTCTTTCAACTCAACATGTCTAAACTAGAACTCACTACTATAGTTTCCCCAAAATCCATTCCTCCTGCAAATTACTTTATTTCTGATGAGTTAGGGAACCCTAAACCTAACCCTCTCCTCACAGGCACCCAAGTTGGCAACCTTGGAGTCATCCTTGACTTTCTTATCTTTTACTCATTCCCATAGCCACTTAGCTGCCAAATCTTGTCAATTCTACCTCCTCAATGTCTGTCTTATCTCTCTCCATTCATAGTCCCATCACCCTGGTTCAGGCATTCAACATCCTTCACATGGACAATTTCAATGGCCTACTACTTATAGTCTCCCTACCTGCAATCTCTCCATTCTGATTCATCTACCACTGTCAAACCAATGTTTCTCCAACAAAAGTCTGATCGTTTCACTCCCATGATCAAGAACTTATTAACTCTAAGAAAAAATACAAACTTCTCTGTTTGTCATTTAAAGCCCTTCATAATCTGTCTGTAGTCTACCTGTCCATATTGATTTCACATTACTCCCCCTTGTGAATATTGCATGCTGATCAAACAAGTCTACCTGACATTCCATTTCCTACCTCTATCCCTTGGCTTAAGTATGAGATACACTCCCTCCCCACTTCCTCCCCTTGGAATCTATAGGTCCATTCAAGGTTTAGTTCAGTTATAGTCCTTCCTGGTGCTCACCCCAGCCTACCTCCAATTGTTAGAACTCTCCCCATTCCCTTGTTTCTACTTGCCTATCCCTTGTAATTACAAATCCATACATATGTTCTATTCATCCCAGTAAAATATAAGCTCCCTAAGAGCAGCATTATCTTATAATTTATCTCCCTAGCCGGAGCTTTATATGCAACTTTGTCGCTATTCAGTCATCTTTCGGTCATGTCCAACTCTTCATGACCTCATTGGGAGTCATCTTGGCAAAGATACTGGAGAGGTTTGTCATGTCTTTCTCCAGCTCATTTTATAGACGAGGAAACTGAGGCCAACAGGATTAAGTGACTTGCCCAAGATCACTCAGATAATTAGTGTTTGAGGCTAGATTTGAATTCAGATCTTCCAGACTCCAGGCCCAGTGCTCTATCCACTGTACCACCTATTTGTCCCTTGTACACTTAATAAATATTTGTTGAATAAATGTGTAGAAACCCAAATCCCAATTAATATAATCATACAAATCACATTTCCATTAAGTCAATCTATCAGTTCAAAGTAAACTTATGTTCTTAATCAGTTTGAAAGTATCAAAAGAGCTGAGTGTTAACTGTGATCGTCATCTGACTATCAACAAACAACCCAAGGACTTTGGGTCATTAGATAAACACAGATGGAATGATTAGATGAAATAATCAGACATGCATATGTATCAAGTCTATATATCAAGCATTCAAGCAGCAAGCTGAAGGAACGAATGGATGAGTGGTCATTTCAGTCTTGCCTTGCAAACAACTACCTAATTCTCTAGACCAAGACCAAGACCAGGCTGGTAGGAAAGAATGTCATATTCACTCATTCTCACTCTACCAGAAAAGACTCTCTGGTCCTCATAATCCAATTCCTAGGTTCATCTTCCTTCCTCAAATCACATCCCCACCCCTATTCTGTGGAGTATGACCCACCAAACACCATTGCACATATTTTCCTAACCTCAGACATCTGGCGGCCCATGCACCCCGTAAAAGAGGTGGCTGGAGAGAGAGAGGAAAAGGGGGGTCAGGAAGAAAACCCCACAAAGGAACCACAATGTTTATAAAATGGGTCACGAATTATACAGAAAAATATCCACAGCTGCTTACATTTGCCTCGGCCGCTCTAGTAAATGCTTTACGGCCTACTAGATCAACAGTAGCAATGTTGGAGTGGAGTGAATAGCCCTGTTTTAAATTTGTCCCAAAACCGCATGGTGTTCTCATGTGCACATTTCAGAAACCCAAACAAACTGATTCTTAACTCTCCACACTTTTCCCTCTTCCTCTGATAATGTGTTCCTCATTAGCTCTCATCCAGATAGGGAAATGTTTTAGGAGATTATGGCAAGAGTCTTAAAGCAATTCCATCCTCTGACAAAGTGGGAGCAGATTCCCCAGCCCCCACCCCACATCCCTGCTCTTTAAAAATGAAATCTGGTTTCTCTTGCTCACCTGAGCTTTCCCGACGAGTTTGTCTCTCTCTGTCTGGAGGAGTAGAAGGCTGTCTGGCACAGGCTGGCCATAAAAACCAGCTTCATAGGGGAAATGAATTCATGGAATTTGCGGACGTGGTCTTGGGTTGTGGAGAGAAAGGAAACCCAGGCTTCAGCTCACCTGCCCTGTCAGCCTGAATGGGGAAAGGCCCGGAGTTTGGCTCTGACTGCTGGGAGGCCCCAAGCATCTGGGGAGTAAGCCATTAGACTTGCCCAGAGGGAATATTGTCCCAAGTGGAGGGGACCTGAGCAGAGATGAACCAAAGATGAACCACAAATGAACCTGACGACCCAGGAATGAGAAAATGGGTTACTGAATCACACAATAAAAGAGCTTTGGCTTAAGGTACAGGTAGAGAGAACAGAATTGCCATCATTGAGGTAAGCCCAATTGCTAAAACTAAAGCCAAAGTGTCCCAGATTTGAAATGCACATATATGAATTTTACCCTTACTCTTCCTTCTGCTGTCCTTCAAGACAAAAAGGAAGGAAGGAAGGAGGGAAGAAAGGTAGAAAGAAAGAAAGAAAGAAAGAAAGAAAGAAGAAGAAGAAAGAAAGAAAGAAGAAAGAAAGAAAGAAAGAAAGAAAGAAAGAAAGAAAGAAAGAAAGAAAGAAAGAAAGAAAGAAAGAAAGAAAGAAAGAAAGAAAGAAAGAAAGAAAGAAAGGAAAGGAAGGAAGGAAGGAAGGAAGGAAGGAAGGAAGGAAGGAAGGAAGGAAGGAAGATCCAAAGAAGATACAAAAAATTGTGCTTTGATGAGAGGGTAAGCGAATGTGGATAATTCCAATATTGTCTATTCCTGCTGGAGGGGGCAACAACCCAGTTCAAAAGTTGTTATTTATGAATGGTGGGACATCATATTCACACCTCTGAACCTTTGTTCACCTCGTTCTCTTATCCAGGGTATACTCTTTGATTCTGTTCCACTCATCTAAACCCTACCTATCTTTCTGGACCCAGTTCAAGTCCAAGGCCCTTCAGGAAGTCACCCCTAACTACTTCAAACTGTACTAACTTTCTCTTTCTCTTATAATAGAGACCTATCTGTTGCATGACATTTTCCATAATTCTGATTTCCAAGGAGTTAATCCATTTGAAGACAATCCAGGGACTTCATTTTTTTCCCAGGTGTCTGTGTACCCAGATGCACGGGAATTATATCGTAAGGTATATTTCAGTCCACCCTGATTGCTGTTTCCTTAGGTTGAGACAAACAGTGCCCTGAGAAAAATGAGATCCAAAGAACTTCTTCCAATTGACTTATTGGCTTCAAACACTATAGAATAAGTGGTTGGGCAGGCACTTCCCTGTTACACATTAAACTTCTCCTAAAAAATCTGCTATCTGTATTGTACATTTGCACATTTTGTTATATTGGACTTAACAGTCCATTAACTCCTATCTTATATTTTTATTAGTCTCATGTGTTTTATCTCCCTCACTAGACCATATGCTCCCTGACGGCAGAGACAATGTTTCCTGCTATTCAGCCCACCGTGGACTTCTCCATCTGGGAAGTCAGGCCACTGGGCTGAATTTTCAAAGCTGAGAACTAATTGTACCATCCCACATCTAGCTGCAGGTATGTGCACAGTCTACTTCCCGCTTGTATACAGACCCTGCTTCCTAGACATCTATTCCTCATTAGTGGAGACAGACAGCCAGTTGGAGGAGGTAGGAAGACCTCACCGTAATGGGCTTTCCATTCGGTTCATCATCAAGGGAGACAAGGGGCTAGTTTCTCCCAGACATTTGGTGAGGTGACCTTGGCTTATCCCATGGCTGATAAGCCAATGCTGCCAGCCCATCTCCTGGGCATTTCCTCATTGTCCCACCCTGTACAGTTGCCAGTCCTGGCAGCCTGTGCTGCAGACAGCAGCAATGAGCTCTGGTATGCCCTGGCCCTTCGTTTATTTGACTAAAGTCTTTCTTTGGGATTAATGATATTCGCAGCCTCAGAGCCATCACTGGCTGATGTTAAGAGGAGAAAATGATATGTTGTGTCTTGTCCTGAGGAAGTGAAGCAAGGAAAAAGGTGTTATTTTTTCCCCACTAAAATCTCAGGCACTACAGCCAAGAGTCTCGTAAACCAGGGATAGTAAGAGTCCCTTTGGAATGTGGAAGAGGACAGGAAGATGAGAAGTGAAGGTTCTACCTGACTACGGCTTCCCCTTTCTTCCCTCCTCTCCTACACAAAACCAAAATTGCCTCTGACTCCCGCAAAGCATCGGACAGGACATGTGCCATTCAAAACTGGTGACTAAGAATAGAAAGACATCTAAAAAGCCACAGTGGCTGCAGGGAGCGGGAGGTGAATGTGAGCAGGGCCCTCAGGATGGAATTCTCCTCAGAAGGAAGTATGGGACTGAGAGGAAGCGATAGGGAGTAGTGGATTCCCACTCACTAGAGATCACCTAGCTGAGGCTGGACAATGGGTCAGGAAATTTGTAGAAGGGATTTTTGCTCTTACTTAGTAAGTTTGAACTGGATTGCCTCTAAAGTCCAATTCTGAGGTTCTGTGATTCAGTATTCCTGGGTCCCCCTCACTTTGCCAAGACTAAATGCGAAGAACAGGTGGGGAAATGGAGTGAAATAGACTACCAAGGACTGGGTGTCTCCCACCAGCACAAGCTGGATACCAGAGAGAACAAAGAGTTGGAGAAAGGGACCATTGTTCAGATCAGGAGTTTCTCTAGGAGCCATGGCTCCATTTTCTAGTGGGCTGATCAGCATGTCTTTTCACATAGGGGGCTAGATTATAGGATTATAGAGAGTTAGAAGAGACAGGAGTCCCTTCCATCTTAGTCCAACTCCTTCATTTTACAGATCTGTATGATTCCAAAGCCAGTGCTCCTTTCATTGTCTCACGATGCCTCCCTTGGAAGCAGGGCAGGACTCCCTCAGAGGCAAGAGAATAAAACTCTAGGCTAACTAGTCAAATGGAAACTTTGTAGGGGACAGAGCAACAGAAAAATGAGCTCGGACACTCTGGCCCCACACCTGGCCTTCTCCAGATGGAGGCAGGGATTTTGGTTCCATTTGGGCTCCAACCCATTTCTCAGAAGCAGTCACAGAACACAGCCCTTCCCCAAGGCAGGCATCTCAGGATGCTCAATCCAGACCATGGTTTCTTCCCTTTATTTCCTCCCTCCAGATACTGCCTAGAACCATAGTCTGCCAGGAAAGAACCACTTGCCTCCTGGAAAAAATAAGGAAGCCAGGCCTTGTCCCATTCCAGCCCCATTCCCTCCCAGGAAACAGATAGCCACAGCTAAGTCTTGGCCACGGATGGAGTCAGTTTCAGACAATGGAATGAGTTCCAGCATATGAGTCAGAGATCATGGATTCCAATCCTGCTTCTGATGCTTCTAAGTCCCTGTCTGACCTTAAGCAAGTCACTGACCTTCCCCGGGCCTCAGTTTCTTCATCTGTAAACTTAAAAGAGTCTTCTAACCTCTGAGGATCCTTATAAATATACATCTATGATCCTGTTTCTGGGTCTCAAATCCCCATTTATTACTCATACAACCTTGGGCAGGCCACATACCCTCTCTCAACCTCACTTTCCTCATGAGCAAAATAAGGGAATTGGGTTTACAGCTGACCTGTGACATCCTTTCCAGCTCTCAGTCCTGCTCTAGCTTTAGAGACCAGTGTACGTATGTATGTTTTCTTTCCTGAGTAGAGTCACACTCTAGTTTTCTAGTTTCTACTGTGATGGGGCTTCCTTTGCTCACTGACCTCACATGGCAGGGGGTCCCATGCCTGAAAGAAGAGGGTGCTTACTCCAAAATCATGTGAGCAGATTCCCACAGTGCCAAGGCACCTAAAGAGAGGCCATAAGCACTGCCCCTAAGTACCGAGGGACACTAAAGACCTACCACTTATTAGAACTATAGATGACTCGGATCATCTCTCTGAGCCTTAGTTTACACATCTATAAAATGGGAATAGTCATTTTAAAGAAAATACGCAGGCTTCATGGATATGAATTCATTCTGTCACTATCAGTTGAGTCTTCTCTTTCTCAACTTAACTCAGCATTGCAAAGAGTATTTTGAAACACCATCTAACCAATCTAGCCATGAGTGATCAAGCTCTCACCCAAGACCTACTCTGAGCCTACACCCACATAGAGCCCTACCTCTTCAGGGGCACATTCGCCTCAAGAGACAACATGATGAAATCAATCAGATGGTTCTTGGTGAACAAAAGCAGGGCAAATGCTAGGAGTGCCTTTGCGTAGTCGAGTGTCTCATAGAACCTTCTTTAAACCAGACTCACCCTTAACTACCTTCCTTTGTCTTATGAGGCTCTGCTGCCCATCATCTTCCACTGGCTTTTTCTGTAGGAATGTACAAATAAATTTATACTCTAAACCAGCCTTACCTTTGTCTCCCATATTTCTCCACTGGACCACTAAGTCAAGGGACTTTTCAGGCTTTATTGGTCTTGGTATGATTGATTTATATCAGTTAAACATCTGTATGAAATTATAATAGTCAGTGTCTATATCCTTTTTTCCATCCATATCCCATTTTTCATCATCAGTAATTTGTTTGAATGGGCCTGGGTTGGACTGCGTTACCTATATACCTCTCTTTTCCCCATATTTATTCTTTCCTCTGCCTTTACAGTCACTCTCATGCAGTCAGTAGTCTGACTATTTACACATGTGGCTGATTCTGGAAAAACTCCTACAAATTGTTTTGCTTGATGATGTTTATTGGTTACAAGGTTTAGTTTGGTTTGGTTTTCCAAAGGTGGAGACAGAGGTAGGTGGAAGAGGGGGATAATGTTAGAGATGTCAAAAGAAAAAGAAAAGAGGCTCACTAAAATGCATATATAAATATAGATGTGTGTATATATATAAATATATATATCATTTTTTTAAAGTACAGAAGAGAACAGAAGTAAAGTTAAAAGGAAAAATATGTGAACAGGACAACTTTGAAAGTTATATGTTGTATTTATTTTATGTGTAATAGTTTAATCCAGGTCACAGGTATCCAGGGAAATCCTTGTTGCAGGGATACATTTAGAAAGATCTGGACTGCCCAGCCTCATGTCTCCAAGACATGCTGTGATTTCTGCTTTTAGAGGAAGGCCATGATTGGGCAATCACTCCTTTGCTTTTCTGTCTCCAAGGGGATATCAGATTAGTATTATATCTATTATATATCTGGTAATCTCAGTTTAGGGGTTCAAGATAAAAGTCACTTTCCCTGATCACTCCAATAGGAAGCAATATTATCCAAGACTGGGAAGGTAATAGCTTAATCTCAGCCAGTTTAGCTTATTACACAAAAAACAATCATGGATATCGACCAAATATATTTATCAAGTAAGCAGTAATATAGAAATTGAGAGGGAGCTATACAAATTCCTTTAGGATGGTGAGAGATTAAACAAGAGGAAAGAGGTTCTGCAAAACAGGAGTGAGATGAAATCCTGGCTAGACCAAAGAGAGAACAGTGTCATCTGAGAAAGTTTATTTTGAACAGTCTCTAGAGGTTCAGGTGCTGAGTCAAGGGGCATGTTGGGGGGTATGAACTTTCCCCACATGCCTGCCTCCTTGGGGGCTCCTGTTAGTCTAACTTAACACCTTGCCTCTTTTCCTTCCATCTCTCTGCTTCTTCCTTTCAAATCCACTTCTCTCCCAGAAGTCTTTCCACTAATCAGGAGCCTTAATTCCCTGCACACTGTCAGGGCTCTCTTTCAAGGAACTGCTTGAGCCCACTTGGACACATGCATGTAAGCAAGTGGTATGATTAACTGTTTCGTGTACAATCATCATTTTCTGTTCTACTTTGACCACAGAAATTCTCATTTTATTGGGTTTTAAGTTTAAGAGTTTCAAATTAAAATATCTTCATGTTAAAAAGGAGCATCTCCAACATCAGTAATGAGTTGAGCTCCCTGATACAATACAATCAATTTCATTTTTATAATATTTGATGCTTACCATATCCAGAACCTTGAGGTCCTTTGCTTAAAGAAAATACTTGTGATCTGGGTAAGAGTCTTCTATGCAGTCTTCAGCCTCCCTCCTTCCTTATTTCTGTTCCGTATTTTCCAATTACCCGCCATCTTCACTGATTCCCACCTCTGCACTGAACTATAGCATATTAAAATTTAGGTTAATCTGAGATGGTGGGGGCAGGGATTTCTTACCAAATATAGGTATATAAAGTACAATTATTTTCTTGGGGATCATTTAAGCAGTACTTATTGTGAACACTGCTCAAATATCCAGTAAAATGATGTTGTCTTTCAAGTGCACGATAAAACCAACTCTCTGTGGGCCATTCTTCCTTGTGCCTTGTCATTGGTTGTCCCCCACACTGGAAGGCTCTCCCTTCTCACCTCTCCCTTCTGGTTTCTCTGGTGTCCTTCAAAGCTCAGCTCAA
Organism: Bettongia penicillata ogilbyi; assembly: GCA_023548195.1. Taxonomy (NCBI): domain Eukaryota; kingdom Metazoa; phylum Chordata; class Mammalia; order Diprotodontia; family Potoroidae; genus Bettongia; species Bettongia penicillata. The sequence goes on along the minus strand of JAJHZJ010000080.1, from coordinate 1,226,984 downwards.
ATCTCACCTTCAGCAGGAAACCTGTCCCAGTCCCTCTCATCTCGAGAAATATTCCCACTTCCCTTTGAGATTACCTCCTGTTTACTCCTATCTTGTACACATCTAGTTATTCACATGTTGTCTCCTCCATTAGAAAGGGAGCTTCTTGTGGGCAGGGCCAGTTCTTTGTATCCCCAGCTCGTAGCAGAGTGCCTGGCACTTACAAGAGAGCTTAATAAATGCTTGTTGACTGTCTGACTTTTTTCTTCCTGCTTGTTTCATTTAAAGTGGGAATGCCAAAATTAAGATGATTCAGTGCCCCCAGTCCATTTGGCCACTGGGCAAAGATCTCGCATTTATAGTTGCAGCAGCTCTGTTAAAGTTCATAGCATTCTATGTACCATATGCTGAGCACCGTATGCCTTCTTTTCCACCACTCCAAAACCACGACTACAGAAGTGGAAGGTGGTCAGGAAGACTTGGGCTCTTTTTCCATTTTTCATTGTTTCCCGGGCTGCCATAGCTGATTGGGGATGAGCTAGGTTGGCGTTCGGAAAACAAACTCAATTTGTTGTCAAGACCTTGCTAGGTCAATAGACATACAGAGACAAAAATGGAAAACAATTTCTGCCTTTAAGGAGTTTAGAGACTATTGAGATGTATAATGTGTAGACAGAAAAGTAAATAATCTTTTGTGCAAATGTGGACTAGCTGTAGGAGCTTTGCTCATTTCATTTTGCTTTCCTTTGACATCGTTCCTTCTGGTACATTTTTAGAACTTTGCTGGAGAGTGTATGTGTATGGGGATGATAAGATAGCTTGGAGAAATGAGAGAGAGAGAGACAGAGAGAAAGACAGAAAAAGACAGAGACAGAGAGACATAGACAGAGAGACAGAGAGGGACAGAGACAGAGAGAGAGAGAGAAACAGAGAGAGACAGAGACAGACAGACAGAGACAGAGGGAGACAGAGAGAGAGGAAGAGTTGGAGGAAGACAGAGACTGAGATCATTAACTACTAAGAGGTTCAAGAAGAACTTGCTGTAGGAGGTGGTATATGAGCTAAGCCTGGAAGCAAGATAGAGATTCTAAAAGGGAAGGTAAAGAAAGTTTGTTCAGTCATTTTCAATAACTCATCATGACCCTATTTAGGGTTTTCTTGGCAAAGATACTGGAATGGTTCACCATTTCCTTCTTTGGCTCATTTTACAGATGGGAAAACTGAGGCGAACAGGGTTAAGTGACTTACCCAGAGTCACACAGTTAGTAAGTGTCCGAAGGTGGATTTGAATTCAGGTCTCCTTGTCTCCAGACCTGGCACTCTATCCACGGTGCCATCTGGTTGTCCCGCTGAAAACAGACCACAGCATAAATTCAAACTTCTCACACCAGGCTTTGAGACTCTCTACAATGTAGTGGCATCCTGTCTTTTCATCTTTCTCCCACAGCACTCCTTTCTATGGTGCAGACCCTCATCACTTCATGCCCATACTATTGCAATAGCCTCCTGGTAGGCCTTCTTGCCTCATTCCAACGCTCTCATCTATCAGATGAATCTTCCTAAGGCACAGTTCTGACCATGTCACTCTCTTACTCAATAAACTCTAGTGGTTTCCTATCACCTTCAGGTTCAGATGTAAATTTCTCTGTTTGACCTTTAAAGAACTGTATAACTTGGCCTCTGTACTCTATGTACTCTATGATCCAGTTATCCTCACATAAGACACTACCTCTAGACTCCAAAGGGATGCATCTGTATTGGCTGTCCTCCACACCTGAAATTCTCTCCTGGCTACCTTTATATCTCAGCTAGAATCCTGCCTTCCGTAAAAATGTCTTTCGTGGTCCCCAATCCCTCTAAGCTTATCTCCAGCTTATCCTGAATATATCTTAATGATGAATAGAAGTTTGCCTGTTGTCTCCCCCACTAGACTGTGAGTTCCTTGAGAACAAAGACTGTTTATTTGCCCTTTTTTAATTATTCCAGCCTTTAGCACAGAGTAGGGGCTTAATAAATGCTTGTTGACTGCCAGACCCGAACTGGACGCAAAAGCTGGAAGCCTCGTGGCCCAGGAGCACGCCTTCGCTCACAGCAGAGCCTGGAGGTCCTCTGTCCACCTGCTGAAATCCAGCCCGCCTTAGGAGCTCCAAGTAGGTGGAGACGGTCACCGTGCGCACAGCAGAGCTTCACCAAAGTTTGTTTCCTTGTCCATTTGATTTAATCCCATTCCCCTCCTCATGCCCACTCCACCAAGGGGGTAGGTACGTCAGCCACTGGAAGGACGGCACCTGGCTCCGCCCAACCAGTCTGTGTGCGCCCACTCTCCCGGTCTCTCCAGGACCGGACAATTCTGCAAAGACGTGAAAACTTTCGTCCAATGCAGGTGCCATTTCGACTCTAGCCACGGGGTGGCGCCAGGTTACTGTCCTAGAGGTTTGCGATTCTGCCTGTGGCCACAAGGTGGCAGCACTAGCACGTTTAATCATTTTTCTCTCGTTCGGTTTCAGACAAGCTGATTTGCGAGGGACAGGGGGAGTCCCTAGTCATCACTGCCACGTGCTTCTCCTATCTCGGCTTCCCGACTGCGAGTGCTACGGCGAAGCCAGGAAACCCTGATTCAAAGGGAAAAGAGACCCTTTGGTGGTCTTGGCCCCCCTCGTCTGACGCCAGTTCTCGCAGTCACAGAGCCCTAGACCTTCAAGAGCGGCGGAGACATCCAAGCCCGGCCGGGCAGTTTCAGTTAACGTTTATGAAGTGGCTGCTGGGGGCAAGGCTCAGCTGTTTCAGTCCTGTCTCCGTGTGACCCCGCTTGGGGTTTTTTTGGCAGTGATGCTGGAGTGGTTTGCCATTTCCTTTTCCAGCTCATTTTACAGATGAGGAAACTGAGGCAGACAGGATTAAGGGACTTCCCAGGGTCACGCAGCTGGTAAATGGCTGAGGTCAGATCTGAAATCAGGAAGATCTTCTGAGTCTTTGCCATCTAACTGCCTTGATTCTGGTGACACAAAGACCACTCCGCCCCCCCTCCCAAAAAAAGGACTTCCCTTAAGATGCTTACTTTCTACTAGTGGGAAAGGGGTGGGCTATATGCCCTCTGTTCCCATGTTCTTGTCACCCTTCCTCCAAATCTGGGAAATGTTACCTCTTCCCTTTCTTTGTGTGAGGTAGAAAACTCTTTGTCCATGACCAGACTTATTTCCCTCCTCTCCCAGAGGAGCCAGATGACCTTCCATTTAATGAGGGTATCCATAGCAGTCATCTTATCCTAGCTCATCCGGCAGCACTCTCTAGACTGAAAGGCTACATCAAACAGAAGGTTGTTCCTCCCAGAACCACCATTTAAGGAAGGTACCCGGGAAGCCATCTCTTCACTTCCCTCTTGGCTGTATTCCTCTGGGTTTCATCATGATCCTGGAGGTCAGGGACTATTTTTTTTTTTTGTATCCCCAGCACTTAGCCCCCAGTACCTAATACATAGTAGGTGCTTAATTAATGTTTATTGACTGAATGAATGACTGCTAGGGATGGGGAAGGAGGGAGAGCTTAGAAAGGCTTTCCCCCTCTCTTTTCTTCTTTGCCTTCTTGAAGTGAGGTTAGGGCAAAGATTGGTGGGACTGGAAGGAAAAGGGTTGGAGTCAGCAGGAGAGCGTAACTGGTCACAGTAAAGGGGGTCTGAGGGAGACCAGACCTTCAACTCTACACTGTCCTCCTCTCTTGAATTCCTAGTCCCCTTACTTATCTTATCATGCATTATACCAGCCAAGCCTCAGACTTGGATCACTCCCACCGTTTGTTGCCTTCCAGCTATTAAAAAAAAATGGAGAAAAATCACACAATGGTTGCGACTGGAGCCTCTACAAATTTGTGTTATACCACCTCAATTGGGCCCTCACTACTTCTGTGACTCATCAATTCACCATCCCAATCTCCACAGTGACTCTTCCACACCTGTCCACCCCTCCTCCAACCTCCCATGGCTCCCTCTCGCCTACCTTTTAGCTAGAACTTTGCCTCATATTTTACAGAAAAAAATTGAGGTCATTTAGTATGAATTCCCTCTTTTTCCCACTCCTCATATCCCATCACTCTAGTTCACTCTGTCGTCATCTCCACCTTCACATGCTCTTTCACAAGATGAAGAGGCTAATCCCTCTACCTGTTCAAGTGATCCCATTCCATCCCATTTCCTTCAGCAGATTATCTCTTCTGTTATCTCCATGTTTTCACTGATTTTCAATCTCTTTCTCTTTCTAATTTCCTACAAACAAGCCCACATCTCTCCATCCTCAAAAAATTCTCACTTGATCCATCCCTGCTCACTATTCATCCTATATCTCCTCTGCCCCTTTGCAGACATGTGTATGACATGATATGACATGTGTGTAACACAGTATGACATTGTGACAATATGAAACAGATATGACATCAACGTTGTGACACTGGTGTGATGCAGGCTTGACTGTGACACATGGGTAGCATTAGTGTGATACATAGATGACCTGTGTGTCATAACATGATATGATATGATGAGGGATGGTGTGCCATGATATGATATAACATTTCAGGATACATTGTGGCATTGGGCATGGCATGACACATGGTGATATGCTGTGTCACTGGTGTCTGTAACATGGCATGACATTGGCATGGTATTTCAATGGTGCAACAGGTATCATATATGTGGCATGCAGGTGACATGACATGATAAATAAGTATAACACCAAATATCCTATTACTTAATAGCATAGTGTATAACACAGAGATAGAGAGACACAGAGAGAGTATATAATACCTCTCCTATAGACGCTATAGAAATCGTTACCATCTCTTTAAGAATGTAAGGGTCAGGAGTGACCAGTACAACCGTCATTCTCTATGGTGTTCAAGTGCTGATTCCTTATGGATTCACAGCCTAAATGTGAGCTTAACTTGGCTCTGTGAGGAGGCTGTAGAATAACAAAGACAGAGAGAAGAAACTGTTAAACACAGCTTAACTGTTTCTTCTCTATAATATCATAAGGAGTTTGTTCTGAGAGAGATGCTTCAGCATGATGCCCTACAAACTCTTTCCCTGTCACCTCTGGAGAAAGACTGAGAAAGACTGAAAAAAGGTGGAGATATTTTCCTTATGAAATTATTGCAACCTTTATCTTACCAAGAGGATGAGGAGGATTCTTTCAAAGAAATTTTGTTAACCTACACGAATTTGATAGTGTGGAACGACATTCTCAGAAGCCAGGTAATCTGCCTTTAGAGAAAGGGTCTGAAATAACTCTGTGATGGTTAGGCCAGCTAAAATAATGGCTATAATTAGTTATGGCTTTATTTAGTTATGTCTTTTGTCATTAATGAATTTTTCAGTAACTTTAATATTTATTGAATCATAAGAAATGAAGAGATTTTATACATATGGAGCTAAGAATAACTGCGAATAAGAAAGGAAGTTTTTCTAATTTGTTAAATAATATTTAATGAAATGAGGTGGAAGCTCTGAGTTTACATCAGGCTGGTAACTCAGGTTTGAGACTGGAATGAAATGGGAACCTCAGAGTCAGGCTCTACCATAGACAGCCCCACCTAGTTTGAGAGAATGGGCTTTTTACACTTTGGAAATCAGCAAATGCTACAAATCAGGCCTTAGTTTTGTGGACTGGCTTTGTTGATTTAGGAAAGTGTCAGAGAAAATGGAAATAATGCAGATTAAAAAGTGTGCTGTGTGTACTCCTTCTTCCTCCCTCCCCCAAGTTGGTTGTTAAAAATTTAACAGTAAACCCCTGCTCTTAGAGGCAGTTGGTGGCACAGTGCTGGGCCTGGAGCCAGCAAGACCTGAGTTCAAATCCAAACTTAGACACTTATGTCAGTTGGATGGAACCAGCTCCAACCTGTGGATGGCTGGAGCCAAACAAAGTAGGCTCGAGACAGGAGAGTCAGGAATCACACAGAAGTTTAATTTCAAAGTGAGGGAAACTGCTTGCAAACTCCCTAGTGGGGGGACCTGCATTAGGGTGGTCAAATCTCAGAACAAAGAGAGGATATTCACTGAGGTTAAAACGTCAGTTGAGTACTGAGTGATTTGACCCTCCATGATCCAATTTGGGGTTTTCTTAGTGAGATCCTGGAGTGGTTTGCCATTTCTCCAGCTCAGCATTTACAGATAAGGAAACTGAGGCAAACAGGGTTAAGTGACTTTCCCAGGTTTATACAACTAGTAAAGATCTGAGACCAGATTTGAACTCATGAAGAGGAGTCTTCCTGATTCTAGGCTCAATGGTCTACCCATTGTATCACACCAACCTGTCCTTGAGCATAGCTCCCCAGTTTTTTGTTAAGCCTTTGACAGTCTGACATTTGAAAGCATGGCTTTTCTCTACTCAAGTGACCAGGAAGCTTCATCCACAGCCCTAATTTTTAGTTCCTTGGGTCAATGAAGTCTCAAGAATATCTTCAATGCCTTTTAAGGAATAACTAGTTCCACCTTCTCTCCTCTCTCTTTTTAATTTAACCTCTTCCAATCTGGCTTCCAACCTTATCATTCCACCAAAACTGCCCTATCTGAAGTTACTAATGATCTCTTAGTTTCTAATCCAATGGGCTTTTCTCAGTCCTCTTCTACTTGACCTCTGCAGCCTTTGACACAATCAATTAGTCTCTTCTTGATAATTTCTTCTCTCTAGGTTTTTGGAACACTCGTCTGTCCTGGTTTTCTTCCTCCCTATCCGACTCCTCTTTCTCTGTCTCTTTGGTTAGATCCTCTTCTAGATCTCTAGCGCCCTCTAACTTTTGACTCTTTTGTATCCCCCATGCTTAACACAGTGCCTGGCACATAGTAGGTGCTTAAAAAATGTTTATTGATTGATTGAAGGACCAGCCCCTTCTATCCTTTTTTTAAGGAAGCAGCAGGACACTGAGCTTCTAGATTTCAACATAACTTTACTAGAAGGAAGTCTCGATTCCTAGGGAAAGTACTGCTGATATCTCAGTTTTAGTTTCAGGAAGATAACAAGAGAGGAACTTAGTCCCAACCTATTTAGTCACCTAAAGGGCTGAAAACTAGAGATTCCAGGAAATAAGAGGAAGAGCAGATTCTTTCCTGACAGCAACCTTATCTTCCCACAAGAAACCCCCAGAGCATGCCCTATCCTTGACCCACACCTGAACTCTACTCCACCTAGCTCAGGTAAAGCTGAGATATGAGTCACGTAAGTCTGGTTACAATAGCTTGCTTTCCAGTCTAGGGCAAAGGAAATCCCCAGATCCAATTTAGTTCTGCTTTTGGGGAGGAAACTTGTTTTTACAAAATCATTAACTGAAAAATTCTGAACATAAGATCCTCTCACACATGCAGCTCATGACCTCTCAATTAGGTAGAAACTTTAGTATTTTCAAATGGAGAGTTTAATCTCTGACCTGCTTAAATTCTATGTGTTCCCAGCTAGTCACTGGAATCTTCCATCTTACTCTTCCATCACAAAGCAGTTAGGATCAATCATAAATATTTGAATATGAACAAAATTGAGGAAATAGAAACAACCTAAAAAGATAGTGGGGGGGGGTGCCAATCACATGAGATGACTGCTAGTAACAGACACCTGGATGGGGTGGAGATCTTTGTCCCAGAAGGCTATCAAAAAAGATCATGTCATTTAGATAATCATAGATTTAGAGTCAATACATTTAGACCTTAGCAATTATCTAATCCACACTCCTCATTTAACAGGTTGAAAAGATGCACATAACATTGTTCTGGGGCTTTACCTTCCCTTCCCCTTCAACCATAGATTTTGTTGATACCCCCTTGTCTGATACCAGACTCTAGTTTCCAGAGATCAAGCTAAAGCTAATTTTTTGATAAGCCAGGAAACCTCTGACTGCCTCTCCCCAACACACACACACACACACACACACACACACACACACATACACACATACCATGACCCTGTGTTCTTCCCTTGCCTCTCTGACATCACACTCTCTGACTGATTCCCACACAGTTGGCACACATGGGCTTCATACACCCTTGAACTTGCCCTTTTAAAGGGAGGTTGGAAGGACTGGACAAGAATCAAAGAAACACAAAATTTGGGAATTGGAAAGAATTTTAGTAGCCAACTCATACCTCCAAATAATTTTTCTACTGCAGCATCACTTATAAGTGGCCCTTTAGCCTCGACTTGAAGACCTGCAAGGAGGGGGAAGCCGGCATCTAGTGAGACTGCCCATCCCACTCTTGGACAATGCTAACTGTCGAGAAGTCTTGTCCTGAAGTCAAAGCTAAATTTGCCTCTTTGTAACTTCTACCAAATGCTTTCACTTCTGATTTCAGGGGCCATACAGAACAAAGGGAATCCCTTTTCCACAGAGTAGCCCTTCAGATCCTTGGAAACAATGATTATGACCCCTGGGAGCTTTCTTTTCCACAGGTTAAACATCCCCTTCTCTTTATCCAACCCTCCCACAGCATGGACTTAAGGCCTTTCACCATCCTGACTGCCTTGCTCTGGACACATCAGCTGATCAACATCCTCCATAAGCTGTGATGCTCAGAATTAAACACAATGCCAGAGCTGTGGCCTGGACAGTATGGCTCAGTTCTGTCACTTCCCTTTTCCTAGAAGCTATGCTTGCCCAAAGAAGCTCAAGTTTACACTGGCTTTTTGGGCTGCCATATCCCGCTGCAGACTCACACTGAATCTACAGTTCACTAAAACCTTCAGATCTTTTTCAGAAAAAAAAAAAGCAATTGGCTAACCATTTGTTTTTATCCATTTATGCTCAATCAATTCACTTCATTACCCCTTTTCTGGTTTTCTTGGCAGATAAACTGGAGTGGTTTGCCATTTCCTTCTTCAGTTCATTTTACAGATGAGGAAACTGAGGCAAATAGGACTGAGTAACTTGCTCAGCGTCACATAGCTAGTATCTGAGACCAGATTTGAATTTAGGTCATCCTGGTTCCAATCCAGGCTCTTTATCCATAGTGTCCACCTACCTATCTTAACATGGTTTCCATTACATTGTATTTTTGAAATTTATTTTTGAAGTGTAAGACATGATATTTATTCCTTCAAGTTCCAGCTAAAACCTCACCTTCTAAAAGATTTCCCCAATCCTTCTCAATCCTGTTTAGCTCTGGGCCATGCCCAGTCATCTTCACCCATGTCTTGCCACTGGATTCTGATGACTCCAGAAGAGAAAATGGGGTTGATGATTTTGCTTAGCTCTGCCTTACTCAAATCCAATTCATCTATAAGTAAAGATGTCACCTTTCTGACGTCATTGCTTCTCTTCGAGAACAAAGGATGAGCAGCAGCCTGCTTATCTTCAGTTTATCTTGTCTATACCTTATTTGAACATAGTTGTTTTCAAGGTGTCTCCTCTTATTAATTGGGTTTTAAGATGGGTACAAATTCATCAGGAAAAGTGGTGATTTTTCCAGAAGTTTGGGTAAAACCCTGACATGGAGGCAGGAAAGTACAAGGTATGTTAGAGGAGCCAAGTTATCTGGTCTAACGTGCAGAGATAGAGGAGAACAAAGTGAGGTAAGACTACTAAGATATGGCACCCCCAGACTGAAAAGACTTTCAGAACTGAGTGTATACCTCATGCCAGGCATGAAGTTTGAGCTTTAATTGGAGGTAGTAAGGAGCCATCAAAGCATTTTGAGCAGGAAAGTGGTATGATTTGTACAAAATGAGCAGTGAGGTATGATGGAAAGAACTCTGAAACTAGGCAGAAACCTGTCTCTAGTACCCTAATACTGTGCCTGCCACAAGTCTTCTAGGTGAATCTATCTAAATCATTCCTCTCTTGGGGCTTAGTCTCACCATCTAGAAAGTAGGGTAGAGTAGAATGAAGTAGACTAGTTTCCTTTTAGCTCATACAAAGGCTAAATCTATGTGAAATAAAAATAGAAAGTGTGTGTGTGTGTGTGTGTGTGTGTGTGTGTGTGTGTGTGTGTGTGTGTGATTATACCAAATGGGAGAAGGTCTTAGATACATCCCTTAAGAAACTCCCTCTAACTCTACCTAGCCTGCTGGCCCAGCCAAGGAACATCGGAACAGGTTCTGTCCCTCCTCATTGGTGCTGACTGAGCAGTACAGTGTTCCTAGGCATCCAATCAGAGCCTAGGACTGGCTGGTCCAGAATGAAGAAGAAGAGAGGGGTGGGGCTGAGACGGATGGAGATACTCCGTCCACCCCAGAAGCCCAGCCACCCTGAATGTAGCTAGGGCACCTAGTGTGCTGGGGCGGGGCTGGGTGTGCCCTGCAAATAGTGATTGCTTTCCTCCCAAGGAACGGCTCTCTACATCCTAAACCCTGCCCACTTCCTCATTTAAAGACCGACTTCTCCCTTCCCCCAGTCTCCAAGGACACAGATTTATCCCTACCAGAACCTGTCTTCTCAGGGACTCTGGGTCACTCAAAAGGCTGCAGTATCTCAGGGAACCGTCAGCATCAAGGATACGGCTAGGGTCTGGCCACTGACTCCTGGACCCCATCACCATGGAGCAGCCCCTTCTAGGAAGTGAGACGCCAGACTACGAGACCTTCCCGGAGAGGCCAGACCAGCAGCAAGAGCAGAATTATATCAGGTAAGAGATGAGAAGGGAAGCGTCTGGGAAGAGCATAGAAGGTGAGGTGCTGCTCTTTTCTTTCTAGGAGAAAGCTAGATTCTTGATTCCTGCCCTCACATTAGGGAAATCTAAATCCCAGATCTTTCCCCCATACCCTCCCCACCCTCCTGTCCTCTAGGACAAGAGGCAAAGACTGGACACTTAGTCCGGATGCCCCAGGCCCCCTCTAGAATCTGTCTTGCAGGAGATGGCAGCTCAGGGCTGAACATAGGAAGGCCTGATGCTTCCTGTCCCAGGGTGCTTCAGGGGCTCTCTAGTGAGACAGGGCAAATAGAAAAAAATCTGTTACCATCTGTATTCAGAGATGATGCCTTTCATCCAAACAGCCATCTGAAAGACATGTATTTGAATTTGCTTTTCTAATATTGGGGGTGGATTGCATGGAACTATTCACATACTCTTACATAAGGCAAGGATGACAAAGTTAGGACTGGCGAAGAGAAAGTAAAACTTGCTATCCCATGGGGGAGATCAGAGCCCATGATGTAAACTCACAGAACCACAGACTTAGTGACCTAGGGGTGGGAGAATGTATTAAATTGTTAACTGGTGAATTGTTCATCATTAATTTGTTAAATTATTAATTGTTTAAAAGGAGCAGCTGGGTGGTGAAGTGGATAGGTCTAGAATTAGGAAGATTTGTGTTCAAATCTGGCCTCAGACATTTACTGACTCTGTGACCCTGGGCAAGTCACTTCACCCTATTTGCCTCACTTTCCTCATCTATCCAATGAGCTAGAGAAGGAAATGGCAAACTACTCCAGTATTTTTGCAAAAAAAAAAAAAAAACTATCTGAAATCACAAAGAGTCAGACACAACTGAACCACGACAATTATTGTTTATTTGTGCAACTCAGATTTGTTTGGGATGGTTTATATTAAGACTGAGAACGACTGAACAACCACAAATCGTTAAGAAGTATTTCCTTACACTGAACAGTCAAATCGGCCTCTCTACCCCACAATCAGTGTGCTGACATATAACCAGCTCTCAACATTTTTTTTTAAGTATATGCATTACACTTTTAAAGTTTAAGCTACATCAATAATATTTTTCTCCATCACCTTAAGTCTAGTATAGACAATAAATAAAACAATAATAGCATTTGCCAGTTTCCAAGGTGTAAATGCTCACACTGAAAATTTAACAACCGGCTCTCAGTAGGCAGTAAAAGCTGCCTCCAGCCCATCCTGACAACAGTTCTAGCTCTGTCCATACAGAAATTGTTGGCTTCCCCTTCCACTGGATACTTGCAGACACAGTCAGTGTCTATCACTCTTACCACCAAGCCTTCTCTTTCAAAACTAAATGTTCCTTATTCCTTCATGTGGTCTTTACACAAATCTCTGTGCCAAGAACCAGTATCACTTTGATCACCTTCCTTACTTTAGACACATTCCAATTTATTAAGGTCTCTGAAGCTGTGTAACTTTGTCCCAGTCATTGACTTCTCTGATCCTTCATTTCTCCGTCTGTAAAATGAGGGGATTGAACGAGAAGTTTTCTAAGATGCCTTCTGGCTCTAACCTTCTGTGTCATATATGAGCTTCAGGGGTGGTTTGAGATATTCAGAACAGTGTGGAACAGGTAATGGCAAGCAATCTTTACAGGTAGCCTTGTCTTACCCCCCTTTCTTCCTACCCTAGAACCCTGAAGAATAAGAGACTGTTCCTGGCCACCTTTGCAGCTGTGCTGGGAAATTTCAGCTTTGGCTATGCCTTGGTCTATACATCCCCAGTCATCCCAGCTCTTGAGAGATCCCCCAACCCAGCTTTACAAATGAACAAGACAGAGACATCCTGGTTCGGGGTAAGGATTCCGGGGCCCCAGGCTCAGGATTTCTCAAGACAGCTCCTTTTTGTCCCCAACTCCCAGCCTGGGGTTGATTAGAATGCTGAGGAGCCCCAGCAGGCCCTATCTTTCACCCTTCAGCACCTCCTGGAGAAGCCCCTGGGACACTTTTCTTTTAATTTCCTGACTTCTGTGGGTTTATCAGGACCTCTTTGCATCTTACCCCTCCAGACAAACATGTCTTTTGGGGAAATTCTGCAAAACAAAAAAAAAATGAAAATAGAAAATGAAAGCAATGTGAGTTACTGGAAGGAGCTGCTCCTTCATGATCGTGATCTAAGGTCATGATCTAAATGTACTCCATTCCCAGCCCTTAGAGGCTGGAACCCAGGACAGAGCAGACACCCTCACCTTGATTAAACAGGAGACCTCTGGGACACCCATAGAGGCCTTCCAGATTAGGACTTGTCTAGAGACTATTCAGGTACATATGCCTGGCACACTTTGTGGGAGGGAGGCGCATGAGGTACCTCAGCATCTCTGTCCAGTGGCCACATCCCTAGCTGGGAAGAGGATCTCCAACCTCTGATGGGGAGGAGAGGGTCCCTGCCCAACTAAACTAAGTCTGGATGTGATCACTCTACCAGGTCTCCTTTCTCCACAGTCCGTATTCACCTTGGGAGCAGCCGCTGGTGGCCTCAGTGCTATGGTGCTCAATGATCTCCTGGGCAGGAAGCTCAGCATCATGTTCTCTGCTGTGCCCTCAGTTCTTGGCTATGCCCTTATGGCTGGAGCTCAAGGCCTGTGGATGCTCTTGCTGGGAAGGATTCTGACCGGCTTCGCGGGAGGTCTTACAGCTGCCTGTATTCCAGTAAGGACAATTCCTAGAGCTACCCTTGTATTCCAGAAAGGACATCTCTTAGGGATATTGGGGGAATACTAATCAGCAACTAAATGAATTGGGGTTCTGTCTTCCCCTTTGCTGTCAAAGCTAATTACTGATGTGTTTTAACTGAGATATTCCACTTCCTAGCCATTAGTATAAGTAAATGGCAGTTCTGCTTTTCCATTAACTTACTGCATGCCTTTGGATAAGCTTTTCCTTCTCTGAGCCTCGTTTTCTCCATTTGCAAATGAGTAGGTTGAATTAGAGCACTGAAACTGTATTCAAAGGGTATAGGTCCTGAACCCGGTGCTTCCACTTTTTATAGCTAGGACCTTAAGCAAGCCATAGAATGTGTCTAGGCATTTGTTCCCTAACCTACAAAAAAATGAAAGGGTTAGAATAAATGATCTCTAAGGTGCTTTCCAGCTCTAACATTCTATGCCTCAACAGATTTCTTCTGGGGATGTTCCCTATGCACGGGGATGTTCCCTATGCACAAGGACATATGACTGACCCCCAGCCTGGGAGACCTGTTTCTGAGTGTGAATTCTCTCCACCTATCCACCACCTGCTACCCTTGCCTGGCCAGTTTTCAACCAAAAATTACTTCTGACCTCAAGGGTATTGCTCAATCAAAGAAAGTCCACATTGAGTAAGGGGAGGAAGCTGAAAAGGCCCTTCCCTCTTCCCACACCCCAGCTCTCCACTTACTCTAATTGCTCCCATGACTGTGACTGTTGGTTTACTCCCTCTGGGGATGCCTTACCTTATTTGTCACTCAGCACATCCTCACAGATGATAAACAGACCCTGAAAGAACAAAGCAAAGGCTAAAGAGGGAGACAATGTGGGGAGCATCAGCACAGCTGTCCAGGCAGCCAAAAGTAGCTGCTAAGCATGTCTCTTTCATAGTGTTTTCAGCCTTTCGCCATGTGGGTGACCCCTGACAAATCTGAAACAGGCCACAAATTGACCTCTTTATGGGAAAAACTGAGGCTTAGAGAAGGTGGGTGAGTTGTCCATAGTAACATAGAGTGAGGTCAAGTCAATTCAATTCAACAAACATTTATTTGGGAGGTAGGGTAGTATTATGGATTGATAGCTGGATTTGGAGTAAGAGAGAACTGAGTTCAAATCCTACATCAGACACTAGCTGTATGAGCCTGGGTAAGTCCTCCAACCTCTCTGGGCCTCAGTGTCCTCATCTGTAAAATGACCTCAAAGATCCTTTCTAGTTCTAAATCTACAACCCTATTTAGTTTGAGCACTAAAGATGAAGGGCCCAATCTCTTGACTGTCCCACTCTAGCACCACTTCCTGGCTCCCTGAGTAATATTCACTAGAAGCTGGGCCTCCCTCAAGCTGGGAATGAAGAACTCTCCCTTGAGGCCTGGACCAGTACTGAACTTTGAAGGAAGACATTAGAGGCGTAGAACAATGCCCTTCTCCTTCCCCTCCCTTTACAGAGGAGGAATGAGAAGGCCTAGATGAAGGGAACTGATTTGCTTGAAGTCGTAACCGTCAATTAGTGGCAGGTCCAAGACTAGATCTCAGGTGTCCTGACTTAACCTTCTTTCCCCTGAAACATGATTTGTCTTACAGGTTTACGTATCTGAGATCTCCCACCCTGGAGTTCGAGGGGCTCTGGGGGCCACCCCTCAGATAATGGCTGTCTTTGGGTCCCTCTTGCTCTACGCTTTGGGCAAGTATCTTTTCTCTGGAGGCCAGGTCAGGGGAGGCAGCGGGGTGGGGGTGGGGGGTGCGGTGTGCGGCTCGCGTCGGGGAAGGCAGGGTGGAGGCTGAGACTACAAATCAGCCAACCAACAAACGTTTGTCTAAGTACACAGTGTGTTCGAAGCCCTGATCCCTGTCAGGCTATTTCCTAAGGAGGAATTTCTAGCTTAATAAAACAGAAGTGTTGCTCTCAAGGAGCTCACCGTTTAGTTGGGGAGACAGGAAACATGAAAAGATCATTTGTGACACAGATCACACCCAGAGTTCCCAACCTGGGATTATGCTGTACGCCCAGGGCAGCTGGAGGGCTGGACTGAAAGTGAAGTGATAAAGAAAGCAAAGGTTCCATCTTCCAAGTGTACAGATTTACTAAGCAACGCAGGCCAGTTGTCCGACAAACCGGGACTAGGCCTTCTGGTTCAGACACTGGACCCCAAATACGGGGGAGACAGAGTTTTAAGCATAAAAAACAATTCATCAAATAAGGCCAAGTAATTAAAAGGAAACAATACAATATTAGGTCATCTGATTTCTGATTGGAGAAAAGATTAGGGACTTTCCAGGTTGGAAGGGGGAGAATGAACAGGTGCAATTCCCTGAAATCAGAAAAGGAGATGTCCCACTCCCCACAGTGTCTGTAAGCAATCAAAGGAACAGGGAAACAATAACTGATTGATCAGTATGGGGCCGTTTTTCAAATAAGACATAACGGTTGCTTGAGATGTACAACTGTGAGAAAACTCCTTCCATCAGCCTTTGAATCAGACTGGGAGGGGCAGCACAACTGAGGTCCTTGTTAAGGGTCTTTAAGCGGCAGGGACAGGTGGTCCAGTTTCCCAGCCACACAGGGATACAAAACAATACAAGGTTTTCTCCCAATTCCCACAATTGAAGAAACTTTTCTCACAAGACAGAATTTAGACGAGACTCATAATTGAATAGAAATAGAACTGAGCTAGCTCCAGAACTGGGTCACAAAACGGCGTCAGTGTGGTTCACTCAGTTCCCACAATTAACTACTCACTGTCCTAATCTCAATTCCTTCGAAGAAGACCTGAGTTCAGAGTCTGCCTCAGATGCTTACTAGCTGTGTGGATCTCCCTTCAGTTTCCTCACAGTAATAGTACGTACCTCATGGAGTCGTTAGGATTAAAAAGAGATAATATAAGTGAGGTGTTTTGCAAATTCTATGTGCTATAGAAATGTTAGCTATTAAGGGGTATGGAAATATTTGGTCAGTAACTGTATTACTCTAATGAAATTTAGTAGAATTCATTTACTTTCAGATTAAATAGGGGTAAAGACAATTATATTGAAAACCAAGGGTATGGGGACCAAAAAATGTTGAGAACCTCTGATGTATTTGGTGTATAACGGGGGCCATATAAGGAATAGTTGCAAGTACCACAGGAGAAGTCTCTGGATCAAAGGAGGCTTCCTGGAGAATGTCCTGGCTGGGCCTTGAAGGATGGGGAGGATTCTACCTTGGATCCCCCACCTGGTGATCCTGGGGACCCAGGGAGGGGTGTAGAGGGGTAATCTCCAGTGTCTAGTACCCGTCATGCCTCAAGATGCCCTCTGACTTTCTCCTGCCCTCTCTCCCCTCACTCCCTAGGCTTAAAGATGCCCTGGCGCTGGCTGGCTGTGGCTGGAGAGGTGCCCGTATTTATCATGATGGTGCTTCTGTGCTTTATGCCCAATTCCCCTCGCTTCCTCCTCTCCCAAGGCAAGGAGGAGGAAGCCCTGAAAGCCCTGGCTTGGCTCCGAGGGAATGACACAGACTTCCGGAGAGAATTCCAGCAGATCCAGAACAGCGTCCAGAAACAGGTAAGGGAGGTAGGCATTATCAAATGAAGTTGAGTGCCAACGGGAGAGTCGCATGAGGAAGACTTGATCCGGAGTTCTTAACCTAGAGTTCATGTAGTTTTTTAAATCTGATAACTGTATTTCAGTATAATTGGTTTCCCTTACAATCATATGTATTTTATTCATTTAAAAACATCTGAGAAGGGGTCCATAGGTTTCACCAGGCTGATGAAGGGGTCCAGGACACAAAAAAGGTTAAGAATCCCTAGGCTAGAAGAGCCAGGGTCCCCTGCCTCAGGGGAAGCCACCGGGTGACGCAAACCAGGCTCCTCTTCATCCGCTTTCTTTCACTGGGCTACCCTGTTCTGTACCCCAAGTACACTGTCAGGTACCTCTTCATCTTCCTTAGGGGAGGAAACCCAGAGAGGTACTCACGATTTTTTGGGTGGGGAAGAAAAGGATAAAAAGATGAAGCACAGAGAGTCTGGAATGCCCCAAGTGTGCTACTATGGAGGTTGCTATTGGGGAAGGAACCACAAGAGGCTGTGCCCACATACCTCAGTCCTTGCCCCTTGTCTCCAGAGTAGCCGACTGTCATGGGCTGAGTTACGGGACCCTTTCATATACAAGCCCATTGCCATCGCTGTTCTGATGAGGTTCCTGCAGCAGCTGACAGGCGTCACACCTATCCTGGTGTACCTGCAATCTATCTTCCACAGCACTGCTGTCCTGCTGGTGAGAACACTACCCAACCCTGCCCATGCCACCTGCCAGGGACTTGATCAGCCTCTGCCTTACCCAGAAGGAGCAAGACACTGCCTATTCCTAGAGCTTTGGGGTGGGGGGTACTTGAAGAGGACACCATGTGCCTACTACTTGCACCAGTGCCTGAAATACCCCCATTAAAGTGGGTCCTTTGGGCTAAGCCCCTGTGAAAATGTACGGCTTTTTCTTAGAAAGCAGCCACATTGCATAACCCAAAGCAAGCAGCATGGACTGGACTGTCACCTAGCAGAGAGCTCTGGGGAAGTGGGACATGGA
Organism: Bettongia penicillata ogilbyi; assembly: GCA_023548195.1. Lineage (NCBI taxonomy): Eukaryota > Metazoa > Chordata > Mammalia > Diprotodontia > Potoroidae > Bettongia > Bettongia penicillata. The sequence goes on along the minus strand of JAJHZJ010000080.1, from coordinate 1,209,114 downwards.
ATGAGTGAGTTTTTATGTGGAGGGGATCAGGAAAAATTTAGCACAACTTCTCTCTCTTCATAATTTTTCTGGGGTTCCTCGAAAGCCCAGGCTCTATCCCTCACCCACTCCATTAAAAATGGACATGGTACTAAATCCTGAGACAGAGTGAGTTCAGACCCCCTAAATTCTGGGAAGACCCAGCCCTGGCCCTGCCCTTGAAGGCTGCCAGGACAGGAGGGAGGCTGGGCTTGTGAGCACTGATATCCCTCACCTCCTGTGTCCTAGCCCCCCGAAGAGGATGCAGCCATCGTAGGAGCCGTGAGACTCGTCTCTGTGCTGATCGCAGCTGTCACCATGGACAGAGCAGGTCGGAAGATCCTTCTCTTTGTCTCTGGTATGGCCACAATTCTGCTCCCTCCCCACTGCCTAGAGAGGACAGCATTCCCTCTTCCCTCCAACCCTCTCCCCTGGCTTTGAGACTTCCTTGTCCTCTCCATTCACAGCATCCATTATGTTTGTGGCCAACCTGGCACTGGGGCTCTATATCCACTTGGGTCCACGGCTTCCAACCAGCAACACCACCGTGGATCTGACCATTGTGGCCCTTGAGGGTTCAAGGTCTGGGAGCTACCTTATGCTGGTGCCCCTCTTTGCCACCATGCTCTTCATCATGGGTATGTGCTGCCTGGGCTTCCATCTCCCAGGGTATGGGCAGGAATGATGTGTTGAGAGGTTGGGGAAGTTAATCTATCAGCATATCCCTGGGGGGTGGGGGAAGGTCTTGGATCAGTTCAATACCCAAAGCCTTGCCTGGAATCCATAAAAGTAATTAGCATTCTGATGTGAAACCCATTATTTTATGCGTACCTCTGTAGCTGTGTTTGGTGTACATCTGTGTAGGGTGTGTGAGCTTGTGAATGGGGGATGGCCTGTGATTTATGTGGTGAGACTGGGGCTATGTGAACCTGAGGATATGTATGTGGTGGGGCCTGGGGAGGAGGGCAAATCCAGCTAGGATGACCTCTGAGCTGACATTATCAAAGGCATGGAACCTGAGGGTAGCTGGTGGTAAGGATAGAGATGGGACAGATGCCACAACACTGAATGTCCCAGGAAGCCTGTCTGATTAGACAAGATAGAACAGTGGCTACTGCACCAGGCCTAGAGTCTGAAAAATCTGAGTTCAAGTTTGACTTCAGACATCTACTAGCTATGTGACCCTAGGCAAGTCACTTAACCCAGTTTGTCTGTGTCATCCTCTGGAGAAGAAAACGACAAACTACTGCAGTATGTCTGCCAAGATAATGGGGGTCACAAAGAGTTGGACACAATTGAAATGACAGAACAAAAACAAAATAGAGCAGGCCTTCCCTGCAGGGGGGCAGGAAGGGGTAAGCGGTGGGGTAGTCAAGAGAGAACAGGGCTTTCTTTTCCCAGGTAGTTCTAACCCTCTGGGTCTTACTCTCTTTCTGTCAGGTTATGCCATGGGCTGGGGCCCTATCACATGGCTTCTCATGTCCGAAATCCTCCCACTGAAGGCCCGAGGGGCGGCCTCAGGGCTCTGTGTGCTGGTCAGCTGGCTCACAGCCTTCGTGCTCACTAAGTCTTTCCCGCTGGTAGAGGTGAGTGCCATTCCATATCACAAGGGATAGATACAGGGAATAGACATGAGAAGGAAAGGGCTAAGAAATGGGGAATTCTTTCGAAATGACAGCATCCTCTTCTAATGTTGGTGGCTCCAACCTGCTGCTCCCTGTCCCTGGACTTGGTCATTCATTCATTCCATTCAAATAGCATTTGTTAAGGGCTTGATATCCGTAATGCACTGTGCCAGGTGGGGAGGACACAGTCTGCTCTTGTGGGGTTTATAGCATCATGGCAAGGAGAAAAGATTTCAGTGGATATAAGACAAATGCAAGGAGGGCAGCAATTTAGGTGTAGCTGCAGGAATGCAGGACAAAGGCCACTCTCTAGGCTCTCTCTGCTGGCTGCCAGGGCATGGCAGGAGCTGAAAGGAATTTACTCACCTCAACCCATATGTTAAGTAAGTGTAACTTTGTCCTCCTCACACCTGTCATTTGCCGAGAAGGAAAGAGTCCCTTGTAGGTGGCACTTGTCAGAGAGACTTTTTTGGAGAAGGCCTTAAAGATGTAAGATTTCAGAGGTCAAGAAGAAAAGGGTACATTCTACAGAGGAATTGTCATGAGCCAAGTCAGAAGGGTGAGAAAATCTTGCATACATCGGTATTTTAAAAAGTTTATTAAATTATGGAGTGAAAGCATGTGGCACATTTTGTGAACCATTTTGCTGGTGCAGAAGGTCCAAGTAGAGGATAGTATGTAAGATGAGGTTAAAAGGGTAGCCTGGGTCTTCAAGGGCCAGGCTGAGGAGCTTGTCCTATAGGTGAGGGGGAGCCAGGGAAGGTATCTGAGTGGGACTCAACGTAATGAAAACATCCCTAAGGTTACTTGTCAGCAACGGTCAAGTAGTTTCAAGACTCAGTTGCTTCCTGTGGCAGTCGGGTGGAGGGTCTTCTTCTCCATGCAATACAATGATACTAACTAGCTTGTTCTCATCCACCCCTTTTCTGTTCCCTATATTCTACAGAGTGTTTTTGGCCTTCAGGTCCCATTTTACTTCTTTGCTGCTGTCTGCCTAGTGAATCTGGTCTTCACAGCCTGTTGCGTGCCAGAAACCAGGCGCCGGTCCTTGGAACAAATTGAATCATTCTTCAGGACAGGGAGAAGGTCCTTCCTCAGATAGGAAGGTGCCTCGGCCTCCCAGGACAGGAGGAGAAATCAGGCTTTGGGGGTCTAGTGGGGTCCTCAGAGGGAGTGATCAGGAGGTGACAGCAACACCAGGTGGAATTGGGAAGAACTGATACTATATACTGACCAAGAAGTAGTTCCAGCATTAAGTGTCCAGAGATTCCTGGTCCCAGCCTCCTGCCACACAGAGGGAAGACTTGAATATGGTCCTCCATCTCCACCTGGAAACCTTGAGTCACACTGCCCCCAGACTGCTAGATTCTGTGGGCCAAGCAAGCATAGCCCAGGAAGAAGGCCAGAGACAAGGGGCTAGTTATTAATCAATTGGGATCAAAGAGTCAAGATCCAAAAAAGCACTGAAAAGCTCCATCTCCTGGCTGTGCCACCAGCTTCTCTCATCCTGTTACCTTACCTGTTCAATAGGCATCATCATTCCTAGCTTGCCTGCCTACTTCACAGCAGAGAGTGATCGTGAGCATCAAACAAAATAATGCATTTGACTGTATTTTGGTAATCGGGAACCCCTGCAATAACATGAGAAATCCTTATTACTTATGGATATGTACCTCTTGGGAATGCGGTTTCTGGGGACTGGTGAGGTAAGGGCCTACTCACCAGTAACAGGTGTTGCCTGGGATATTTCTCAAAGACCCCAGAGACCTGAAGGGGAGGCAGATCATGTACCATACCCCATCCACATGAGGTCCTATGAACTTACACTGGGGCTGTTGAAAACAAACCCCAGGTGGGGTGGAAAGCTGTGACCTAGCTCTGAGTTTTTCCCCACCTGACCTCACACTGCCTTTTCCCCCTTAGGGGAGAAGAAAGGAGAGTATGGGAGCTGCAGTCCACAACCTCTTTATAGAGAAGAAAGAGAATGAAAACACCTTCATGCTGCTCAAATTTCACACAAATTCCCCCAATAAGTCCATGTCTAAAGCCCTTTGTAAATGAAGATGACACACTTTATGTATTATTATGTTATAGTGGGGTAGAGTTGTCCCAAACCATCCACATTCACTTGCCCAGCTGCCTCATGATAATAAACTTACAAGATAATTGACTGGGATCAGGGTTCAATCTGTACTCACAGAACAGAGCAAACCCCCTTTTACTACTACTCTACTACCACTGCTATTACAGCCACAACCAAGTAAAACTCCAGGCTAATTTCTTCCACACCTTCTTCTCTGTAAAATGGAATTGGACTAGATAATCCTTAAGGTCACTTCTAGTCCTGACATTATGGGAGAGCAAAGCTCCCTGGCCCACAAAGGAGACTAAATCCAGAACTTGATCTCTCTTGTACAGAATTCCTTAACTAGCTGGGTTGCTCATTCTCCATGAAATGAAAATCCAAATAGAACTTTTTAGTGGGCACAGGACAAATCACTGGAGAAATCTGGGTTCCTCACAGATCCTCACCCCAGCTCAGGTTTGGTTCACAGTATTTGTCATCTTGGAGGGTCAGATTGGCTGTCTCCTAACATCCAGCCATGGCCTAGCAAACTTTGCCCAGGTAAGAGTGGTCTAGTTGGGAAACCTTTGCTCACCTAGTCTTAATATAACTGTCAGAGACAGTTCCTCACCTCTGCACCAGGACAGCTAGGTTTTGGCAAAACTGTGTGTGTGTGGGAGGGGGGTGTTGAAGAGGGAGGGTGGAGGTACAGGATGCAACCATTGGTTTTAAGTACCTGAAGAGGAATTAGATTTGTTATAATTAATTCCAGAGATCATAACTAGACCAAATTACCAGGAGATAGGTTTCAGCTCAACATAATAAACTTTCGCATAGTCATCCAACATAGAATGAGTGACTTCAAAATTTAGTGATGTCCCTGTCAATAGGATTCAAAACCAGCTTAGTCAGTCACCTGTCAAATTTGCTACAGATTCCTGTGTGGGACAGGAAGTTTCCATCCAATCTAAAACTCTGTAACCTCTCAACCCCTAACAATCTCTAAGATCCTAAAGTTCTGTAGGTGCCCAAAGTCCTAGGATTGCTCCTAAGTGCCACCTACCACCAGGAAAGAACTAATTTAACGTTTCAGTGTAGAAGCTAATATGTCTATACATGTTTATGTTGATGTCCATACGCAGCAAGGGGACCCTCGACCTGAAAGTGCTGCCTCCTAGATTTAGCCTATTGATCGAACGGGAAAGAATTTGGTGCTCCAATATCAGCTTCATCTACAAACCTCTAGAGACTTTATAGGGATTTTTACTCTTTTTTATGCCTTATCCTTGTAGTCATCTCTAATGATAACTAACAACTTTGGTGGTCTCTGTGATATGACTAATGCAGTTATCCCCACCCCAAACATGTTTGGTAGGTCACCCCCTCACTTGTTATCAGGCTCACATATTCAGAGAAGAAAAGCTTTAAAAAAAAAAAACAAAACTCATTCGGACAAATGCCACATTTTATTGCTCAAAATGCAAATTACACTGGAAACCCAAAAAGGAAAATCTAGAGAAAATTCTGGAAAAATAAATATTCAAGTCCAGAGCAAAATCTCCTGTGGCTCAGGATAGACAGATCTTCCTTGGCCTCCCTTTGCCCTTTATTCTGGATACTATATGGTATGATGGGAAAAACACTAGCCTGTGAGTCAGGAAAGTCTTCGCTCTTGTCATTAGCACTATGTGAGATCTCTCCTCTCTGGGACTCAATCTCATCTGTAAAAAGAGTTCTACTCGATGACTTCAAAGGTTCCTTCCAATTCTATCATTCTGATTCAAAGCACCAAATGCACCAAAATCCCAAATCTGAAAAACAAACCCCCTACTTTCTTACGTTGGACACTGTCAGACACCCCCCTGAGGATGGTGTCTGTCTACCTTACAAAGGCTGCTTCTCAGGGATTTAGTGTCCACTAGCAAACCTGAACAAAGCACAGGAATAAGGTGTCTCAACCTAGATGTCACCTGGATTCCCTGAGTGATTTACCTGAGCTACAGTAGTAAATATATTGGTAGGTGGACAAGAAAAATTGTTAAAAGGGTCAGAAAGGCAGATGTAGGCCTGACGGGAATCATTCGGATCCATTACCATATTCTTTCGTATACTATAACTCTTCTGTAGTGAGATTCCTGCTGCTTAGTTTTTACTTGATTTAAAAAAAAAAATTTATTTTCTAAAAAGACAGAAATCTCCACTTCACTCTGTAAGGAGGTAAAGTGGTCTTCTATTCACTGCATACACAAAAAGATGGGATAATCCTGCAAGCGTAGGAGAGTATTTGCTGCCTACTCCAACAGTGCTCCTCAGATCCTGTTTGGGTCATTTATGGCTGAGAATCACTATAATGATCCATGAACTAAAAAATGTCTCCAAAGAGAAATGGGCTACCTCTCCGAAGACACATATGCCTTTCTCCAGAGAGCCAAACCCCATTTTATCCTTAAACACCTTGCTGAGACGAAGCTTGGTCTGGCTCTGGGAACAGTGATGATTCCATACTAATACGCTCACCTGTTTCCACAAAGTCGACCATACCATGACTGTGACAATGGGGAGATCCAACATTTTCTAGAAGAGGTTTAATGCCTCATTTATCTAGGTTTGCATTTCTAGTGACAATGCCCAGGATGCCCACAGCTCCTCATGAGGAGTGTTTTAAATCCAACTATTGCTCCACCCCTCCTGGTCACATGGCTCCTGTAAAATTATAGCTAGTGTTATATCTAAGACAGTATTATGACTCTTTCTTGCTTGAGATGCACCAACTCTCTAGTGTTTTTACTTGTACAGTAGTTAGGCCTCTGAGAGCCAATGTAAAATATTACATAGGAATCAATCAATCCCTTTGTATCCAGAAAGGGATAAGGCCTGGCTCACTACAAGGGCCTCCGCTAGTTCTGAAATTTTTAACAGTGATGGGTCCTTGCATCCCCTAGGGACTAATGAATGCTGATTGCTGCCATCAGTAGCCTGGATGTCAGTTAAGGACACTGATAAGTGATAGCAATGAGCCAGCTAGGCCACAAGACACACACAGGCAGAGGTCAGTTAGATCATTGTCTTAAAAAATTAAAAAAAAAAACCCAGTAACTTCAGCAACAAACCCCCAAAAGTTCCCATCTCGTCAAAAACTCACACGTCAGGGTGAATTCAAGGGAGCAATGACCCTGACAGTGAGGAAATTTGGAATACAAATTCTCCTAGAGACACACACAATGGCTCAGTTTGGGAGTCCAGCTCCCAAACAATTTGTGCTCTCACAAGCTAAGTCCAAAGCCCTTGAGGGATGGAAGGTAGCAGAGAAAGTCCGTTCTCTACACCTAACTCCCAGATCTACCTGGAATCAGTAAAATTGCAGCAAGAAGAAAGGCAGATGTGAAACACCTTTCCACAAGGTAAAATCTTCTGAAATATTAGCAGAGGACTCAATAAAGAACCTATCTCCCCAAACCCCACCCACCTCCCAGGCCAATCTGGCACAACTAAGTGCACAGGTCTACTTCATGCCTTGGTTGGGCTATCCTCTAGTACTCCCCATTCAGCAGCAATGCCATAAGCCTTCAGGGCCAGTGACCAAAGGAACTCCATAGAGGGTTAGTCTTATCCCAGCACAGGATAGGATCAAGTGAAACTTTTACACCAGCTGAGATCAGACCATTGCATAAAGATTGAATGATTACTGTGAATGATGTGTAGTTTGAAGTCACAGGCACTGGAAGAGATATGTCTGAAAAGGAAGGATGGCAAATGAGATTAATGAGTAGTCCAGGAAGCAAATAGCTTGTCGTGAAAGAAGGAATGTTTCCAATGTGTGCCTTCTCTCCATGCCCAGATGCCAATCTGGGACAGACGTTAGTGCCACAATGTAAAGAGGCCTTGGGCCAAAACCGCTGTCTCTGCCTTTAATTTGGGGCAGTACACCAAGCACTGAGCTATTTTACCCTGGATTCATTACCAGACACTTGTGTCTCTACTGCAGCTCATACAAAATGATTCATTGGGCTTGAGGGCTTGGAGGAAGAAAATGTAGAGTAGGAGGAATATATCTCAATATGGAATAGAATAGCAAGTACAGACATTTGAGAAAGGAAGGTAGAAAGAGCGACTTTGGGTTTAGAAGTCAGCTGGTGTGATTTCTGCCCACATCTCCATGGATCTGGATCTTGAGAGATAATGATTCCAAAACTACAGTCCAACAGGCCATGGAGAAAGGTTCTATTTTGGTCAGTTCTAAATTGACCTGAGCTACTGTCCACACATGTGGGACTTGGGTCACTGAGGAAGCCCTGTGCCAGAGCTGCTGCCACAGGTTCACCTAGAGGAAAGCTCAGGAGTGCTTCTTCCCTGTACACCTTAGCACCAAGCACCTCCTGCCAACAGAAGGGCTTGGTTACCCCTTGGTCCTGGAAGGCCTATCACCAAGTGACAGCTAGGATGGCATGTAGAATGATTTGCATAAAATCCCATAGAAGTTCAGAGGGAAGCGCAGGGAACATCACTGGGGCTGCTTTTCCCCCATCACTCCTGCAACGGTTTCAAGTTATTCTCCCTCTTGTGGGAACCAGTTGTGAACCTTCCTGGGCCTGTAGCACAGTGAGGTCTGTGGGGAACACAGTGGCCTAACCAGTTAGGCTAGTCCTGAGTTCCAGCTGACCCCAGCACTACCAGAGTAGGGTCAAAGGAGCTACTGGGAGGAGAGACATCTCATATGTTAATAAGCTCAAGTCTATCTTTTCACTCCAAAGTCTTTTGCATCCCAAGAGAGATATAAAGAAGAGGTGATCAGGGAAACTGGAGGAGCCTTTACAAATAGTTTATAAGGATCCAAAGCTTTCAAAGTTCCATAATTTGACACAGAAAGTAGGGAAAATGGAAGGGCAAGAGGCAAAGAGGAAGAAATAGGAGCCTAAGCCAGGCTGTAGATTAAGAGAATACCGCAAGCCCACAGACAGCTCTGGCCCTGACCTCCTGGACCTGACTCCTAGTGAAGGCAGATCAAATATCAGACTCTGGCCTCTTGAAATAGAGCCTCTGCCATCATTGAACCATACTTTGTCCCTGATTCAGAAATGGCCTTGAATGTCAGTTTGATGGCAACAGATGGATGTAATGGGGACATTTTGCCCTGTCCTTCATAGCAAGGCCAGAATCTAAGGTATCTTCTACCTCTGAAGAACAGGGATGAAAGACTGTTTCAGGACTGTAATGAAAATGGGGAAGTAGTGTTTACTCCCACAGTGTTTTACTTCCCTCCTGGGTTATTAGATAATTTTCAAAATATATTAAGTATGAAAGTCAATCTGGCAGCCAGTTACAATCCAATCTATGGGGGCAGCAAACGTGAAAGGGGTTGCCTGCTCCACTCCACTTCCAACTGAGGAACTCATGTGCCCAAGAAGTTGGGCAGCCAAACTTCCTCCACAGGTCTCTTGTCTTCCAGACTTGTTTTGTGGTTCATGATTTCCACTCCAACTTTCTGTAGTGCCTGCCACAGGCCTTATTAATTTTATCCCTAGCTGGCCTAGAATCATTGGGCACATCCAGGTCAAAAGATCCAAGTCAGGTGGAGGATGTAAGTGTGTCTTCAAAGGACAGGATGAGAAAGATGGAGAGGCAGGAACACCTGAGTTAGTGTTTCCCAACCACTCACTATATGCTAAGCACTGTTGAGAGTTCCTACTTAAATGCTTTTCTCAAAGTTGCAGTGTGCTCACACACAGTTCTTGTCCTCTCCACTCCACTTTGATCAAATGTCTGTCCTCCCACAGAAATGGAAGATGTGACGGCCAGGAAACTGAAACTAGAGAAGAAAGGCTCATCTTAAGGCCACAAAGGAAGGCCCTGATCCTGGGCCAGAGGCTCACAGCTCCCCTTCAAGGGTCCCCGTCAGTTTCTCCTCATCTGCCTGCTGCTTCTGCTGCTGGATCCTTGCATAGGAAATTGCATCACCCCTACAGGGAAAAAAGGAGTCATGATACTGTTAGATGGAGCAATAAGTAAGAAGCAAGAAGAAAATCATAGTTTTCCTCCTGTAGGTTAAGGCTAAAGTTAGGATGGATTAAAATCTAGCAAAACTCTATAAATATTATTTATAGGTTCCAAGGAACTTGGTCCCTTGTGTCAGTTTTGTTGGGGAGATGTAGGGTGAGCATAGGGTATTTTACTTGGTAAGGTTTAAACTAGAAACAGGTTGACTGACTGTCTGCAACTTGTCATATGCACAGTCTTACTGTGAGATGGGCTACTCTGATGTCAATTGTTCTGCTTCCAGCACCAATTCTTACCAAAGAAAGCACACTGATTTCCCACTCACAGGAATCACAGAGCAGAAAGGGGCTTTAGAGATGATCCAGTCCAGGGGTAGGGAACCTGTGGCCTTGAGGCCACATGCAGTCTTCTAGGTCCTTGGGTGTGGCCTTTGACTGTGTTCAAGTTTTATAAAACAAATCCTTTTATTAAGGGGATTTGTTTGTAAAGTTTGGATTCAGTCAAAGGGCCACACTTGAGAACCTAGAGGGCCACATGTGGCCTTGAGGCCACAGGTTCCCCAACTCTGTCTAGTCTAATTCCCTCATTTTAAAGATGGCAAAACTGAGGCCCAAAAAAGGAAGCAATTTGCTAAGGTACCACAGCTGGTTAGTGGCAGACTTAGGTCTCCTGACTCTAGGTTTGGTACTCTATCTACTACATTGGAACTTCCTGTTTTTATCTGGAGTCCAGCTAAACTCTAGGAGTTGGTAAGAACCTGCTGAAGGGAGTCAGAAAACCAAAAAGATTATCCCTCTCAGTGTCTCTGATACCTCATCGCCTACTCATCAAACCTACTCTTTGGTTCTACAATGTTATCATACTCTTCAACTCCCTGATTCTTTGCATTTGACCCCCCAATGACCTTGTGACTGGCCCTGCTCAGCCTTTTGGTTTTCCTGAAAGAGTATTCTGTAGACTGTTAGAGAAACCCAATGGAACTCCTCAGCCAGAGGATGACATGCAGAGTCTTGGGCACGTTTATCCTGCTTCTCCTAGTAAGGTGCCTTGGGACCTTAAAGTCCCAATCAAGCCATTAAAAAAGCTGAGCTGATGATCTTGCTCGGCCACTGTGTCACTACGCAGTCTGAACTACAAATGGGAAGAACCTCCGGATCTCAGTCACAGGTGTCAGGCAGTCAACAACAACAAATGGCTTGGCAACATCAAAATTAGCTGAAGAAACAGACATACTTTTTGCCCAGCGCAGAAAGTCCATACAGCACGCCTGTGGAGAAGGCAATAGCATTTCCCAGGAGGGTGGTCAGAGTCAGGCTGATGACAATGGGGAAAACTGCCATCCTATGGAGAAACAGACAAGAAAACCAGAGATTACTCCTCGACACAACTTGTAGTGCAGTTGCCCCCCTTCATTTCCAAACCAACTTCACTTCACTCTGATCTTCCACTTGGAAATCATCTAGTCCAGAGATTCCCAAACTTATTTGGCCTACTGCCCTCTTTTCAAAAAAAATTACTCAGTACCCTGCCCTGGAATTCTACTTTCTTTAACCCTTTAACAGTTTTTTTAATTTAAATTTGTGTCACCCAAGGCTACTATGCCCCACATTGTTCCAGAACCCCCCGGGGGTGGTATTGTCAACTTTGGGAACTTATAATTCTAATCCAACCCTATCCTTTTACAGATGAGAAAACCAAGACCCAGGGAAAGAATATGACTTATCTAAAGTCACAAAGTAAATTAGTGGCAAAGCTAGGCCTAGAACCTGGGTCTCAACTCCCAGGTCAGCCCTCTTTTTTACAATGAGGTTATCTATTCCTAACTGCATCCTATATCTGAGCTATATGGGAGAATTCTAGGGTTTCATACTTTTCTGTATCACCCACAGCCTTTGCACAAAGCCAATCACCTAAAATTCCAATATTTAATATGCAATGGAGCTATTGTCTCAGTACTGAGGCACAAGTTTGACTCTGTTTGGCCACAGTGTGTTTCCATCCTTCTGTTTCATGAATATGTCTTACATTTCTTATGACTGTAAGCCTGAGTGTAGGGACAATGTCTCATGTCTTTCTGACTCTCCATCTCCCAGAGTAGCTAACAAGGGCTGATCTAAAGCTGACTTAAGTGCTCAGGAAATAAGTAACTTGAAGTAACTTTAGCAGGGCATCTACAAGCAAGTGCTAAGCTAAACTCGTCACAGAATTATAGTAAATATTGTTATGAAGACACCCCTCAATTTTCTCTTCTCCACTTCCTCAATCTCAGTTCCTATTCTCCTAGCAGGTAACATTTAAGAGGAAAAACAATGGATTTGAAAAGGGAAAACCATTTGGGATAGCTTGCATCTAGCAGTCCTAGCTATTGCGTTCCAGGTCAGGAAGCCAACAAATAGTTAAATATAATGATGATCCTCTGGCTGCTGGTCAGGCCTTCTTACCCACAGTAGAAGACAGCCTTCTGCCAAGGCCTCAGTCGGTCAGCCTTGTCAGCAATTGTGTTAGCAAACTCAATGAACTGGCAGCAGAAAGGTGCCTCACACAAAAATAAGATGAAGGCATTTAACCTGCAGGAGGCAGAAGAAAAATGGTGAAATGAACCAAACCCCATTCAATGACTGCCCCAAGCATGCTAATCTGTCATTCATATTATTAATGAAAAGGATGCTGGGAAGAATATAGAATGCTCTCCCAAGTCTCTCAGCCACTGATCTTAATCCTGCCATTCCTGCAAGGAATAGTACTTCCTCCAGGAAGCTGCCCTTGGCCCTAAAGCCACAAACCTCACTGTTCTTGAAATGCTACTGCACACAACACCACCACAATTTAGCATTTATTCTCTAATTGTTTTCTAGATGTTCATTTTATTTTTCCAACTGCCATGTAAATACCTTGAATTGAGATTCTGGGTCTCATACTTCTCCTGTGCTCTTTTTATTGCTTATCACAGAAGCAAGTATTTTACACAAATTATCTGATTTTTAAGAATGTGCCCACTGACCAAATAGTAGCTTGGTGGGGGTGGGGGTGGGGCAGGGAATCTCTGATTAGGAGAAAAATAATTTAAAAACAAGTTAGACTCAAGCCTCTTGAAGTTGGAGGGAGGGACCCCAAAGGACCACATCATCCAGTCCACTTTTAGCTGGGCAGAGTATTCCACTATACTCACCACATAATCCTGGACAAGGCATTTGCCTTTCTGGGCTTCAGCTGTCCTCCTCTTTAAAACAAGGGTTTGAATTACACTTTCCAAACTCTCCTACTGCTCTGATAATTCTGCCATTCTACAAATATATAAGCCAGTAGTAACAAATAGATAGCTAACTTTAAAATTCTCTGGACATAAACTATTACTCTCCAGCCCTCTTTAGTTTTTAACTCTTTGGGATTGTAACCTGTGAAAGGCAAGTTCTTTATGTCTAACCAAATTCCCTTTATGCAGAATTTTTAAAATTACCTGATACATCTAGTTAGCAACTCCCTGTTTCTTTGTTTAACCCTCCGTGGAACTGCTCAGCATATTCCTTGCAACTAACTTTTCAGACATATAAAGAATACTGACCTTTTCTTCTCTGCTAACTCTTGAAAAATGGCCTATTTTCTATATTTTTGGGAGCTCCTCTCTGGACCTTATCCAAGGTCTGTATCTAGTTTTACTCAGTATCTCTGCCTCTCTGTCAACCAGATGCTATCACTGACTTGCTTCTCCCACCCATGACCTCAGACCATCTATATGAAGAGACTAGTTTCCACTCCAGCAGGAAATATGTAAGAGTGGGAGAAAGAAGTGTGGGAAGTGGGAAAAAAGCCCAATTCCTCAATATTTCCCTCAAAAATAGGCACAAAAATACCAAAAAGAAAAGTAACTACCAGAAACTCTCAAAAAATGTTTAAAAAAAAGATAAAAAAGAGTTCCAACACAATAAAAGACTATGAATTAATAGAAATAGAGGCAGAAACACCAGAAGGAAATAACTAAAAATCATCTGACTGAGGTAGACTTTGCCTCATTATCAGGCTGACCTCAGGATATTCGGATAGTAGGTACTTCGTACAGTCTTTCTACCCCAAGTTTAATAATGACATTGATACCTGCACACTCCTTTACTACAGCCTGGCTCTCAGAGTTCTGGCATCCACCTGATATTCCCAGTTCTGGGACTGCCCAGGGGCCCAACAAGATACTCACTTTTTCCACATTCTTTTTACAATGTAGAAACTCATGCATAATGGTCCAATGACAGTCTGAGTATGAGACTCTCTATCTTAGTCTAGGTAGGAAAGGAATGAGGGAAGGAAGGAAGGAATGAGGGAGGGAAGGAAGGAAGGAAGGAAGGAAGGAAGGAAGGAAGGAAGGAAGGAAGGAAGGAAGGAAGGAAGGAAGGACGGACTTATTAAGCACCTAGTAAGTGCCAGACACTATGCTAAGCACTTTACAAATATCTCATTTGATCCTCACAAGAACTCTGAGAGGTAAGTGCTACTTTTCTCCCTATTTTATAACTGAAAAAAAAAAAAACTGAGGCAAAGAGAGGTTAAGTGACTTGCCTAGGGTCAAATAGCTAGTATCTAAAGTCATATTTGAAACCTGACCCCTGACTCCAGACCCAGTGCTTCTTTCAACCAGCTCCTTCAAAAAGATGGGTAGAACATATGAAAGTAAAAATAGAGCCCTGACCTGGAAACCGCATCCACTCGACAGACCACCCAACACAGACCAGATTGCTGGCACTACTTACATCATCCACACACCGGCTGCAATGTTGAGTGGGTGAATGGTGATACAGTTGAAGAGGCCAGAAATTGCACAAGCTTGAAAAGAAGAGATATTGACTAGAATTAGCAGCAAAAATGGAACAATGCCAAGCAGGAATCCTGGCTGGAAATCTGCATCATTAAATAATTATAATCCCTTAGGTTTGTCTAACAACTTAAACTTTACCAAGTACTCATACAATTTACTTATTTGAGAAATAAGCTCAGAGAGGCAAAGTCACACAGGAAAATCAGAGGACAAGGTCAAGTTTAGATCTCTTTACCCAACTCCATGCCGACACCATCACGGCTCAAGAAATCTGACTCTATGCAGGAATATGGTCTCCTCTAGAACTCTCCCTGAGTCTAGACCAGGGCTCTAAAAACAGTGAGCTCTCAATAAAGGTATAAACCTTTTAAGGCAATGAGGATGGGACAAGAGGAAACGTAACCAACAAGCATTTATTAATGTTATTATGTTGTAATATTATTATTATGTACTAGCTCTTGGCTACTATGTCCTAGGGATTTTTACCCTCATTTTATTGAGGGATAGAGGTAGAAATCTGTCTACAGGCAAATATAAGGGACAAAAATAAAACCTTGTCCCTAAGAAGACTTCATGCCATAGGGAAAGACAATATATATCCAGATAAGTATATACAAAGTAAGATGGGGGAGGGAGAGAATGGGGAGGCAGGAGGGGAAGATTAGCAGCATGGGAATCCGGAAAGATTTCACACAGAAGATAATGCTTGGGGTTAGCCTGGAAAGAAAGTAGAGGTCTAAGAGCTGGAGGAGAAGAGAGTGAACATTCCAGGTCTGGGGGGACAAAGACATGGTGCCAGGTCACACAAAGAATGCTCTATATGAGGAACAACAAAAAGACTAGTCTGACTGGATGGCAGAGTGTGTGAAGGGAAGTAATGCATCAAAAGGATGGAAATGGAAGTTGGAGTCAGGTTGAGTATCGATTTAAACCACAGAGGAGCCACTACTTTATCCTGGAGGCAGAAGAGAGCCTCGGGAATTTATTGAGCAAGGAAGTGATGTGACCAGGACCTGTGCTTTGCAAGGACATGGTTAAGGAAGATGAGTGTCACTGGAGTCAAACTGGCTTGAGCATGGGAGTCCTCATGCCTGCTCCAAGCACAGAGAGGAAGGTAGATCCTAAGCACAAATATGACAACGAAGCAAGGAAGGAAGCCTGAGGCCCCACAGCCTCATAGCAGGGTGGGGCAGTTATCAAATAGTTCATTAAACTTGCACCAGCTTCTCTGCACCTGATCTGGCTAACATGGACTGGATGTCTCCAGTGAAATTCTATCTGGGTTACAGGAGACCAGGGAAGGAAATGAACAAGTCAAATTCAAAGTCAGTCATCTACTCTCCCCCAAGAAGATGCCAAGGGCTGTTCTTCCTTCTGGTGCTGATTAGCTTTGCTACCTAAATTCTGGATTAATTCAATTCAGAGAACATTTATTGTGTAAACACTTCTTGTGCACAAGGTATTGTGCTAGATGAAACAAAGATTAAAAAATTAAAATATTAACAGAATCCCTGCCCTCAAGAAGCTGATATTCTATGCAGAGCATGAAACATGAGGTAATTTGAGGAAGGAGTCGGTCATAGAACCACAAAACTTTAGAGCTAGAAAGGACCTCCAAGACTGTTTCGTCCAGACTCCTCCTCATTTTACAGAGGGGCAGGCTAAAGTGCAGCGCTAGGCAGTGACTCAGCTCCAGGAAACAGAATGATGTCGCCGCCCAAATGATGACAAAAGTAAACTTCTGTCCCCCTCCCCCTTTGTCAGCTGAGGATTTGCTCCTACAAGTCAGTCAGGGTGGGAAGTACCAACAGAATGGAAAGTTTAGGAGAAAGGGTTCTATTGGGAACTTGCAGGAAGAAAAGTGTTTCTTTTTTCTAATGTTATCTTTCCTTGTGAAAACACTGAAAAGGTTTTTTGTTTGTTCTATATTCTTTCACTTGGCTATATGGTAAAGAAAACAGAAGACTGAAGGCTTTGGGCTTCACTGGAGTCCTCTAACAGGACACCTACATACCAACAGCAACATTGTTTTAACAACAACTTTAAGCGATTAAGTCATTCCATTAAAAATCTCCAAATTATCTACAAAGATCCTATGAAGGAAGATACTATCTGCATCCAGAGAAAGAACTGCGAGATACATACATATTTGTGTCAAATGGTAGCCATCTCTAAGGCGGGGAGGGGCAGGAAGAGGGAAGAAAAAAGTTACATGATAATTTTGTTGTATATTTAAAATGAACAGCAAATAGATTGGCAGATTCACATGCAATCCTCTTTTTTCTACTCTACTTAGTTATGGAAATGCTTGTTTTACTTAAGTTCAGAATTTGGGACCTTGTTTTTTGCTTTTTGTATCCCCAGTGTTCAGCACAGAGCCTGGTACAAAGCAAGCATTTAATAAATACTTGTTGACTGACTCAAGGCCTGGAAACCTCTTTACCAAGAAATCTTTGTTAACTCTTTCAGGTCAAAAGTCCCCTAGCACTCTTTTAATGTTTCTGACATTCCAACTGGCATTATACTTCTAGGTTTATGTTTGGTCTCCCCTATTAAACAGTGCACTCACTATTTATGAGGGCAGCAGCTATGTCTTAAAGACTTTTGAAGCCTGAGGGTTTATTGTCTGTAGCCTCAAGGCTAACTAAATCCCTGAGCACCTTGGCAGAAATCAAGAAGAGCATTGGTTCTGCAGTCAGAGAAACTGCCTTTAAATTCTGCTTCTGAAACTTAACTATCCCAGTGATTCTGGACAACTTGATTAACCAACCTGGGCCTCATTTTCCTCAAATGTAAACTGAGAAGACTGAACAAGACCACCTCTAAAGCCCCTCAAGATCTATGATCCTGACAGAAATTTCTCTCTCACATTAATAATCAACTACTAATTTAGGACCAGGATTTTTTCAGAAGCCTGTAGCTCCTTCAGTCTCAGAAGGACATGTTGGATAATGAAATTGGATTAACTTTCCTAGCAATCTTGTTCAGAACCCATTCCAGTGGGGAAGGCCATGATGTTCTACTCAGGTCTGAGTGGAGGTAAATTCTTTGATTATATTGCCCAAGGCTGGGGCTGATTTGGAAGTAAATTACATGATCAAAGTCACAGTCCCCTGGCCCCTCATTAGAATAGATCCACCTCTCATTATAACATTCTCTCTAATTACTTGTTAACCAATCAAAGTTGATTGGCATCCTCATGAACCTGAACCCTTCAAGGGCATATAAGTATAGACTTCATTCCTTGAGGGGGTCTTTGTCATTGACTATTTTATTAAGAGTATGGTAGCATTATTAATAAAATGACTAATTACCCAGAAACTATGTCTCTCAAACTTTTTAAATGTCAAATCCTACAACCACTGCTTAATAAGTATTTAAAGAATTATATTGAATTCCAGGTCCCTTTGTTATTTCAAGACCAGGGATAAGCAGGAATATTGAAATTACAATGGTACAACATTTAGCTGTCATGGAAGGAAAGAGCTATTCCCCACAAGTGAATATTCCAAATAACTGATGATTATTCCCCAGAGATAATAACAATAGCTAACATTTATGTTGTGTGCCCCTGTGCTAAGCACTTTACAACTATTTCCTTTGGTCTTTACAGCAACCCTGCATGGTAGGTGCCATTTATTTATATCCCTGTTTTACAGATAAGGAAACTGAGCTGAACAGAGGTTAAATGACTCTCCGAGCGTCACAAGAACCGGTCAAACTTGAGCTCCAGTCTTTCTGACTCCAGGCCCCATGTATTTGGCTATCTAGTTATAAATCTTTTTAATGGCCAGCCCGTGGTTCAGGACACCACCCTAATTCAGCCTTTGTCACGTCTGTTCAGCCGTATAGCAACAACCTCCTAAGTGGTCTCCCTGTTTCCAATATACCCATCCTCCACTTTCTGCCAAAAGCATATTCCCTTTCTCATCATTCATCAACTCAAGAATTTTCAGTATTTCCCTTATGCTTCTAAAATAAAATACAAACTTATCAACTGAGCATTTAAAGACCTTCAGTTTGGTTACAGACTATCTTTCCAGGCTAATTCAATGACTCCCCTTTTCATGTACTCTACATTACATCCAAACTGACCTACATTCTGTTCCTTTAACCCCGCATTCTATCTCCTTTATCAAGTTGTCCTGCATCCCCCTTTCTTAAAGTTTAATCATTTGTTTTGTTATTATGAATTTTAAAAATACCCAGATATAGGACCATGTCTATGCAGTGAGTCAACATGAATATTATTAAGTGTTTGTTATATGCCAAACACTCCGCTAAGTGCTGAGATTCAAAGAAGGTAGAAACAAAAACTCTGAAGTCCTCAAGGAGTTCAAATTCTAACGGTGGAGATGATATGCAAAATATTGTATATAAAGGATATATACAATGTAAATGGGAAGTAATCTCAGGGGAAAGACATTAGTAGTGCGAAAGCTTAGTAAGCCTACTGCAGAAGATGGAGTGATCTTGAAGGAAATCAGGGAAGTAAAGAAACAATGATTATATATGAAATCACAAATCTATTACACATCATTTTTTAAAAATATATAATAAATATAAAAGTTTCAAAGCTCTTCTGCTTGTCTATGACTCCCTCTGAACTTCCTTCTGTTCTCTTCTGTGCATTTGTGGTTTTTTTTAATTCTTCAATGACCCTATTTTCTTTTACTGGGGGAGGGGTTCATTATTACCAGTCCCTTCTTATCAAATTTTTTTAAAACCCTATCTTGTAACAAATAAGCATTGTCAAAGAATTGCACATGCTGGTAATTATCACAAACATCATTTCCTTCGTTCTAGTCTATCATTTATGAGGAATTGGGCAGCATGCTTCCAGCCTTTATTCTCTGGAGTAATGGTTAGTCAATGCATTGATCAGAGTTTAATGCATTCCTCTAAAGCATCTTTCCTCTAAAGCATTCTCTCTTCAAGACTCAACTTAGGTTCAGGCAGTTTTATGGAAAGAAATTCAAATTACCTAAGGCCAAATCACTAATAATTAGAGAAATGAAAATTAAATAAATTCAGAACTTCCATCTGACACCCATCAGACTGGCAAAGTTCACAAAAAAGAGAGAGGACAAATGTTGGAGGGGCTGCAGGAAAACAGGAACGTTGGTGCATGGATGATGGTTGGTCTAACCATTCTGGAAAGCAATTGGAACTATGCCTCCCACATTACTTAACTGTGGACATCCTTTAAACCACTAATAGCCCAAAGAAATCAAAGAAAGAGAAAAGAGTCCTATAAGTATAAAAATATTTATAGCAGTTCTTTTTGTAATGGTAAAGAATTGTAAGCTAATGGGAATCTAGTGGGGAACAAATTATGGTAGATGAATATAATGGGATACTACTGTGCTATAAGAAAAATTAGAGATGGTTTCATAGAAATCTGAGATGCTTCAAAAGGAGGTGAACAGAACCAGAAGAACAATTAATACTATGACATTATCCTTAAAAAAATAAATAATTTTGAATTCTGACCAACATAATGTTCCATCATGATTCTAAAGCGCCAATGATGAAAAATGCTACCCCACCCCTTTACAGAGCTGATGGACTGAAAATGCAGAATGAAATACACATTTTTAAAAATTTCCAGTATGGGAATTTGTATTACTTAACAATGCTTGTTATAAGATTTTCGTTTTCCTTCTTTTTTGGGGGGAGGGAAGAGGAGAATAAATGCTTGATAATTGGGAAAAAAATAAGAAAAAAGACAATTCAAATGCCACTTCCTACCAAAAATCTTTCCTAATCCCCAGTGTTCCCACCTCAAATTACCTTGCTATTCATGTGTAAATGTTCTAACCTTTCAGTAAAACAGGTAAACTCCTGGAAGGCAAGGACTGTTTTTTCATTTTAGATGCCTAGCACCAAGTACAAAATAAATGTCTGTTAAATTGAACTGAATGTATGACACTCTGCCTTCTTGAAATGCAGATACAGTTAAAATTTTACTTAATGAAACAGTTATCATTAAGAACATCCATTATTGGACTATAATGCCAATCAGGTATATAGGATTCTTTGCCTCTACCCTGATCTAACTCAGGTGGCTGGATTTTTTTGTCTGCTATGTGACAACTATTTCAGATGCCCAGAGATCTCAGTCACTTTCCCAATTCCTCCACTCTCAGCCCACCCCTTCCTCCCTCTCTACCTCTCCAGTACACTCATAATACTTGGTACTAGTGGGAAAAGGGAGGCATGAATAAGAAGTTTATATATACACACACACACACACATATATATATGTATGTATGTGTGTATAGTATATACATATATATGTACTTACATGTACATGTATAATACATAAAATGTATAGATATCCACATATATATGTGTAGAGGGGAACCTTTGAAATGCACTGGATTGCTCTTTCAAAAATTCATTTTCCTTCCTTTCTATACTTTCTCTCATATACCCCACTATCCACTGGTCTCCTTGGAGAAGTTAGAATACTACTTGCTCCTCATTTCTACTTCCCGACTTTCCCTCTAAAAACCATCACTCAGCAAATTCTCTTCTTTTGAGGTTTACAGTTTAAATAATTAGTATTTAAATCACACTATTAACAATTCCAGGTCCTGGTGGCCTTTCTCTATCAACTTCCAGGCCATTCTCCTTTCTTCAATGAGTTCAGTGCCTGGGTCATACGCTTTCTGACCCAAATCCTGCCCTCAAAAGAGGAAATTTCAGTACACGGACTGATGCTTCATCAAATACCTAACTTCCCAGTTTCTCAATCTACTTCTGACCTGCATAGATTAAAAGGGAGTATCCTAATGTGGAGAGCTCCCCATCCCAATGAAATCACAGGTCCACTCCCTATCTCTAACCTTAACTAAGCACATAACCAAATGTAGAGGAAAAACTACAAGTGGGTTGAGTAGCTGGAAGAAGTCAACCTGAGATCAGAGCTGTCAGAGCTGGGAGTTGAGACAATTCTTTCCTTACTGTGTCAGTTTAAGTTGCCAAAGAGCGGTCCACTAGTCTCCTCTGCCCTCCCTGACAATGAGTTTCACCTCCTTCCCACCGGACCAAAAATGTTTATTATTTCTATAAAATCTGCTGTAACTGCATTCTGTGCTATCAGATCCCCAGCCATTTCCTTGCCATCCATATCTTGCGGGTTCCCACTAGTCGCCACTGCAAAGTTGGACAACTGTTGGGAGCTCCCCTGCCCTCACCCAAGGCTAACCCCCAAACTCTTTCATCTGGATCCCACCCAGTACATGGTCCTACTGAGCCTCCGGTCCGCCCACACGCGGTCCCGGCAAGTCCCCGCCTCTGCCTCGGGTGTACCAGGGGGACGAGGGCTCTACCTGCCTCCCAGGGTGGTGGGGACAACAGCCGTACCGCTCTTACTTCGGCGGATCCGGAGTGGCACACGTGCGTGCGCAGGGCACAACGTCAGTTCGTTAATGTTCGAAGGCCCCTTCCAACTCTAAACCTACGACCCCCGGCCTCCGTGCTGAGACAGAGCTAGGACACAGCAGGCGTTTAACAGCTAGCGCATCCCTCCTGGCAATGTCCCCTGGCCCCCTTCCGGGGGTGACGCTCAGCTCGGGGTCAGGCAGACTTGCCCAGGATTTCCATCTCTTTATGGGGGGCGGGGGCGGTACCAAGAGGCCAAGGGGAGGGGGGCTGTGATGGAGGAGTCAGCGACTCTAGGCGACCCAAGTGCTGCCGCGACTACGGCGGACGCTGTCGGGAGCCCGGCATCTGCCGGCAGGAAGAGGTGGACGGCTCCCCCTAAATAAAATGTGCTTTTCCGTAACAACACATATGTGCAGAACCAGGCCCCCAGCCGGTGCGGGAGGGGAGGGAGGCAAAAGCCCGGGGGCTGGACGCTCGCTCCAGCCTTTCCTTAGGGAGACAGACTCCGAAGGGGAGGAGAGGTGACCTACAGGCAGGCAGGGATGGGGCGGGGCGGCACGGGAGGACGGGGCCCCGCAGGAGGCGCGCATGCGCGCGAGCCGAGCCAGGGGGCTGGGGAGAGGGGAGCGAGCCAACGGGAGGGGGTGGGGAATACTCACAGATGCCCCCCATGACCCCGGCCAAGCGGCACAGCCAACGGTACCACCACATCATGCCGTCGTCCTGCGGGGGCGGAGAGGAGGGGTCGGACGACGAGGTCTCCCCACCCAGGGAGATCATGGTGCCGTCCGGGGGGCAGAAGCGCTCCCCCGCTGCCCCCTAATCCCCTTCCTCGCCCGATCCCGTCACAATAGGGCGCCCCCTCCGCCAACCACCGGCAGATCCACGTCGCCGAGGGCGCGCGCGGAATTGTGGGGGATGTGGCTCAGGGGTTGTGGAACCACCCGCATCATTAGCATATTGGGGTGTGGTTTGGGGGGGGCAACCTACACAGGTGCGAGCATCTACAGGATCCGCCCGCCTAATTAACATGGGGAGGAGCTTATAGGGGGCGGGGCCAGTACTGCCTAGTAGCGGGAAGGGACAGGTTGCTACTTTTTTCTGAACTCACAGCTGAGACTGAAGCTTTTGGAGATGCGAAGGCGTTACCGAAATTTAACGTGGAAAAACCGACCCTAAGGTAAAGTGTCTTCCTAAAATGACTGTGAAGTTTAGTAGTGGAAAGAACAAAGAGTTGTAGTTGGAACCCTGACTTTGACCTTGAGCATAATTTATCTCTTACCTTTTTCTGCAAAGTTCCTTACCCCAGGATAACCTGAAGTCTTACCACCTCGAGCAATGATTCGGGTTTTGATGCTCAACACCCTCAATCACCCCTCCCTTCTGATTGGAGGGTTAAGCATTAAACTCCTCTCCAAGCCTTCCTTTACGGAAGGTTCTCAACGATCAGTGCGCTCCATTTTCCACCAGCAACTCTACTTAATTTTAGTTTTTTATCCTATTTATGACCCCTTGAACCATAGCGCACCAGGTCCACTATCTCCCGATATCTGTCCAAGCTCATGTTCAATGCTTCCATAACATTATCCATCTCATCCTCAGCCTTCTCCCTCTCCTTTTGCCTTTTATCTTTCCCAACATAGAGAACTCCAAGTGAGTCCCTTCTCATTATGTGGTCAAAGTATTTAAGCTTCAGCTTCAGTATTTGTCCTTCCAATGAATAGTTTGAATTAATATCTTTAAGTATTAAGTAATTTGATCTCCTTGAACTTTCAAACTTCTTCATCACTACAGTTCAAAAGCGTTGACTCTTTGGTGCTCAACTTTCCTAATAATCCAACTCTCAGAGTCATATATCACTACTGGAAAAACTACAGTTTTGAATATAGGCACCTTCGTTGGCAAAGTGATGTCTCTGCTTTTTAGTATGCTCTCCAGATATGCCATAGCATTCCTTCCAAGGAACAAGTATCTTTTAATTTCATGCAGTGATCATTCAGCCCAAAGAATATAAAATCTGACACTGTTTCTGTTACTTCTCCCTCTATTTGGCAGGAAGTGATGGGACCAGATGCCATGATCTTGGTTTTTTTTTTAAAGGTAAGCTTCAAACAAACTTTTATACTCTATACTTCCACCTTCATGAAGAAACTTCTTAATTCTTCTTTGTGTTCTGCCTTCAGAGTAGTATTGTCTGCATATCTGAGAATGTTGATATTTCTCCCAGCAACCTTAATTCCAGCTTTTGATTTAGCCAGCCTGGCATTTCTCATGATGTACTCTGTATATAAGTTAAATAAATAAGGTGAAAATATACAGCCTTTTTGTACTCCTTTCCCAATCTTAAAGTAATCAGTTCTTCCATGTTTGGTTCTAACTTGCTTCTTCACCCACATACAGGTTCCTCAGGAGACAAATAAGAAGATTTGGTTACACCCATCTCTTTTGAGGATTTGCCACATTTTGTTGTGATCCATATACTCAAATACTTTAGTCAGTGAAGCAGATTTTTTTTTTCTGGAATTCTCTTGCTTTCTCCATAATCCAGCGAATACAGGCAATTTGGTCTCTAGTTCCTCTGCTTTTTCAAAAACCTGCCTGTAATTCACAGTTCACATATTACTGAAGCTTAACCTGCAGAATCTTAAACATAACCTTACTGGTGTGTGAAATAAGCACAATCGTTCAGTAATTTGTACATTCTTTGGCATTGCCCTTCTTTAGGATTGAGACATAAACTGATCTTTTCCAATACAGTGACTAGTGTTGAATTTTCCAAATTTGCTGGTATATTGAGTGCAAAAACACCATCGTCTTTTAGGATTTTACATAACTCAACTGGAATTTTATCACCTCCACTAGATTTATTGTTAGCAGTGCTTCCTAAGGGCCACTTGACTTCATTCTCCAGGATGTATGGCTCTAGATCAGTAACCACATAATTGTGGTTATCTGTGATGTTAAACTCTTTCTTGTACAGTTCTTCTGTATGTTCTTGCCACAGCTTCTTAATCTCATCTACTTCTGTTAAGTCCCTATCATTTTTTTTAATCATACCTATTTTTTGCATGAAACTTTCCCTTGAGAGCTTTAATTTTCTTGGGGATCTCATGTATTTCTCATTCTATTGTTTTCTTTTGGGTTTTTTTTTTGCATTTGAAAAGAAATACCCTTTAATCAGTTAGTATTGATTGCTTTGAATTCTTTTTAGTTTGATTATAAGATTAAGCTTCCTTCTATAGTCCTAACAGCTATGCCAAAAATACATTTTCTATTAAGTCTAGGTTAGCAGTAGATATAGTGAACAGATGGATTGATAAGTCTTATCATTTAGTAGCAGATAATTTAGGGTAAGACATCTCTCTTTGTAGGAATAAAATAATCATAGGATTATAAGACTCTTTTTAAAGGTTTAAGTTCCTCTTTCTGGCATTCTGGCAGCTAGAGAAAGAGGGATTGACTAAAGGTTAAGTTCTTCTTTCTAGTCTTAGTGGGTAAGCTCCATTTTCTTCCCCTTGAGTTAGAAGTTAGGTATAAATTGAGTAGTATAATCTTCTAAGGTTGGGTTTCCCTTTCTGACAGCTGGAGGATGACTGCTAACCACAAACCACAGATTTCTTTTTCACAGTTTTAGTTGAAACCATAGGATCCTTTAAAGTAAGCTTTCTGGTTACACAAGGTATCAACTGCAGAACAAGAACTTCTAATCTCACTTTGACAGCTGAATGTTGACAAAAGTAAGAATTTGGGTTAAGAAAGCGTGAGAGAAGCAAACTAGAAGCAAATCAGATGACCGATCTTGACCAGTTGAATTATGTTCAAGACGTTTTCTGAGGTTGCTATAATTAGTTTTATTCCTCTTTTCTGTTATAAAAATTAGCTCTGTAAATCACTCCTTTGTCATTAACTACTGAGGAATTAGTTGACCTGATTTAATGGTAACCTGTTGACCATTACTATTAAATCATTATCTGTTTATTTGGAAACTTTGTACCTCAGAATTATTTTCCATTTCAGATAATTGATTTTAACACATTGTTCATTTAAGAAAACTTTATCTCTCCTTGCCATTCTCTGCAATTCTACATTCAGTTGAGTATATCTTTCCCTTTCTCCTTTCCCTTCACTTTCCTTCTTTCTTCAGGTATGCTTTTCCCAGCTAAAGTCTCATCAGAGAACCATTTGCCTTTCTTACTCTTCTTTTTCTTTGGGATGTTTTTGTTGCTGTTTCCTGTACAATTTTCAAACCTCTCTCTGTAGTTCTTTAGGAACTCTATCTACCTGATCTAATCCGTTAAGTCTTAACTCATCACTTTTGCTTCATATTAATAAGGAATGTTATATTTAGGTCATACCTTTACAGTCTGATGGGTTCCCCTTCTTTCAATTTAAGTCTGAATTTTGCAATAAGAAACTCATGATCTGATCCACACTCAGCTCTAGGTATTGTTTTAATCAACTGTAGAGAGCTTTTCCACCTCTGGTGGCAAAGTATATAATCAATCTAATTTTGATATTGACCATCTAGTGATGTTCATGTGTAAAGTCACCTTTTGGGTTGTTGAAAAAAAATATTTGCTATGACTAGGGAGTTGTATTGACAAAACTCTATTTGTCTCTGCCCTGCTTCATTTTGGTACTCCAAGGCCAAACTTGTCTGTTAATCCAATTATCTTTTGATTTCCCACTTTAGCATTCCAATGCCCTTTGATAAACGTGACATCTTTTTTTGGTATTATTTCTAGAACATTGTAGGTCTTCATAGAACTGAGCAACTTTGGCCTCTTTGGCTTTAGTGGTTGGAGTATAGGCTTGTATCACTGAGATGTTGAATGGTTTGCCTTGGATTCGCATAGATATCATTGTGTCATTTTTGAGATTATACTCCAGTACTACTTTTCTCACCCTTTTATCAATTATTAGGGTACCCCATTTCTTCTAAGGGATTCTTGCCCAAAGTAATACATGTAATGGTCACCTGAATTAAATTCACTCATTCTCATCCATTTAAGTTCACTGACACCCAAGATATCAATGTTTACACTTTCCATCTCCTGTTTAACCACCTCCAGTTTACCTTGATTCATAGCTCTTAATAGTCCAGATTCTTATGCAATATTGATCTTTGCAGCACTGGACTTTCCTTGTATCACTAGACAGCTGAGCTTCCTTTGAGCTTTGGCCCCAGTCACCTCATTCTTTGTGGAGCTCTGTGTAGTTGTCTTCAGCTCTTCCCCTGTAATGTATATACCTTCTGACCCAAGGAGCTCATCTTCCATATATTTTATCATTTTGATACTGTCCATGGGGTTTTCTTGACAAAGATACTATACTGGGGTATTTGCCATTTCCTTCTCCAGTGGGTCACCTTTTGTCTGAATTCTCGCCTATGACTTGTCCATCTTGGGTAACTCTGCACAGCAAGTTTCATTGAGCTATGCAAGGCCTTCCGCCATGACAAAGCAGGGATCCAGGACAGAGCTTGATTTTTACTCTATGGAATATCATGCCTCTCCACCCTCCACTCCCACAGCCTTGAGCTTCCTGGCCTCTTGGTACTCCCAGTCACTTTTCAGTTTCTTTTTGCATGCTGTCTTCCTTCATTATATTGTAAGCTTCTGTCTCTTATTTGTATCCCCAACACTCACTGCACTACCTACTTAACAGAACTGTTATGAGAAAAGCACTTAGTAAACTAAGTAATGCTCTCATATGAGTTATTAACAGTTCTCCTAGCTCGTTAGACCCTGTTCTCCATAAAGAGAAAATACATAAAGTGTGGCCCTTAGGGAAGTTAGTTTACATAGGACAAAATGAAAGGTCCAAAACTGAAGCTGTTTCACATATTTATTGATATAGGTGGAGTTAGGTGGTGCCTTGTATCTGTACAAAGTCTCTTCTTAATTACTCAGGTATCTCCCTGCCTCATCCCCTTCTGGACACCAAAAAAAAAGGGCCCAAAGGACAAACCAAGAATGTCAGAGATGAAATTGGACTTCAGAGTCCAACTCCCTCATTTTACAGATTGGAAATCTGAGGCCCAGAGAGACTCAAGGTCACACAATGAGTGGCAGAACCAGGTCCTGTTGGTTTTCAGTCCAGTTCCCTCAGGAAAAGTGAGCTTCATCTCTCCAAGGACTCCAAGAATTGGAGAGCTTCCACCCCTAAACACAACTCCATGCTGTTCAGCCTTCCCATCTAAACATGCAGTACAGGTAGGGAAGGAGATATGGGTTTTACCACATAGTGGCAAAGATGGAAATAAATTTAAAAGTTGAATAGCTTCTCACAATCTCAAAAGCCCTCCTTATATTTAATTCCTTAATTCCTTTCAGGAGATGATTATTTTCCTGAAAGGGCAGGTGACTGAGCTAAAGCTCAGACATGGAATATGATTGGCAGAGAAGTCAATGGTAAAATTAAGAATAAGCTCTCAGGGGCCTAAGGGAGTTGGTCTGTCCCACCTTAGGCCACTTCCATGTAAAGATTTTCCCTTCACTCTATTTAAGGGTCCAGTAATGACCCCGAAAACTGGTATGGTCCTCTTGGAAGCTCTCACTGAACTCAATTTCAGCTTGGCTCCCCACTGACTCCCAGTAGAACAACTGCTGTCCATGGAATGTTACCATCTTCATGTTGTGCATGTCACGGATCTAGAAGGAAGAAGAATATGAGGAGATCAGCCCCCATGGAAGCAGCTTTCAGACAAGATCTCATTCTGTGTCCCATTTTAAAAGACTGATGTTACTGAGCTACTGACTCACAGGAAACAAACTAGTTACTGTTGTTTCGTTTTGTTTGCTTTTTCTCATGTTAAAATTTCTCATATCTCAGTTTTAGAAGAGAATCTATATATGGTGCAGTGCTGTGGCAACTAGATGGCAGAACAAATAGAGTGCCCAGACTGGAATGAGGAAGACCTAAGTTCAAATCTGGCCTCAGACACTAGCTTTGTGACCCTGGGCAAATCACTTACCCTTGTTTGCCTGAGTTTCCTCATCTGTAAAATGAGCTGGAAAAGGAAATGGCAAACCATGCCAGTGTCTTTTCCAAGAAAACCCCAAATGGAGTCACAAAGAATTGGACATGACCGAAGAACTAAACAATAACCACATAGGGTAGTGCTTAAAAGTCAGCCTCAAGACCAGGAATACTTCAGTTAAGTCCTATCTTGGACACACTGGTACAAAGACTCTGGGAAAGTCACTTAAGTTTTCAGTGCCCTAGGTAATCTCAAAGACTATAAATTGCAGAGAAGCTGTCAGCCTGGGAGAGGACATTTCTTCATCGAGGAGCTCCCTATAACACTGAAATCACAGGTTCAGTCCCTAGCCCTTTAAATGGTAACCTGGAAACACTAATATCCTAAAACAGGAAGAGACGTCCCTGATCCTAAGAGCAGCATTACCAAATGCAAATAAATCACTTCTTGATTAAGACCCACGTGCAGGGTTTATGATATGCTGCATTACAAAAAATTTCACAGTATCATGGACGTGGGTCTGATAATGTCCCTCTGAATATCCATATCTGTCTCAGAATAACGGAAAATCAAAAATGTATATCCACTGACAACAAAGTTAAACTACAGTTCATATTCATTTAAATTTTGCTGTAAATTGATTCTAATAAAATAGAGGAAATCCTTTTCCATTTAACTTCTATTTGAAATTTCTTTCTTCCACTGATGTACCATTGACTAGAATCACTGCCCAGTAGTGTTGTGCCCACAATATTGACTTTTAATAAAATGTCTGTGGAATGAATGAAGTATGTTCAGAGAATATTAATACTATAAGTGACCTCAGAGATCATCTTCCCTAAGCTTCCCATTCTGCAGTAAAAGAAAGTGAAATTACTATGGAATTAGAAAACCAAGGTGAAACCTTACTGAAGGGGTGGGAACTATTTCATTTTTTGTCTTTGTATCCTCAGTGCCCAGTACAGTGCCTGACACATATTTCGCACTTAACAAATGCCTGTTGATTGACTGAGTGATATAGTCCAGCTTCCTGTTTCTAAGACATAATGGTACCTAAAACACGGAGGAGGATCAGAATCCACCCAGTCCTACCCTTTTCCTGGTGGCCTCACCAAAATGTAGCTGTCAGAAGTCTGATTAGCTTCTGTCCCCAGATCAATGGTCAGGGCATGGATGGCTATCCGGGTTCCTGGAGCCACATTAATGAAGACTCGACATCCTCCTTGGCTTCTCACATTGTGGTTCCGGGGAGGACTTACTATTTCCCCTCTAGGACCAAAGAGTTGCACATCACATTCTGGGGAAGAAACATTTTGGGGAAGTTAAACCAATTGTAGACAAATAAACGCTTTGAGAATATGAACAACACAACAGAAGACAACAATACAGAGGGCTACAGTGGCATACAAAAAGATGATGGGACTCTGTAT
Organism: Bettongia penicillata ogilbyi; assembly: GCA_023548195.1. Taxonomy (NCBI): domain Eukaryota; kingdom Metazoa; phylum Chordata; class Mammalia; order Diprotodontia; family Potoroidae; genus Bettongia; species Bettongia penicillata. The sequence goes on along the minus strand of JAJHZJ010000080.1, from coordinate 1,178,804 downwards.
GACTTACTCTAGCCCAACCTAACTTCTAGAGCCAATCTTAAGAGGAAGGGTCATCAATTTAGAGGGCCAAAATGTGTGAGGAAAAAGTCCATTAGTGGACTTCTTATATCCTTTCTGTGGGTAACAACCATTTCTCCCTTGGATCTCACATATCAATTTTTTTGCCCCTCTTTCACATCCTTATCATATAGTGTTGTATGTTACAGTTGTCTATATGTGTATCATGAGACAGTTTAGAATAGGAGATAAAAAGCTGGCATCATAAAGGGGTTTGTTAAAGTCCCATCTCTGAAACATACTGGCTTATACAAGTCACAAATTTTTACTGATCTGCATTTGTAGAGGAGGCTTCAACACTAAGAAAACCCTACACAATGAAATCACAAATCTGGACCAAAATATATAGAAGTGTTTCATCTCTCTCTGCCTTGACCCTCTCCTGTCTCTATGTTTTCAGGACAATACTCTTTCCTTGTTTTCCTCTTATCTACCTGACTGCTGCTTCTCTGTTTGCTTTACTGAGTCCTTACCCAGACTACATCCTCTAAATATAATTATCACTCAGTGTTGGGCCCTCTTCTCTTCTTTCTCTATACTACTACCCTTGGTGATCTCACCTGCTCCCATGAAATTAATTGCTTCTCTATGCTGATGATTCTCAAATCCACCTTTCCTTCCGCATCCTCTCTGCTGACCTTCAATCTCACATCTCCAACTGTCTTTCAGACATCTCAAACATCTTAAATTCAACATCTACAAAACAGAATTCATTATCTTTCCAACTAAACCTCCCTTGCTCCAAACTTCCCTATTATTACAGATGGCACCACTATTCTCCCAATCCCTCCGACTCATAGCCTAGGAATCAGCCTGGATTCCTCACTATCTCTCATACGCCCCCTACCTCATATCCAATTTATTGCTAAGGTCTGTCAATTTTACTTTTGCAGCATCTCTCAAATAATCCCCATTCTCTCCTCTGATTCCACCACCTCTCTAAGGTAGGCCACTCATCTCTTCATGCCTCAGTAGCCTCCTGGAGGGTCAGCCTGCCTCAACTCTCTCATCACTCCATTCAGTCACCAAAGTGACGCCTAAAGTACATGTCTGACCATGTCAAAACCCCTTTCCTCTGCTCAGTAAACTCTCTTATCTCTTCCAGCATCAAATACAAAAACCTCTGTTTGCTATTCAAAGCTCTCTTTAACCACTTCCCACCATTTCAGCCTTCTCGTAGCTTACACTTCAATTCCCTCGCACCCTTTGATTCAGTGACACTGGCCTCCTGGTTGTTCCATGAATAAAGCATTCCACCTCTCATTTCCAGGCATTTTCTTTGGATGTCTGCCATGCCTGGAACATTCTCCCTCCTCAACACCACCTACTGACTTTCCTGGCTTCCTTTAAGTCCTAGCTAAAAATCTCATCTGCTTTATTAATGTTTTCTCCATCACTTTCTTATGTCTCGACAATCAACAAAACAATAAATCAAGCCATAATTTGTAGTATTTTGCCAATTTCTGACACACTGAAATTTTAACAACTGAAGAGCTGGCTCCAACATGCCCCTACTCATCCCCTCTCTTCCCCACCTGCCCTGATACCTTTGTGATAATTTTCTGTGGCAACTTGGCTCCAATACTGTAGCACCACCCCATTTCCTGGGAACACCAGGCGCTGTCTCACCACCAGAGCATTGGTTTTGGAGATGAATGTCGCACCTGCCAAATTCTTGCAGGTTCTCCTCCAGGTAAGCCGTCCCCAAAACAGCAGCATCTCCCCTAAAACAAGGCAGTGCAGTGTGGTTCAGACATGATTAAGTCTTCAGTTTAAGGCCTGCTTGAGGGCTCATAAATAAAAGACCACACAGGTTCTAGCTCCAGTTTCTGGGAGACCCATCAAGACCATAAGCACTTCAGCACTACTACTGTGCTACTGCACAGCTCTGTTCCCCTTCCTGTCTGTGAGGAAATAGCAGAGGTGTTGGAAAGGGCTTCTTTGTCATCAAGACCAGTTCTGTCATTGCTTCATTCAGTGATGGAGTGGGAAATAGCACATCTGACAGAAAACAGTCTCCTTCAGGGGGACCCTCACCCAGAATGTCCTAAGCACCCCAAGCTAGAGCATAAATCTTTAAACAATTACAGCCTCAAGGATCCTAAATTTATATAGGGGGTCCATATGCACCCATAAGGAAGGACATGAAAGGAAGTTTCAGAGAGAGGGCATAAGACAAGCTAAATGGCCACCCAAACAAACCAGCACTGCAGTTGAGGGAGCTCTCCAGGACTTGGAAGGCCACCACCTCCCCAAGAGGTCGACCAATGGCCACTGCACACTTGGCCACCCACATGCCAGTCATGTTGATGGTTCCCATAGGCCCAAGGTATTGCTTTCCACAGGTACCTACAGAGGGAGGAGAAAACCCACAATGATCATGTATACAGCTGAGGGATTGAGGGAGGCAAATGGTATTTGACTGTACTTGGATCTCAGAGGAACAGTGTTGATGTATTCCCCAGCACTCCTGAAAATTATTTTTATAGGTATTGTGATGAAATGCTTTTTAATTAATATTCATTAATAAAATTAATTTAAAATCTCCTTCTAGGCTTTATCCTTTCCTGGTTTAGGTATTAGGACTACATTTGTCTCATAAAAGGAATCTACTCCTAAAATCATAAAAGAATGCTTTACTTCTCCATTTTTTGAGAATAATTTGCATATTGGTGCTAATTGTTCTTAAAAGTTTGGCAGAATCCTTCCATGAATCTGTAAGGACCTGGAGTTTTTTCCTTTGGTAAGTTTCTTTACAGCTGTTTCTAATTCTTTCCTGAGATCAGACTCTTCAAGACCTCTGTTTGTCTTCTGTTAGTTTAGGTTATTTTATATTTTGGAAGGTATTCCTCTATTTCTCTTGTGTTTTTGCTTTTGGAAGCATATCTAACTGTATCGTGTATTCTGATATATGTTTTAATTCTTTCTGGTTTTGTTGTGATTGCACTTTGTCCAGTTGCTATTTTATTAATTTGATTTTTCTGCCCTCCTCTTTTTAATCAGGTTGGCTAAAGCTGTATCATTGTTAGTCTTTTCAAAGAACCACCTTTTAGTTTTATTTATCATTTCTATATTGGTTTCTAGTTTATTTTCCCCTAATTTTTACTATCTGCTCTTTTGTTCTTGTTTTAAATTTGCTTCTTTGTTGGCTTTCTAATTTTTAAAACTGCAATATTCAGTCCATTAATCCTCTCCTTTTCTATTTTGTTAATTCATGTTTTAGGTATATAATTTCTTAACTATCCCCAAATTTTGGGTATGTTATTTCATCATTATCATTATCTTTCACATAGTTATTCATTGTTTCAATGATTTACTTTTTGGCCCACTCATTATTTAAGATTTCAATTCATTTGTATTGGTGTTATGAGAAAGGAAGGAAAGGAGGGAGCAAGGGAGGGAGAAAGGAAGACATTCATTAAACACCTATTTTTCGCCAACCATTGGTAAGGGTCTTGAAGATATAATCTCATTGGATCATTACAACAACTCTGGAAAGTGGGTGCTATTTTTATCTCAATGCCAGAAGTTAAGTTATTTGCCTAGGGTCACACAGCCAGCAAGTATCTGAGGATGGATTTTAATTCAGGTCTTCCTGACTCCAGGCACAGTCTCTTATGTACTGTGCCACCTAGTTGATTCTTTAATGTCAATCATCATCACAACTTAAAGGTCTATCCATAGATTAGGATCCACAGTATCATAGAGCTAGAGCTGGGAAGGACCTAAGAGGTCATCTAGTTCAACATCTTCATTTTAAAGATGAGGAAATAGAGGTCCAGATAGATCTGGTGATTTGTCCAGGTTCACAACAGAACTGGAATTCCCTCTCAAGTCCTATGAGCCCAAATTCAGCTCTTTCCCATGTACTACACTGTGGTATGATCACAGTTCTAGATTCTCTCGCAAAGTATAATTAGGGGCACATTTGGGGTTGGGAAGGTAGCTGCTACTGCCCCCTTCCCCTAACATTCCCCTCATCCCATTTTCTCCCATCTTCCCCTAGTTAATTCTTGGTTCTGAGAGAACCAGTTAAGAAAATAAATGGCTTTCAAGTCACAGAGAAAATCTGTGAACATCTGAATTGTGCTTCCAGATGAGATTCCATCTGATCAAAAACAGAAATAAAACATAACTAGACTTGCCAGTGTTCTCTTCCTGCTGTGGGGGTTCCTTAGGTTGAACAGATGAAGAAAGTAGGTGGTTGGGGACAGCCAGGACCCTGTACTGGGGACTCTCAAGGGTAGGAGCAGGAGCTGCTGTGGTTCGGCTTACAGTAGTAGTGGCTTCCTCCTGTGCCTTCAGTTTGGGGATCACCTGCCTCTCACAGGGCCCAGCTGAGCAGCCCCTCACAGTCACAGGCTTGGGAATGTGCTGACAAAAAATGGCAGGCACTGGAATATGGGTTTGGTGGGGTCTGACACAGAAATCATGGCGGCGCTGGATTCCATTCCCACATGAGGCAGAACACTGTAGAGGAAAGTTGTGATATATGGCAAATAGATGTCTAACAGGTAAAACTCAAACACCCACCTTACAGGGAATGGGCCAGGGTATCAGGATCTACCTTTGCACATAGCCCTATTTCCCCTAAGGCCTTTCCAGCAACCCACTTATACTTCCAAACACTTAAGCATTTAAAACCCTTGGACTGGCTTCTGCCCCAACAGGAAATGTATCAGAAGGTTAATGGCTAAAAAGAGGATTGCTTCAGAATCGAAAACCCCTTGGCTGACCCCTCGAGTTCTTCCTCATGTCTGCTTTGCCTACTCTTTCACTTCCTGTGAGTACCCAAATTCCTCACCATCTGCCCTACCATTTAACTGGTTTGTGGCATCTCCTGATTCTCCTCTGCCTGCCTGCCTTTACATACACTTACTTGCTCTGACCTTGGATTCATATGTGCTTTTGGATCCCTGAATACTACTGCTGGCCCCCAACTAGCCTACATGACCAAAGTAGACCCTCCCTCCTCTCAGGTCCAGCCTCAGCCCAGTTTTCAGGTGCCAATGCTGCCCCAAGCTCTGACACAGACATGGCGCTGCACATTGGGTTTAATTTCTCTTCACACTTTTCCAGAAGAGAACCACAGTAATAATAATAATAAATATTTAAAGGACCCTGGATGAGAAAACACAAATACCCTTCCCTCTTCCCAGGGTGTACTCCAAAGCTAGCGAAGGGGAATACCTCCATCCAGTCACTGAAGTGCCACTGGTAGGAACAGTCTGCCAGAATGCATGGAATGCTCGCTGGGGGCCTCTCCGAGGGGGCACAGGCTTCCTCTGCCACCTCTGCCTCTTCTCCATGATCCAGTTGCACACACACCACTGAGCGCATGGCTGTGCCCAGACCACAGACAGCCGAGCATGAGCTAGTTGATACTACCTTCCACCTATATAAAAAGAAAACATCACTGAGACAGAGGCGGAGGGCTTAGCTATCCTGTTGTTCACAAGGACGTGCTCAAAATTAGATTCTGAGAAGGAATCACAGCTATCACCTGTGTCTGAATAGAAATATAATTTTACCACATCCTTGACAATATAGTCATGCAGCCCCTGCTTAAAGACCTTCACTGGTGTGGATCTCACTACCTTATAGAAAAGTCAATTCCACCTTTGGGCAGTGATGCTAACCCAATTGCTATTGCAAACTACCACCCAACCTACCCCCTTTAAAAAATACTAATGCATTTTTAAATGATGCAATATAACTGGGAACCTTGGAACACTACCAGCTAAGAAGATTCACAATTGCAGGTTACCCTAAGGACAACACAAAGATACACAGGGTATAAATTTGCCTGTAACATAGTTCCAACTGACTTATGCATACGAAATGGCATAAAAGACACTGTCAGAGACATAAATTCGTGGATAAGGAAGTAGGCTGGCTACAGAGGAAGGGTGACAAGTGGTAGATGAACTGGCCAGGTCTATCTTTTATATCCACTAAAAACTAAAAGAGCCAGAGGAAGTTGTTCAGTCCATCATGGCAGTCTTGGACAGAAAATTTACAGAAAGACATAAACAAGTAATACACAGAATGAGAGGGTAGGGATGGGTGGTGACCTACCCTAGTAGATGGAATACCCAGGCCAATGACATCATGGATCCATTCACTCAGAAACATAATTATTAGAAAGCTTTTCAAAAACTATCCTGAACCAAAATCCACCTCCACCTCTTATTCCTAGTTCTACCCTCAATGGCCAAGCAGAACAAATTGAATCCTTCCCCCCTTCCACAATAAAATGCTCCAAGGCAGTTATCATGTCCCCACCAAGTTTTCCCCTCTCTGGGCTAATCAGCTCGACTTCCTCTGATCAGTACTCATCTGATGTGCTTTCCAGTGCCCTCACTGTCCCAGTCACTCTCTTCAGGATGTATCCACGCTTCTCAATGTCCTTTCTGAAAGGTGGCACTGCTCTAACCCTTCTCCCTGCAGGGGCTGCTGACCTGGGTGGGCAAGGGTCTAGGTTGCAGGGCTCCTGTTCCTCTGGGCGAGGGAGCTCCTGGCACTGGGAGTCAGGAACAATCTCCTCCTCATTCTCCCCAAAAGCCTTGGCACAGTAGAGGATCCTCTGGACAATTCCTCCTCCGCAGCTTACACTGCAGGATGCCAGCTTGTGCCGCCACCTGGTGGAAGTGAGAATCCATTTTCTATCTTACAGAATTTCTTTCCACATTGAAACAAAATCCAAGATTCTCTTTAAATGCCAGGAAATCCTATTCATTTCCAACAATGAAAAGGACAAAAAAAAAAAAGAATGTATATAAAGCTTTTTGCAAACCTTAATGCACTATATAAATGGAATCAAATTTTATTATCAAGTAAGACTGACCTTTAATTGCTTCATAGCCTAATCCCTCTGACTCATAAACTATATGGTTCTTTGAGCCCCTCCCATTTTACAAAGAGGAAACTGAAACAAAGGATCATTTCATCTAAGGATATAAGAGGAAATCTATCTAGACATCCATCACAAGGGACCCTCCCACTCCAGTACAACTATACCCAGTTCATCCACAGATAAAACCCTACATAGGATACCATCTCTTAAGTATACTCAGGGTCACCAAACCAGCCAATGGGAAGTGATTTTCATACTGGGGAGGTTCCTTTAACTCCTCAGGAAACCCTTTGATAACATTGGTATTAGGACAGAAGACTAATGCTGAGTGGTTAATCTCAATAAATGTGTTATATCAGACTTTTCTGCCAGCACAATTCACAGTTTCAGGGGCCCTGGTTTCCCCAGTGTTAGATCCAAATCTAGGTAATAATAAGCCACATTATAGCAGGTTATCCTGTGATTCCTGACAGCCCTGGGGCATTTCTCCCCTTAGAATGCAGTCATTCCCTCTAGGATGGATTAAGCATGAAGTCCAGGGATACAAGTGTATATAGACCTGGCAGGACAGGGCTCTGGACTGCAGTCCTGATAGCTGCTAGGTCGAGGCATCCCCCCACACTTGGAATGAGGAAGATTGATGGTCACGCCTTTGTTCTGCCTCACACAGTGAACAGAGAGTGGCACTTTCCCCCCTCCACAGGTCACTGGACAAGGGGCCAGAACTTTGATCTCCCACCTAAAGGGGAAAAAGGAAAGAATGACTGTTAGACAACAGCAGGCTCTCTTTTTAAAGAATATATTTCCTTACTACCCTGATTTGGAAGCTGTTAATGAAAATGAGGGTACCTAGGTGGCACAGTGGATAGAGTGCTGGGCCTTGAGTCAGAAAACCTCATCTTCATGAGTTCAAATCCAGCCTTAGATATTTACTAGCTGTGTGACCCAGGGTAAGTCACTTAGCCCTGCTTGCCTCAGTTTGCTCTTTTGTAAAAAAAAACTGGAGGAGGAAATGGCAAACCACTCCATTATCTTTGCCAAGAAAACCCCAAATGGGGTCATGAAGAGTTAGACATGACTTAAAACAACTGAACTGAGCTACTACCTTTATCACAGCTTGTGGTGGAGGAAGTACTTTGCAAATCTTAAAACTCTTTTTAATCAACTGGGGAAAAAAATCTTCATATCAAATATCTCTGATGAGGGACATAAATGATATATCTATACACACACACATACATACATACACATATAATCACTAAACATTAATTGCCTACCACATGTCAGGTACTGTGTGCTAGGGATACAAGTAAGAAAAGGAAAGTCAGTCCCTACCGTCAAGAAGCTTACAATTTAATAGAGGAAGACCATACAAAAAGCTTCAAAGCTGATACAGGAAGGGGGAGCTGGAGGGTACCTGGTGTGGGAACATGGCGTTCAGTTAAAACTGAACACGGTGGCTGGTGGGAAAGGAAGACATAGCAAAAAAATTCTGAGCCCCAACAGAAGGATGTTTTAGGAGGAATTCATCGCTCCACCCTCCAGCCCACCAGTCAGAGGTAAGAGACGATGGAGTCATGTCTTGATTAGAATAACTGGATCAATCTCTGTGATGATAAGTTTTCAGATGATAAGTTTATCCTGATTGGGGGTTGGGGAGGGAATGATGTATCCTATATATATATATATATATATATATATATATATATATATACACAACAGAAATATGTATGAGTAAATGCTAGTTCTCAATACGTCAAAGTATATGAGCCAACAGTTCTCAAAAGAATTATAAATTATTAACAACCATGTAAAAAAATGCCCAAATCACCAATAGTAAGAGGAATTCACATCAATACAAGCCTAAAGTTTTACCTTTTCCCCAGAAAGTTGGGAAAGATAACAAAAGATGGTAATGGTCAATGAGAGGTTGTGGAAAGATAGATACACTAATAAATTATTGACAGAGCAAAGAATTGGTATTGCCATCCTATAAAGCAATTTGGAATGATGTAAATAAAGTGACTAAATATTGATACCCTTTGACCCATACATTCCACTGTTGACTTATATCAAAGAAGGTCACTGACAAAAAGAAAGGCCAAAATGTATAGTAGCACTTTTTGTGCTGGCCAAGAACTGAAAACAAAGTATGTGAATACCATGGAATATTATTTTGCTGTATTACATGATGAATGTGATGAATATAAAAGAGCATGAAAGGACTTATATGAACTGATGCAAAATGAAGTAAAGTGAGATAGAAAAATAATATATGCAGTGACTAAAGCAATGTTTTATCTAAGGAGAATAGGAGTATATGATAGGAAAAATCACAAAACAATCAAAGCTGAATGTGTTGAAATTATAAAGAATAAGATTAGCCTCAGGAAAGTTATGAGAAGACAGCCTCCCCATTCTTTGTAGACATGGAGGACTAAGGGCATGGAACACTGCATCTAAGGTCAGGATTTTTTTTTTTTTGATGTGTTAATTGGTTTTGCTGGATTTTTTTCTCTTCTTCCTCCTAAAAAATATTGTCATAAGGAATGGCTCTCTGGAAAGGGATCAGAGAGAAAACGGGGAAATCTAGATAATATGAAAACAAAAGCATACAATACAAATTTTTTTTAAGAAATTCTATATAAATATGACTTGTTGCTAGTCGTATTGGTGGTGGTAATGGTGTGAGTGGTAGTGGCAGTGGTGGTAGCGATGGTGAAGGTGTAGCCTGGAAGAGGAACAACTCTAAAGATGAGGAAAGGCAGCTGGATGGTTTCTTGCTTTACCTAGGTGGACAGGAAGCAGCATGGCAGATCATCATCTGATTTTCTGGCTGACTCACTGGGTTACACTTGTCGTTCTCGACCTCTTTCCTGCTGGCAAAGTCCAAGCAAACATAACGTAGCTCCCTTAAGCCTAGGGGGAGAATCATAGGGTTCAGGGATTTGAAACTGAAAAGATCCTTAGAGTCCATAGATCCAGAACTAGAAGATTCATGGGAAGTCATCTAATCCCACCCCATCTCTTTTTCAGAGCCTAAACAGGTATGTTAAAACTGTATCTTGTTCTGGTCCCCCTCACCACCCTTCTACACACTCCTAGCTGGTACAGTAAGCCTATAAGAAGTCAGATTGCAAAAGGAAGCCTAAAAGTCACACACAGACTGTCTCAAAGATCAAAGGAGCATAATGTGCAAACATAAATCAACTAAAAATCACATCCCAAGTCTACACGCTGAATCGAGGGAAGTCATCAATCCTTCCCGTGAGGACCCTTTGGTCCTACGACATATGATGTATGATAAACCCGAGGAAATTAAAATTCTCTGTATCACTTAATAACAGACTGTTCTCTAATTGATCCCATTCTGTATCTCTGCCCTGTTTTCTCAAGTCACACTCCTCTGTTTCTGAGTTAAGCTCAAGAATGCATTTTCCCTTTGAGTTAGTTTAAAGATGTGGTTGAAGGGAAAAATTGACACCTGCTTGTTGTCTGTGTGCCCCAACTGGATTAACCTGGTGCCATCCCCAAAACATATGCCATCTGTCCTTGCTTGTCCTTGTGCAATTAGGGTAGATTTGATCTCCTCCAAGGGGACAAGGGAGGCTGGTGGTACTGACTCCCTAACAAAGATTATAAGAAGTAGGTGAGTCCCAATTCTTTTATTGTCAGAGAAGGGTGTGTTAGTCTGCCCCCCACCAAAACCCTATAAAAATGAGATCACTAACTCCCTGTCACTTCTCCCCCACCCCACTGCCAGCTGGGTTCATTCTGCTCCCAACTCCAGTCCATAGTTCCCAGCGTGACTCTTTGCCTCTCCCCCCCATTCTCTTCCCCACCCTGCCTGTCTTCCTTCACGATCTCATCCCCACCCCAAGCCATCTGCTTCTGTGCCCCATTTTGTGCTGTTTTGCTCTATATTTTCTGTGCTGTTTTTTCTTGTGCCCTCTATGCCTTATTAAAGTGTAATCAAAGAATTGCATCCCACTGCTGGTCTTCCCTGGCAAGTATACAAAGACCCAGGCATGCCTGTGCCCATTTCATAATTTCATAAATTAATTAGCAATTTAAGAGGTCACATGGTTTGCACCAGGTCATGAAGCCTAGGTCTTCTGATTCCAAATTTGGATACTCTTGCCACTACCATCATGCTTCCTCTTCATTAAGGACCTCTCCAATCTTGTGGGTAAAGTTTACTAAGGATAGCAGAGACAACTATTTTCGTTGGTCTCAAACCTATCAGACAAGATGACATAGTTGCTAAGCATTATCCCTTCCCTCTAACCACAAAAAAAACCTAATTATAGCAAAACTATACTTTACCCTCACTAGTTACCCTTATCACTCCATTCCCTTGTATTCCTCCCCTCACCCCTATCAAAAAGCACTCTCTCTTTAATATATTGTTGGTGAAGTTGTGAACTGATTCAACCATTCTGTAGACCAATTTAGAGTTACGCTCAAAGGGCTATAAAACCATGTATATTCTTTGACCTAGCAATACCACTGCTAGATCAGTACCCCAAAAGAGACTTTAAAAAAAAGCAAAAAGGAAAAGGACCTATATATACAAAAATATAGCAGCTCTTTTTTGGGGATAAAGAATTAGAAATTGAGAAGAATAATTGATGCCCATCAATTGGGGAATGGATGAACAAGTTGTGATTTGTGATTATCATGGAATCCTATTGTACTATAAAAAATGATGAGCAGGATGCTCTCAGAAAAACCTGGAAAGACTGGCATGGGCTGATGCAAAGTGAAATGTACAGCAATAGTGTAAGAAGATCAGCTGTAATGACTTAACGGCTCTCAGCAATACAATGATCCACAACTCTGAAAGATTTAAGATGAAAAAATGCTATCCATCCCCTGAGAAAGAACTTATGGCATCTAAATACAGATTGGAGCCTACTTTTTTTAAATTTTCTGTATTTTTCTTGAGTTTTTTTAAATCTGTGTTTTCTTTCACAACATGACTATTATGGACTTGTTTTGCATGACTACACATGTATACCCTAGATCAAATTGTTTGCCTTCTCATTTGGGGGTAGAGGTGGGGAGGGAGGAAGGGGGAGAATTTGGAACTCAAAATTTCAAAAACAAATGTTAAACTAGGGGAAAATAAGATGCTAAGTAAGAGTTTAAAAATAAAATAAAGGTTAAAGGGAGGGAGGGGTGTTCTCTGCTCTCTGTTGGATCAAATCCAAACCCCTTAACCTGATATTTAAGGTTTTCTGTTTCCACTTAGCTAATTCACATCATTTATGCCCCACTGCTTTCCAAACCAGACATCCTCCTCAGATGGATACCTATCTTCCTCACTCCTATCTTCTCCATAGGCCTTAGCCATCTCCATACCCGCATTCCTCCAACCTGGATGTGCTCCTCTTCTAATTCTTTCTATCTAAAACCTATTCAATTTTCAAGGCTCAGCTCAAGGTTTGCTAACTCCATGAAACCTTCTCTGATCCCATTCCACAATAAACTTTGAATTCTCTCAGCATTTGTATAAACAACCTATAACATAATCTATCTGAAACTTGTTTATATCTTATCTTGACATCTCTGGTTTCTTCATGTCTGTCTCCTTAACTAGACTGGAAATATCTCAACTCCAAGAATCTTCTCTTTTTTTGTCCTCCTCTCACAGTGTCCAACACTAGCATTACATAATATTCTTTTTAGCAACCTAATAAAAATGAACAACTTCTAGAGCAAGGCAAAACTCTTTTTAGTGTAGTGATAGTGAAGTCTTCCAGAGGGTAGGTAAAGTCCACGCCAACCATGGTGGTGTCCTTGTACTATGTCTGAAGTAGATGGAGGTAGTCAGCCCTGTTCTGATGCATCGAGGAACTCCATCATACAATCATGTTTTTGGAGCAAAAAGGGACTCATTGAGTCCCACTCCTTCATTTTGTAGATGAAGAAACAGTTCAATAGAAGTGACTTGCCTAAGATCACACAAATAGTTAGTGACAGAGCTGAGATTCGACCTCAGGTCCTCCAACATCAAATTCAGTCAAATGGAGAGTTTTCAATTGATAGTCAACTTACTCTGATTCTCATGGGAACTATGGTGATCAGAGAGATGAAAGGCTCATCCCTCAGCCCTTTGCTACTCAAGTTCCCAAAGAGCCTCACCTGTACCACAAGAGGCTGAGCATTCCCCCACCAAAGGGCTCCACACATGCACGGTTAGGTTCTCCTTCCAGAAACTTTCCAGCTGGTCCATAGTTTCTTCCAGGAAAGACCCAGGTTCTTGCTGTGAGGAAATAATCAACCCCCCCCAGCACCACCACAAATAACATGCCGATGGACATGGGATAGGCCCATGAGACATCCAGTTCTATTTGCCCAGCGTCTTACAAAACAAGAGAATAGACAGAGACAGAGAGATAGAAAAGAGATGGAGAGAAGGAAAAAGGTAAAGGGACAGACAGAGATAGAGAGAGACAGAGAATAAGCTGGCTTGGGAAATGGGAAAGACTGAAACTTTTAAACTTACTATATCTCCTTCCTGGAATAGTTTATTTTCCTCACCCTTCATCTATCTTTGTGACTGAGTATTCTATAAAAATGCCCTCACAAAGTCTTCCAAGAAAGGCATTTTTCTGTATAAGTTCAGGCTATTCATCTTTTTGCTTTGCATTCTTTTCACAAAGGTGACTATAAGAAATTCGATTAGAAATTTCCTTCAGAGTTTGAGTCTGATACCTGAAGGTCAGGTTATGGAGTCCAACTGACATAATATTCCAGAGGGTATGCATTTACATGACACATTAGGTTTGCAAACTCTTTTACATATTTTCTATCATTTGATCTTCAAAAGAACCCTGTAAGGTAGGTATTATTATCTCTATTTTACAGATAAGTAGACTGAGGTTAAGTGACTTGCCCAGGGTCACACTGCTTGTAAATGTCTGAGGCAGGATTCAAACCCAAGTCTTCCTGACTCCAAATCCTCTCATTCCCTAAATCCTACTTCAGACCACCACAGGCAACTTGCCACTGGTGTGAATGCCATCCAACCTCGTAGTTCTAAAGCATTCCCTTGTGAAATAAAGTCAGACTATCTTTGTAAATCTCTAACAAATGAATCCCCCTGGGCTGACTTAGAAGGAGAAGGGTGACTTAGTCTACAAATAGGATATAGTGAAATGTTCTGGTTTTTATCTTCCCTTTGGCCTGTAGCCACCAAATCTCAAAGAAAAGACTGAAAAGAAAAAACTTTGCTTGGGCAATGGCAGAAAAGAAAATTTCAGGGATGACACCTTCCCGGAGAAGAGAGACAGGTGGAGCCTCGTCACCTTCAGCCATCATCCTTCCAGTTTAACTGGATATGGGAAGTATCCCTCTTCCCACCTCCTTCCCAAACACATTCTGCATTATTCCTTTCTCACTATGAATCTGGCCCTTGGAACTGAGCAAGCAGAGGTGGTCGAGTCAGGACACTCACAGTATTCCAGCCCAGGGGGCAGATGGTCACCACACATGGTAAGAGGGGAGAAGGTTTTTCTTCCACAGAGCACAGCCTGTCATCCACTGGATCTTCCAGGCCATTGCCTTCCTGTATGCATGTCACATTCCTCTGGGCTAGACCCAGCCCACAGGCAGAAGAGCATGGACCTGGTTCTGACACCTTCCACCTAAACACAGAATATAAGAGTCAGGAGGTCCTTTCTGTCTCTCTGAATGCATGGCTTGAGCAGTTTCTCTAACCAACATCATGAACCCCAAAGATAGAGAAAGTAGAAATAAAAAAAATTAGAAACCAAGATACTTCCTGTCTTTTCTCAGAAGAGCCACCATTCCCAAGAAGAAGGTTGATAACTATAACAATAATAGCCAGCACTCTGAGGTTTGCAAAGCACCACACATGTAATCTCATTTGAACCTCACCATAACCAAGGTAGGTACTATTATTATCTCTATCTTACAGAGGAAGAAACTGAGGCTGACTTGCCCGGGGTCAGACAGCTAGTAAATGTCTGAGATAGGATTCAAATTCAGGTCTTCTTGATCATTCCAACATGATATCCACTCTGTCACCTAGAAGTGGCATGGAGGATGAAAAAGTCTCCATCTTACAAGTTATATCTAAGGGCAGCATGGAAAGAGAATTCTAAAGAACCATGGGCAAGGCTAATTCTACGGAAAACTCCCTGAGGAGAAGGACTATTTTGTTCTGTTTTCTTTATCTCCTACCAACACCTATTAGTGACTTTCAAATAACAGGTATTTAATTAACATCTGTGAATCAAGTTGAAGTGGTCTAGGTGGAGGGATTTGAAAGACAGTCTCACTCCTCCTCCATAGGAAGTGCTACTAGGACATACCTGTCCCAGACATCTCTTCCTTTCCCACCCAGACCACCATTAGTGTCTCTCATTTTAGAACAGGCAATAAAGGCTGGGGGCAATGACTCCAGATGACATTTGTTCAAATGAACAGATGTTACCCAAAAATATCTTACTAGCCCTTTTTGACTAGCACACTTTGTTTGGGGAAGAAGGGAGGAAGTTGAATAGATTAGCTGGGTGACCATAAGGAAATGATACAGGATAAGGAAGGTTTAGTGGGCAAAGGAAAGTAAGAGGAAAGGAAAAAAGATGGCAGAGAAGAACCCTCAATGATGACTGGGCACTTGGTTTGGAAGTAAGAGGCCTGGGCTAACAGAATACCTCTATGGGCTCCTGATGGCAGGGAGGATGTCAAAGATGATAAAGGAGAAAGAGGCACTGAAAGGGGAAAAGGCTCCAAGTCAAAGTCAGGCTGGAGAGTCCCTGAAGATGGACTTTACCCATTTTACCTGGGCCAATGAGTGCCTCCATTACCTGGTAAGGCAGAGCTGGGGGTTGCAGGTCTCAGTAGCAGTGGGCTGGAGAGATGGTTTGCAGTAGGATTCCGGTAACATGACGGTAAGGTTGCCCTCCACCTTCATGCAGCTTACTGTCCGTTCTCTCACTCCTCCTCCACAGGTTGTGCTACAAGGACCAAAGTCTCCTGTTGCCCAGCTAAAAAGGGAAGATGAGAGTCAGCGAGGCTTGGCCTTGCCCTGGAAGGATTTCAGGTGTCAGGCTGGCTGAGGCAAACTCCCAGAGACTTCTACTGCCTCCAGTCAATCAATAAGCACTGAACCAGGTAAAGCAGACACAGACTAGGTCTGGGGTCTAAACTCCTCTCAACTCAGGAAAAAAATGGTTTTGATCCTTTTGTCTAGCTGCAGGGCTACTGCCCTAAGGAGTAACAAAATACATGTAATCAATGCATTAACTCTCTCCCAACCAAGTTTCTCTTTTGTGACATCTTTTCTCCTACAAGACTGCCCTTCATCTCTCCCGTGTAAATATTTGGGGAAAGGGAGTAAGAAATACTCAGTGTAATCTAGTCCCAGCTGTCTATACACATATAGTTGAGTAGTAACATAAGTGCATGATTAAGAATGAGACTGGAAGGTGAGAGCTAAGTAGCCAGATAGTCCCTAAATAACTATCTTTTGCTAAGAGAATTAGGAAATCAAAACCATGTCAACAGCACTCACTGTGGTGGGCATGGTCCAGGGATACAGAGTTCTTTCCATGACAAGGGCTTCACAGTCCCTCCACAGTAAACATCATCAGTCCAGTTACTCTGCACTTGGTCAAAGCAACTATAACTCACTTGACGTACTCCTGAGAAGGAAAACAACACAAGGAAAGGGCTGGGCTGTCCTTTTGCCTGAGATTTTAGGGTGAGGTCCACTTAGACCCTTAGGGAAAGAAGGAGTAATTCCTTTCTGCTGGTGAAGCAAGTAAAATACCAGCTTCCTAAACCTCACCTTCCCCACAGCTTACTGAACAGGCCCCAGGTACCACTGCCCACACCCAGGCCTGCTGCTGCTTAGGCTTGAAGTAGCTGAAAGTGATCTCAGGGCTGGTGAGGTTTCCATATTCATTCCCATACTTCCTATAAACCTGCATCAAAATAGGAGGAAAGAGTTTAAAATAACTTGAGAGTTCAGAGTAACGGAAAATGAATCATTCAGACCCCACTTCCTCTTTTCAAATGAAATTTTTTATTGATGTCACCTGTTTTTGTCACCTTCATTTTTAAATATATATCTCTTCTCCTTTCTTCTGCAGTCATCCCTTATATTTGTTATGTAATAAAAGTACACAAAATTTTTTAAAAAGGAAAAAATGCAATTTAGCAAAATTAAAAAACATATCAAGAAAGTCTGAAAGTAGAGGTAAGGGTCCACATCCATAATCTGCAAAGAAGGGAGGGAGTAGATTTTCAAACTTCTTCTCTAGGGTCAAGTGTGATCATTATAACCATATAGTGTCCAGTGTTTTTGTTCTCTCCATGCACATTCCTATACTCATTGCTCACATTGCGTTCCTGGTTCCGCTTACTTCACTGTGCGGTAGTTCATAAGTCTTTCCATGCTTCTTTGAAGTCTTCATATTTATCATTTCTTATAGCATAGTCTATTATCTTCACATACCACTATTTGTTCACCAACAGAGAGGCACCTGTTCTATTTTTTAGCTCTTTGCTACCATAAAAACATATTGATATGGTTATCTGGATACACACACACACACACACAGCCATTCTTTCTGTCTCTGACCTCCTTAGGATCTATAAATACAAATGGTCACATGCTAGGTCAAAGGATCCCATCTTCTCTGTGAGGGCTTCCCAGCTACTCCAACTAACAATCAGCTTTTTCCTTTTCTCAACTACTAACAAGTTTATAACCCATAACATATAAGCTACCATTTTCAACCATATGCTGTCTTACATTGTTCTTTAATGGTTTCATATATGTTTTGTCTCTTCAACTAGATTGTAACCTCCCTGAAAACAGGCTCTACATTATATACTTCTGCATATCCCAACAATCATAGACTGTTACAATTAAATTATATTGTGGGCAACCTCAACTTTCCCCTCTCAGAATAAGATAAATCTAACCACAAAAAAAAGGAAGAAGTTAAGGAGATGAATAGAATTTTAGAACAGTTAGATATGATAGACTTCTGGAGGAAACTGAATAGGAATAGAAAGGAATATTCTTTTTCTTAGCTTCACAAAAATTGACCATGTATTAAGGCATAAAAACTTCACAAAATGCAGAAAAACAGAAAGATTAAATGAATGTTTTTCAGATAATAATACTATAAAAATTATGTTCAATAAAGGGCCTTGGAAGTGTAGATTAAAAATTCATTAGAAACTAAATAATCTAATCCAAAAGAATGAGTGGATCAAAAAACAAATCATAGAAACCATCAATAATATCATTTTAAAAAATGGCAACAATGAAACAATATATCAAGATTTATGGTATGCAACCAAAGTAGTATTTAGGGGTAAATTTATATTCCTAAACAGGTGTATCAATAAAAGAGAAAAAAAAAAGCAGATCAATGAATTAGGCATGCAATTAAGAAAAAAACTAGAAAAAGAATCAATTAAAAATCCCCAGTTAAACACCGAAATAGAAATCCTAAAAATCAAAGATGGGATTAATAAAATTGAAAATAAAAAAATCAATCTAATAAATAAAATTAGGAACCGGTTTTATGAAAAAATTAAAAATAAGCCATTGGCTAATTTGATTTAAAAAAAAACCAGAAGAAAACCAAATTACCAGTATCAAAAATGAAAAGGGTGATATGCTATCAATGAAGATGAAATTAAAGCAATCATTAGAAGCTATTTTGCCTAATTACATGCCATAAAACTGAAAACCTAAGTGAAATAAATAAATATTTACAAAAATACAAATTTCACAGAAGATGTAACAGACTACTTAAATAACTCTATCTTAGAAAAAGAAATTGAACAAGTTATAAATGAGCTCTCTAAGAAAAGGTCCCAAGAATCAGATGGGTTTACAAGTAAATTCTTCCAAACATTTAAAGAACAATTAATTCCAATACTTTTTAAATTATTTGAAAAACAGATAATGGAGTTCTACCAAATTCCTTCTGTGATACAAATATTATCTTCCTATCTTAACCAGGTAGAGTCAAAGCAGAGAAAGAAAATTATAGACCAATTTCTCAAATGGATATTGAGTAATAATTTTAAATAAAATACTAACAAAGAAATTACAGCAACATATCACAAAGATCACACACCATGATCAGATGGGAGTTATGTCAGGAATGCAGGGTTGGTTCAGTATTAGGGAAACTATAAGCATAACTGATCATATCAATACACAACAAAAATCATTTAATTATCTCAACAGAGGCAGAAAAAATTTTTGACAAAATACAACACCCATTCCTGTTAAAAAACACTAGAAATAATAAGCAAAATATTATGCAAAAATATTTATAGCAGCCATTTTTGTGGTAGCAAAATAGTGGAAATTAAGGGAATGTCCATCATTTGGGGAATGGCTAAATAAGCTACGGTATATGAATGTAATGGAAAAC
The DNA here is from genome assembly GCA_023548195.1 of Bettongia penicillata ogilbyi. Taxonomy (NCBI): domain Eukaryota; kingdom Metazoa; phylum Chordata; class Mammalia; order Diprotodontia; family Potoroidae; genus Bettongia; species Bettongia penicillata. Next base: position 1,159,451 of record JAJHZJ010000080.1, on the reverse strand, counting down.
TATTATGTAATAAGAAATGATGAACAGACAGATTTCAGAAGATTTGTATGACCTGATGCAAAATGAAATGAGCAGAACCAAGAAAGCTGGTATACACTATTAGTGACAGTAAGCAATGATCAACTATGAACGACTCAACTCTTCTCAGCAACACAGTGATCCAAGACAAGTACGAAGGTCTCATGAAGGAAAACGCTCTCCCTATCCAGATAAAGAACTAATGAACTTTGAATGCAAATCAAACCATATTTTTCTCACTTATTTTATTCTTTCTCATGTTTTTTTCTTCCCCCTTTGGATCTGTTTCTCTTTCACAACTGCGACTAATAAGGAAATAAGTTTTACATGCTAGTGCATGTATAAACTGTATCAAACTGCCTACCATTTTCAAAAGAGGGGAGGGAGGGAGAAAAACTTGGAATTCAAAATCTTGTAAAAATGAATACTAAAAATTTTCTTGACATGTAACTGGGGAAAAAAATACTATTTACAATAACAAAAAAAAAAGACTGGAAAACAATACCCATTGTTAAAAACACTAGAAATAAATGGAGCTTTAAAGTGATAAGTAGTAACTATCTAAAGCCATTAGCAAGCATTATCTGTAATGAGGATAAAATAAAAGTTTTCCCAGTAAGATAAAGGGGGTAGCAAGGATGTCCATTATCTCCACTATTATTCAATATTATACTAGAAATGCTAGACCTCTCAGCCTATAGATGGTAAGTCAGGTCAGACAACTGGCCAGAAGGAGATTACAGGTGTCTCTTTGCTGGCACCAGGGCAGTACTCTGTTGCATTGCACATACTTGGATCTGGTTCACAATCCTGTGTTTCATTATCAAGGTGAGGAGTAGTACTAGCACACCAGAGCTTACAGCTCCAGGGGAGCTGGGACCCTGGCTACAATTCTAGGGCAGAAAAGAGTGCTTGTGGTTGTTCACAGAACAGAACACAGACCAAGGGAATAGTAAACGAACCTCTCCCTAGATAACAAAGTCAAAATTCCTTTAAAAAACAGAATAGGCCAAATGGTAAAAGAGGCACAAGAATTCACTGGAGAGAAGATTGACTTGAAAATCAGAACTGGTCAAATTGGAAAAAAAAAAAAAGCACAAAAATTCACTAAAGAAAAGAATTGGCCAAATGAAAAAGGAGGTACAGAAAGTTCAATGAAGGAACTAATTCCTTTAAAATTACCACTGTACAATTAGAAGCTAATAACTTTATGAGACATCAAGACATCAAGAAACAATAAAAATCTAAAGAATGAAAAAACAGAAGAAAATGTGAGATATCTCATTGGATAAAGAACTGACTTGGAAAATAGATATAGGAGAGATAATTTACAAATTACTGGATTACCTGAAAGCCATGATCAAAAAAAGAGCCTAAACATCATCTTTCAAGAAACTATCAAGGAAAACTGCCCTGATATTCTAGAACCAGAGGGTAAAATAGAAGTTGAATCCAAAAATGAAAATTCCCAGGAATATTATAGCCAAATTCCAGAGCTCCCAGGTCAAGGAGAAAATAATGCAAGCAGGCAAAAAGGAACAACTCAAATATTGTGGAGCCATAGTCAGGATAACGTAAGATTTAGCAGTTTCTACATTAAAGCATCAGAAGACTTGGAATGTGATATTTTGGAAAGCAAAAGAGCTAGGATTACAACCAAGAATCACCAACCCAGCAAAACTGAGTATAATTCCTCAATGGAAAAAATGGATATTCAATGAAATAGAGGACTTTTAAGCATTCCTACTAAAAAGACCAGAGTTGAATAGAAAATCTGACTTTCAATACAAGCCTCAAGAGAAGCATAAGAAGATAAACAAGGAAAGAGAAATCATAAGAGAGTCAATGAGATTAAACTGTTTACATTCCTACCTGGGAAAATGATGCTTGTAACTCCTAAAAACTCTCATTATTAGGGCAGAGAAAGAATATATATAGACAGAAGGCACAGGTGTGAATTGAATATAATGGGATGATTATCTTTTAAAAATTAACTTAAGGGCTAAGAAAGAGGAATGCATTGAGAGAAGGGGAAAGGGAGAGATAGAATAACAAATTATCTGGCATAAAATAGGCATGAAGGAGCTTTCACAGTGGAGGGGAAGATGGGAGATGTGGGGGATGGAAAGCACTATACGTACAAAAATATTTAAAACAACTTTTTTAGTTGTGGCAAGGAATTGGAAATTGAGGGGATGTCCATCAATTCGGGAAGGGCTGAACAAGTTGTTGCATATGATTTATAGAATACTATTGCGCTGTAAGAAATGATGAACAGATGAACTTCAGAAAAACCTGGAAATACCTACATGAACTGATACAGAGTGAAATGTGTAGAACCAGGAGAATATTGTTTACAGTAACAGCAATAGTGTATGATGATCAACTATGAATGACAGTTATTCTCAGCAATACAATGATCCAAGACAATTCTAAAGGACCTATGATGAAAAATGCTGTTGACCTCCATAAAAAGAACTGATGGAATCTGAATGCAGAATGAGGCATACTTTTTCTTTACTCTCTTTATTTTTCTTGTTTTTTTTGTCTGTGTTTCTTTTACAACATGACTATGGAAACATGTGGAAATATGTTTTGTATGATGACACATGTATAGCCTATATCAAATTGCTTGCCTTCCCAATGGGTGAGGAGGTGGAAAGGGGAAGGAGGGAATGAGAGAATTAGGAACTCAAAATTTTTTTTAAAAAAGAATGTTAAAAAAATGTTTTAACATGTAATTGGGGAAAATAAAATATTAATTTTTAAATGATTTTTTTTAAAAGAGAGAACATGAATGGAGGGCAGGGAAACAGAGATGGGGATCTGGGAGAGCTTCAATAGGATCAAAGATTTAGAACTGGAAGGATTGTAGAGGCCATCAAATCTAATCCTCTCATTTCACAGATAAGAACACTGAGACCCAAATGTTGAAGGACTTGCCCATTTACAATTAGTCAGTGGCAGAGGTGGGTTTTGACTTCAGATCTTGAGTCAGTACTCAATCTATGCTATACAGCCTCCAAGCTATGATCTGAAGATTTAATGAGTGTTGGAATGTTATCTCTTGGGTTCTACTTCTCCCCCTTCCACTGAGCTGTTTCATTTGTGTTTGCTTCAGATTCTCATCCCGAGGGAGACGGGAGTAGAAAACAGTCTCTTTGTGAATCCAAGTCACTTTTCTCTTCAAGAAGCATTACCAACACTTTCTAGTCTACCTCAGCATGTGTTATATCCAAGTCATCTCAGATGATTCTTATTAAAAATTATTTTCCTAAAAATTTTATTCTTCTGAGACTTTTAAGTCCCCATGTCTGGTTGAGAATAGTAACCAGGAGGGAGAGTCATAGCCAACCTTTGACCAATTCACTACTGCCTTTAACTACTCACTACTTTCACCTGTATTTCAATGTCCTCTTGGGTGGGTCCTCTGATGTGGATCTCCTCTAGGTGGGGCATCTTTTCCTCGGTGAGGAACACTTTGTACTCAATCTGGTTGTCTTCCAGGACTGAGGGGTAGGTGGTATTGAATGAAATGATCCTCTTCCCAGACACCACATACTGTCCTCTTACCTTCACAGCTATGGTTCAGAAGAGTGTTAATATTAAAGGAAACACACTAGTCATCCATTTCCACTTTCTGTCCACAGTCAGGGATTGATGCAGAAACCTCTGAACATCCAGGAAAGCCTTAGCCAGAGAGGCTTGGGGAATGGGCTGGGAGATGTGAGCAGGACCAAGGGGAGTATAAAGGGAAAAGTCACAAAGAAAAATTATAAGGGGGATATCCTCTCAAATGGCTGGCCACTGCAGCTAAGAGTTACATCAGCTGGGGTATTTTCCTTCTGTAAATAACACAGCCAGAATGATGGAAAAGAAAACAGATTTATGATCAAACAACCTTCAGTCAGAATTCTGGCACTACCACTCATTGCCTTTCTGATCTTGTGAAAATCACTTATTAACTACACTGAACTTCAGTTTGCTCATCTGCAAAATGAAGGGCAGCTGTACCTCTAATCCTTTGGAAGTGGAAATACTTTCACTGCAGTGTGAAATGTGCCATTGACTGGCACACAATAAACACTTAAAAGATTTTTCATCCATTCAGTGTTTATAAATAGTGCTACCTTCAAAGGGTTTTTAAATAATCTAAGGTCAGTTGTGGGCAAGACCCAGAAGGACTAATTGTGGTGTTGCCTTTTCTGCCTGCCTACTTACCCAGGTGTGTGAAGAGAGGTTTCTGATTGGTGATGTGCACAGTGGTGAAATTAGGAGGAATTGTCAGGAATGTGACATATTCTAGGAGGAAATTCAAACAGGAGAAGGGTCATACTCCTTGATCACAGTCCTATGGAATCAGTCTGAGTTGTCCTGTGTTTTCTCATCAGACTGCTAGTCAAAAGGAAATTTCTGTTAAGGAAAAGCACCATCCCCAAGCTGGGAAAGGCTCTGCTGTACCTTGGGCACTCCCTCCAGTATAAGAGCCGCTCACTCTGCTACATGTGGTGTTGTCTCCCCCACAGACTTGACACACATCCTTCACGTGTCCAGAATCCATCCTGCCATCGCATCCAAATGCCTGGTCAAAAGAAAAGGCAAAAGATTGGATTCCGGGGTACAAACAAGACTGGGACCTGACTTTCCCAGGGCCATGTCAGACCCATCTAAGTTCTTGGATAGGAAGACTCACCACCTCTGGGAGCGCCCTCCTTCCTCGCATTACCTCTTATCCTGACTGTTTGCTGCTCACAGGACTTAGATGATAACTTTATTCCTTCCTAGAGATGGAAGACCACCAGGTCTTCCCATCAGCCCTACCACTGTACCCTCTGGTCCTCTGGACTTTACCAGTAGCCCTATCTCTACATCTTGTGGTCCCCTGCTCCCCCGCACCCTGCACTGTCATCAATCTCCTCATATAATCCAGGGGCCCATGGGTTTTGTCATCTACCCCATCACTTTACCCATAAGACTTTCCATTCAACCTGCAGCTGAACTCTCGTTTATGTGTTGTCTCCCCCAATTAGAATATAAGATCCTCGAGGACAAAGACTGTCTTATTTTTCTATTAGTTTCCCCAAAACTTGATATTATGCTTGGCCAATGGTAAGCACTTAATAAATGCTTTTTTGTTCATTCATACATGCATCCATACACCAAGGCAACCTGGACAAGTGTCCAAATGGTGTGATTTGAGGAGAGAGCAAAGGGAATGATGCCAAAGACAATTTCACCTACTTCGACAGTGTATCTTGGATTTATGGATAACAGTCAATAAACATTTTATTAGGTGCCAGGCACTTAATATGTCAGGCACTGTGCTAAGCACTGGGGATACCGAAAAGGGGGCAAAAAATAGTCCCTACTCTCAAGGAGCTAGCGATCTAATGAGGGAACAAAGAATTCCTTCAAGTTTTAGTCTGATTTTCCAGACATACATACATACATACATACATACATACACACACACACATACACACACAGAGGAAAATGACCTTACATACCCTGCATCTGCCCATCACACAGAGGCCTGTGGTCCCCTCTGCCTGGTGATCTGTGGGCACACATCGAGTACCATCCAGGAAACTTTCCCCACGGCTCACTATGAAGTTCTTTCCAACTGCCCAGCACATATGCTTGCATAGGTCATTTCCTGGGAAGGCAGAGATGTGAAGGAACTCTGTGTTATCCTACCTGATAGCTAAGAAGGAGAAGAAGGGGTGGAGGGAACAGCGATAGCCTATGAAATCAGGTTAGGATCCTACAGAGCTTTCATCACTGGCCTTAGAAGTAGATCTAGCTTGAGGACTGCTACTGGTAGCTACTTTTTTAAGTTCTCATTCTTGTTTTGTGATAGAAGGTGCCCCAGTGTACAGAGTAGAAAACAAAAACCATGAATGAATGTTAACTTGTTTATTACGCTTCTAGAGAACACTTTAAAGTTTAGAGACAGGTTTGGGAGAACTGAGTTAAGTCATGTCCCCCAGAGATAAACAAAGGATATGAATAAATATTTCTCAGAAGAAAAGATGCAAACCATTAACAACCACAGGATATCTCCAAATCACCAACAACAACAGAAATGCCACTTGAAACAACCCTGAGGTTTTACCTCACTCCCAGGGAATTGGAAAAGATGACAAAACATGGGAGTAGCCAGTGTTGGAAAGGCTGTGGAAAGATAGGCACACTAATGCACTGTTGATGGAGCTATGAGTTTCCATTCTGAAAAACAATTTGGAATAACACAAGTAAAGTTGACTAAATGTCAATATCTTTTGACTCTGAGATCCCATCATTAGGCATATACCCCTAAGGCGGTAACTGACAAAAAAGAAAGTTTTCACCAAAATATTTATAGCAGTATTGTTGTGGTAGCAAATAATTGGAAACAAAATCAATTGGGGAATGTCTAAACAGATTGTGACATGTGAATGTAATTAGATATTATTGTGTGATAAGAAATGATAAACACTGAATACAGAGAAGCATGGAAAGACTTATATGAAATGATACAAAGTATCAGTTCAGAAGCAGAGCCAAGGAAACAATAAACACAATAATGACTACAATGAAATAATGAAAAAATGAATACTGCACAATGACACAGACTAGGCTTGGTCCTTAAAGAAGAGATAAAGGAAGACATTTATCAATTCTTCTGAAGTAGTGGTACATTCAAAAAGGTCTACAAGTGTGGAATATTACATATTATATAAGTTTTTTAAATGTATTGATCAGTTTTGCTGAATTTTTCCTCTTTTTCTTTTCTTAATTTTTAAATTCTTTGTTACAAGAAATGACTAGGAGGAGGGGACTGGGGGAATTCAATTAAATAAAAACAAAATATATGAATCATATATTTAAAAAAAAAAAGAATTGTCATAGTCCTAAAAGAATCTTTGGGGAGGTTTGTGTGAGGGTTTGTGTTTTTTCCATTTGCTATCCTTACATTCCTAAACCATGAGTCCCTATCTGAACTTCCAGTAGGTGTTATTACTATAGAGATAATGTGGAAGAAAGGATACCCTTAGCTCTAGGAATATCTAAGTAAGGAGGTAGATTCACCTAGCCCAAGGTCTTGAGAATGGACCCTTATTTGTATGCAGCATACTATAAACTTTCACAGTAAGCAAGGGATAAGCCAACAGAAGAGAGCAGCAGGCCTACAGGTAAACATGTGCGCACGCCCACACACGCACACACACACACACACACACACGTCCTTTTTTTCTCCTATGCCCTCTCAAGAACTGTAATGCTCTAATATCCTCAGGATATTAGATATCCTCAGGAATGGAACTAGTAGGTAAAACCTAGTCTCCCCACCCATTAAAACCCTGGAAAGCATAAAGCATGATGCAGAAGTGAGGAAAGTTGTCAGGAACGCCATAAATCATGAGAGAAAACTAAGATTTTGCTTGAGAATCAAGGAGGACCCAGAGCTTCCAAAACTAGAGGGCTGTTTTCTCCCTGAGTTTGCTTCTCAACTTCAGGTCCTTAACACTACTGGAATTGGCAGTAGGACTGAATTCCAATGCCTGGCAAATGCAAATACCCAGGGCCTCAATCAACAACTGTTTTCCTACACTTGAGACCAAGCGCCATCTTACTACATCCTAAAATTTAACTTCAATACATTTGACTTCTGATACATAAGTTTCATACAAGTTCTTTCTTGTCTTTTCAGTTGTGGTGACTTATCCACCATAAAACCATCCACGTAGAGACCACTTCCTGATAAATAATGGGGAAAATAAACCCAATTAACTCCTGGTAAGTCCTTTCAACCCCCACTACAGTTGCTGATAAGGGTCTCTACCCCAAAATGTCTCCAGTATAGTCCCTCATTTTAGACTTATTATTTCACTCCTTTGGGCATTCCAGGCTTCTAGACAAGTCACACTGGGCAGTGGATATAAACGGGGACCTGTCTCCAGCACCTCGGACAGCACGTGTAACAGAGTAGGCGCGTCACAAACGCTTGCTGATTGACTCATCCCATGAACTGTAAGGGACTTGAGAAACCACCTTGGCTAACCCCCTCACTTTCCAGATGAGGAATATGAAGCCCAGAAAGGTTAAGTGCCTTGCCCAATGGCACACAGGTAACAGGTGATAGAGCTGGGATTTCGGCCCTGACATTCTGACTTTAAATCCAATACTTGTGCCAATGTACCACAAAGGAATGGGATACAGATAGAGATGATATGATAAATTCAAGCAGTGCAGTCACAATATTTCGAGGGTCACAGAAAGAGAGATGATCTCATTTCTCTCCTGGTATCCTCATCCCTTTCCTCTACCTTGGCTGTACTGAGCAGCTGACTTCCAGGTATAGAAGGTGGGGACTCCTGCAGTGAGGTATAGTGGCTTCCCATCAGTCGCAGCACATTGCTCAGACATGAACTCTAGTTGGGTCTTTCCACAGGCCTGCAGAAAAGAGGAATGGAGGATGTCCAGAGGAGACAGAAAGCAAGCTCTGGCAGACAAGAGGAAAGCTCCACTTACTGAAACTTGGTCAGGAAAATGGCAGATGGTCAGAAAAAAAAGGAAGAGAGGGCCCCCAAAAGAGACTTAGTGCATCTCAGCTTCTTTCATGCCAAGATCCATGAGGATAGCTGGCAATTAAGGCCTTTCTAGGGTGAGACACAATGTGTCTAAAGTTGAGTTCTTTTACATAATTTGCTCCCCTAATGTCTGGGACACGGGATCTCAGGGTGTTTTGCCTGGGGAAGAGAGAATGATGGAGATATAACAGCTTCCTTCAGATACCTGAAGGGCTATAACATTGTAGTCATTGTAGTTTGTAAAGCTCTAGAAAACAAAATTAAGATGCACGGATGGAAATTAGGAGGCAGACTGCAACTAAGCTCAAGAAAAAACAACTTTGTATTGCCTTAAGCCACGCCTTTATGAAAGATAGCAAAGTTCCTGTAACTGATAGCACAGATGTCCCTGCTTCTCCCTACCCATCTGCAGCGTCTGTAGAGGCAATCCTTGGCCTAGGGAAAAGGATATGATGACCTCTAGGGTCTTGTTCAATTAGACAGTCACTGCAGTAGGTTGAATCCTCCAGATAATAGGACTCAGGGTTTACAGGATTAACTCAGGCTTAACAGGTTAACAGAAGTCTCGGTCGGTCGAAAGGGAGCATCCCTACCTGAGTGTTGCACAGCTCAGCCTTGACATCAGCTCCTGCACAGTCATGACCACCAAAGGCAGGTCTGAAAAGCACCATTGGGCAGAGTTAGGAGGGAGAGCAATGTGGACAGCTTCCTTGCCACAGTGTACTTATAGGCTGCTCCTAGATGAAGGAAGCACCTGGGCTCTCTCACCCCAACCCCCGCCCACCCACCGCCAGAAACTAAAGTTCCATGTACCTGGGGTTGTTGCACTGCCTTCTTCTGGTGATGACGCCTCCTCCACAGGTTCGAGAGCAAGTGCTAGGAGCGCCCCAGCTAGACCACTGTCCATGTACCAAAGAGACTGGAGTCAACTCTTCCAGAGAATGGCAGCGGCCCTTAGAGCACCACTAGAATTAAAAAAACATGTTGAAAATAAAGTACTTTAAATGTCCATATCCACTTTGATCCAGGGGTTCCACTGCTAAGTATATGCTTCATGGAGGGATGGGCAGAAAGGGATGGAGAGAAAGAGAGAGACAGAGAAAGAGAGAGAGAAGAAGAAGGAAAAGGAGAAGGGAAGGAGGGGAGGAAATTCTACTCACTTGTTTGCAGAGGTGAGGGACTATGGGTATGAAACACTGCATAAAATATCAGACTGCTAAAATGTGTTAGTTTGGCTGAACTCTTTTTTCTTCTTTGTTATTCTTTCTAATAAGCAATGGTTCTTTGGGATGGGGGTGAGGTAGGGTGGGAGGAGGAATACTTTAGGAAAGTTGGGTAATTTTTTTTAACATACTAACTGGTCACAGTGAGGTAGTCATTGTAGGTATGATTTTTTTTTAAAACCCATGTTTCTACATGGAGGCAGATAGTCAACACAAAAAAAGGTGTCAAACTCATCTGTTATTCCACATACTCTGTTGAGTGGTGAGGTCAGTGACAGTCGCCTCCTTACTGCTCTGGGCCTTTTCTCTGGCTGTCCCCCATGCCTAGAATACTCTCCTTCTCTATCTCATCTCCTGGCTTTCTTGGCTTCTTTCAGGCCCCAGCTAAACTCCTACTTTCTATAAAAAGCCTTTACCAATCTCCCTTGATTGTAATTAACTCATTATCCTTCCCCCAAAACCCTCCCCTTTTCCTGATTTCCCTATTCTTATCAAAGGTATCACCATCCTCTGTTACCCTGACTCCCAGCCTGGGTGTCATTATAGACTCTTTACTCTCTCTCCTTGTTCCCCTCATCTAATCAGTGGTCAAGTCCTATCTTTTCCACTTCCCTAACATTTCTCATATATGCCTCCTTCTGTCCTATGACACTTCAACCACCCTAGTGCAGACTCTCATCCATTCATGCCTGGACTATCACAACAGCTGACTGGTTGCTCTCTCTGACTCAAATCTTTCCCTTCCTAATCCATCTTCCACTCAGCTGTCAAAATGATCTTAAAATGTAAATCTGACCACAGAACCACCACCCCCATTCAGTGAATTCTAGTGACTCTCTATTACTTCCAGGATCAAATATAAAATCCTCTATTTCGCTTTCAAAGCCCTTCATAGCCTGGCCCCTTTCTACATTTCCAGTCTTCTAACAATTTAACTCCCCACTTGTTCTTTACAGCACACCAACACCGGCCTCCCTCCTGCTCTTTTCACAGACTCCAAGCTTTTTCATTGGCTGTCTCCCATGTAAGGAATGTTCTCTCCCTATCTCTGCCTCTATGCTTCCCTGGCCTCCCTCAGGTCTCAGTTAAAATCCCACCTTCTGCAAAGAAGCCTTTCTTAGTCCTCCTTAATATTAGTGTCTCCCCACAGAGACTGCCCACTCCGTTTATGCTGCATGTCATCTTTCTCATCAGATTGTGACCTTGAGAGCAGGGATCCCCACCCCTGACTTTTTTGCCTTTCTTTGTCTCCCTATCAGTTAGCACAGCGCCTAGCACATAGCAGACACTTTAAAAATACTTGTTCCTTGAATCAAACAAAATTCTTGGTGTTGCTTCTAGTAAATTCCTTGAGAAAGGCAAAATTGCTAGTTAAAATAAATAGCTAATAAGAGGACTCTGCGTAAGTTACCAATGGAAAGAAGATAGTCAAACACTTCTACCTTAACCAAGCAACAATCATTAGGTTTAAAAATTGTAGAAATAAAATTATCTGCCATTAGCTACAAATTCCTACAAACCACTTGATTGACTAACCACAGTCCTGGGGACTTTAATAGTGGGAGAATTTTCCTCAGTCATTCAGGTGATGGACCAGCTCAGCAGAAAAGAACCCCAGGTTCAGGCACCTGAGATTCCATCTTAGGAAGGAAGTGGGGCAGGGGGAGAGTCTCCTCTGACTTCTCTCCTTTCCTCTCCTTTTACCTTTCTCTCTCTCCTCCTCCTCCTCCTCCTTCTTCCTCTCTCCTCCCTCTTCCTCTCCCCTCCCCTTTTCATTCCCTCCCTCCTCTCTTTTTCTTCCTCTCTCTCTCCCCTTCAAACCCCATCTCTCCTCCTCCAGTGACTATGTATATCATCAAGGAAATTGGAATAAAGGCAGACAATGCATCCAAGGAACATACCAAAGACAAACAAGAACCGAGGCAAATACAAAAAGATATACACTCCTTGAGGGTAGGGACTGTGTTTTGTCTCTTTTTGTATCCTCAGCACTTAGCACACTGCCTGGTACATAGTAGGTGATTAATAAATATTTATTGATTGACATGTTCTAAGGACCTTTTACATTAGAGAAGAATACTAGCTATGGACTCAGAAATGGATTTCCAACCAAGAGCTGTAAGTCTACCCTTTGGGTCAAATTATGAGCAAATTACTAGAAACTCAGACCCTTAGGGTTACCCCTGGAACCATGAGTAGAAGTAGCAGTGAATCCCTAAGGGTCTGGTAGAATAATAGAAAGGGTGCTGGGCCTGGAGTCAGGAAGAATCATATTCCTTAGTTCAGATCTGGCCTCAGACACGTACTAGCTTGTGTGAGCCTGGGCAAGCCATTTAACTCTGTTTGCCTCAGTTTCCTCATCTGTAAAATGAGCTGGAGAAGGAAATGACAAAACTACTCTAGTATTTTGCCAAGAAAACCCCAAACAGGGTCACTTAGAGTCAGATACAACTGAAACAACTGAATAATAACAAAATGTAGAAATCAGGGTTTGATTTACTATTTTGTTTATTGTTGACACAAAAAAAGTGATGGAGAAAATGTTAATGCAGATTAAACACAAAAGTGAGTTGTGCCTTTTTTCAGAGAGTCAGTTGTTAAACATTTTACTACCATACCAATGAATATATCTTCCTCTAATTGTCTTGGAGTACTGTGACTGACATTCAATGAATACATCTCATAAGAGAGGGAAAACTGCATTTAAGAAGTATATGTTAAAACTAATATTTTTCTTCCTATTGATTGCTAGCTTTTGGTGATGCATATATGTTAGAGTTGACTAAGTTCACAAAAAAAAACATTTAGCAATCTATTTAAGAGAGTGCCTCCTCTGTTACAGTTGAATTAAAGTTTTCTTTAAAAGCATTTATGTTCCATAGGGTATTATTCTAAGACAGATATGAGTTCAACCCTGCCCTTATCGCATTCCAGCTTTTTCTTTCATGTAGATGCTGGTCACCACTGAAGCAGAATGTAAGCCCCCTTGAGGGCAAAGGCTGTGCCTTTGTTTAATCTGTGTAACCACAGTGCCTTGCACTGGGCTCTTAATATTTGTTGAACTGTTGAGCTCTGGGTAAATGTAAGTCAGCTAATGAAATTAGACTTAACTGTGTATAACAGAAAAATCCCTGGTTGGAATGTTTCTGTACACAGAAAGGGATGAGATAAGAAGTCAGCCACTCATAATTCCTTTGAAGCACCAAATAGGGAGGAGGAAAACTATCAACTGAGCATCAGAGCAACTCCTAAACCAGACCCATGCCAAGCCAGTAACTTCCCAGGCCATCACTAAGCTTCCTGAAAATGACCAGTCCTAGTTATCTTGCCTGGCATAGATAACTCATTGTAAATTAATAAGCTGACATTCTGGCTTTTCAAATTTATTTCTTTTACACTGAGCATATCAGATTCTGTTCATCCTTGCGCAATCTGACAAAAATAAATTTCTGAACTGCAAAGCTGAGGATCTGACCCTGGTATTTGGTAGCTATCCCTCCCCACAAAGAGGCAGCATTCCCACGAACTCAGCCTAAAGCAGTGATGTATCTTTCCTTATGCCTACATTACAACAGAGATCCCACCCAAGGAAGGAGACATGGAACTAGGCAAAGAGAGATCCACCACTAAAAGTATGGTGGTGTGCCAGGAGTATCTTCTTCTCAAACGACCATTCCTCCTGCCCTCACCCTGCAAACTGAGTTAACCCTGTCCAACTACAAGATCCTCTTTAAACATCTAATGCAAACCTTGCTTTTTACCTTATTGATTCCACATTCAGTTCCATCTAGGAGAGGGATAAGGATGCGACTACAGCTGGTTTGGTCCAGAGGGTCTGTATGGCAGGAGAGAACTTGGCACATATCCTGAGAAGAGATGAGAGAAGGCTGAAAATTTGATAATATACTTGCAAGTGTACTACATATTTGTTGTAGGATACAAGGTCAGGGTGAAAAGCTAGCTCCGTCTTCTAGACTCTGGGGGATTGATGATGCCAGACCACTTTGCAGTAGGGAGGGAACTGTGGGGAACTGGATATTGCCAGAGAGGCAATGTTGTGCAGCAGCTAGGGCATTAGGCTTGGAGTCAAAAAGATGTGGGTTTAAATTCAACCCTTAGACATTCACTAGCTCTATGACTCCAGCTACATCGCTTAAATTATCTGTGTCTCAGTTTCCTCATGTGTAAAATGATGGCTTTGGACTCAGTGACCTGGTAAGATTTCTTCCAGTTCTAAGTCGGTGATTCTAAGACAAGAGTTATCAGGGCAAGTACAGTTGGGTATGGATGATGGAGAAGTTTGGGCAAATTAGAGGAAAAAAGACCAGGGACTGATACAGGGTAGGAGAGGGAAGAGATCAAAACAGATAAAAGATTCTACGTACAACATCATCCCTGGAGAAGGTACAGGCAACAGCGGCACTTCCGAAGGCAACCCTGCACTGCTCATCTGCCCCATAGTAGAGGCCAGGCTCTGCACGGGGAATTGTTCCTTCCAGGTGAGGCAGATCATTCACACAACTTGCCTTCCCTGTGCTGGCACAGATCCCAGCAGACTTTACCTTCCCACTTATCCCAAGGTTCCCCAAACCAATAGGCCTCCACCCATCTCAGGGATGTAGTCCCTAAGGCATAATTAGATTTGTTTTCAGGATCCTTAGAAATCACTAAATATCAAGTCAAAAGGTCCCTCCCTATCCCACCTATCCACAGCTCCCTCTTCATTCACACAGCATACCAGGTAGTAAAAGAATGGCCTCAGCTCTCATTACCTGACAAAGTGTAGAAACTGCTCCCGGCTACACTCAGACCACGTGAGGCCAATGCTGTTTGGGGTACCACCAGGAGCCATGATGTGGTCATTGCTGCTGCAGCTGTTTTCCTCCGCCCCATCATGATCAATACCAAAGCTGCAGTCAAGGACAGGGTGATTAGGACTCACTTGGTCCTTTTTCTAGGGGAAATTTTGTTGTATTTTCCTTCTTCAAAGGTGAACCTCATTCTCCTTTCCCCTTCTCCATTCCCATCTAGGACATGGTCTATAACCAGCTGGAAAAACCAGCTTTTCTTCAACTTTACCTGCCTCTAATGACCTGAGACCATGTGACAGTTCTTTATCACTGGAGCTACAAATTGACAAACTTTCTACTCCCCTTATAAACATTCTCCTAAAGCTTTCCTAATAAAATGCTTACCCTCCCCAATCACTGAGGCTATTCAGTATATCTCCCATTGAGGTATCTGGCAATTTTTCCCCTGACCTCCTAACCTCCTCAGCCCTAAATTCTATTTTATTCCCCAATCCCACATCTAGCCAATGTTAACTCTTCTGCCAATATTTCATTTCTGGAGTCATTCTGGCCCTCCAACAGATTTTACTTCCTACAACTTCCCCTACTTTGTCTGGGGGCTGGAGGGAGACCACATACCTGTGCCCAATCTCATGAGCAATGGTGACCCCCAGATCAAAGCCCGTGTCTTCTGTGATAAGGCAGCTCCAAGAGGAAGAGCAAGCACCCCCAAGCTGAGTCACCCCCCGTACCTGCTTGTTGCCATCTGACAGCTCCAGATCAAACCTCCAAAAGAAAGATAGCTCATAGGGGCAAGACCAATGGCAAGACACTGGTAGAAGCAAACAGACAGGACAGATGCAAACAAGGTCCCTCCAGCTTTGAGAGTCCTTGGGAGTTTTCCAAGCTGCTTTTTCACTCCCCAAATCATTGCTACTGAAGCATATTGAAGTTGTGGGACCTACGAAAAGTGGTATCCTGTGCCAACTTTTTCACTCTCCAGGTCTTCCAGAGTGGACAACTTAGTTACCTCGTGATGTAGAGGACCAAGTCAGCATGGAGTGGGTGAGTATCATCTGGGGGATTGATCCTCTGGCTCCATTCACACACACTGAGCAGTGAGGAGGTAAGATTGGTGGTAATATTCAGTTCAGCCTGAAGAAAGGAGTAGAAAGGAAGGAGACCCTCCAAAGAAAGCCTCTGAAGTCATCACATCTATGCCACTGGCTAGGTGGTGGGAAGCAGGACAAAGGGGCTGCTTTCTGAATTCAATCTGCATCCTACCTGTGGCTCAGTCAGAATGATCATCTTTATCAGGTGAACTCGGAACTGGGCTCCTAAGGAAATATCTCTCAGCAATTCTGCTCCCTGTTAAGAAGTGAAGCAGAAAGGAGATGAAAAGAGTTGGAAGTAAAGAGATTTGCCCTGACAAGTAATCAACAAGTATTTATTAAGGACCTACTATGTGCCAGAGCAATTAGGTGCTAAAGATACAAGTATAAAGAATAAAACGATCCTTTTTAAAGAAGCTTTCCATTCTAACGGAAGAGACAACATACAAAAATAGATGCATAAATATAAAGTAAATAATTAAATACACATATGTATACACACAGTAGTTAAAGACAAAATACTATGGGAGAAGACACCAGTTATGGGGAGCCCAGGAAATGCTTCATCCAGAAGATAGTGTCTGAGCTGCTTCTTAGAGGGAAAGAGGATTAACATAACACTTATTATTAATACAATAATTAATTAGGCAGCTAGGTAGTACATTGGATAGAGTGTTGGGCCTGGAGTCAGGAAGTCTCATCTTCCTCTGTTCAAATCTGACCTCAGACACCCCGTAACCCTGGACAAGTTCACTTCACCCTGTGTGTCTCAGTTTACTCATTGTAAAATGAGCTAAAGAAGAAAATGGTAAACTATTCCAGCATCTCTACTGAGAAAACCCCAAATAGGGTCATGAAGACTTACTCACAAATGAAAAATGACTGAACTTTAGCAATAACAAAAGTAACAATTAATAACGAAAAGTGAAGTGTTTGTATCTTAGTGGGCTAAGATTCAGGAGACCTTAACTGGAGCCTTGATCTGCTTCGGACTTACTTAGAGGATCCTGGGCATATCGCCCAGAACTACGGCATATTACAGCAAGAAGGGACTTCGGAGATTATATAATTCAACACTCTAATTTTATAGATGTGGAAACTGAGAAGCAACCTTCATATACTATTGGTTGAACCTTTATAAAATGAGGTTAACAAAAATATTTATAGCAGCTTGTTTTGTGGTGACTAAGAATTGGAAATCAAAGGGACACCATGCTTTATGATTATGGTGGAATACTATTATGCTATAAGAAATGATAAGTAGGATGATTTCAGAAAAACCCGGAAAGACTTACATGAACTGATGGAAAGTGAAGTGAACAGAACCAGGATAATATTGTACATAACAACAACAATGTTGTACAATATCCCCAATTGATAAATGGTCAAAGGATATGAACAAGCAATTTTCAGGGGAAGAAATCAAAGATATCTATAATCATATGAAAAAGTGCTCTAAATCACTATTGATTAGAGAGATGCAAATCAAAACAACTCTGAGGTACCACATCACACCTGTAAGATTGGCAAACATGACAGAACAAGAAAATGATAAATGCTGGAGAGGATCTGGGAGAGTTGGAACACTAATTCATTGTTGGTGGAGCTGTGAGATCATCCAACCCTTCTGGAGAATGGTTTGGAACTATGCCCAAAGGGCTACAAAAATGTGCATACCCTTTGACCCAGAAATATCACTACTAGGACTGTATCCCAAAGAGATTATAAAAACGGGAAAGGGTCCCACGTGTACAAAAATATTTATAGCAGCACTCTTTGTGGTAGCCAAAAACTGGAAGTCAAGGGGATGCCCATCAATTGGGGAATGGCTGAATAAATTGTGGTATATGAATGTAATGGAGTACTATTGTGCCATAAGAAATGATGAACAGGAAGACTTCAGGGAGGCCTGGAAGGACTTATATGATCTGATGCTGAGCGAAAGGAGCAGAACCAGGAGAACTTTGTGCACAGCAACGACCACAGTGTGCGAGAGTTTTTTCTGGTAGACTTGGAACTTTGTAATAACACAAGAACTTACTGAGAAAAAAAAAAAATCCTAATGTCGGGTCTTCTAAGGCAAAATGCCTTCCACACTCAGAGAAAGAAATGTGGAAGTCATTTGCAGAATGTAGCAGATCATGTTTGTGTGTGGGTGGGTTTCAGTGTATTATGTGTTGATTTGTTATATGATTTCTTCCATTTATTTTAGTTCGACTACGTAGCATGAATATAGTGAAAATGTGCTCAATAGGAAAGTATATGTAGAACCTAAACAGAATTGTATGCTGTCATGGGGAGGGGAGGGGGGTATTGGGGGAAGGGTGGGGGGGATAAAATCTTAACTTTAAGGAAATGATTGTAAAACATTAAAAAAAAATAAAATAAAAACCAATGTTGTACAATAAAGAATTGTGAATGACTTAGCTATTCTCAATAATAAAATTATCTAAGACAATCACAAAGGACTAATAATGAAACATACTATCTGCCTCCAGAGAAAGAACTGATATTGTTTGAATACAGACTGCAGCATACTATTTTTCACTTTCTTTTTTCTTTTATTTGACTCTTCCTGTACATAATGACTAATATGGAAATGTTTTACATGATTGCACATGTATAACCTATATCTGATTTCTTACTCAGGGAGGGGAGAGATGGAAGAAGGGAAGAATAGAATTTGAACTCAAAACCTTAAAAAAAAAACCCAAATGATAAAACACTGTTTTAACATGTAATTTGGGAGAAAATAAAATATATCTTAATAAATAAACAAGCAAACAGATAAATAAATAAATGAATGAATGAATAAGTGAATGAATGAATGAGGTTAATAATATTTGTCTTTCTCATCTGACCAGATGTTGGCTTAACTATTATAACAGAAATATATAAAAGAATGTGGAAAGTGAAGAAACCACAGAAATATAAAATATTATTATGGGTCTTTCCTTTGCTTTTGGACAAGATCAGTGATTTCACTGGTATAGAGAATTCCAGACCAGGACTTCCTCAGTCAATACAGAGCAGC
Source organism: Bettongia penicillata ogilbyi (assembly GCA_023548195.1). Taxonomy (NCBI): domain Eukaryota; kingdom Metazoa; phylum Chordata; class Mammalia; order Diprotodontia; family Potoroidae; genus Bettongia; species Bettongia penicillata. The sequence continues at coordinate 1,140,701 of JAJHZJ010000080.1, read as the reverse complement.
ATCTGCTGGGCAACTTCTACTTGCCTATGGTCACACGACCAGAGTATGCCAGAGCGAGACTCAGTCCACTGCCTGGGTTATTGGCATGAATGATTTGAAGAGGGTAAACCTCTGCAGTGGGTAAGTCTAACTCACCAAATTTCAGAATGTGAGGAATTGATGGTTAGAGAGACAGACAGGACAACTCTCTCCAATGGTTTATAAAGACAATATTCAATTCCAAGGAGTTTTTCAGCACTTTCCTGAAGTGCTTCCCAACAAAGGCCCTTTGTAAGTTAAGTCTTAGAGTATTGTATTTAAATACAAGTTATTAGAATGTTTCAAAGACAATGTGATCCACAGCCCTGCTTTGGAAATCACTCACAATATTGAGGTTGGTAAGGATATATCGCTCTGTGTCTTCTTTGTGGTACTCATAGACATCATGGCCCACTGCAACCAATAGCTCCAGATGTTTGACACTCCCTAGGGCCCGTTTTGAGATCCGAGGAGAAAGTTTGTGAGCTGTGTGCAGAATGCCAATAGGGTAGTGGTCAGAGCAGAATAAAGTCCTTCATAGGAAATAGTGTGTAAGTGGTTTTGTTTCCCCACTTTCAAAGATGCTTCCCAAATCCAAGGCAATCTGTAAGCTTTTCCTGTAACCCTATAGGTTACAGAGAATTTGCAAAGAGAATTTACTCTATAGGGAAAGGCAGGGTAAACCAGGTAGGTGTCCAAGTGAATAGAGTGCTAGGCCTGGAATCAGGCCTGAGTTCAAATCTCTCTTCAGATACTTACTAGCTGTGACCCTGGGTAAGTCACTTAACCCTGTTTACCTCAGTTTCCTCATCTGTAAAATCAGCTGGAGAAGGAAATGGCAAACTGCTCTAGTATATTTACCAAGAAAACGAAGAGTCGGACACAATAGAAATGACTTAATAACAATATAAGGCCTATAAGGACAAGACACTGCTTTGCCACAACTTTCTGAGAGGTTGTCCTTGTATCTGGGGAAGAAGGATGGTACCTGGTAGCACCCCTGATGCCCTCTGAGTGGTCTTGTGAATAAGGTGGGGCTGGGCATGATGGCAGTCTGACACCAGGCTCCAGTGCTCGCTCTTCAGAGGCTGAATGTAAAGCTGTTCACCCCTCACTATGACCTCCCCTTGCTGATAAAAAGAAAAAAGGAGTGTGGAAGCAAAGAAGGAGTGACCCTTTTTCTTCCCTCTCCTGAGGTGAGAGACTTCATTTGAGAATTATTTTCCATGTTAACGTAGATGGAGCAAATTCTCTACTTAGATTTCCTCCCTCCCACTTCTCCTTTTATTGTGTTTTCTTCCTCACCACAGTCCTTCTTCTCAGTGATAAACTAGGTTATAAGATATTACCAGTCCATATCTGCACATTACATATTCTGTTATTTATGTATACCTTGTACTTAGCAAAAGTTTGCATTTCAGAGTGACTACCCTTGCTTCATTTTCTTCTTTATAAATTATGTGGCAGCTGTAGTGAAGAGAACTTACCTGGATGAGAGAGGAATATAACAAGAAGGGTTTTTCACTGACTTGTATCCAAACTCTGAGTGGGTCTTTCTTCCCTGACCTCCCCCTCCCAGGATTATCCCAAAAATAACTGCAACAGTATTACAATGCCACTAGTGACCCCACTAGCTATAGAAGATATTTGATGAGCTAATATGCCTAGCAGTGACTATGGATTTACACTAATTCTTCTGTCCTCTCTTTCTCCTTGTTGAACAGAAATTCATATTTACAAGGTAGCTGAGGATGCCAATTTCTATACCTAATACACTAACTGTATTAGTCCCACACAGGGACTAAACTCCTTCGTGTTGACCTTAGTAAGATTATGCTCTGTGTCAACAAACAACTCTACTCCAAATACAGTTCCTCAAAACCTTGGCTAAACATCCTCTGAGATCAACAGTATTTAGGCCTTAGGAGATTAGTGTGGAAGCTGTGAGAATAAAATTCTTTACTGGATTATTGCTGTATCACACTAAGAAGAGACTAGGTTTGTGAGTACATATTCCTGAACCTGTCACAGAACCGTAGCAGAATCACAGAACCTTTGAGTTGGAAATGTATCTCAAAAATTATATAGTATCTAACTCCCTCATTTTAGAGGAAAGACAACTGAATCCAAGAGAAGGAAAGTAACTCGGCTAACATCACAAAACCACACAGAGGCATAACATGGTACAGTGAAAAGAACACTGGATCTGAAAGCAGAAGACCTGGGTTTGGATCCCAGCTCTGCTAATTATTACCTATGTGCCCCTGGGCAAGTGACTTAACCTCCATGGGCCTCAGTTTCTTCATCTATAAAATGAGGGACTTGGACAAGACAAACCTAAGACTCCAGCTCTTTTGACTACCAGCTTTACCAACTTAGTAACTGGAGCATTATAAAATACATTCAAGAACAGAGTTGAGAAAAAGTAATTATACATATTTTCACAGAATCTTCCTCCCATCCTTCTACTTTGTGATGTATCAGGATCACCCTCAACATTCCCCATCCTCTTACATATTCTACCTAGCTAACAAATGCTAACAAAATAAAACCGTTAAAAATCATAGCATTCACTCACCAACTGCCCAGCACAGTAAGTAATCTTAGCAGCAACCCCAGCAGGGAACAGGACCCTGCCTCCTGTAAAACAGCTGTCTGGATATTGTTTCAGTAGCCAGAAAGAGGAGTTAATCGCCCATTGACTAGTAAAGGATGGGATCAGGAGGCTAAACTCTTCAGGGAACTGGAAGGTATAAAGTTCTCCTAGGGCTTCGAAGGAGCAGCTCTGGGTCTTACAATGTAACCTGGAAATCTGATGGTCTTCACAAAGGCAGCTGAGCTGAAGCACATCGAACTCTAGGGCTGGAAGAAACAAGATAAGCAGTGTGATTTAGGAAATCTAGCTTAGCGTTTCTTCAGTTCTTTCCAAATGAGAAAACAGGCAGGCAAAACTGAATTCCTTGGCAAATTTATTTGGCAGGAAGAGGGAGGCCTCCATCTTTAAAGACCCACATCTTTAAAATTATCATCCTCTCACCATTTGGCCATGAGCAAACTGACCATACCTTTGGTATTGTCCCAATTTAGTACTCTCTTTCTCCTCAGACTACCTTATATTATATTTCTCTGTGTATGTGTTGTATTCTCCCCTACCTCCACCCTTAGGTAGAATGTAAACTCCTTATGGGCAGATTGTGATTCTTTGTCTTTGTCTCCCCAGTACCTAACAGTGCCTGGCAAAACAACTAACACCCCAAAGATCTGTGTTTTAGTCAGCAATGTGGAATCCCAGTGTGGCTTCACCAAGTCGGGACAAAACCACCTAAGACTTCGTGGGTTCACAAGCCCCAGGCCACACAAAGACTAAGTAATATATTTGCCCAGGATCACACATCAGTAAGCTTCAGAAGCCAGATCTGAACAAGATCCTACTGACTTCTGTCAACCATTACTAAGCTTGTTGGTAGAAAGACAAACAAAATTAGTCTGAATATAAGGGTTTATTTCTCTCAAAACTTGCTGAACATGCATACGTGCGGGAGCTCATCATGAAACAATAAACTCAAGGATGGACAAAGGATTTTTATATCTTCAGAGCAATTCCATCTCAGCCCTTCTTCTCTTCCTGGCTCAGGATGCCTATATCAGCCAAAATTATAATCTCTATATGGTTAGCCATGATATGAGAAAGGAATCTCTTAAGTGAATAGGTTGTAAATGCAAAAAGACAATTGACAAAGTGTCAATTGAAATTACAATTCCAGGATATGTTTCTTTTACCATTAACATGACATTACATAGTATGTATCCATAAAATACTTAAGATAAGAAAAGTCTCATTATTGTGTGGTCAAGGCATCTCCTCCTTGGTAGTCATTAACAGAAGAATGAGTGCTGACACAGGAAGGGGCATTTTGAGCTCATTCGAAGCATGTCTATTATGCCAGAGCATGCAAAGCATTATGGCAGATTAAGCTCACAGTGGGCCACAATGTCTCTCCTGATTGGCCTTTCTTAGATCTTGGGGGCTCAAAACGGTTTGGGGAAGGGTCTACATTCCAAACCCATCGATTTGTTCACTATGCCACAATACCTCTTGACCCTAAACACTGTAGGTATGAAATAAACGTCTGCAGGCTTTAAGATAAGACTGCAAGTAACAAGTGAGTCTATTTCAGTAGTAGAAAGCCCCCTAATTCCCTGTTCCTGACTAGGGACTCCATACAATGAAAACATTTATCATGCTCCTAAATCCCCAATTAATAACAATCCCCAACATATTGATATATGAGAGTGAAAAGACTTTGTACTAATTACAATTAACTCTCTTTGGCTAAAAAAAAAAAAAAGAAATTGAGGCAATGATATTCATCTCCATTTCTCACAAAAAATACTCTGTTTCTATAAAAAGAAATAATCCCTCCTGAATCAAAAAAAAATGTTAAAAGTTGAAGGGGTTTTAGAGAGTATCTATTCTAACTGCATCAGTTTAAAGATGACAGACAGAAACCTAGAGGAAGGAAGGTACTTGCCCAAACTAGTTAGCATCTATTTGCTTTGAGATATTTAAAAAGATTCTTTTACAGAAAGTTCTGGGATCAGATCTCTAGCTCTGTCCTGGAAACTACTCAGATCATGTTTCTTTATATTTGTCAGTAAGATAACAACAAGCATTTAATTAGCAGGAAGAGATGTGATCCATGGAAGAGAAGTAACTTCCCCCTCACACACGTTTCCAAGAAAAGGTCCTTGCAGCATGTAACTTAGCCTAAAGTGGGGGATGTAAAAAAGAAAATCAAAGATATACTGACTCAACTAATTACCAAGGAAGATAAAATTAGTAATATTTCCCTTACTAAAAAGAACCACAGAAGAGTACCTTCTAAGCTGGAAACAGCACCAAAATAAAAGAAAATATTTTCTGGATCCAAAGCCATCAGAAACCTCTGAAAGAGAAAAGGAGAGGAAGAAGCAGGTAGATTTTAGTAAATACATGTTTTGCCTTTTACTAGATAAAAAGCAATGATCATAATAATAACAATATTCCTTCTGCAATTAACTGGCTTTAGTCCCCTGGATTTCTGAGTTCTGACTTTAATTATGCCAAACAACTTGATGTCAAAGATGAATTGCTGACTTTTGTGTACTGCTATAAAGTTTATAAAGCACTGTACAAATATTATCTCATTTGAGCCTTATAATAGCCCTGAAGAAGGCACTAGAGTTATTATCCCCATTTTACAGATGAAGACACTGAAGATCAGAGAGTTTAAGAGAATTGCTGGTAGTCATATATCTAGTAATCATTAGAGTCTAGAATGGAATTGCCACCTTCCTGAATCCAGGTCATCTCCCAAGTTTCCTTTATTTAACAAGATAAAGGTCAATTTTAACCCATATCATCAGATTTTTAAGGACCCTAATTCCCTAAACATTAGTATTTCTAGAAATTAAACTCACCTCTTGAAAATCTGGAAGTTGGAAAGATCCCAGAAGGAAGAAAGCAGAAGCAAAGATCACCCATGTCTTGAGCATGGTCAGAGAAAAGGTAACTAACTCACACTTTGTTGAAATCTTCCCTCTGCACTACACAAAATCCAGTCTTAGGGAAAAGACAAATTCAGAATTTAAAACAGCTATGCAAATTATGGTGGGGAATGGAGATCTCAAGAGGGAAATCTGGTCAATGTCAAATGTGACAGCATCAGTTGGGAGGGAGCTATTAGGCAATGTTTACTCATTAGGAGACTTGCAAGGTTAAGAGGTCTGAGATAGTTCATATTATACAACAACCAAACAGAGAGGGAAAAGTTAGAGAAGAGAGGCAGTTTCTAACAGCAAAAAGATTCAGCTCCACAGTGGAGATTTTTATACCACAAGACAGAAGGGATGAAATTTGACTGAACTCTCAGATCAATATGTAAATTTGTCTCTGTGGGACATGTGACTTTCCCCTGTGATATACTTCTTACTATTGTTATTGAATTTGGTTCCTTAGTTTTGGCATTTTCCCAAAGTTGTGTGCAATCATGGTGGCTGGCCTTGACAGAGGAAAGCATGGGAGAATGTGCTGGGAAATTTCAGTCAATGAATGGAACCCAATCCTTCTCCCTTGGTATTTCAAGAAAATAGGGATAAATCTTCATCCTTAATCTGTTTAGTGCTTTCCTAAATCAGAGCTTTGTGCTATTTCAGTGGTCTCCAAAGTGGAGCACATGTATCCTAGGGGTATGTAGGACAATATATTGAAGTGCAGGAAGAATTTCTATTTATATCTTTATTTAAACAAATAAGGAAGTAATTCATTTTTACTCATGTTTAACATGTGACACGGGCTAACATTGGTTCTTTGACTCAGTCCATATGTCAGGTAACCTTCCACAACCCTTCTTAATTCTGATGCCTTCCCACTTTTAATTATTTCCTATTGTTCTTTGTATATGTTTGTTTGCATGTCATCTCCCCATTTGATTGTAAGCGCCTTGAAGGCAGGAACTCTGCCTCTTTTTGTATCCCCAGCACTTAACACAATGCCTGACACTTAATGTTTATTTTTTGACTGATGTAACATGTATGGTATACAAGGTATCCTACGGGAATCATGGGCATTCCACTACATAGAGACATAGACAGTGCTCCCTCCATTTCACATGCTTTTGACATATTGCAATATATGTCAGTATACACATGCCCAGGTAAGTGACTTAAGAAGATTCCTGTAAAGAAACCAGACTAATAATAATATTATACTAATAATAAGGGCACAAGCAAACAATAAAATGGCAAAATTGACCCTTCTTCTGCTCCTAGGACAAGCTCTTTGTCAGCCATGTTGTGAGGTTAAAAAAAATGATGGTCTAATCAAATCTGAAAGGATAACACCCTGAAATCAAAATTATCAAGAACATTTGATATGAATTTATTTTCAGTATTGTTAATAATGAACCTTAAACTACATGTGTATTGTGCCCTGCAATATTAGCTAATGATAGCATAAAATCATAATAATTAATGGCATTTAGAAATTAAGCATTTAAAGTCCCAAATTAGATGTGTGCCACCCATGAAAATTTTCATGTCTCCTAAAATTTGGAAACTGAATTTTCCTGTTTGAAAAACTTTGAAATGAAGAGTTCCAGTGGGTTTTTTAACCCATCTGTTTAAAATATAAAAATACAACATCTTCTAATTAGTTTGCAACAACTAACATCAAAGAAGATAGAAACATACTAGCTGTTTTCAACAAAAACTTTTACATAGTCAGTGGAATTGTGATCAAGATGGCTGCTTAAACAGAAGTAGACCAAATAGCTCCCACAGTCCTATTCCAGCAAAAACCTTGAAATTTGTACTAGAACAATGATTTTTTTTAAATTCAATGAGAAATTACAATAAGCAATTTCTTCCATTACAAAACTGCACAAAAATTTAGCCAGAAACCCCCACACAATAACAAAAGGTGCTATCAGCAAAGTCATCACCAATCAGAGCAGGCAAAGGAAAGGGCAGTCTCCTAGGCAGAGTCCTGTATAGGCTCTGGGGCTCTGTGTCTAGAGAGATCAAGAGTGGAAGGCCCCATCAGGAAGTCTCAGAAAAGGGAGAAATCCCCAGTGTTGTCATAAAATCTCAGCATAAGGACTCTGGAAGCCCTAGGGAACAGGAATGACCAGTGCGGTACAGCAATGCTCAGTACAAGACAGGGCAAGCGACCAGAGTCTCCACAATTCCTAATACATTGTCCTGAGATTCTGAACTTCAAAGATCTAGAGAAGGCTACTTGGAAGCTTAGTTGGTATAAATTGGCACAGAGCCACAGGTGTCAGGGAGAGACCATTCAGAGCTAACTACTCCACTCTAGACTGAAAAAATGAGGATGGAATCTGGTACTGGCACAAAGCCCCCAAAACTAGAGAGATGAATAATCCAAAGAAGATGCCACCAGTGTCCGGAGATGCTCCCAAAGAAGGAGTGAAAAACTTCGTAACAGCCCCAAGCAGAGATTCCAAGGGGTAAAAATGACATTCCATAAGAATTACATGAATATTTAGAAGAAATGAAATGATGAAAATGAAACAAAAGCTCTGGAGGAGAGGACTAGAAGGAGAATAAGTAACTTAGAAGAGAAAGATCAATCTTACCCAAACAAGAGACTCCCTGAAAACTAAAACAGACTGAACAGAACAATGGCTCTACAAGAAACCAAGAAACATTAGAACAAAATCAAATGCTTAAAAAAAAAGAGAAAATGTAATATATCTCATCTTGAAAAATAACTGACCTAGTAAACAGATCAAGGAGAGATCATTTAAGAATCATTGGGCTCCTTGAAAACCTTCATTAAAAAAGAAAGGAAAGGAGTACTGGACAGATACATTAGAACTACAGGCCAAAATAAAGAAAAAAATCTACCAATCACCTCCTAAAAAAAATCTCAGGAATATTACAGCCAAAATCCAGAGCTCCCATGTCAAAGAAAATTTACTGCATCTGGAAAGTAAATCAAATAGCAAGGCATACAACAGACATTTATTTATTAAGCTGCCAATATGTGCCAAGTACTGTGCTTAGCCAAGGAACCAGCCAGAATCACACAAGACCTGCCTACTTCTACAATAAATGAAAGCTCTTGAAATAAAATATTCCAAAGGGCAAAAGATATGGGATTACAACTAAGAATAATTTTCCCTACAAAGCTGTGTAATCCTACATGGGGGGAAAAATGAAACTGTAATGAATCTTTAGAGGTTTATGCAAGCATTTATGACAAAATAACTTGTTTTAAGCCTGGGGAAAAGATAATTGTCCACAAGTTCTACTTATTTCTTTCCACTGTGACATTAATGAATTTATTTTATATGAAATATTCTAAGGTCAGTCAAAATTACTCTGAGCCTCCAGTTAGGAAAATTCTTAACACCTAAGCAGAAGTTTAATTCTCTGCCTAGCTTTACATTTCTCTCTCTCTCATAACCTGTGGCCTCATTGTGGTTGAAGCAAAATTCAGTTCACTGGAAACAGATGACTAAACAATAAATTATACTATATTGTCTGTGAACAAATAGTTATCAGGAAGGGAAATTGGGGAAAAGAACTGACCTTTAATTGGGACTTCCTCTCAGCCTGGGCACTGCTCTCCAACATACCTATAGAGCAGGCCTATACAACCTGCAGCCTGCAAAAAGGAAGACATTTTTCACAGGCTACCTGAAATCCTTTGGTGGGCCACAGTTTGTACAGGCCTGCTATAGAAAAACAAAAACACAAACATACTTCCTGATCTTGAAGGGATGATGGAAAAGAAAAGAACTAGATAGGGAATAGTTGAGTAAATTTTGGTATATAAATGTATTGAAATATTATTGCACAATAAAAATGATGCAAGATGTTTATTTCAGAAAATCCTGAATAACACAAACTGAGTTGGAGTAAACTGAGTAGAACCAGCCAATTTATATGATAACAGTATTGTAAACAAAAATAACATTGAAGGCTTAAAAATCTCAGGTTAATGCAATGACCAACCACATCCCCAGAAGGATCTGTAATGAAGCACTTTACACACATCCTGACAGAGGTAATACATTTAAGAGATAAGCTTTATTTGACTATACGGCCGTTGTATGGGTTCATCTTGTCTTATTTGTTTCATCTACAATTATTTCTTTAAAAAGGTGGGTTCTTTTGGCCTCCATTTTTATCGGAGGAAGGGGAGAGAAGGGTGTGGTTGGTAATGGTAAGAAAAAGAGGGGCCATAGGAACTATCTTTAAAATTCATGGAAGTGAACAGAGGGAAGTTCAGATGAAGCAAAAACAAGCAGAATACTTTTCAAAGTATGTGGAATTTATTATTTGTTTTAAAATTAGCAATATAAATTACAAATTCACAGTTCAATACATAGTTCTATATTTTACTGTTTATATGGAAATACTTTTTCAGTGTTTAAGTTTAAAATGAAAAAATATTAATATAAAGATAATTAATAAGACAATTTAGTAAGTACAGCCAACAGAGCATTTCTTCCACTTGGGACAATGGATCTTTGTGAGGCATCTTTCAAGCTGTAACAGCTATTAGTATGAACTATCAAAATAATATGTACTTACTTAGAATCAGATCTTTGAATTTCTGTATCTTAGTATTAAACAAAAATTTTAAAGAAATAATAAAGCATATTCAATCACATTGCTCTTATTAAAAATATTAGTAATTCAAATGAGGATTTACCAAATGAGGGCAAAAAGGGCTTTTGCACCATTGATAAAATTTTAAATTATTGAAATATTATCGTTTTAAAATGTCTGTTTTATAATGTTCATATTAGTTCAGTGTATATATGATTTATATAAGAATATATTTTACAAATATCATATAAATACGCATGCATACATGTATGTTAGAAGTTCATGATCAAATTTTTTACTGACAGTGTTAGAGACATGCTTGACACTAATAAGGTATCATGGGAAATTTATTGCAGCAGAGTTCAGAGGAATTGAACACCTTTGGCCAAAAGCAGGCTCAAACCCCCTCCCCGACTTAGGAAGGAAGAGCACTGAATACAGAAGTAAGATTGAGCTACATATTGTTAGTTCAAGACAGATCCTCCCACCAGGAGACAGCTTGGTCTGTTCTCCATGAGATCACCATCTTTTCTACGTGCCTGTTACATAACCATCATTGGTGTGATCTCCCCTCCCCACCATGCTTTAACATAGGACCCATGATCAGAAATGGAGGGACAATTTTATGTGGGGTGTGTCTGCTTATATACATTATATATACATATATATACATTAAAGTTTTCCCCGCATTATTCCTGGTCATATTCCCCTACTCCTTCCGGCAGTTTCAGGCCTGGACCTTTTTATCAAAAATGTTGTGGCTTTCTGAAGGCCACTGTCTCTGTCTCTTGATTGGCTGAGTCCACCTGCAGTGTGCTAACTTTCTTATTATCTGACTTATTCTCAATGACTTCATCAACCAATAACTTCTGCAGAAACTTAACTTTTTGGTGTCTCTCACAATAGGGATTCAAAAAAGTTTGAATTCATGCTCTAGAAAGCACTAGAGTGTGCCTACTGGACCCTTCATGGCAGTAAGGAACACATCTGTTCTGGTTTGACCTGGATGACTGTGGCACCTGGAGGCAGCAAAATGGACAGAGCACTAGAACTGGAGACAGAAAAATGTGCGTTCAGATCTGACCTCAGCCACTTACTGTGTGAACCCGGGGGAAGTCACTTAACCTCAGTCAGCTTCCTCATCTGCAAAATGGAGATAGTAACAGCACCTACCTCCTAAGGTTTCTGTGAGGATAAAATGAAATAATGTTTACAAAGCTCTCTGCAAACCTCAGAGTGCTATATCAATGCTAGCTATGATACATAATATCTCAACATACATGCACTTAAATACATATGTATACTGGTGCTGGTCCTTCGGTTTTTGAAGAGGGCCAGTGACATTCTGGCAGCTGTCTCTCTTCATGGGTAAAGTGGATTTAAGTGAGGCAGAGCTCTGCTAAGTCGGTGCCTCACTCTTTTCCAGAGAGCCCAGTAGCAGCACAAAGGTAGGACCACTGGCAATGGCCTTACAGCCCACCCACCTTTACCCTGGTGTGGTCTGTGCACACGCTGTAGCTTCTTAGAGCCAGATGGGAGGGTTCAGTGCCAGGCACCGGGTGCATGGGGTGTCAAGGAAGGCCAGCACCCCTGGGGCGGGGCTTGCGGACCCCTTTTTCAGAGCTGCTCGTCCGGCCACCTTGGGGGTCTACCTGGCACTATGCGTGTACGCGCGCGTGTGAGTACACACATGTGTATATGTATACATGTGTATATATATACATATATACATATACATATAGAGATAGAGATATGGGTACACACGTGTATATCTAGTCTACAGAGATGTGATCAGCACTAGGCCAGAATGAATGAAAAAGCATTTATTAGCACTAGAAATATAAGCAGGAAAATGGAGACAGTCTAAGTTTCAAAGAGAAGGAGAAAGTTCGAGAAGAGAGAGGGAAAGAAAGAAGGCTACAAACGCGACTTCTTGGTGTTACCCCTATAGCAGTCCCCCCGGCGGCTTCCTCCCCTCCCTCCTTCCCTCCAGTCCGCTTTCTTCCCTGCCGGAGACCTCCGGCTGTGACCGCCAAATCCAACCGCAGTTTCCGCTCGCGGGCCCCCGACTTGGGTCCCTCTCCACCCTGAGTACCGACGCAGACCTAGCCATACACAGGTTCTCGGAACGCTGCTAACGGGAGCCTCGGTCCCAGCCGGCTGAGAGAGCAAGGGCTTCCGGGAGAGTCGCGTCAGTACGTCGTGCGTCAGCCCCCGCGTGCGGAGCGCACGGGAACCGCTAGCGATCGGGCTACGGAGGCCGAGGAGCCTCCTACAGCGTACGGGAGCCGGCTTCTCTGGTGTCTAAGCCTGCGGGGCTGGACGGGGTGTGAGGGGAGTGAGGGGACGGGAAAAGGGGGCACCAGCCTCCCCAGAGAAGCCTCGGGAACTGTCCGGGGCCGGGCGGGGGGGACCCCGAGCCCGCGGGGGGTCTGCGGCCGGCTCACGCCCGGGGTCCTCGTCTCTAGCTGCCTCGGGACCCTCGGATGGCACCGAGATGAAAGTGAAGGCCGGGCTCGCCAAACCTTCCGAGGGCGGTGCTGTGGCCAAGCCGGAGCGTGTCAATAAGCCCGATGGGAAGAAACAGAAGAAGAAGAAGAAATTCTGGAAAAAATACCCCAAGGCGGCGGCAGAAGCTTCCAAGAAGCTAGAGAGTCCGGACGTGCCGGCGGCGCGGGCGGCGCTGCCCCCCAGGGGGCCGCAAGAATTTTCCCACAACTGGAAGGCCTTGCAGGAGGTAAGATGTAAGCGGGGTTCCCGACGCAGGAAGTCGCCACTTCTGGGCTCGTGCTGGGCGACTTTGGGCAAGGCACCTAGCTACTCCAGCCTCAGTCTCCTCTGTAAAATGAGACAGTTGAACTAACTGATCTCCAGTGCCCCTTCTAGCTCTAGGTCCATGAGCCATTTTCTTTTTTTTTTTCTGGACTTCACATGGCACCGACCACGTGCTTTTTAAATGAAGGGGAGGGAGTGATCTTCCAGTTTAACACTAAGGTACCGGAATTTCGGAATACTTCGAAAGATCCAGAAGTAATCATAAAAACATTTGTATAGCACTCAAAAACCATTTATCTAGCACTCACTACATGCGAGGCACTTTATAAAATCATCTCATTTAATCCTTTACAACAGCCCTGGGCGGTGGGTACTGTTATTGTCCCCATTTTACAGTTGAGTAAACTGAGACAATCGGGACTTGAAGTGAAGTCTGAGGCCAGATTTGACTTTAAGTCTTCCTGGCTCTGGTCCTTGTGCTCCATTCGCTGTGCCACCACCTACGTGTGTCCATTTTATGAGTCTCTCCCCCTTGCCCCCAAGGGAAAAGAAATCCATAAGACAAAATAAAGAAATTTGGGTTGAAAATTTTTATTTCAAAGTAAATTTTGGAGTCATTTTTTTACAGTACTACTTAGTATACTATAACTGCAAGTTGAAGGGCATGCCTTAGGCCTCAAAACAAAAAGATCCACAGGTGTTTATCGTGTTAGGTGTTTGAAATTCTTCAGAAATAAGGAATGGGTGTTAGATTTGAGGTTACAACTGGAAAAGGCTAGTTTAGACTGAAATAATATATGGATGTAAATGAAAGTTCTTATATTTCAATAGAAGTTTAATTTTAAAGAAAAACTAGAGTTGATAACCACATCACACCTATCAGACTGGCTAACATGACAAAACAGGAAAATGATAAAATATTGGAGAGGATGTGGGAGAGTTGGAACACTAATTCATTGTTGCTGAAGCTGTGAGCCGATCCAGCCATTCTGGAGAGCAATGTGGAACTATGCCCAAAGGGCTACAAAAATGTGCATACCCTTTGACACAGCAATACTGCTTCTAGGACTGTATCCCCAAGAGATCATAAAAATGGGAAAGGATCCCACATTATAGCAGCTCTCTTTGTGGTGGCCACAAACTGGAAATCAAGGGGATGCCCATCAATTGGGGAATAGCTGAATAAATTGTGGTATATAAATGTAATGGAATACTATTGTGCTATAAGAAATGATGAACAGGAAGACTTCAGAGAGGCCTGGAAAGACTTATATAAACTGATGCTGAGTGAAATGAGCAGAACCAGGAGAACTCTGCACACAGCAACAACCATAGTGTGCGAGGATATTTTCTGGTAGAATTAGTACTTCATTGCAATGCAAAGACTTAAATAATTCTCATTGGTCTCTTAAGGCAAAATGCCTTCCACATACAGGGAAAGAACTATGGAATTCAGTAACAGAATGAAGCAGATCATTTTCTTTTTGTATTATGTTTTGATTTGTTTTATGATTTCTCCCATTCATTTTATTTAATTCTTCTATGCAACATGTCTAAGATGAAAATGTATGTAATAGGAATGTGTGTGTAGAACCTATATAAAACTGTATGTTGTCTCAGGGAGGGAGTGGGGAGGTAGGGGAGAAAAAGGATAGGAAGGGGAAAAAAAATCTGAGATATTTGGAAGTGACTGTGGAACACTGAAAAATTTAAAACAAGAGTTGAAAATAATCATTATTGTATAAGTGAAGAAGAGGAATTTTTTGAGAGTAAAGACAGTATCATTTTTGTGGATGCACCTGCGCATAGTGGTTATTTAATAAATGTTTGTTTAGATGCTGCTGCCTAAATGCTCATGATAGAAAAGGATTTTCTTAGAAATAGAGCCATAAATTTTGATTGTTTAATTGCCGGGTTAAAATGTGGGTTTCTTTGGTTCTTATCAGCTGTTGAAACAAAAAACTCCAAATCCAGAAACATCTGTTCCTGCCTCTTTGGGGAATCCCAGAAAACAACCCAAAAGCTACCACGAGAATGGCAAAAGTGCTTCTCAGAAGGAAGAACATGGTGACGCAGAACTACCGAAGGTGGCAGACAACATAGGCCGATCTTCCTCTAAGGCTTCTGTTTCTTTAGGATCTTTGAATGACACAAAGGTTGTCCCTCATAAAAAGCGCAGTGAAGCAAAGGACACAGGCAATGGAACTGAAACTAAGAAAAGAAAAAACGGTGGCCTTCATCAGAAAATAGGGGACATCAAGCATGAAAAGAGGAAAGCAGAAGAATTAATTCCTTCTCCACCCACAGAGTGAGTATTGGACCTCCTGGATTCCCTTGGAATTGAAATTTATCTAACTGGAGCAGATATTATTGTTTGAGGAGGAAGAAACAATCAATTCCCACAGGTGGCCTCTGTGGTCTTTGTACTGCAGGTACACTGCTACAGGTTTTAAAACTAGGAAGGCTAAATGGAGCAGTGAGTTAATGTTACTGAATCCTTGACTTGGAAATTTAAGTTTTGATTTATTATAGAAATGAGTTTTAGAACATGAATCCCTTAATTCCTTTGGCATGTGCTTGATAGATACCCCATGAGTGGGAAATTCAGAACAAAGCCAAAGTCAAATGTCAGAATTCAAAATAGATGGGCCATTTAAAGCAGAGGTTCTGAGCCTGAAATTCATGAACTTTTTTTTTTTTTACTATTTCAATATAAATGGGGTTTTTGTTGTACTATTTTATTTTATTTAGGTTATGTTGTTTTATGCATTTAAAAACATTCTACTTTCAGGTCCATAGGCTTTATCACACTGCCAAAAGTCCCTAACACAAAAAAGCCTAAGACTTCTGATCTAAAGAATCCCTTCTACACTTTTTGCCTACATTGACTTTAGGAACCAGCCATAGCCCTCATGACAGCAGATAAGAAGGAAGTGGAGAGGTGGGTTTTTTCCCTTTTTGGTGCTAAGTGTCTTTTCTTTCCTTTTTAGATCAGACATCTGGTTTGATGATGTAGATCCTAAGGATATTGAAGCTGCCATTGGTCCAGAAGCTGCAAAAATAGCTCGAAAAAAACTGGGTCTGAAGGAAAAAAATCTGTCACTGGTGAAAGAAAGGGCATTTGAAGGGTGTGTTGAAGGGTTTTGTTGGGGGTTTTTTGTTTGTTTTTTGTTTTTTTTACTATGGGAGAAGAGACGGGTGCTACATAGAGCAGGTACAACTCAGGAATCTTCAAGGGCATAGATGGGTTGCTTCCTTTGATAGACACCGTGAATAATCGTCCATGAAGGACCTCTTTAGTTAAATGATAATAACCCAGTCACTTTAGTAACAAGCCATGTCAGGGTAGTGAATCCTTTGTGCCCCTCCTCTAAGTTACAAATGTGCAGAGATTCACCCTTAATCTAGGTGTTTTAACCCAGACCTTTGGTTCTCTCTCAGCATGACCAAAGCCATAGCTATGGATTGTGAGATGGTGGGAGCAGGGCCAGATGGGGAAGAAAACATCCTTGCCCGAGTGTCCATCGTGAACCAGTTTGGGAAGTGTGTTTATGACAAGTACGTCAAGCCAACAGAGAAAGTGACTGATTACCGAACAGATGTCAGTGGGATTCGGCCAGAGGACATCAAACATGGTAGGCAGAGTGCCTTCCATAAACACCAGAACCAGCCTGAAAGAATTACTGCCAGGAACCTAGGGGCTTAAAAAGGGAGAAAAAACATGAATGGCATAGGACAAAGGACTTAACAATGGAACTTTATTTCATTTATAACTTAGGTGTCAGTAATTCTTTTGGAGAGAAATGTATCAGTTCACCCCTTCCCCAGGAATCTTTCATTTGGGCCTTTTCTGTTTTAACTGTTCTGAAGCCAAGGACGGTGTTCTTCTTTGTATTCATTTATGTTCTCATGCCATGCTTGTTAAAATCCAGTGTGTTTTATGATAGATATGTAAGGTTCAGGTGTCTATGGCTTTCTTATTTATATGGAAAATCCATGTTGTGGATTTAGGTCCTTGTGCCTTCTCTTCTTTTGCTGTGCAACTACGGATAAAGTCATTTCATACCTTTGAGCCTCCTGAAAAATGAAGATTGGACCGAATGATCTATCTCTAAGGTCTTTCCAGGGGACTTTTGTGATTCTAGCTTTAAAGAAATTATTGTGAACAAGGCTTATATTTTGTCGTTTATGTTTAAGAATAGCTTCCCATAAGGCTCTCTTCTGATGCTTCACTGTGGTGTGAATATGACCCCCTGCACTCATGAAGGTTTTGCCAGTGGTATACAGGGTCTGGTAGGTTCTACCAAACTGGAAAAGTTTCAGGTGTAGCCCCAGTGAAAGAAGGTCATCACCAGATTGGTTGCAATATGTTGGATTTTTTTAGCTACAACTCTTAATAACAGTGTAGCAAGGTTAAAGTGAGTGAGTGGAAGTGAGTTGAGGGGAGACAGAGTAAGGAAAGATCTTTGGAAGAGGTTAATGACAGAATTGAGTTTCTTTTGACCTTAGCTCCCGCGTTACATCCTGCCTTTGTAAATGACAGTGATTATTTGATACCTTCTGTATCTGCCTGAATTGAAGTAAAGGAATGTGTGGAGGCCTGCATGCTTCTCATTCCCTTCAACATTCCTCCCTACCTGTCCCTAAATGGGTGATTCTTTCAAAAATTATCCAGCTAGTGCTTTTTCTCGGGTGTTTGTGGTGATTATTTGGGATTTGCAAGCATGTATACAGTTCAGGAACCAAGGGTCTTTGTGGGTCCTTTAATGGTGATGTTTTCAGCAGGAGCTGAAAATGTCACTGTCTTACTGATTGTGGCTCCTTTTAGTAGAGTAACCTGCTTCTCCACCATTCATTTGTTCCCATTTTACTAAAATAAGGGTTTTTGGGGGGGATTTCCAGGAGAAGAGTACCAAGTTGTCCAAAAGGAGGTGGCAGAGCTTCTTAAGGACAGGATTCTAGTTGGACATGCCCTGCATAATGACTTAAAGGTACATGACTGTATGTAGCCTCACTAGGTCATCTTTATTTTTATTGTAATTATTTATGCCTATCCTGTGCCAATTAGCTTAGGTCTTTAGATGCATACCAATGACCTAAACTCTGGGTAAATGATATTTATGTTGTAGAACTTGGGAGAATCATTCTGTAATTTTCTTTTTGAGTAAAAAAATCTTCAGGGTGGTCATTAATTTGGAGTTTCTCCCAGATGATACGAGGGGATTGCAACTTGCCCTTTGGACCATAGAGCAGCTTTTCTTCTGGAAGCTCTTCCGCCATGTCTCCATGGATGTACTTTTTTTCTCTAAGAGTATCCCTGAGAAACCCAGGCCTGACTTACAGTCTACTCTGCTAACATGTTCTGTATCTTTTATCTAACATCTTGCCATTATATTGTTATATTGTTTTTCTATAGCTATCAATATTATATATTACTATATTTAATCCCATATTAGATGATGAGTACATGAATACAGTGTTTCTGTCTTAGTCACTTTCATGTCCCCTCCAGTGTTAGAGTATACACTCAGTAAATATTGAATCGGCTTAAAGCCTAAAGAAAAAATGGTTGCGAGTTGATGGTTGATGTCAGTCTTGTTCTAGGTTTGCCTAGATTGGGTAGCTATGATGTCACTTGGCAAGATAACATCAGTTTATGTTTGTTTCAGCTTTTTAGGACGACAGGATGGGAATCTGGTAATTCAAGTTTGTGATTCTGAATTGTATTTGTATTATTTATTCCAGATTCTACTTCTTGATCATCCCAAAAAGAAGATACGTGACACCCAGAAATATAAACCTTTCAGGACACAAGTAAAGGTAGGCAACATTTTTGGAGAAAGAAAACCTGATTGTTCAATGTGTTGGTTTAATCTCAGTTTATACCAATTGTTAACAGTTCCATTTTATCATAGGCTCATAGGTTTGATTTGATTTTTTAGTCCTAGGAAAGGGAGGATAGTTTTGAAGAAAGCAGATTGATTTTGACCGCCTTCCTTTAAAATGTGTTCTTGTCTGTTTCATTTTTATTCTCTGATGTCTGTAATAGGATTATTGCATATATATGTTACTACAAATGTCTTTCACAGGAAAATTATTACTTTTCAAGGAAAGGACAGTTTGAGAAATTGAAGCAAAGAAGGCTTAACATTGAATAATTATGCCTTATCCATATCATTTCATTTAAATTCATTGCCAAATACAGTTTGATAAGATGGATAGTAAATTTTTGCTAGTGATAGTGAATCGAGGTAGTGTGGCCTAATAGAGGGTACAGCATTGCAGACGGGAAAGCCTACACTCCTGACATCCTAGCTGTGTGACCATAAGCCAATTATGTAACTTTTCACTTCCCTAGGCAACTCTGTGAGACTATAAGTTGCCATTCAACATTGGCAGAAAGGTAAGGAAAAAAAGGAAGTTATCAGTAACCAAGTAGTGCCATGGTGGTGCCTTAGGTAATATCTTCATTACTTGGCGGGAGCAACTGCCCTGAATACTAGAGAGACTTAGATTTGTTTGGTGACAGGTAAACTAGAAGAGAGGTCGTGTAGTTGTGATGTGATGCCCCACTCTTTCCTTACTTAAGTCTGTGATCACCATTAAAACTAAAATTGCCTTCTTTTTACCTTTTAGTCTATTCTTTCCTTGTTCACTGGGCTTGGAAATCATCCCAACTTTGACAGTTTAAATTCTTCCCAAACAGAAAGTGTTTATTTAATCCAAACCATTTCTGTAACCTTCATCATTTCCTTTGCAGAGTGGAAGACCATCTCTGAAACTGCTGAGTGAAAAAATTCTTGGTATCAGAATACAGCAGTCAGAACACTGTTCGGTAGGTGACCTTTGTGGGCAGTAGTGTCAGGCAGATTTCACTGTCATTACTGACCATGGCTTTCTGTTCCTGTCCTTGCATCCAGGTTGTCTTACAAACTATCACCAGGCAAGTGGAAGGCATAAGAATAGATGTGTTATTATATCCATGTGCAAGGGCACCTAAATGAGGTGACACCCTGCCTTATTATATTGACCTCCCTTGCTAATTTGGTTTGGTTCTCTTGACTTCCAGATTCAAGATGCCCAGGCAGCAATGAGGCTTTATGTAATGGTGAAAAAACATTGGGAAGGAACCATGAAAGACAAATATAAACCACAAAAGAGAAAATGATAAAGCCTAACTGAGCCCTCGTCACGATTTCTACTACCTACCCTGCCTGCTGACTTGTTCCTCAACGGTGTGGTTATGTCACCTGAAGAAACTAAACAAAGGCCTTCCTGAGCCAAGGGAGGGGCAGAGTATTTGGTCAGCTTACCATATCGCTTACCTGTTGTGTAGCCCTTGTACAGGTGAAATATTCTCAAAGATGGTCACTTTTTGGAAAAACTTCCAAAATTGTGACTATTAGGGTTGTGTGCTTTTTAAGGGGAATTTGACCCTCTCAGATGTAGTAGCTCTTCCCTAGGAGCTCAGAGTTTCTTGTTTACATTCCTTTTCTGTGTTCCAGAAATCACTGTTAAACTCAGGGGCATAATTAGAGTGTAGGTGAGGGGGTCTTTGTGGAGGGATGGCTTTTTTTCTGGGCACAGAAAGTGAAGATCAGAGACTAGTTCCAGATTTCAGTGAAGCTGTGCAGCTCCCAGTAATTCGTTTTCAAAATTAAATAATTTAATCAGCACAAGCAGTGATGTGATCACTTTCTGGACCATTAGGTCTGTGCATTTGTACAACAGGAGGCATACATTATGTAACTGGCTTGTTAATTAGGGTCCCTGCTGTCTTATTCTCCCTTTCTGCTCTCTTGAGCTGTGTGTGCCAGATGGTACCATGGATTACCCTGGAGGTAAATGGAGGGGAGGAGTATGTAGGAGAGCAGTGGACCCACAGCAACCAGGCAAGTCTGATTCTATAATTTACCTTGCTAAAAACTGACTGGAGAAAATAACACACCTGAGTATTTCCCACTCTAATCAGTGGTTGCTGCCACAAGGAGAAAATCTCATCTGTATTTGGCAGACCACAGAGGGAGACATATACCTAATGCCTTGCCAGGAGACTTGTCTGAAAGATATAACATTGTTTCTATCCCAGTTTAAACTTTCGGTTTTTTTCTGATTTGGTAGTGTCTGCAAAGGGTACTTACTTATTTAAAACTGGAGCCCCTGAAGTAGGCCTCTACTGTGGAAATGATTTGACCTCCCAGAATCCCTAAATTACACTGAAATTACAATATTTAGATGATGCAAATTAGAAGTTTTAGGTTGATTGCACAAACATCCTGAAGTATAATGTGCACCTCTAAGAATTGCATTCTTAGGAGTGATTTGGGAGGAAGGGAATTTGTTGGGTTTTTTTGTTTTGTTTTAATAAATAATTTATTGACCTCCTGATATTGGAGCCCAAGAAGTCTTTTGTTTGATCACACTCTTGAGACCAAAGGATCATTTTTATAGATGTGCTTCAGGATGACTGCCTCTAGACCTGCCAGAGAGTTTATTATTTTCCTAATATCAGGAGTTACAAAGTGACATAATGTCCTAATTAAAATGTGTACAAGGCTAGAGGACTATTCCATATTTTCTGGGTGACAAAGAAAATAGACTTTGTTGATTGTGGTGTTCTCATTTTCTTCCTTACTTAGGATATTAATAGCTGAAGCAACTTTTTTTTCATCAAGTGCCATTAACTCCAAAGAACTCTCTTCATGGAAGTTGATCAAAGGCTTACCCAACACTTTGGTGAGAACACTGACCAGAATTTCCTTTGAGCTCTGAATCCAAAGCAGAATCAAAATTATCAATTTATACACACTAAAGATAGGTGAAATTAATTATTTCCCTTTATTATATATCTGAACTCTAACAAGACATTGCTTTTAGGGCTAAGAGTTCTTCCAAAAATCTTTACAATTAAGGAAAAGCAGTACTTTAACTGGCTGAATATGTGCTGATAAAAGATCAGGCTCTTACTTTTTTTCCATCCACAAGATGGCACAAATAGGACTTATCATGATAGAACAAAATATTTTCTTCGATGGCCTTTTGCATTTCTTCATTCAGGAGTCTTTTCTGACTTTACTTTAGAAAGTGATTCATTCATTTTCTTAATTGCCTTGGTCGCAAGATTTATGAGCTCCTAGAAGTAGAAAACAAAATTTGACTTTTCCATGCAAGGACACAAAGCTTGGGGAGATTTGCAGGAAAGCAGTTTGGTTGTTATAGATGTTATGAGAGGTAGTATGGCAGAGTGCAAAGAGGACTAGCTCCAGAGCCTGGAAGACGAACCACACTAAGGAGTTCTCTATACTGAAGAGATCAAAGGTCTGGGCAGTGAATAAACAGATCTTTTGTATTGCATGAAAATAGTATTGAATGGGAACCTTTTTTAAAATGTTAACTGAAATTCATATGTAACTTTTAGTCAGTAACCACACAAACCTGGTGTTGGGGAGCCAAGGAAAATAGCCAGAAGATGATTACAGACAGGAGCCTAAAATCTATGTGACAGGTGAGTAGATTCAACCTCCAAACTTCATAACCAGAATATATCAGAACCTCAAAAGACTGATGCATCCAAATTGTTTACATGGAATATACCCTGACCTACTCACCTCACTTGATGTAAACCTTGCTTGGAATTCCAGCAGCATTTCATCTATGTTATTAGAGAACAACTCTGGCATAATCTCATCTGTTGGAAAAAGGAAGTAAAAAGGGAAAATTCACCCCCAAAATTCCTGAGTTCATTGTATTGTAAACTCATATTCACAGTTGGTTAAAAGTGTGAGGAATCTCGGAGATTATTTGATTCAACCTTTCATTTTAAGGAAAGCACCAACTGCGGGAGGGATCAGGAAAGGTTTTCTATAAAAGATTGGTAGCACCTAAACTCAGTCCCAAAGGAAGCTAAAGATTCTAGGGTGGACATGGGAGTAGAGCATGTTCTGGGCATGAGGAACTGCCTTTGCCAAGGACTGCCAATAGGTGTGTTGAGTTGGGAGAGAGCTAGTATGCCGTTTTTCAACTTTACGATGTACTGAGCAAGTTGCATTCAGGGTGCTTTGTCAGTGTTCCCAGCCTAGTTGTTTGTCCATTGTTTTTGAAGAAGACCAATAACATCACAAAGTGATATTTTTGACTTGTACATGAATTAGATTTAAGTGAGGCAGAGCTGCACAAAGTTGCCAGTCTCACTCTTCCAGTCATGCAAGTCCAGTGGCAGGACAAGTCAAAACACCTGTGATGGTCCTGGATGCAGTGAATGACCTTGGCATCTTCAGTGTCTGACCCAATTCTAAGTGATCCATGGCACCTGCTTCAGCCTCTTTCATGGCCATTGGAACAAATTATTCTCTGCCCTTTCTGCAGGGATTGTGGGGAGGAATAGGTCTAAGCATGCTTGAGATATAGAGTCCAAGGGTTGGGAACCTGTGGCCTCAAGGCCACATGTAGCTTTCTAGTCCTCAAGTTGAACCCTTTGAATGCAAACTTTGTTTTGTGAAGTTTGGATTCAATCAAGGGGTCACACTTGAGGACCTAGAGGGTTACATGTGGCCTCAAGGCTATAGGTTTCCCACCCCAAGGTGGACATTACCCAACTCATCAGAAGGTTTGAGGCCTATTGGTTAGCTTCAACCTGGTTTTGCCCCATCTGCTGAGATGGATTTACCTGGATGTAGTTATTGGCATGCTACAGCTTCTTGGAGCCACAGATGAGAGTTGGGTAAAGGTGGACACCAATGGTGGATGAGCAGCCCTGAAAAAAGCTTGGCAAGACCTCATGCCAGAAGAACGCAGGCAATATGAGTATGAAAGTATGTAAAAGCTATGGCTTTGGAAGAGGGAGGTCTACAAAGTTCAGGAACACCCTACATAGACTAAAAGGTAGAATTTCAGTCCATGGTGATGGAAGGATCAGATTATAGGGAATAGCCTTAGTAAGAGTATGGAAACAAGGAAATGGGAAAGGTTTTAGAATTAGTTAAATAGACCAATTATGTAGAGTGATGTGAGATGACAGTGGCAAAATAAGTTAAAACCATGTGGCAGCCCTGAATACTAAGGAGTTTAGCCTTATTCTGTAGGCGGGGGAGAGCTATTGAAGATTTTCGAGGAAGAGCTGTTCCAAAAAAGAACTTAGACTTCGTTCAAGATAAAATAGAGGAGAAACTGGAGACTTGCTGTGGTCCAAGGTCTGGAACACTGCCATCTGCTGGCTATCTGGTCTGATGATGCTGCAGGAATGCATTTCATCATTCGATGCCCCATGTACTCACTGGGAGAATGGGGGCATTTCTCTTCTGGTTCTTTGTTGTTGGGGGAAAAGGGAACAAGAAGGCCAAGAACTCACCATATAAAACAAGCTCCGATAGGAGCATGCACATGTTCTCTATCACCTCTGGGTCATCCTTGTGTGCCTGGTAAGTTTCCTTGATCAAGGATATTCCAGGACTGTCCTCATCAGTTACCACAATCCGAAAGGCTGCCAGCTCTGAAGAAAGGGATGGGAATGTCCTGAAGACATACATGATTCATTCTATGAGGGTGACCACATGGTCACCTCATGGCAAAGTGGTAAGAATTGCCTTCAGTAATAGTCTCCCTCCCTGGGCTATTTCCTCACCCTGAGGACATTTCTCTTTTGACATCCAGGATTTTAAAGAATCTCAGGGCTGAATAGGAATCTTGGATATAAAATCCCACCCCCTCATTTCACTGGTGAGGAAAGTAGACCCAGAGAGTGGAAAGGATTTGCCCAAAGAAAATTTGACTCAAGTAGAAAAGCTGTTATTAAAACTCGGGCATTCCAACTCTCAGCTCAGTGATTCTGCCATTCAGTACCCCATCTCTCGGGCTTCTGATCTCTGCCCTAATCCACATTACCTAAACATTAATCATAGTAGTCATTCACTACGGAGCGTGAATATAAACAACTTATCTACAATAAGAACATTAGAAATAGAAGGAACCTTGGAGAACATCTAATCTAATTCCTTTGTCTTAGAAATAGGCCCAGAAAGGAAGTAATTTTTACCAGGTCATATAGCTAGTCAATAATATTTATTGGATTTACATTTCAAGTCTGACCCATCATTGTGAAAGCAAAAGCTTTATTCGTTCACACTTTCCCCTCTTTCCCTTCCCATAATGAAAGGAATAGCCTACAAGTTAAGCAGAGGTGCTCCTCATGGCAACTGAAATAACATCATGACATAGGTGGTCACAGCCAAAGGCTAGACCTGCCCTTGATAGCAGTTCACATTGGGCAGTAACAGCATTGTGGGGCTGTTACTTCTCATTGTGGCCATCAGGTCCTCATGATCTGGGAGAGCGACCCAAGGGTAGAGATCACTTGCTCTTACTTCCTGGTAAGTTGGACTTGAAATCTCTTAACCACTCAAAAGGTAAAGTCGTAGAATTTAGAAATGGAAAAAGATTTTCAGCATCATCTAGTCCCATCACTTCATCCCTCAAGTGGGGAAAGAACTCTTTAGAAAGCATAGTCTATACTAGCTCAGCAGGCCCCTAGTGCCTGTCTTCGCCTCCCCACCTAGGCTCTCACCTGAAGTCCTTGCCAGGCTGGCCAGCCCCAGGTAGGCATTGTTCACCAAGACAGGTCTTTGCATATGCATCTGGATACATTTCAGCAACAGAAGGGTCACATGCTCAAATTCACATCCCTCTATGCAGCCTGTCAGAACCCACATATGCAGAGTGGTCATGGGCTGAGCATGGACCAAACCCAGCTTTCCCTGGTTCATGCCACAGCTACCTGCATGAATCCTCACCTTGCAAGGACAACACCCAGAGTGCAGAGCAGGCAGATTCTGCTCTGTCTCCATCACTGAGGTAGGTATCCAAGATCTTCAAGATGAGTTGCACAGCCTCCTTTAGGGGTATCTTGTTTGGCAGGACAGCTAAACAGATGGGAGGTCAAGGTAAGTATGTGGCTTTATGGCCTGGGAACAGTCACTAAGGCAGAAGACTTATAGAAATGTGGAGAGTTTGTGATTCCCTTTCCCTGTCCTCCAAACTGTAGCATTCAGTCAGGTTTCCATTTATACTGCCTCCCCATCCCCAGCCATGTTTCATGTGCATGAGAGTTATCAGCAGAAAGGCAGGTCTGTCTTCTCATGGGCTGATTAGCTCTGTGCAAATACAGAAAAATATTGAAGGGCATTAAAAGAACACACTGTGTTTATATAACATTTGAGCTTTGCAGAGCACCTCACTTGTATCGATAAATTTGGTCTTCATGACAGTTGCATAAGGTCAGTCATGTAGGTATATTCTCCCCATGTTCATGACTGAATGACAAATCTGCATTTTACAGATGAAGATACTGAGGATGTGAGTCATCATGAGACTGATCGATAGTCACGTGACTAGTATTAGGGGCAGGTACTAACTGGACTTCCCTAAGCTCAATACTCTTTTCCACTATACTGTTGTTACTGTCAGTGTGTCGTTGTGTCATGTCTGCCTCTTTGTGCTTTAATTTTGGGTTTTTCTTGACAAAGACGCTGGAGTGGTTTGCCATTTCCTTCTTCAGCTCATTTTACAGATTAGGAAGCTGAGGCAAAGAGGGTTAAGTGACTTGCCCAAGGTCACACAGCTAGTGTTTGAGGCCACGTAGTCCTGGTTCCAGATTCCACACTGTATTCACTGTGCCTCCTAGCTGCACCCCCCGCTATACCATACTACTTCTCAAAACCAGCATAAGGCTTCGCTTATGGTGATTACTTAATGCATACTTGATCCACCAGGTTAAACTGAAATGTCATTCATGTAAAGAAGGCTATTTGCAATGGAAATGTGAAGTTATTTCCCTTACTAATCACATCAATTTGTTCAAAAGTGTACAGTTTTGAAAGTGTGTTCCACATATTGTGCTTTATCTCATTAGATTTTTGTATGAAGTAGGTGGGGACTATGTGTCCCCAAAGCCCCATTGTCCTCATTTTTGTAGGTGAGGTTTCTGCGCCTTAGCTCTAATATAACAAACACACAGATGTACATTTTCTTCTTCTTTCACCATAACTACTATTCTCCATGTCCCAGTTCAAAAGCTAGCCAAAGAGAAACCAAGGTCATGGATACACAACAAAGACCCAAACATCTGGGTCAGCCCACACATGACATGAATGTGACCAGAATCACAGAGTTTAATCTTCCTGGGGACTCATCAGTTTCATTCTGTTTCCTGAGTCACTGCCCCCTTAAGTCTGCCCAGGTACCTTAAGAAATTCAATCCATTGATTGTTATGGGCCATAGGTAGAAAACAATAGGGATAAATACGACTGAGAATAACTCATATTTCCATAGCATTTGAAGGCTTAGTGCAGCCATTCCTTATTACCAGATACATGTTTCACATCTCATAGCATTGTGGGAATGATGGTATGCTTTCAGTGATCTGGTCCTAGATGGAATGGAAAAATGAATGAAGAAGACATGTTACACAGCTTGGCTTACCTTGATGTGCCCAGGGACCAAAAAGTGAAAGACCTTTGAAGCTTCTCAATTAGCCCTGGCTTTCAAGGGAAGAGATAACTCGGGGAGGGGAAAGCCTAGTAGATCAAGTTCAACTTGATGGTGCTACTCACCATTCACTGTGATGCTCCAGAGGAGGCCCAAACAAGATAAGCAGATCTTCTTGTTATGAGGGAAATTATTCAGACACTCATTGATGTCAGTAAATGTACAAAGTTTCTGGAGGTGCTCCATTGAAGCTTCTGAAAAGGACAGACATAGAAGGTGTTTTTCAGCTTCAGCCAAAACTGCCTGAGATTAGAGACTTAAGTCGAGTGTTTTGTCTGCTCCACCACAGTAACTAGCACAAGACCATAGGAGCCCAATCCATCCTTAGATTCCTAGGAATATAGCTAGAAAATGCTTCAGAGATCACCTAGTCTACCATCTTTAATTTAAAGAGAAGAAACTGAGTGTTTCAGTGAAGTGACCTAGGAAACAGAGATGAAGTGACATGGCTGGAATTCCACCTCAAGGCCTCTGACTCCAAATCCAGAGTACTTTCCACACCACCACACTGCTTGTACCATGCTTCCTCCCCTACCAAAGGCCTCAGGAACCTCAGTCCCAGGATTCTATATGAAACACACCGATTGAAACAAAAGCAAAATTTGACTATGGCACATTTTCCTAGAGTTTGGTTCTGTGGGAAGAGGCAGAAGGAAGTGGAGACAAGGATGGAGGAAAAGTCCTACCGTTGGACGAGACAATCATCAGCATTTGGCAGACCATAGAGAGCAACTCTTCCTCCATGGGGTAATTTCTCAAGGTGGAAAGCAGGGCATCAACAATATATTTCTCACTTGGCACATTATCTGGGTGATATAAAAGGGCTGCCCGGAGCAAATGGAAAGAAACATTTTAATTAATACAATAATGACAATCGTAGAGTAATTTTATCTTCACATTAAGATCTCCTACCACATTATATCCTCCCAACAATCCTCTCAGGTAGGCCAGGCAGGGATCATTAGCTCTATTTTACAAATGAGAAAACTGAGGCCTAGGGCAGGAAATGACTTGCCCAATGTTATTCAGTGATATAGCTGCAGAGTCAGGAGCAGAACTTAGGTCTCCTGAACTACAGCCCTGGGCTTTTTCCTTCAGATCCTGCCTGTCTCCACCTTCCCTGATGCATCTTCCTTCCTGGAAGAAGTAATATTCATTCAACTCTCTTTCCTGCCTTTAGTAGGTGCATACATTAGATCCTCTTGGAGCAGTCTTGGTATAATGTGAGTAGTCCAGGTTGGGAAGCCAAAGGGGAGGCCAGAGGAGTCTGTATATATAAGGGTCCAGACTGACTTTGGGTCAGTAATCAAGGTCTGGATCCCCACAAGCATGCAAAAGCACAATGAGGGCCAACAAGGTCAAGTGCCAGAACTAGAGGTATGCAAAACAGGCATCCACCCACACCACATTCATGGGGAGGTACACTTTTGGTTTTCATTTTTTATAAATGCGTTTATTTTTAATATGATACAAATCTCCACTCTTCAGGGATGTGGGTATTCCCCAATGAAATGTAATCTCCTCGAAAGCAGAAATGTTTTCATTTTTTTACTTTGTGTCCCCAGCAACCAACACAGTCCCTGGTACACAGTAGATGCTTAATAGATAATGATTTTATGATGTTACCTATCTAATAGGCAGGGCTCGAAACCTCCAAGGGACTACCACACAGGGGTACGAGCTTTGCCTAGAACCCATAAATACCTTCTTCCAGGACTGAGTGGACAGATCGGAAGCTGGTAGACTAAGTTCCACAGGAGGTAGCAAGCATTTTATTAAGTGCCAACTATGCGGTGGGCAGTGTGCTTTACAGATATTATTTCATTTGAACCTCACACCAACCCTGGGAGCTAAGTGTTATTATTTCCCCCAGTTTGCCGTTGGAGAAACTGGGGTTAAGTGACTTATCTGGAGTCAGAGAGCTAGTAAGTTTCTGAGACTGGACTTGAATCTGGGTCTTTGTTACTCTAGGCCCAGCACTCTAGCCAGTGTGGTGTTGACCAGAAAACAAGAGGTAGCTAGGTTTAGAGGAGTCAGTGGACCTAAACAGCTGAGTCCCTTTGTTGCTCCAACTCTGGCTGCCTTTACACCCCTCCTGTGCCATCCATCCAGGTTCAGTTTCTTAGGGCAACCAGTCAGTGGGCCGCTACTACCAATAAACCAGGGTAAAGGACTGAAGGGAGAGGGAAGAGAAAATAGCTCTTGATGGACATCATACCTTGGTTCAGAATTTTGGACAGCAACTTGCAGGCATACATCTGGATCTGGAAGTTATTTTGGTGACTCATAATTATGGTTGATACTGATTCCACCATATTCAAAATCCATGGCAGATCTAGGCAAGGAGAGAGGGGAGGGGGTGAAGGCTGAGCAAGTCTCTGAGCTTTGGAAGGGATGGACGTTGGGTAAGTACTGTAGGGAAAACTGCACACAGGACCAGGGATGCACTCCAGAACTGAAAGAATGCCTGAGAGTGGTGATTGATGCTAGATATAAAGAATTTTCCGGACCTTAAACAAAGGGTTCGCTCTTCTAGTGGCAGGGCCGTCGCTCACCCATTCAGAAGCTAGGACAGTTAAAGAAGAGGAATCTGGAGGCAACTTTTTAAAAGGCTGATTTTGAAAAACAGTCTTCTGACTCCAGTTTGCCACTGGGAGAAGGAGTTCTCCTCTTCCCAGGATTTGCTCAAACCACAGCTCAGCTCTGAAAATAGTCTAGGGGATGCCAGGTGAGATGGGAGCCTGAAAGGCAGCCTAAGAACCTTATGATGGGTGGTCACCTGATTCCTAAGTAAAAACCTGAAGATCTATGGAAATTACATCAATACTTAGAGTTGAAGTAGGTTTGCATGACTCCAGGCAGTTCTTATGTAGGAAACTTACATTGTGGTTATATTACCCATGAGACAGGGGTATGTTGTCTAGATGGCCAGATATGTTCAATGTATTGATGGTTTTGGGCAAAGGGAAATAGGACCAATCTCTCCTCACTGATCTTCTCCAATCCCTTCATACCCCCACACCCTCCATACATCTCACTGAAACATGAAAGAGGAAATAATCCAAACACATAAAAGTTCATTCTGTTTTACACATTGGGAATTAACTTATGGGACTTTTTCTCCCAAGAGACAGGAAAGGTTAAAAAAAATTAGCAGGCTTTAGAAGAGTTTAAGCATATCCCCGGAGGACAGATCCATAGTGGGTAATTAAGGCCAGGAGGAAAGGTGATGTTTGGGAATGTCCTTAACCTGTGATAGTGCTGGTCTACACTAATTCATTCTTCCCCATCAGATGCTCCCATCAAATCCATGATTCTGGCTTGGAGGGAACAAGGTGTTGAGCCTATGATGCACTGGTAAATTTTAACAACTGGCTCTCCACCAAAAAAAAAAAATGTACCCAGGATACACTTCTATAGATTCACAAAGCTGGTAAGTGTCTGAGGTTGCATTTGAACTCAGATCCTCCTGACTCCAGGGCTGGTGCTCTATCCATTCTGCCACCTAACTGCCCTTGGAATACTCTTTTAAATTAAATCTGCATTATTAAAATTTTCTTCATTGCCTTATAAAGTCTAGATCACTTTATAAAATCTAGATAATTACCAAAACAATAAATTAAGCTCTGATTTATTGGTTTACCAATTTCTGAAGTGTGAATACTCAACACTGAAAATTTACCAATCGGCTCTCCTGGGTCAGTAAAAGAGCTGGTTTCAACATACCCCTGGTGGAACCTAGCATATTATACAATATTCATTGTGTTCAATAATCTTCTAATCACACTATCTGATCTTTGCTGAGCAGAGTTGGGGAAAGGATGAAGGGTTATGGAAAAAGGAAGGGCCCTTACCTTCATCCTGGTCAACTAAAGCCAAAAGCTGTTCTAATGCCTTGATCTGTACCTCAGGTCTGTCCAAGAAGCAATTCATGACCTCTGCACAAAACAAAATGATACAAACTCTTGTTCATGATTCCCCAATAAGGTGAACTTTAGTGAAAGCAAAGACTCTTTCAAATCAAATCACTCTTTTGGCAAAGATCTACTGTAATAGGCCAAGGATCTCTTCCAGGTTTTTTTTTGTTTTGTTTTCTTTTGTCTTGTTTTCCTCACTAATGAAGCCATGACATACAGAAGCAAAAAGATTTGACATAGGAACCAGATGATTTTAGATCCAAGTGTTATCTTAGCTGCCTGTTGTAAATTTAGGCAAGTAATTTTCCCTCTCTGCACCTCAGTTTTCCCATCTGCAAAATAAGTGTATTGACCTGTAAAATGAGTGGATTGGACTAAATAATCTTCAAGGTCCTTTCTAATTCTGATATACTATATTCTAAGATCCCTCTTACCTCTGACATTCTTTGTTCTAAGACCTCTTCCAACTCCAATATTCTATAAACCTATAAGTGACATTTGGGGACCTATGTTATTCTTTCTACCTATGATCTCTTCTAGTTCACAGTTTCTATCTCAAGAAACTTCAAGAAAACAATGATGGTACATGTCAGCTTCCCTTGAGAGGTGGTACTACAGGTATTAGCTGGTATTGCTGGGCAGAAGCATAGTCAGTCAATCAACAGGTATATATCATGTGACAAGAATGGTGACAAAACTGAAACAATTCCTATCCTCAGAGACTGCAGTAATTCAAAAGAGAAAATATGGAATCCAGCCACTCCTCACGTGGGGTTTATGAACTTGTTTTAAAAATATTCTGATAACTATTTCAGTAGGATTTGTTTCCTGTATATGCATTTAAAAATATTATTCGAAGAAAGGGTCCATGATTTTGACCAGACTGCCAGAAAGTCCATGACATAAAAAAAGGTTAAGAATCCCTGAGGTACAAGTGGGGAATGGTTGAACAAGTTGTGGTATGTGAATGTAATGGAATACTATTGTGCTATAAGAATAATGAAAAGGCAGACTTCAGAAAAACTTGGAAAGACTTACATGAACTGATGCTGAGTGAAATGAGCAGAACCAGGAGAACATTGTACACAGTAACAGCCACAGTGTAGGACTGTCTCTGATAGACTTAGCCCTTCACAGCAATGCAAGGACCTAAAACATTCCCAAAGGACTTGAGGCAAAATGCCATCCACATCCAGATAAAGAACTATGGAATCAAAACACAGAATGAAGCAGACTGTTTTCTCTTGTGTTTTGTTTTGGTTTTTCTCATGGTTTCTCCCATTCATTTTAATTCTTCCATGCAACATGACTAATGTGAAAATGTGTTTAATAAGGATGTATGTGTAGAACCTATATAAGATTGCATGCCATCTTGGGAAGGGAGGGAGAGAAAATTTAAAACTTATGGAAGTGATTGTTGAAAACTGAAAACAAATAAATTAAATATTTTTAAAAGTCATCACTAATATAAATATAAAAATATATTTGAAATATGCACAAGCTAGATATAAGGTAATTTTTTTTTTAAGTGGGAAGGTACTAACAGCTGGGGTTGATCAGGAAAAGCTTCATGTAAAAGGTGCTTGATTTAAGTTCTGAAGGAAATTAGCGATTCTAAAGGCAGAGGTAAGGAGACAGTAGGTTCCTAGCTTGGAGTACAGCCCATGCAAAGGTACGTGGAGAAAAGATTGAGTGTCATGTGGAAGGAATAGCACAACAGCAAAACACACTAAAGAAAATTGGTCATGATCTTCCAGCATTCAATACATGGTCTCGTGGCTGCCTCATGGGAGTCCAAAGAGGAAGAAATGAAGATTATGGGAAAGATTATGTTTCTTTAAATAGAACACATTTCTATAAGTAACCCATTCCCAATCCTCATCTTCCTATGAATTCATTCAGAATAGAACAGATGACTATCAACCCATGTGCAAAAAGTTGCAGCCCTCCCTGCAGAAAGAAGGATACTTCAGATCAACAGTATGGTTCTCAGGCCCTTGACATCTCCAAGACCCTTTCAGAGAGTCTTCAAGATCAAAACTGTTTTTACAATAATAATACTAAGATTATGTGACCCTGGGCAAATCACTTAACCCTGCAAAAAATTGCCCTGCAAAAAATAATAATACTACAAAAATATTTATAGCAGCTCTCTTTGTGGTGGAAATCCTCTAAGAGGATGCCCATCAACTAGGGAATGGAACAAATTGTGGTATATGTATGTAATGGAATACTCTTGTGCTATAAGAAATGATGAACAGGAAGACTTCAGAGAGGCCTGGAAAGACTTATATGAACTGATGCTGAGTGAAAGGAACAGAACCAGGAGAACTTTGTACACAGCAACAACCACAGTGTGTAAGGAATTTTTCTGGTAGAGTTAGTACTTCATTGCAATGCAAGCATTTAAAAAATTCACAATGGACTCTTGAGGCAAAACACATTCCACATCCAGAGAAAGAACTATGGAATTGGATCGCAGAATGAAGCAGACCATTTTCTTTTGTATTATGTTTTGTTTTATGATTTCTCTCATTCATTTTAATTCTTCTATGTAACATGACTAAGGTGAAAATGTGTTTAATAGGAATGTACATGTAGAACCTACATAAAATTGTATGCTGTCTCAGGGAGAGAGTGCGGAGGGAAGGGGGAAGAAGGGGGAGGGAGGGGGAAAAACCTAAGATATATGGAAGTGATTGTAGGACAATGAAAACAAAATAATTTAATTAAAAAACTGATAATAATACTAAGATGATTCGCCTATTAAGATTCTTTTCCCTTTTGTCCAACCACATATCTGTGTGAGGTTGGATTTCTTCATGTACTTCAACTAGAACAACATATCACAATAGATCAAATGCAGAATTGGATATGAGAATGCAGTTGTCTTCTATTAAAGCAGGCATTAAAGAGATTTGCAAAAATATGTAAAACAACACCACTCTTCTCACTCATTCTTTTGGTTTTATAAAATATAGCTGTTTTTCATTAAAATGTTATTTTGTTCATGCATAATAAGTTAATTATTGCTTTTCTAAATGGATTAGTAAGTTTTTAAAATTATCAATCTCAATTCATAATTTGGTAAATATTGATAGAGCTAACCTAGATAAACAAAAGTCCTCAATAATTTTTAAGAGTATAAAGGGTTCATAAAACCAAAAGCATTTGAGAACTACTGGTCTAGATGATTAGAGAATGGCACTTCTAGCCCAGCAATTTGGCCATTTCCAGGAAAGGTCTCAGACATACTTAGAAGTATTCCTTATTAAATTAAACTGGGGTCCAGGACTTCATATATGAAGTCCTGTATGACTGCTCTCACACTTAACCTGAATCAAACCTAGACTGGTCAGCTTGCTTAGTGTCAACTAAATTTCACACTGTATGATTTAGTAGAAATAGCATCCGATGAGAGAACGGTAGCCTCTTACCTGAGTCACACATGTTGGTAAACACAGAA
Organism: Bettongia penicillata ogilbyi; assembly: GCA_023548195.1. Classification (NCBI taxonomy): domain Eukaryota; kingdom Metazoa; phylum Chordata; class Mammalia; order Diprotodontia; family Potoroidae; genus Bettongia; species Bettongia penicillata. The sequence continues at coordinate 1,105,864 of JAJHZJ010000080.1, read as the reverse complement.
CAATGACTCACCAGCTCAGCCCCACAGACACAGAAATTTGTGTGGATCTCAGAGGATGGGTATGTTTTCAGCAAAAGGAGATAATGTGGGGGAGAATATAGTATGAGCAAGTATGCGGAGATAAGACAGTTCAGGGCATGCTGAAGAGACAGACAATGAGAAGTTCAGTCTGGCTAAAGTATAGGAGACATGTAAAGGAGCACTGGCAGAGAAGGCTGGAAAGACAGGTTGGGATCAGTACATGGAAGGTTTTCAATGATGGGCCCTGGAGTTTGAATTATAGACTAAACAACTATGCACCACTGATGACTTCTGAATAAGGCAGCAACACAGAGTTGTGCTACAAGAAGATTAATTAAGTCTCCTTCATTCTCATGCTTCTTGACTTTTTAGAAACATTTCGAATTCCTAACCACCCCTCATTTTTGGACACTCCTTTTTCCCTTGACCGCCATGATACTTGCTCTCCTGGTTTTCCTCCTGCCTGTCTATTCCCTCATTCTTAGTCTTCCCCTCTGATTTGTCCTCCTCTCATTTTGTATCTGACATCACTCTGTCCCTATTTCCTCTTTATAACCTCACTCTAGGGAATAGTACCCACTTCCATGCCTTCAAACAATACTTCTATGCAAATCACTCCCAGATCCAATCTTTCCACTAAACTCCAGTCTGGCATCACCAATGAATGCTCAACATCTCCACTTGCATGTGCAACAGGTATCTCAAACTCAGTATGTTCAAAACTGAACCTATCATTTTCCCCTCTAAACCTACCCCTCCTCCCAACTTCTATTTTTTTTTATGATGCCATCTTCCTCCTAGTCATCTATGCTCAAAACTTGGAAGATCATATTTGATTCTTCCTTTTCATTCACTGCCCCCCCCCACCTATGAGGTAGGGGTATGGGGCAGGAAAGGACATGAACCACAGTTTAGGGATAGGGTAGGGAAATCTTTGTGGTGCTTCTTGCACTCCTCCAATCTAATCAATTGGTCTTATTGATTTTGACCTCCACAATGTATCTTATGTCTATTCCTTCTTTTTGAATCATATTGCCACTACTCTACAGCAAGCCCCCATTGCTTCTCCGTTGCATTATTGAAATGATCTCCTAACTGGTCCCCTGCCTCCAGTCTCTACTGCTCTCCAAACAAGCCTCCATAAGCCAAAATAATATTTTAAAGGTAGGTGTCTGAGCATATAGCTCCCATGCTTAAATATTTGCAAGGTTCCCTACCTGACTCTAAGATATACAAGGTCCTGGCATTTAAAGCTTCCAACAACCTTTCCAGCTTTATTTCACAGGATTGCCTTTCATGTACTCTAGATTCTAGCCCAACTTGACCAGTAGTATTTCCCATTGCATACTGTCCTCTTCTATTTCTTGGCATTCTTCTAAGTCATCTTTCATTCCTTGAACACACTTCCTCCACATTTCCACTTGTTGAAATCTTTCTCTTCCTGCAAAGCCTAGCTTAGGTATTTGTCTACTCCTCCACGAAGCCTTCTTCGATCCACACTAGCTGAAAGTAATCTCTCCCTCCTCAGATTGTCCTAGACCACCTTGAATCTTTCCTTTTTCCCAATCACAGTCTGCCATTCTCTATGCTTATTTGTCTACAGGTTGGGTTCTTTACCCATGCCCTACTCTTCCAAGGCAACTGTAAGACCTTGAGAGTAGGACTAGGCCAGTATTCACTTTAGGATAGCTGAGTCTTTCCTCCCCTGCCCCAAATTCAGTCAGCATTCATGGTGATCCCATGGAAGATTAGAGTGAGCCTACTTTCTGCTCGGCCGCCAATTAGGGAACTTTTTGTCATCACAAGGTACAAGTCTCTTAGTCTTGAATAGTGGGATTCAGGCTCTTCCCACATTTCCAGACAGTAGACTAGAACAAAGAAGAGATTATTTGCATGTGCTCCAGTGAATGTCTCTCTAGGCCAGTTCATCCATGTTCCATTGGCATCCTTCAAGACAAGTATAGCATTTGGAACATAATGGGTGCTTGATGTTTGTCGAGTTAAATTGGTTCTAGTATGTTGGATTAAGGCATTCAAGTGGGCCCAGGGCTCCCATTTTATCACTAAATTTTAGATAACAGTTCCCAGGCAGTTGTTTCCATTGGCTTCCTTGTAGACCATAGATTTCACATGGGAAGGGGGGAGGGATGGAGAAGAGACAGATGAGACTTGGAACCAGGTCTCTGTGTCTAGAGAGCATGGGGCAGAAAAGGACATGGACCACAGCTTGGGGATAGGGAGGGGGGAAGCCTTGTGCTCTTCTTGCACTTCTGCAAATGATTTGATGGAGCCCACCTGATGGTTCCCAATCATTCCCTAACACCATCTATCCCCTTTGCTTCCTGCTTGTCCAGTAACCTAAGACACTTGGGAGTCCTCCTTGCAACAGCGTTTCAGTGATAGATGTAGGCCATGGTTGCTTTATTATAGACATAGGTATGCCAGAAGCCAACAAACAATCTCTTGCGAAGGGAAAATTCATTAGATCCCTGAGGAAGCAAAAGAGAACAAAGGATGAAGCCAGGAATCTACTATGGGTAAATAGTAATGAGAATAATTAACAGTCAATACATGCCTACATGTGATGGATTACAGTTTACCAAACATTTTTACACAGTCTCCAAATGGAGCCTCACCAAGACCTGGAAAGCAGGGTAAGTATTATAATCTCCATTTTAAAGATTAGAAAACTGAGGCCCAGAGAGCTCAAGTGACTTGCCCTAAGGTCACATAGCTAGTTCATGGTGGAGTCAGGAATGGAACTCAGGGTTCCTGTCCCCCGAACCAGGGCTTGGGACTCTACATTAAAATTATAGAATCACAGAATTTAGATGCAGAAGGAAATTCAGAAGGCACCTGATTAAATCCAGATCTGAGCAGAAAACTATCCCATAATATCTCTGACAAGTAGCTGTCTCATTCATGCATGCAGACCTCCTGTCTCCCAGGGTAGCTCTGTTTATTTTTTCTATTTTCTATAATTTCTAATTTCTACAATAATTTTTTTATATTTCTATTTTTTAAACAGCTACAATTATTAACAAATGTTTCCTTACCATTCTAAAACTGGCCCTCTGTACTTTCCATTCATTGTTCCTAGTTCTACTCTCTGAGACTGAGCAGAACAAGTCTGATCCTTAAACAACTTATCAGCCATTCAGACACTCAAAGGCAATTATCCTGTTCTACTGAAATCTCTTCCTCAGGCTGGACAACCTCAGTTCCTGTCACAAATTCTTGTCTAGCATCATCTCCAGTCCCCTCAGCATCCCCTTCTCCTTTCTCTGGATTGGTTTCAGTATGTCAATGCCTTTCCTAAAATGGGACATCCAGAACTGGACACAATGGCAAAGAGAAAGATGGTGAAACGAACATTTCCCTCTCTCTGGATACTATGCCTCTACGAATGTCCCATAGGATCACATTAGCTTTGTTGGCAGCTGTGTTACACACAATGATGGTACCCCACACCTATGTAGAGCGCTTCTGTTTAATGAATTTTTTCAAAGTGCTTTCACATCAAGAAAAATAGAGTGAAATTTTAAGATAAAAGTTCAAATCTCACTTTGCTGATATTCTGTTTTCCGGATTAATATGAAGCATTGCTATCAAAACATCAATAATGTCATTAGCTTTGGCTATATCATGCTTTCGAATTTTCTCCAATGCTTTTAGTAGCTTTTTAGGATGCTCTCGAATTGCTTCTCGTGTAGCCAAGGCTTCAGTTTTCTGAGGAAAGGAAAAGGATATTCATTCATTCATAGACTCATGGAACATTAAAGACTCTTAGAACATCAAATCTTAGAATATAGAGCCAAGAATTATAAGAGTAGAATGGACTTTAGAACATGGAATTAGAACAGAGAACCAAGAATAGTAGAAAGGGAATGGTTCTATTCATGCCCTTTACAAAACTTGTTAGTGACCACTGTGCTCAAGGAATGGGGGTAGAATGGCTGGTGGTCCCAGCTCTTAAGGAGCTCAGTAGCTGCGATAATCCCTATAACTCTGTGCCCTGGTCAGACCTCATCTACACTGGTGTGTTCACTTCTGTCACCATATTTTAAAAAGGACATAAATAGACAGGAGTACATTCAGAGGAGGACACATGGGATGGTGATGACATAATGAGGTGGCTTTTCTCCTTGTCAGTATCAACTTTTCCACTTGCGCCCTTGATTCCATCCCCTTCTTTTTCTTCTTAGAAGCTGTTCTCCTCCACTCATCCCCTCTCTTTCCCTAATTTTCAGTTTTCATATCCAGTGACTTCATTTCTGTTGCTCAGATCTCCTCCATCCTTAAAACAAACAAAAAAAATCTCCTTTCTTAAACCTGGAAAGACTTACACAAACTGATGCAAAGTGAAGTGCACACAAGCAGGAGAACATTTTACTCAGCAAAAGCAATACTATACGATGATCCACTGTGAATGACTTAGCTATTCTCAGCAATACAATGATCCAAGATAATCTCAAAGGACTCATGATGAAAAATGCTATCCACATCCAGAAAAATAACTGATGGAGTCTGAATGTAGATCAAAGTATACTATTTTTCACTTTTTAAACTTTTTCATGTTTCTTCCCTTTTGATCTGTTTCTTCTTTCATAGCACGACTATTATGAAAATATGTTTAACATGATTTCACATACATAATCTACATCAAATTGCTTACTGTCTCAAGGAGGGGGAGGTAAGGAGGGAGAGAGTGGCAAAGAAGTCCAGAGCTGGGAAAGGAGTACTTTCTGCTGGAGAATTCTAGAAAAACATTTTGGAAGAGACAGCATTTGGAATAGTCCTTGAATGATGGATGGGATCTTGCCAGGCAAAAATAGGGAGGGAGAAAATTTGGAACTCAAAATTTTAAAAAATTGAATGTTAAAAATTATCTTTACATGTAATTGGTTAAAAAAAATTGTTGGTGGAGGGGTAGTCAGTAGTAAGACACTTTTGATGAGGGACAGGGTGAAAGGAGAGAAAGGGAACAGAATAAATAGGGTAGAGGGGGAAATAGGATGGAAGGAAATACAGTTAGCAATAGCAATCATGAAAAAAAATTTTGAAGCAAGTTTCTCTGACACATAGAGAGCTCAGTCAAATTTATAAAAATAAGAGCCACTCCTCAACTGATAAATGATCAAAAGATATGTTTTCAGATGAAGTAATCAAAGCTATCTATAACCATATGAAAACTACACACTCACTATTGATTGGAGAAATTCATATTATAACAATTCTGAGGTACTACCTATTAGAATGGCTAATGGGACAAAAATGGTAAATGACAAATGTTGGAGGGGATGTGGGAAAAATGAGATAATAATGCATTACTGGTGGAGTTGTGAACTGATTCAACCATTCAGTAGCACAATTTGGAACTATACCCAAAGGGTTATAAAACCATGTATACCCTGTGACCTAGTTAGTAATACCACTACTAGGTCTGTATCCCCAGAGAGATAAAACACAAATAGGAAAAGGACCTACGTGTACAAAAATATTTATAGCAGTTCTTTTCTAGGGGCAAAGATTTAGAAACTGAGGGGATGCCCATCAGTTGGGGAATGGCTTAACAAATTGTGGTATGTGATTATGATGGAATACTACTGTACTATTAAAAATGAGCAGAATGTTCTCAGAAGTCTGGAAATTCTTACATGAACTGACGCAAAGTGAAATGTACTGTGTACAAAGGTACAGCAATATTGTAAGATGAACAGCTGTGGATGACAGCTATTCTCAGGACCACAACAATCCAGGACAACTCTGAAGGACTTATGATGAAAAATGCTATCCATCCCCAGAGAAAGAACTGGTGGTGTCTGAATACAGATAGAAGCATACTTTTTTACTTTCTTTCTTTTTATTGAGGGTTTTTTGTCTATGTTTTCTTTCACAACATGGCTATTATGAAAATGTTTTGCTTGACTACATATGTATAACCTATATCAAATTTTTTGCCTTTTCAGTGCAGGGAGAGGGATAGGAGGGAAGGGAGAGAATTTGGAACTCACAGTTTTAAAAACGAATGATAAAAATTGTTTTTACATTTAACAGGGTAAAAAATTTAAAAAATAAATTAAAATAAATAAATAAGATATATTTTGTTAAAAAAAAAAAAAAACTTTCTTTAGCCCTGTCATCATAGCCAAATATCTAAAAAAAAAAAAAAAAAAAAAAAAAAAAGTTGTCTTCACTCATACCCTTTCTTACCTCTTCCTTCCTTCTTAAAACCCCTTGCAGACTGTTTCCTCACTGTTTTCATCACTAAACTGACACTCTTCTTGCCGAGGTGACCAATGATTTCTTTATTGGTAAATGCAATGGCCTTTCCTTAGTTTTCTTTCTTTATAATTCTGTAGTATTGGACGCTATTGAACATCTTCTTCTAGAGACTCTCTTTTCCCTAGGTTTCTGTGACATGGTTCTGTCATAGTTCTCTTCCTTCCTGTCTGACTAATCTTTCTCAGTCTCTTTTAGTCCTAGAATCTCAAGTTTTATCTCTCTGCTCTCAGTGGTTGAGTCTGCCTTAGCATCTCTAGGCAGATTATTCTTAAATATACACATCTAGGAAGCTCTGGTTCTGTATCTCGAACTGCTACTTAGATATCTCCACGTGGATGTCCCACAGACAATTCAAACTCAACATATGCCAAAATGAAATTGCTATCTTTCCCCCTAAAGATATCCCTCTTGCTAATTTTACCACATCTAATAAGGGCACCACCATTTTTCCAGTAGCCCAAGTTCACAACCCAAGAATCATCCTTTTCTAGATTTGTTTGCTTCTTAGACTTAGGAGCATGTCTGTGGAAGTTATTAAGAGGCAGGTTTAGACTGTAAGGGAAAATGTCCTAACAACTGGAGATGTGACATTGGTAGTAAGAAGCAGCAGGTTCTCCTTCAGTGGAGATATTCAAACACAAGTTAGATGACTTCAGGGATATAGTTAGGAAGACTGTTGTTCAGGTATGGTTTGCATCGGATGACCCCTGGAGTCCTCCCAACTCTAAGATTATGTGTGATGACATGTACACATATTATACAGGATGTCCGAAAACTCTTAGTGGAGTTTTAAGCTTAATATGTTTAAATGCTTTATCATGAGTCTTAATATCTTAAAATTTCACTAAGTCTTTGGGGGCACCCTGTACACTAGAAGGCAGTCTATGATGAATGCTATGAGAGAAATAGCAATACAGCAGCAAAGGAAACCAGAGCAGGAGAGGAATATGTCTTGCTGAGGGATTCTAGGAAAGTTTGTTGGAGGAGGCAGCATTTGAGATGGTCCTTGAGTGATGGATGAGATCTTGCCAGGCAGAAACAGGTAAAGGATGAAAGGGTGACAGGCATGAACACAAAGGTGTGGAGGGGGGAGGCATCTGGGGAGCGTGGGTAGGACCCTGTTATATAACAAATGGGACAGGAGGAAACTTTTTTGGGGGGTGGGGGGAAGGGAGAGATGAATGTCTCTGTCCTTAAAGCACACAGGACAAGGGTTTGCCCAACAGGTTAGACAACAATAGGTCCCTGCCCAAGCTCTTCTTAATGGCTAACTTAGAGTGATTATCAATAGAAACAGTTTCTCTTTCCCTCCCAGAGTAATTTAGTTATTTTTTTTCTTTTGCTCATTAAAAGGGCCATTTCCTGACTACTTCTTAAAGAGGCCTATTCACTCAATGGGTATTACCTCCCTCTAAGAGAGTACCTGAAAAGGACAAGGTCTTCCATTGCATCCTGGGCCATCTCCAGTCATCCTGATGAATATCTGATCACTGGATCCAGATGGCTCAGAAGGAGAAAGTGAGGCTGGTGACCTTGTACAGCCCTCCCTCACTCAAAACAAAGTCAAGTGCAAGTCATGTCATCACTTCTCTGATGTCATGGTCTTCTTCAAAAATGAAGGACAAACATAACAACTCCTTCAGTTAAAACATGACAAGGGATGGGACAGGTGGTGTTTGGTGAAGCCCCAAGGCAAGTATTCTACTCACCAACTGCTTTTGTCCTTCTAGTGGAAAACTTAAGATATAAAAGGAGGAAAGGGCTTGCTGGGGGACTCACATTCATATAAGAACAACTGGCCATGTCCAGGATAATGCAGCCAAGAGACCAGATGTCTGATTTAGGGCTGAATACGAATTCAAGAGCTTCAGGAGCCATCCAGGACTTGAGGTATGGGTCTGTGGGGAGCAAGTTTGGAAAAATAGATTTAGTCCTGATGGTCTATCTTGGCATAACTAAGTTCCTGAATCAGCCTTGGAACTGACCTAGTCTAGTAGCAATCCCCAACACCAGAAACACCCAAGAAGATTCTCAACCAACATCATACTTGTCTCTAGAGAGAAGACTGGAGTGGGGTTAGGTGGATGGACATCAACATTGCCACTGTGCCAGATATAGTCTAAACATAGGATACTCCCCATGACAAAGGCACTAGAGGTCATTGAATCACAGAAAGGCAGAGCTAGAAGGTATCTTAGAAATGGTCTACTCAAATTTGATCATTAAAATACTGTTGAATTGGAATCTATATTGTAAGAAGACATAGCCATCCTGCCTGGTGTTACTTTAAATGTCAAAGGTTAGAGACATCTCCCAGACATCCCATTTCCTTTACTTATCAGTTACCAGACATTATGAAAAAATGGTAGTATTCTGCCACTTACTAGCCACAGGACCCTGGGCTAGTCATTTTACAACTCTAGCCTAGTTTCCCCATCTGTAAAAGAGATAATAATCCCAGCCCTTCATACTTTATTTGTTATAACTAAGTGCTAGATCAGACATTGGAGGAGAGAGTGCTTGGAACATGGGAAGATGCTGTGCCAATATGAAGGGCTATTGTTGTTATTACAAATGTAGGGTCTAATATAATATCTCACACATTAGCAAGTATTCTATGAAAATGTGTTCATTAACTGAATGAATTAAGTGTAAGGTATGTATTGCTATTTATTCCAGTCTGTACTACTTCTTGGCTTCCATTTTACTAGCTATTATGTGGTTCTGCCACAAACCAACTGTATGTCCTTGGGCATCTAAGTCCTTCCCCCTCCCTGGATCACAGTTTTCCTGTCTGTAAAATGGTGCATTTGAGCTAGCTAGATGCACTCTAAGCACCCTTCCACCTGTGGATTCTGGAATTCTAGAAATATTTTCAACAGCGGCAGCAATATCATTGATTTCTACAGTCTTTTTATTCGATAGGACTCCATTAGAGAAGCCTTATTTGCTATGAGATATCCCTTATAGAAATCCTGTGGGCTCATTCAGGGATTTATAACAAGAGTCTTTTTAAGCAGGGAAGAAAATTATTTGTTGTTCAGACACCTTTTGAACAGGAATTAAGTTCACTTTGTCTTTGTATCCTCAGGTTCCAACATAGTATTCAGCACATGTGCTCAATGATTCATTGACTGATGTTCTAATTATGACTACTAACCTAAAATGATCGTATTCAAGCTTCAAATCCTGCTGGCCCACTTCTTAGCCTTTTCCCCTTTATCATCTAGGCTGTTCTTTCTTAGAATGTCTCCAGACCTGTGATGTTTCCCTGAAGCAGGTTACCCAGAACTACATTTGGTGTGGCCCCTTCCTCTCAAAGGGGGCAGTTAGGTGGTGCTTTGGATAGAGTACCAGACCTGGAGTCAGGGAGATTCTTCTTCATTGAGTTCAAATATGGCCTCAGACACTCACTAGCTGTGTGAGCCTGGGAAAGGCACTTCTCCCAGTTTGTGTTTGTTTCTTCATCTGTTAAATGAGCTGGAGAAGGAAAAGGCAAATCCCAATATCTTTGCCAGGAACCCTCCCCCTCCACCCCAAAAAGGGTCAGGAAGATTCAGAAATGATTTTTAAAAAATGATTAAATAACAACTTCTCTAAAAGGTTAGGAATTTTTTGGCTATTGCCCGAGGTGGTGGTGCCCTGGGGGATCAAGAGAGGTTGCTTGAATAATCTCATTTGAAAGGAAATGTGAATTCTGTCTCTTAGAGAATCTTTAGATCTAGTACAGGAAGGGACCCCAGAGGTCTTTCATTTTACATATCAATCAATAAACTTTTATCAAGTACCTACAGGCACTATGCCAAGCTCTGGAGATACAAAAAGAGGTCAAATATAGTCCTGGCTCTCCAGGAGTTTACAATCCAATGGGGAAGATGACATGCAAACAAATATATACAAAGCAAGCTATATAAAGGATAAATAGAAAATTAAAGAAGAAAAGACTTAAAGGAAACAGGAGACATCAGTAGACTGAGTGGAGAAGGGAGAACCAGGCACATGGGACAGACAACTTGAGAAAATACCTAGAACTGAGAGATGGAATGTGTTGTTCATGGAGAAGCCAGTAGAGATGTGTCACTAGTGTCCCCAACAGTATGTGTTAGGGAGTAAAGTGTAAAAGGACCAGAAAGGTAGGAGAGAATTCGATTATAAAGGGCTGTGAAACCGAGCCCCAGAAAGGGGAAGTGATTTACCAAGGCCTCCTAGATAATAAGTAGCCCAACTTTGACTCCAAATCCAGGACTATCTCTTCTACATCATGCTGCCTCCAAATTTTTGTAATATTGATGTTGTAATTTACACGTGTGCAATATTTGATCAGTTGTCATATCTTTTTACTCTCTTTGGTGTGGTTAAGGTTGTGCTCTTGAACCAGATATATGTCTAGCACTTAACCTAGTGTCCATATATGTCTAGCTTCATTTATTGACTCATTAAGTATTCACCATGCACCTAAAGTCCTGCCCCATAATGGACTGTGCACACTTTAGCACTGCCAACTCTCTGGAATTTGGAGAAGGCAGTGGAACTAAGGGTTACTTTAGTTTGCCAAAACCCAATCTGATTCCATTTTGAGCAATAGCAGAGAAGTCCCCAGCAGCTCTTGAAAATGCTGAATATTGCTTCACAGACCACTGGAAGTCAGACAAAACTACCTTCTACAGCTCTGATCTTCCACTTTGCCTCATCAAGCATCAGAGTTTCTGCACTCAAGTCCTCAAGCATGCAGTAGTTTTCTTCTATCATTATGATGTTGGATGGCTTGATGTTCCTGAAATAAAAATCAGGGCGCTATCACTTCAAACTGATTCTGGGTGCAGATGACAAAGCAACAGCAGCAGCAGCAGCAACAGCTCACCAGTCCCCACCCTTGCACCTTGACCCTCAAACCAGATGCTCATATCCTCTTCCCTTTAAAATCCCATGAGGCTGATAGTTTTTATTGACGATAGATGCCTTCTCTGCCATATAACTCAGACATTTTTTCTATCCTTAGAAAACTGAGGCTTCTAAGAGGTAGTTTGTGGCACAGCAGATAGAACACTAACATGGAGTAAAGAAGCTCTGAGTTCAGATCCATCTTCAGATACTTACTAGCTGTGTGACTCTGGGCAAATCACTTAACTCCTGTCTGCCTCAGTTTCTTCCACTGTAAAATGGGGATAATAATAACACCTACTTCTTAGGGTTGTTATGAGGGTCAAATGAAATTATTTTTTATAAATCCTTAGTACAGTGTCTAGAACAGCTAGGTGGTTTTGTGGGCAGAGCATTGGGCCTAAGTTAAGAAAATTCATCTTCCTGAGTTCAAATCCTACCTTAGACACTTACTAGCTGTGTGACCCTGAGCAAGTCACTTACCTCTCTTTGCCTCAGTCTCCTCCTCTGTCAAATGAGCTGGAGAAGGAAGTGGCAAATCACTCCTGCATCTTTGCTAAGAAAACCCCATATGGGGTCAAGAAGAGTTGGATCCAAGTGAAATGATGGAACAACACTAATGCCTATCACATAGCAGGTTCTACATCCATTTCCTTCCCCTTCCAAGGCTTTTGAGCTAAAAAGGACCTCAACAGTGGTCTAACCTGACCTCTTCATTTTATAGAAAGAGTTCACTGCAGCCCAGAGGAATAAAGTGACTTGCCCAAGGAAAAAAAGTAGTATCAGAGTTAGGAATATTTAAAAAACTCATCTCTAAATACTGGCTGCTCTAAACTTCAAACTATCTATTTCCTCACCAAGCAGAGAGCAAAGATTACAAACAGGACTTAATCTGGTTCTCTTGGATTCTTGTTATCTGGCAGACCGTACTTTAGAATAACCCATACCTGTCCACTTTTATGCAGGAGTGAGAAAAGAGCCCAGTGACAAAGGTCACATAGATGACATTTTACCTCTCCGCCTATTTCCCAGAGTTTCTTCATTCAGTTGTTTTTCCATATTAATTACCAACAATAGCTCTCTTCTCTCTTCTGGGCCCATCTCATCATGGAACCAATCCAACCTCCCTGCCTCCTTCAGACTGGCTATTCTCCAGTCTCTCTTATCTACATGTTAGTCACATAATTCAGAAGTAAGAGGCAGTTCATACCATTGGAAAGAGCTGATCCAGGGAGTCTAAGACCTGTGTTCAAGATACTGACTAGCTGTGCAAACCAAGGCAATCCCTTGACCTCTCTGGGGATAATAATAGTTTTAGTTACCTGCCTTATAGGAGCATTGTGAGGAAGGCTCTACAAATGGGGATTATTATTTAGTAAGAAAGTAACCACCTACAAAAAGTCTAGAATTCCCAGTCACCTGTGAATCACATTCATCTGATGCAGGTACTCCACGGCATCCAACACTTGCCCCAGGAATTTTTCCATTATCTGAGAAAGAATTCATAGAATTACAGAGCTAGAAGAATCTTGAGGGAGGCCTTTCCTCTGTCTTCAGGCAGGTGAATGTCTAAACAAGCTAGGAGAGGTGGTTGTCTCCTTTTGCCTTGGGATGAATCTGAGGACTGACAAGGGTTAACAAGAAAAAATAATAGAAGAACCAAAACAAGCTACTCCATTTTCTGGAATGCATTCTTAGTATCTGTGTGACCAGGCAAATGAATGTAGCTCAAAGGATTCTAAGGGTGTGAAGACTACTCAGGACATCAGTGCAATTTGCCAACAGAAACAGGATGGTGTAGGTGCCACCTGTTTTACAGATGGACATGGTTTGATTTAATCAGTGCAGAGAGGGGGCATGCTCTGCCAAGCCTGATGCCCTCACCCCACATGGGGTTCCTGTTTCCCTCATTACAACTTGTGGGCCAAGTGAGAAGGAAAGCAGGAGGTTCCTTTGGGCCTCTTTGGAACTAGCTTCTCTAAAGGGTTTTACCATAAGGTCCATTTTCTTCTTCAGCTTTCTGTGAGTCGAGATCAGATCACTTAAGCTTCCTTTCTTTGAGTACCTCATCACCAGGCAAAGAAACATGGTTGAAATCTGCATGAGAGAGTATCCTTAGTTTAACACCAGCCTTGCCATGATATCTAGCATTTGGGATACAGCTTATATATATAATGGGCCTTTGATAACAGAATCTCAGAACTGGAAAAGACCTTAGACTATAGACTATTAGAGATAGAAGGAATCTTTGCAACTAATTTGTTTAGCTGATCACTGATCTAGAGATGGATGAAGGAACCTCAGAGGCCATCTAAGCCAACCCATTATTTGAAATTGACCTAGAGTGGTTGTGACTTGTTCAAAGTCGTAAGTGTGCAAAGTAGGATTTGAACTGAGGTCATATGACTTGAGGACTGTTTCCATTGTACCACTCAGTCCCTCAAGATCCCCTGGTAGAGCTCAAAACATTCATCTGGCAAACCATTTGCTGCCACCATCTTTCCTATAACTCACTCTCCCAGGCTTGCTAGGATTCCCAGTAGGAAATAAATTGTCAACTGATCAATAAGCATTTATTTTAGAACATAGTAAGCAATGGAGCCTCTTTCCCACTCTGCTCAGGGATTTTATTGCCATATATCTATGTCCATCAACATTCACCTCTCCTTGATCCTTATTATTGGTAAGCAGTGAGTGAGTGGACAGAAGGACTAAGTCAACTTTGGGGGAAATTAAAAAGAAGCTCCTCCTCACAAAAATAAGAGCTCCTTGGTTTAGTCCAGTGATTCTCAAACTTTTCCACAGCGGTAGGACCTTTCAGATTAAGCAGGTCTTTGGCAGGATTATTTTTAATGACTATTAGCAAGCAACATAAGTATCATTTGAAACAACAGCAATAGCAGACATGAGGTGTTTCCAGACTCCTTGAAGCACAGTTTGAGAAATACTGATCCTGTCCAACCCCTTCACCCAGAAAGAAGAAATGACTTAGAGCAGTGGCAAACCAGAGCAGAGAGTGGCAGAATCGGTACTGGAACCCAAGTTTTCTGACTCCCAGTCCAGTGCTCTTCACAGAAACGTCTTTCTTCTCTTAGGTATAACATAAAAAATTCATCAGTGAGTCACAGATCATCTGTGCAGACTTAGACGGGAAATATCTTGTTTAAGCTAGTTTTCAGTGAGAGGCACAGGGGGGCTTCAGGGTGGAAAAGGGATTAGATCAGGGGCAAGTTAAAATTCAGTTATGGTTGTCAGAAAGATTCAAGTTTAAATTCAGTTTTAGGTACTTACTAGTTGCATGACCCTGGATAAGTCACTTGACCTCTGTCTGCCTTAGTTTTTTCAGCTATAAAAGGAGGAAAATAATAGCACCTATTTCCCAAGGTTGCAGTGAGGACTAAGTGAGATAATATTTGTGAAGACCTCAGACCTCAGCATAGTGCCTGGTTTATAGTAGGTGTTATGTGCTCATTCCATCATGAAATTTAAGATAGACTTAAAAAATAAACAGTATGTATGTGTAAAGGAAGTTAAAAGTTTTAGATACAATTCCCTTTTCTGTTCTTTATATTTTGAAATGCATGATATTTTTGAGGTTCTTTCATAATTAAAAAAAATTTTTAAGTTAACATGAAGTAAAAGCAGAAAAGATTTAGAACAATTTTCTCAATCCTGACATCTAAGAGTGGGCTTTTATATAGTTTTACTCCTGTCAGGGTGGAAAAAAATCTCAGATGTCAAATGCTAGAAAATGTCACCTCAACTAAATCTAGTCAGTCAACAGACTATATAAGTGTCACATGAAGTGCCAAGGGCTGGGAACTCAAATGCAAGTGGAAAGATGGCCCCTGCCCTCAAGGCATTCTAATAGAAAAAGCCAACATATAAAGGAAAGTGGTAAAGGACAGAGTGTGTGGTTGTACTAGAAGGCTCCTGGTTGAAGAAAAGAAGGTCCAGAGTATAGACAAGAGAGGAATAAAGACTCAGAAAGTAAGGGTGGCCAGGGTGCTCTCCTTAAATGAGGGGTCTGGGAGGAGCCATCCGAGAAGCCTGGTTTACCACTCCTCTCTTTCAGAACTTGCCAGGAAGTCCACTTCCTCCCAGAAGCCTACCTTGACTCACTTAAGGTAGAGCCAGCACTCTTCATTGTTTATCTTGATTAAGAGGTCTTTATTAAATATCCTTTTAAGGATATCCAGAGCTGGGCAACTTAGTCCCTTCATTCTTGGAGCTCAGGACACTAAACCTGGTAGAGTGCCTTCAACCAACCCACTAACTGATATATTGCCCTTTTCTCCTCCCCTATTTAGCATATGATAAAGATCAAAGTTTAAGACTGGAAGACCAAAGTCCCAGAATATTTTACCCTTCCCGTGGTTGGCTTCCAGGACCCAGGAAGTGCACTTTGCATTGGATTTGTTTGGTCCACACAACCCATTAAATATTAAATGAGTCGGGCAAAAGGTCCAGGACTTTGACCTTTGGAGATGCTTAGGGAACTGGTCTGCCCTTACCGTACTGTTCCAGGTGATAAAGAGTTCTTTGTAGGTAGAGATGTGCAAGTGCTGAAGTTTCAGCAATGGCATCATCTATGGGGGAGGAAGCAGAAAAAAAAAATCTAAAAGTGGTTACTCAGCATTCCTTACCAGCATTCTGACGAAAAGAGAAACAAATAAATTCTAGACCTTTCCTGCTGCACCTGACTCAGCACCCCCAAAGTCATTCACTAAACTAACTACTTTGTGTGTAAGGGCCAGAGATAGAGTCAGAGATAAAGATATTAAGAAAGAAGAAAGAGTCGCCGGAAGGAGGGGGAGGGAGGGGTTAAAATATAAAGACTGGGGAGCAAGAGAGAGAGAGAACAAAGGAAAGTGAAGATTCAGGAAGCACTTTGGAAATACAGTCTCTTGCTTATGAACCCTTTGATGTTGTCATGTTTGTCCGTTTTCCAAGAGGACCACGACATCAGAGAAATGATGACATGACTTGGACTTGACTTTGTTCTGAGTGAGGGAGGGCTGTGCAGGTCACCAGCCTCACTTTTTCCTCCAGAGCCATCTGAATCCAGTGACCAGATATTTATCAGGATGACTGGAGATGGCCCAGGATGCAATGGGAGACCTTGGCCTCTTTGGTCTTGAGCCTATTCAGGGTGAGGTAAGGCCCATACAGTGAATAGTCCTGTTTAAGAAGTAGTCAGGGAACGGCCCGTTTAATGAGCAAAAGAAAAATAAATCAAGCTGGAAGGGAGACAGTTACAATTGATAATCCCTCTTTAGCCCCAAGGCGTCCCGGAAACAATCCTTAAATGGAGTTTGGACGGGGACCCAATCTATGGGCTTCAGAATGCAGTAGGTTTAAGATTTAAGGTCAGAAGGGGAAAGGACAGGAGAAAGAGAGGACAGGAGAAAGCAGGACAAGAGAGGGAAGGACAGGAGAAGGCAGGGCAGGCAGGGCATGAACCCTTGACTTGTACCCAGATGACCTGTATATAAGAAGATATGCTAAGAGAGGTTTGATCTGACACTCCTGCCTCCAAAACCCTTGGGAAAGAACTGCCTTTGGTTTTCCTGTCTTCTCTTATGGTGAGGTGTTGAGAGTTAACAGATTGCCTGTGTCCTGGAGTACCATCATTCCCTACCCCAATGGAGTCTTAATCTCCATTAATAGAGAGTCACAGAATTTAGGGTAAGATGGGCAGTAGTCTTTTTCCTCTTTCCAGAGCGGATCACCAGAATGTGGCATCCATTTCTGCATGCCACATTGTACAAAGGACATTGACAAACTCAAGGTAGATGACCATGAATGGTGAGGGGACTAAAAGTTATGCCCTTTATGGATCATTTGAAAAAACTAGACTTGCAAAAAGAAAGCTTAGGGAAATATCATCATTCCCTTCTAGTATGTGAAGGGTTGTCATGTAAGAGGCAATGTATCCAACCATTCTGGAGAGCAATTTGGAACTATGCCCAATGGGCTATAAAAATGTGCATACCCCTTGACCTAGTAATATTGCTTCTGGGGTTGTATCCTAAAGAGATCACAAAAATGGGAAAAGGACACATATATACAAAAATATTTATAGCAGCTCTTTTTGTGGTGGCCAAGAACTGAAAACTGGGGGATGTTCATCAGTTGGGGAATGGTTGAAGAAGTTGTGGTATATGAATATAATGAACTAGTATTGTGCTATAAGAAATGATGAACAGGCAGACTTCAGAAAAACCTGGAAAGACATATATGAACTGATGCTGAGTGAAATGAGCAGAACCAGGAGAATATTATACACAGTAACAGCCACAGGGTGTGAAAACTGTCTCTGATAGACTTAGCCCTTCACAGCAACGCAAGGACCTAAAACATTTTCAAAGGACTCTTGATACAAAATCCATCCACATCCAGAGAAAGAACTATAGAATTGAAACACAGAATGAAGCAGGCTATTTTCTCTCTTGTTATGTTTTGGTTTTTCTCATGGTTTCTCCCATTAGTTTTAATTCTTCTATGCAACATGACTAATATGAAAACGTGTTTAATAAGAATGTATGTGTAGAACTTATATAAGACTACATGCTGTCTTGGGGAGGGAGGGGAGAAGGAGGGGGAGAAAAATCTAAGACTTATGGAAGTGATTGTTGAAAATTGAAAACAAATAAATTAATAAAAAGGCAATGTAATACTTTTTGCCTCATAAAAAAGAGCTGACCTAGTATAGTGGATAGAAAGGGGTGCCTTCCTCTCACCCATCTAGGCATTGTGACCCTGGGCAACATATTTATTTAATAATGCTTTAGTAAACTCTAAATCTAAAAAGTTTGCACAGAGGGAGTTCTTCAACAGGAGCAAAGGAAAGGAAGGTAAATGGGATAAGTGTGTATCTGCTGTTTATGTGCCAGGCATTGTGCCAAATACAAGCAATGAAATCACAGAACCATGTTAATCCCATCATGTAATGAGATTTTATGATACTTTTTATCTGAGGAATTGGCAAGCTTCTTTAATTTGTTTTTGTACCTTAAATAAATATTTGAAGGAACAAATGAAAGAATAAATGCATGAATGCAAAAAGTATTAAATTACACTGCCTTGTCTTCTGTCACTCCAAATGAGATTTTATATGTCTATGTTCCATTTTTATTTTAGTTTCACTTTGCCAAAAAGATGCAAAAAATAACACATTCCCAAAAAACTCCACTGTAGCCAATTAGTTTTAGACAAACAAAATAAACTTAGTAAATTTTTGTGGAAAATAAAATTCATTGAACAAATTTTTAAATATTTAATGTCAATTTAATTTAAATCATTAAAATCTCACTTGGTTTTTGGAAATTCATTTTACCTATAAGAATAATCCTCCCATAAACATATCTTTGTTCCACAAGTATTAGATTTTAATGTGACCGTTAATTTTAACATATTTTTATTTATTTTGTTAAATATTTCCCAATTATACGTAAAAAAAAATTAACACTCTTTTTTAAAAATTTTGAGTTATAAATTCTCTCCCTCCTTCCCAACCCCTCCCTAACTGAGAAGGCCAGAAATATGACACTGATTATACATTTGAGGTCATGCAAAATATATTTCCATATTAGCCATGTTACAAAAGAAAACACAAACACAAAACCAAGAAAATAAAAATATCTTTAAAAGATACTTCAATCTTCACTCAAAGTTCATCAGTTCTCTCTCTGGAGGTGGACAGCATTTTTCATCATGGGCCCTTTGAAATTGTCTTGGATCACTGTCTTGATCAAAGTAGCAAAGTCCTTCACAGTTGATTATCCTTCAATATTTCTGTGTAACCATTAATTTCAACCAAACAATCTTGTTGTTTCTTCTAAAGCATTACTTATCTTGTCCTCAAATGTACCACATTTATACCTCCTATTTTGTTTACCCTTTCCCCTCAGCCCCACTCCCTGCTCCTTCCTTCCCCCAAAAAACAAAAGGTCATAAATGTATTTACCTCTTCCAGGGCATCATTTGCATGTTGTTCATCAATACACTCCACCTAAGCAAATGGCAAGAAAAAAAAAGTACATAGTATTATCACCATTGGTCCACATCACCCCAGTCCTAACTACTTCTGTGATTCTGGGCTAGGATCTGGATGGAGAGAATAACATAATGTATATTCTTTTTCTCCTCAGGGCTGTCAATGGGTTATAGGCCATAGGATTTAGAGTTGAAAGGGACTTTGTTGATCATCTAGGCTGAATTCTTTATTTTATAGTTAAAGAAACTGAGGCCCAGAGAGGGGAAATAACTTGTCCAAAGTCACACAGGTAGAGTGACTGACAGAGTCAGGATTCAAACCAAAGTCCAGGGTATATGTCTTGTCCAGTTCACAAAAGATGGTAATAAATCATTGGCTTGGAAACAGGAAGGCTGATATTTTACCAAAAATGCTTTGGAAATTGGAGTGAGCAATGAAGATAAAAAGAACAGAGGTTATTGACCCCCTGGCTGAATTTCATAAGGTTCCTGCACCTTGGTAGAGACACCACAGGACCTAGGATGTGGTCATCAACTCTGAAAGCAGAGAAACTTCTTATCATCAGTTCAACCAGAGGTGAAGAAGGTCCTGCTTCACTCTAACTAAACTCCCTAGGCACCAAAGACGCTGGCTGATGAGTGAGAATACCAGATAATAAATGTCAGTTGATTTAGTCAAGCGATATCATCATGGAAGACAAAGTATTAAATGAATTGTAAAGATGCGTCCAGGACAGGTGACTCATTTATGAGTCTGGATGGTTGACGTCTTGTGAGTGAAAGAGAAGGGAACAACGCAGGACAAACAATGGCAGACATGACCTCTTGTAATCTCAAAAAATCAGTCTAGGTGGAAGTCAGATTTCAAGAAGAACCTAGCTCCTAAAATGAACAGAAGACACAGGGGGCTGAATAAAGGAGGCCATCAGAAGTCATTGAGGAGCTGTGGGGAAATCAAATTTCCCTTTCTACAATATTAGAGTTAAAGATCTTCCCCATCCATTAATAGGCCTCACCTGGAGTCTATTAAGGGAAGCTTGATTAAGGGTGGCTTGTTTTTTAGAGAGGCCCACACCTTTTGCTAATTGCTAATGAGGCACTGGGTTACTAGGGTTCTGATGCCCTCTGGCTCTGGAAAGTGTATATATACTCTGAGGGGAGGTTTTGCTTTGAGGCTTACTCTTTGGAAGGAGGTTCATGTGATATGACAAGATGAGCCTCTGGGGAGCCATTAAGGAGCCCCTTAGTTTTGAAAACCCAGATATTGGTGCATCTCTCTCTGGTAACTACGTATGTATGTAATGGGCAGACAGGTGGATTTGTCTGTTGATCTGTCATGTATGTATGTATTGCTTATGGTCAGACAGTTAGAAGCCCTCTCTGTTGGTCTTTATTTCTCTGCTTGTATTTTCTCTGTTGGTATATGTGATTAAAGAAGATTGTTGACCCCTCAAAAGTTACTTTACCTTTAGAAAAGCAGATCTAAGAATCTATGCTAGCAGGACATCCTAGATATGTCAGGGTGCTTGCTGCTACATCTTCTTACATTGATTTCTACAAAATTTTTTTTTTAGATATTTAGAGCTAGAAAGGATTGCAGAGGTTATCTAGTCCAACCTTTC
The DNA here is from genome assembly GCA_023548195.1 of Bettongia penicillata ogilbyi. Taxonomy (NCBI): domain Eukaryota; kingdom Metazoa; phylum Chordata; class Mammalia; order Diprotodontia; family Potoroidae; genus Bettongia; species Bettongia penicillata. The sequence goes on along the minus strand of JAJHZJ010000080.1, from coordinate 1,085,057 downwards.
ACTTTACACATCATGGAAATCATGACCTTAGAGGTCATCACATTCAGTTCCCTCATTTTACAGACCAGGAGTTGGATGAATTGGTCAGAAAAATAGTAAGAGGCAGAGTCAGGATTTGAATGCAGGTCCTCCAGCTCCAACTGCAGTGTTCTTTCCCCAAACCCCAGTTCTTCCTGTAGGATTGCTAGTTGACCTAAAAAACTTAGACCTATTGATCAGCAGAAAGTCTGGCTGGTAAAAGCAAATTAATATCATCAAATGACTTGGTGAGAACAGATCCAGAACAAGGAGTCAGATGACCTTAAGAGGTATCTTGGCTATTCATCTCTAGTGCTGGTGTTGATTGGTCAAGGGCCCTCACTCCCCACTGGATGGTGCTGGGCAAACTGTCTGATACCACCTCAACTTTCTCATTCTCCTTCATCTCTACCCTTTATCGGCCACCTCAAAACTTCTGTTGTTACAACACTTCCTCAGGCCAGAGTATTTCACTTTTTAAGAACACAGTCCCTGTCTTCCTGTTAAATTTATTTTAAATGAATGCTTAAAAAAGATACATACACGTATGCATATGTTTATATATACATGCATGTATGTAAGTATATATGTATATTATATATTTATATATAAAAACCATAGGCATCCTTAGTTTCACCCTCAAAGATCCTAGTTACAAGTCATTTTTTGGTAGTGGGTGGGTGTGATGATACTCTTTATCACTCCCAGTTGGTTACCACTGACTTCCATTTCACTGAGTCTCTTACTTCACTTCTGGATCTCAGAGGTGTCCACTGTTTGGAGCCCCAGTACACCGATTCCAGAAACTAGAACTTAGAGATAAATAAACAGCACTAACAACAACGACATGTGTAGTGCTTTAAATCTTGCCAACATTTCACACACACAGGGTGTCCCCAAAATCTTTATGCAGTTTAAAACTACTGAGGCTCATCTGATCTCCCCAGCAACAGTAAGATAACTGCTCTTATACGTCCTCTTTTACAGATGAACAAACTCAGTCTGACGGAGCAGTCAGTCAGCCATTAAGCCCTTATTAAGGGCTTACATTGTGTCAAGCACTAAGTTCCAGGAATACAAAAGAAAAACAAAATATGGTTCCTGCCTTGCTGACATTCTAATGGAGGATACAATATGTAAAAGACTTTACATACAAGACATACACAGTGTAAATGGAAACTAACTTCAAAGGGAAGGCACTGGTGTTGCTACAAAGTATCTGAGACAAAATTTGAACTCAAGAGTTCTTGATTCCCGTTCACATTCAAATGACAAAAATTGCCCCTTTCAAAGCAGCCACTTTAGGAAGTCTATATATCCCTCCAACATTGCTCAAAATATTTTGGGACCTTCTTGTGATACGGCCTTCAGGGCCTCTGCTATGTTCTTTTACATCTTTTCTCTGGTGGCAAATCTTTAGAGGCAGAATTTCTTTGGAGGCAATAGTCCAAATTTCTGACTGGTGAATATGATAGGTCATTGCCAATTCATACTGTTTAGAGTCAGAAACCAACCAGCCAAAACAAAAATCCATCCCACACATGTACACCCATAGACAAACACAATTTGATTATAAAATCATGAGACTAATTCTGTCCAAAGAACCGTGTAAAGACCATCCATTCACAAAGATGACTAGAGTGTGTAGCATGCCATAGTCAACAGGACACTCAGTTTAGAATTAGAGAACCTCGGGAAGAGCGAAATGAGCAGAACAAAGAGAATGTTGTACGCAGTAACAGCAACATTGTTTTAACAATGACTTGAGTGACCAAGTCATTTTGACTAAAATAAATACCCAGATTGACTACAAAGGACCTATGAAGCAAGATGCTATCTGCATTTAGAGAAAGAACTGATAAATAGAAGTATATTTAGAATGATTTTATACACACATATTTGTGTCTAATGATAGCCATCTCTCGTGTGGGGAGAGAGGGAGGGAAAGAAAGGAAGAAAAAAAGGAAAATTACATGATGACTTTATCATATATTTTAAAGGAATAGCAAGTTGTATGTAGTTGATTTGCAGTTTCATGTGCAATCATCTTTTTTAAAATGTAAAAAATAGTCTGCTGATTTAAATAAATCATAACATTGGCAAGAAAAAAAAAAGAATTAGAAGACCTCAGTTCAAGTCCTGCCTCTGACTTTCTGGGTCTTAGTTTCCTAACCTGTCAAATGAAGGGGCTAGATTAATCAGTCCCTAAAGGCTCTCCTGGCCCTGAATTCTAGAAATGTTTTCAGTAAGGATAGAGCAGAAGCACCATTGTTTTCCAGCAGAATATAAGCTCCTTAAAGACAATAATTTTTTTTAATCTCTGGATTTCCAGCAATTAGCCCAGTGCCTGCTCTGGGTAGTAGATACTTAATAAGTGCTTATTGAAATGAACTGAATTAATACAAGTTTTGTTATTGGATATGGTAATGGAAACTGTGGGCTTAATCAAGACTCCATTTTAAGAGCATCTTAAAACATAAAAGAAAATAACTGGTTGCTGGAGGCGGTATGTAACAAGGAAGAGGGTGGGCACAGTTCTGATCTGTTTGTTAAAAAAAAAAGAAAGCCTCCTCATTTTTTTTTTAATCTCCCCTTGGATGTTCTGGGAAAACAGTGTCATTATGCAACACTGTTTTTAGAGATCTCTATTCCTTATATCTCACACGTGAACACTGTAATTTCATTTTTTCGTGTTCTTTTATTTTTCTCATTTTCAGAGGGTTGGGAGGTAGGCTGGGAAAGTCTGTCTATGATTTGTTTACTGGCAATGATTTAGGATCCATCCTATAAGGGGTAATAACCAGTACCATTTACTTAGATAGCATCTTTCCAGGAACGATGTCCAAATAAAAATGCTCTTGGTTCTTGTTGGCTCTTGGTAATGGGACAGCCCCAAGGGATCACTGGAGGAGTCATTTGAAGACTATTTTAGAACAAGTAAGGAAGTAATTTGATACCCTTGGGCAAAAGGATGGTGTGTATATAACTTATATTTGTGTATTCCCTTTTATTTCAATAACGGAGCAGTTTGTGCGCACACTCCTTGACCCCATGGAAAGAGAGCCCAAAAGTCTAACTGTCATTTGCAAGTAAAAAAGAGAATCACAGATTAACAAAGTTGGAACAGAACCCAAAAGTCATCAGAGGTTTGTTAAAGGACTGAACTAGGAGTCAGGAAGACCTGAGTTCCAATCCTGCTTCAGATACCAGCAAGTCACTCAGTCTTCTCAGCAAACAGTTTGCTCATCTGCAAAATGTGGATAATAATAGCACCTTCCTCATGGGGCTATGGTAAGGATAAATTAGATAATATAGGTAAATTACTTTGCATACCTTAAAGCTACATAAATGGTAGCTATTGTTATTCTTATTACCATTACCTAGCTGGAACCATAGCTAAAAGAAATCTCAGCAACATCCCTGAAAAGTGGTCATTCTACCTTCATCTGAAGGTCTCCATTGATAAGAAACTAACTTTCAAGACAGCTCATTCCACTACTGGGCCACTTTCATGATGGGTAAGTAATATCAAACCTAAGTCAGCCTTCTTGAAAATTTTACCCACTACTATTAGTTTTACCCGCTGGGACCAAGAAGAACAAAATGAATTCACTGAATCCCTCTTTCATATGACAATTCTTCAGCTACTTGAAGTCGTTTGTTTATTATGTGTTTCTTATCTGGGCTAAAGTCAGGTCATCTCCAGTTGTTCTGATCTAGCTTGCTAAGGTCCTTCCTAAGTTTCAGTACCTAATTAGGGAGAAACACTAGTTGGCACAGCGGATAGAGCACTTGGCTTGGGGTTAGGAAGACTCATCTTCCCTGAGTTCAAATCTGGCCTCAGACACTTACCAGCTGTATGACCCTGGGCAAATCACTTAACTCTGTTTGCCTCAGTTTCCTCATGTGTAAAACGAACTGGAGAAGGAAATGGCAAACCACTCCAGGATCTTTGCCAAGAAAGCCCCAAATGGGGTCATGAAGAGTCATTGAAATGACTGAAGCATCTGAACAACAATACATCACAAATTATACCTCAAACCAAAGGCAGTGATGATCCTGGTGATACTGGGGGTTCTGGTAACATTGGCAAACTTGGATGAATTTCTCACTCAGGGTCTTGAAGGCCCCTCTTCTTATTAGCTGTGCAAATTATTTCATTTCTCTGAGTCTTAGTTTACAAAGTACGCTCCTCACAATGACATTCTGGAGTGAATAGTAAAAGCATTGTTATACCCATTTTCTAGATTATGAAACTAAAGCTTTTAAAGATGAAGCAAGATGCCCATGGTGAGACAGTTAGTATAAGAATTAGGATCAAAGGATCATAAGATTTAAAGATGGAAGGGGTATGACAAACACTTCATTTGGATCCCTACTCTATTTCAATCAGTATTAATCAGTTTGATAGGAGTAGTGATTATAATAAGTTCTATATATTAAGCCCCAGAGCTATGAACTGCAGATTGTAAATTCACTTGCTTAATCATAGGAAGCTAACTAGAGGCTCTCCATCCTTGTTTTAACTTGTCATAGTGACCAACCCTAGCATGGCAGAGGTGACTCAATTACATGGAAATTCCTCCAACCTATTTTTCTAACCTCTGGACCTCTCTTATCCAACATGAACAAGTAACCATCTTAGGACAGCTTAGTCAGTGAAGATGCCCCATTCTTTGCCCAACCCAAAACCTTTCTGCTGACATACTATTTCTAGCTGATGCATCATGTTTTGGCCTGCAAAGCAAGATCTATCAATCAATGGGATTCTGTACTTTGTAGAGCCTCTTTAGAATGGTCAGGTATCAAATCTGGTAATAAGACCCTGGAAGAAAGATAAGCAAAGCTGAATCTAGATCTAGATCTTTTGACTCCAAGTCAGGATTCTTTCCAGTACATAATGATCTAGTACAGGCCTTTTGTAGACTATAAGTCCTTAACATGTAAATGATGCTGACTGATTTTACAGAGGAAGATAATTCCTCTATAAAAGAACTATTAAAAGGATGGTATTTCAGGACAGGTACAAAATCTAAAGACACTTAATCAATGAGGCAGATAATAATAACAATAAATAAAACACTGAACCCTCTTTTACTAAATACAAACATTCAGTAAAGTTATGCAATGACAAGTGAAGCTCTCCAGGTCCCTGTCCATGGTTGACCCACATAGGTGGATCACAATAGTGGATAGGGGAATTTATACATCAAGTTGGAAATAGTAAACCTCTTCAATACTGACTTACTCAGAAAAAAAACAAAAAAATGAATCTTGGTGCTTTTAATGCTAACATCAATCAAGATGTGCAGATTAAGGGTATTCTCTCTTGTTTCCCCCACTTTAAATCTTTGATATAACTGTGTCCTAATTAGCCTGTTAGGGCTTAAGGACTGGGAAAAGTGAGAAGGCTTAAGACAGATGGTTAGTAAATATGTAGAAAAGGAAGCAACAATCCCAAAGACATGTTATCACTTCACTAAGAACAGGCCAAGCCAAATCAACCCCATTTAGAGCAAAGGTAAGAATTTCTATAGAGCTGGGAAAAAGAATACTAATATGGAAAAATATATGGTATGATCCTTAAAGGAAACAGTTAAAGTGTAATGGATAGAGGGCTAACCTTGAAGCCAGGAAGATTTAGATTCAAATCCTTCCTCTGACACATATTGCCTGTGTGATCTTGGATAAGTCATTGAACCTCAGAATTCTCTCTCTCCCTTTATCTCTCTTTCTTTCTCTTTCTCTCTCTCCCTCCTTCTTCCTTCCTTCCTTTCTTCCTTTATTTCATTCTTTCCTTTTTTCCTTCCCTCTTTTTCTTCCTTCCTTTCTATCTACCTATCTCTCTATCATCCTATCCCTTCCATTGAATTTCAGTCACCAATCACCTACTGTATGCATCTAACTCAAGAAGTCCAAAACAGAATTCATTATCTTTCTCCTAATACTTACCCTTCTTCTAACCTTTCCTATTTCTGTTCAGGGCACTAGTTTCCTTCTAGTCACCCAGATTCCTAACCTTGACATTTTTCCTTGCCTCTTCACCCTCCTTCACCCTACATATCCCATCAGTTGCCAGGTCTTTTTGATTCTACTTCCACACCATGTCTCACATCCACCCCTTCTCTCCACTCACACAGCCACCAGCCGACTTCAGGCTTTCTCTATATATGCCTAGACTATTGCAATAACCTCTTTATTTAGTCTCCCTGGCTTGTCTCCCTTCCTAAACCATCCCATACAATAACCAAAAATCATATTCCTGCAGAACAAGCCTAACCATATAATTTTCTTGCTCAGTAAATTTCAGTGGCATTTAAAACCTTTCATAATCGGTTTCCATTCTACTCTTTCAGTATTATTACACCTTCCTCCCCTTCACATACTCTTCCAGTCCAGCTGAATCAGACTCCTTGTGATTTCTCACAAGCAACATTCAATCTTGCCTCCGTGCTCTTGCACAGACTGTACCCTGTTTCTGGAATGCTCTCCTCCTTACCTCCACATCTTTGAAAATCTAGTTACCTTTATATGTCAGTTCAGATGCAACCACCATGCAAGGTCTTTTCTGACCCTATTGACCAAAAGATGTGGAGAATATAAGATTTTGCTGTACTTTTTGTTCATTTATAACAAAAAGGTTTTTGGAGCAAAGGAGCAAAAAGCCACTTTAAGTGCAACAAGTTGTCTCCCATCCACACATTAAATCATTCAAGACTCCTTGAAAAGATAAAACAATAGATATAATTTTGTTCAATCACTTTCTTATCATAAACATTAGATCAGTGATAGAATAGAGAGTTGCAAGTTCCCTTATTTGACACAGGGATGGAGGATATTCTTCAAAGAAACCCCATTGAAGAGGAATTTCCAATGGGTGGTAAGATCTTCCTAGTATTCCCTTCTGTGAATGACATTATGTTGCTAACAGAAAAAGTCAAAGTATTGTAAATCCAACTAGAAGACATAAAAATACTCAAAAGAATTTGGGCTAACCATCCACACAGGAAACAACAAGTGGACGAAAGATATGTATTGACTAGATGCATTTGGATGGAACTAGTCTATCAGTAATACAATACATGGACAGACAGTACAAATGGACAAGCCATGTCCAGAATTAAATAGGAGAGCAGGAGGTTAAGAGTAAATTAATAATTATAATGATAATAGCTGGCACCTACTACATACTATATACCATATAATGTATATATACATATATATGTATACTATATACTATACATCACTTACTATGTACCAGCCACCCTGCTAAACACTTTACAAACATAATCTCAATCCTTTCTCAAAGCAACCCTGGGAGGTAGGTGCTATCATTAGCCCTATTTTGCAGTTGAAGAAGCCAAGGTTGAGTGACTTGTCCAGGGTGACACAGCTAGTAAATGTCTGAGGCCAGATTAGAACTCAGATATTCCTGAATCCAGGACCAGTCCTTTATCCACCATACCACCTAGATGCCCTAACTTTTCCCCAGAAAACAAAAAAGGTCAGAAAAGAAAAAAAAATACCAGTATTCTACTGGTAGATTGGTATGGCTGTAAGATAAGCAACACAAAAAATTCCCAAGAATTTAAAATAAGTATGAGTATGGGCAATAGAGAATCATATGATGGGTGTGAACTGGATTAAATATATATAAAATTATGAACTGTGAAGAACAGTAGCAATAGTAGTTTAAAAAAAAAGTAGTAAAAAACTGTACATTTTTAGGGAAATGTACAATAGAAAAAGAAGATAGCGCAGGTCAAGGGTAAGGGATACAGGGGGACCACCCAATAGCAGAAGAAATTTTAAAAGTCCCCCAGCATGCTGAGTGGATCCTGCTGTGACAAAAATATGGGAAGATATGGACAAGATTTGCACAAGATAAGTAGGCATGAATTGATTTCAATCTGCACCATAGACAGGAACATATAAATTCACAAAACTGCATGCCAATGTATATTAGGAGACTTCTGTCAATAAAATTTACCTTGATTTCCGCAAAACACTTGGCAAAGCATCCCCTGGTACTCTTGTGCAAAAATACAGATGGGAGCCATTACACACAGTTAGGTGAGTTTGGAACAGGTTGAATGGCTTGACCCAAAGAATGAAGAGTCATTAATAATGGTTCAGAAGCAATCTGGAAGAAAATCTCCAGAGGACTTTCCCATGAATCTGTCCTTGGCTCTGCTTTGTCCAATATTTTTTTTTTACAGTGACTTCCATAAAGACATAGATAGGAAAGCTTATCAAATACACTGTTTGGAGGGAGAACTGACACACTGAATGGAAAAGTCAGGATCCCCAAAGATCTAGACAGGCAAGAACATTGGGCCAAATCTAGCAGATGGCATTTAATTGTGATAAATGTAAAATCGCATGCTTGGGTTAAAAAAGCTACAGTTACCTAAAACATTCCCAAAGGACTCTTGAGGCAAAATGCCATCCATATCCAGAGAGAGAACTATGGGAATTGGAACATAGAATGAAGCAGACTATTTTCTCTTGTGTTATGTTTGGTTTTGTTTTGGTTTCTTTCATGGTTTCTCCCATTCTTTTTAATTCTTCTATGCAACATGGCTAATGTGAAAATGTATTTAATAAGAATGTATGTGTAGAACCCATATAATATTGCATGCTTTCTTGGTTAAGGGCAGGGGGAAGGGGAGAAAATGTAAAGCTAATGGAAGTGATTGTTAAAAACCAAAAACAAATAAATTAATTTATAAAAATTAGTTACAGGTAGAAGATAAGGGAGGTGTGATTAGGTAGCAGTTTTTCTAAAAACTATCCGGAAGTTTTGGTGGACTTCAAGCTCCATATGAACTGATTGCATAAAAAGGCACCTAAGAAAACTAATTCAACTCTTGATTGCATTCAAAAAGGTATAGTGTGTGTCCAGGACTCAGCTAAGGCTTGTGGTAGCAGCGCTGCTGCATTAAGCCTTGCTCAGGCAGCAATGATATGTTCACATCTGAAGTGCCATGTTTTAGGAAAGACAATGTTAAGTCGAACACCATCAGGGAGATGGTAACCAAGAAGCCCAAGGGCCTCAGTTACATGCCATATGTCATAGTACCTGGCATATAAATAAATGTTGACTATTGACTGATATATGAGGATCTGTTAAAGGAACAGGGGAGGTTTAGCTTGAAGAAGGGGGATATAATAACTGTCTTCAAGGGTTTGAAAAGTTGTCAAATGCAAGGGAGAAAAGTCAGTATGTGCTGGCAGGGATCCTTATGTAAGGTTTAATGACTTCATTTCTATTTGAGTTTGACCTAGAGCACTGAAGTGATGAGATATGTCCAAGGTTACACAACCAGCATGTGTCATAGGTGAGAGGGGAACTCAGTTTTTCATGGCTCCAAAGTCAGTTTTCTATCTGCTGTGCAATAGTGCTTGTGTCATTATGAATTATGTGGAAGGAAAGGCTTGGATATCCATATTTCTCCTTAACATTTCTACAGTGCTTTAAGGGTTATAAAGCACCTTCTTCACACAAGGAGGCAGGTGGAAGTATGAGAGTTATTATCTCCATTTTATAGATCTGTAAATGGAGCTTGTGGTTGAAGGAGGTGGAAGCAAAAGTGTAACCTTCATCTTTCCTTTTGTTTGTGCTTCCTCCATACTGCAGGAGTACATAACTTGGAAAATTGTCTAACTACACAGGCATCTTCTGCATCTGTTGCTATGGAAATTTCCACTTACCTTTTTTATTAGGAGTTTTTTAGGCTTAGAAGTTCTCAATTTGCTTATTTCTAAGGCCACTACATTCAGCCCCAAGGCACCATGCTTCAATGTTTGTATAACCTGTTAGCCAAAGGGATGACATGATCAATATACACCTTTCATCTTGGGAGAAGATAAAAAATTGTTTTCCCATTTATAGTCTTATTTACTAATAAGTCAGGCTTCTTTGTTTCTTGTTGCTGCACTTTTTTTTGAAATCTTTTGTTTTTACATACTCTTGTATTTCCAAATACATCCCTTCTTTCCTCCCCATCCTGATCAGTCATCTCTTGTAACCAATGATGAAAAGAGAAAGAAAACAGTTCCACAAAATCAACTCATACATTGACTTGATCTGGTGGCATGGCAACATCCCATACCCAGATGCCAACCTATGTAATGCAGGCAGAGAGGGACGTGACAGCTCCCATTTTCATAGTGTTTCAAAGTTCACAATAATCCTGTGAAGCTGGCAGGGCAAGCATTATAATCTCCAGTTTAAGCTGAAAAAACTAAAGGCCATATGTGGCCTCCAGGCTGAAAATTCCTCACCCCTGTTAACCATAACTTCCTTCATAACAGTCCTATGGAGGGTAGACAAGAAATATATTAGGCTTCCATTTCACAAGTGGAGAAAACTTTCTCAGAAGAAACTTCAACCCAGCAGGTTAAAGGTTCCATGTCAAAGAGTTAGTCAGGAGCAGAGCTTGGAGAAGAATTCAAGTATACTATCTCCTCCCCTCCTGGATCTCCTACCTTCTGGAAGTAAAGGGGCTTAAGATCTCAGTAAAACTATATGCCATCCAGAGTTACTCAAGACAGATATGTCATAATGGAGAACCCTAAAAAAAGGTGATCCACTGCAGAAGGAAATGGAGAACAAACCACTTTAGTATCTTTCCCAAGAAAACCCTATGGATAATATTAAAATGTTAAAAGATATGGCATTGGAATTGAGATTGTCAGGTCGGATGGTGTCCAAGATAGCTCGGACAGACTTCTGGAGATAGTGGAAAATAGAAAATAGTGCTACGGACCATGGGTCATGAAGAGCTGGACATGACTGAACTATAATACTGTCCGCTAGTCAGGTTGTCTGTCTAAATCATAAGATTTAGAGCTGAAAGGAACTTTAGATATTGAATAGTCCAATCCCCTTATTTCACAGAGAAGAAACTTTGGTCAGGAAAAGTTGACTCTGCTAAGATCACACAGTTGGTTAGCAAAGTCAGAATTTGAAACCTAGCTGTCTGATTTTAAGGTCTGGTGGTCCATTCCCTTTCATTCAACCAGTAGACTGAGGGTGGAGAACCAGTCTAGTCCCTTGAAACTAAAGAGAGAAAATAAAAAAAAATACAGAAACGGATTCTAAATATATAGTTTTCTCCACCTTAAAACCTGAAACAGTCAGGTAGGCCCAGGTCCCAAAGAGGGAGGAACATAATGGGAGGATGGGATGAGGAACATGTTTTGAGGGCATCCTGAGAAGTTAGAGAATGAAGAGTCTTTCTGGTAGTATGGTGGGTAAACGGAGAGGATAAGGTGAGTGATTAAGTTGTTCTGGTAAAGGTAAAAAAAATGCTTTCCCAGATACAACACTCAAGACATTTTTTTCCAGCCTGACTCTACTGTCTTTTTCTTTCCTCTCCTGTGGATACTCTATAAAAAATTCTCATGAGATAAGATCCAAAGTTCATCATATTTCTGCCGCACTTTAAATGTCGCAAAAGGTTTCCTTCAATACATGTATTAAAGATGATCTCCAGTATTGGGGAAGGGGCTTGGGAACGCTGGCATGCTGGGGGCCACAAGTCGTTATTGCAGTTAAAGGTGGGGGCTATCGGAAGTTTCTGGGAGAGTACTCCCTCGTCAAACAGAGAGGGGATTGGGGGATTGAATTCCTCACCTGATACTTTTCCATTCTAATTTCTGTTGTTAAGACCCGACCTTCCCCTTCACTTGGGGTCGGCCGCCGGTTGCTGGCGAGGGGGCGAGGGCGGTGGGAAGGGTTCGATCCCCTTCCCTCTGAGACTCTTCCCGCGAGGAGCAAGCCCAGGGGCGGGTACCCCCTTCCCGGCCACCCCACGTCTAACTAAAGGTGTCTCTCTGACAGACTCTCAAGCGAGGTCTGTAGGCTGCTTTGCTCTGGTCGGAGTTCCCTACCCTCTAGCTTCTCTTGCCCCAGGGCTCCAGGCAGAGTCCTTCGGTTCGCCCTGTCTGGAGCCAGGAAGGATAAAGACCCTCAGCAATCGAGAAAGCTTAGTGGCGCGTCACACTCTGGCCAGCTCAGCCGTGGTCCCACCTCGTCTACACGCGGGCAGTCCTGAGTCCTCCGGCCTCCTCTGCGACAGTCAGCCTGGATTTGTCAGCCTGCCCTAGATGTCTCTGACCTTCTCCGGGACATCCTGCTCTCAACCCTGAGTCAGATTTCCCCGGAGGCACTACGTCTCGGCTCAGAAATCCTTAGGTCTGACACGTGGAAAGAGGAGATGGGTTAGGAAAAGCTGGCAGTTTACCTGAGTCCTGTCTCAGGTACGCGTGTGGGGCATGGCATCCCTGCGGCCCTAGGACCATCTGTCCATCACCAGTCAATCTCTCCTCATTGGAAGGCGAGTTCCTTGAAAGCATAAATTGCTTTTCTGTTTGTATTTCCAGCATTTAGCACAATGCTTTACCCATCGTAAAAGCGGAAGAAATGCTTTTTCGTTGATTCATTCATTCAATCATTCCTTGACTCCTTTGCTGAAGTAAGGATGCATATATGGAACATCTCATATACTACAGGATTTTAAAAAACATATGCATTGATTGGTTTTACTGATTTTTTTTCTCCTTTTCTTTAAAAAAAGTCTGTTATATGGGATGGTTCTCTGAGAGGGGAGAGATAGAAGAATAAAAAGGGGGGAGAAATAGAAACAATGTAAAACTAAAATATATCAATAAAATTATTTAAAAACATAAAGACTATGTTGATATACAAAAAGATACATATAAACTTATATGGTATTAAATTTTTAAAAAGCAGAACACAAGTATAAAAAATAGTCCTGGAAATACAACTACCCCATGAATACAGATATATTTCAGAGAAAAGAAGAAATCCTGCCTCACTTTAGGACCCTCCTCCTCCTCCTCTGCCTCCTCCCTCATCTCCTCCAGTGTTCCACCCAGGGGAAGGTACACTTCATGCCCCAAAGTTGCCTTTTTTCCCCTGGATTTACTGGCTACATTTCTCCTTCAAAGATCAAGCCTTAAACCCAATTCACTCTGGAGCTCATAGACTGGACAAGTTCCCCCTACCTAGCACAGAGAGGATTTAAATACTAAATAGTAATTGTTTCTCTTTTACCCAGGAATCCACTTTGATTTTTTTTTTTTTTTTGATTAAAGGGGCCACCCTTTGAGAAACTACTTAAAGAAGCCCATTTATTGAATGGATGTATCTCACTCATAGTAAGATTGTGATAAGATCTAAGCCTGAAAGGGCCAGGATCTCACATTGCATAGTGGGCCATCTCCAGTTGTCCAGATAAATATCAGGCCACTGGCCCCAGATGGCCCAGGAGGAGAAAGTGAGGCTGGTGACCTTGCACAGCCCTCCCTCACTCAAATCGAAGTCAACTGCAAGTCATGTCATCATCTTGATGTCATGGTCCTCCTCGAGAATGAAGGACAAACAACACATTCAATCATTTCATAAGGACTGAATATTTCATATCACTATCCCTTTCCCAGTCTAGTAGGGTACAAACTGCCCAGGATTCAGAGTCAAGGAGGAGGGTACAAATCTCAACTCTGTCACTGGTGCAAATTTGGATCAATTTCTTTTGGGGCCTCAGTTTCCCTATCTGTATAGAGTTCTATCTCCCATTAATTCTGTCCCTCACCCCCATACGTTACTGCCCCCTTCCTATTATATCGCTTTAAAAATTAGGCCCAGTGTTTCCTCCCTGTGAGCCTCTCTAACTTGTTTCATTCATTCATTCATTCATCCATTCATTCATCCATTCATTCCATAAAGACTGAACACCTCATACCGCTATATCCCTTCCCCATAGTCATAGCCGTAGGGTGGAAACTGCCCAGAACTTGGAGTCAAGGGCCAGAGTACTCATTCCAGCTCTGCCACTCATTTGTGCAAATTTCGTTTAGAGTTTCAGTTTCCCTATCTGTAAAGAGAGAGGAATGGCCTAGAATGACTAGCCTGGAAAGAGTACTGGACTTGGAGTCAGAAGATCTGCCTTCGAACCCTGGCCTAGCCATTTACTAGCTGTGTGACCTTGGGTAAGTGATTTCCCCTCTCTGGGCTTAGGTTTCTGTGAAAGGAAGAGGCTGCCCTCCTTGGACTAACTACCTGGAGGAGCTGGGGGGAGAACCTCTGCCCCACTACCCCCAGCTCACCCGCCCCCAGGGCGGGGCGCCCCGGCTTAAGGTGGGAGTCCGAGTCTATTGCGGGCCCTTTAAGGCCCTCCCCCTCCCCCCAGGCCGGGTGCGGGGCTGGGCTGCGGCCCCTTTAAGGCTTGGCCTACGTGGCAGCAGCAGGAGCCGCCGCCGCCGCCGAGGAGGCCGAGGCCACTTCCTGTGGAGGCCGCAGCGGGAGCGGGAGGAGGAGGAGCCGCCGCCAGCGCCACACGGGAGGGAAGCGGAGCCCGAGCCGGAGCCGAGCCCTCCCGCCGCCGCCGCCGCTGCCGCAGCCATGGGCCAGAACGACCTGATGGGCACCGCCGAGGACGTCGCGGACCAGGTAAGGGGCCGGGCGGGAGGGACGGCGGGGCCGGGAGGCCTGAGGGCCGGGGGACGGGGTCGGGCCGCGCCTCCCCGAACCCACGCGGCTCCGCCCCAATCCGGACCCCCGGGCCGCGCCCCCTCCTCCGGAGGCCCCTGATCCTGCCCCCCCACCGAAGTCCACCCAATCCCCCCACTCCACCCACACCCCAGAACTCTCTCCTCTGCCCCGCATTTCTCCGTACTGAACCCCCACACCGCGCCCCCAGGCCAGAACTCCCTACCACTCCCCCATCCCCGGAGGTCCCTGTTCTGCCTCACCCCAGAACTCTTCACTGTACACCCATACCGTGCCCCTGCTACTGTGCCCCCACCCCCAGAGCTCCCTGCTGTGCCCCCCATACTGTGCCCCACCCCCAGAGCTCCCTGCCGTGCCCCCCATACTGTGCCCCCACCCCCAGAGCTCCCTGCTGTGCCCCCCATACTGTGCCCCCACCCCCAGAGCTCCCTGCTGTGCCCTCCACTTCCATATCTCTCCACTCCCTCCCTCCCCCCCAGCTCCCTATTGTGCTTCCCTCGATATCCCTGCCTCTGCCTCACCCCCAGAACTCTTCAGTGTGCCCCCAGGATTTTCTCCCGTGCTCCTCCTGTGGTCCGCTTTCACCCCCACAGCGTTCTACCCACCACTGATACTTTGTCGCCCTCTTCCAAAGCCCCACTGCCCCCTCCTTGTTAGCTTCCTTTAATGTCTGTGGCCCCCAGTTTCCCCCTTTACACAGTGCTGCTGTACCCCCCAGCCTCTTGTTCTATGCTGTCACCCTCCCCAGGGCTCTGTTCCACTCCCTCCCTTGCCTCAGAGCTGTCTGTTGCCCTCCAACTTAGGAGCCCTCCTTGTCTGTATTGTGCCCCCCAGGGCCTTTACTACCAGTTCTGCCCCCTTGGGAGGTAACCTCTCCTACTCCCCAGGGATTTCTCTCCTCTCTGTGAACCACCTCAACTTCCCATAATGCCTGCCATGCCCCCCCAGGCCTTTATATTCTGGGTCTTGCCCTTCTCCTCCTCCCCCTCTTTATGTAATGTTATTCCAATTCCCAGTGTTTTCTATACTTAATGCCCTATCTCCAGAACTGTGAACCATTTCTATCATGCCCCCTCCCCTTCAGCCTTTTTACAATATTGTTCTTAGGTTTCTGTAAGCTTTTCATTTCTGTTTCATTTCCCCAGGGCTTAATATTTGCCCCTTACTCCCAGTTCTTTTTCCTAGTCCCTTCTGTTAACACCTCCCCCCATCTCCCAGTTCCCCACCTTCTCTCAAGGTCTCAGTATTTTTTTCTCCTTTTCTTTATGGTCTCTCTAAACCTTTTGGATAATAATCTTTTTATAATTCCTCTGCCTGAAACCCCTTATATAAATTTCTTCCTGCCCCTTGGGGTAACGTTCTTTTGACCCTAAGGCCTTTTTTCCACTTCTTAGCGCTCCCCAACAATATACACTTCCTCAGTAAATTGCCCCTGGAGCTAGGCCTCCCCACTTCCCCCAGTTTCTCTGGATTTTTACTCTTGCACTTCAGCCCTACTGTTATTTGAGCAAATGGGTTCTCGTGAAACAGGACCCCAGTTTCAGAGCAGGTAGGCAGGAAGGCTTAGGTTTGGGGGTTGGGGTAGTACGTAGGGTGGCTCAGCTTTGGCCTTTACTCTCCTAAGCAGGTTGGTCAGATCTTTGAGATGCTTGGGGGGTTGGTCATTTCAGAATTAAGAATACGGGCTCTCCTCCTTTTTTACCTACTCCTTAACTATCTTATCTGGGTTCTCTATTCTGCCCCATCCCCTTCTCAGAAAAGAAAAAATCCACTGGACTAGAGGTGATACCGTTAGGGAAAGGGCTAAAAGATTGGGGTAATCTGACTCCAGAATGAGCAAGAGGTTCTGTCCCTTATTTCCCTTGGATCCAGGTTATGGCTCTGGAAGGCCCAGGAGGTTTGGTCTAGAACATGTTCAGTCAGACTGTAGGTCATAGGGGATCAGATTTGTACTTTTAAACCACAGTCAAAGAGAAACCAGGCCTCAACCCTGCCTTGCACCTCTTTTGAAATATCTAACAAGTATCCATTCTCTGCTAGATGAGTGCTGAATCAAAGGGTCTCTCTATATTATTGGATGGACTCTGCCCTTCATCCATTTAAATAGGCAATTGCTGCATATACCCGCTGAAGAGTGTGCTACACCAGTCTTCCTTTTTTACTCCCCTTTTGGAGTGTACAGGTGGCACTCCTGGGAAAACCCTGAAACAAATAGATAATTGAGCAATTGTTAAAAGTCCTTAAAACAAGATCAGCAAGATCAAATCCTGAAGGGGAGGGCATGTAATGTAAAGCTGCCAGTATCTCCCATTTGGCAAAATTAGCACAATATGACTTGAATGCAATGGTGGTCTGATATATTTACAGATGAAAAAGTAGTTTAATAATCTGTGTAAGCAGATATTGACCCAACCCTGTTCCCATTACTTGCACTTTCTCAAATCCTCTGAACACAGATGGAGTTATGTCAGAGTTAAAAGTAAGTAATAGGTGGGTTAATTAAAATTTTTTCTCCTTAGGCATATTTAGCTAAGGTTAGACTAGTTAGTGCTAGCTTTTCTTAGAGGAACTTTAATTGTGCAGTTGATATTAGTATCTCTTTTTCCAAATTAGTTATGGGTTATGAATTTTATAATTGGGGAAAGCTTCCAGTCATTCTTCATCCCTGAGTTTGTATCCTCATTATTAAGTTTGTATAATGTGCCTTCATTATGTACTATCATTTTTGGGGAGAAAAGTATGCATACTGATATAAAGAATTGATCTCTGCCTAATTGCATGTATTTTTGTCCAATAGCTGTCAGAAAAAAAGGCCTTTTTAGTGGCACCATTTTATTTCTCAAGTACCAAATTGCTCCTTTTAGAGCTATCGGATCTATATAACATCAACTTTCAACCTGTATGACAGCTGTTTTGCAACTGAAAGTTCGTTTCATAACAAAGTCTCTTTTCTAGCTACTGTCTTACATGAAACTTTCATTCTGCTGCTCAAAAATTTTTTTACTTAATTTACTACTCTATGTAATATTTTTTGTCTTATTTTCTATTTTTTTTTAAATTAAGCCATTAGGAATATATCAGGTCCTCTTGTGATTCCTTTTTTCTCTTTTTCTTCCAGAAATTAAGAAAAAAATTGTCAGTAATAAATTAGATTGAGGCAGTAGCCAAGTGTATATTGGCTATTGTAAATTGTATATTGGACAGGGCTAGAATATGTATTACAGGTTTATTACTGAGTAATGCTTGAGCATCTTCAGTCCACAGAGAACTGATGTCACTTCACTAGTTTGAGGTGAGTCCTTTTAACTGTCCTTGTTTAACACCTTGTGTAAATTCAGTGGAGTCAGTTTCTCTTGTTTAGAGAAAAAAGGAAAAGAGCTTTTTATTGCTTCTGGTAAGATGGTAAGCATTGGATATGTAAGTGATGCCAAAATGATTTCTCTCTGTGGGTGGCTTTAGTTTTCTTGGAATCTTCCATCTCTAACACTTACAACAGAGTTGACAGTTCCTTCCTGACTGCTCTGGCCCCCCACCCCCCAGATTTCTCATGTTAGGTAGCAGACAGTGCTATATTAATTGTGACTTTTAAGATGAATTGTATAAAAGGCAGAGAAATAATGCTGAATTAATATTTCAGATGATAGAAGGACAAATCCATTTCCTCTGACCTTGCTAAGGAAACAAAAGCACCTGAATGTGAATGGGTTTGTTTGACCTATAAATCAGAGATACAACTGGGAGTCCCACCTGAGAGTTTTAGCTTTAGGCTGTAGTGTCTTCCCTTGGTGAATAGTATGTACATTCAGTCCAGTGAGGGATAATTGAACCAACCTAGCTGTGATGGTTGTGCAGAATGTATGGAGACAGCTTTGATCACAGACAGTGTGTCTGGTGCTGAGTTCATTGACCAAGTAATTCAGCACCAGGATTCTTTTGCTCCTACAATGTGTTACAAAGTTCTTGAGGTTTGCTGCTTCAGTAAGAAGCTATTAGAGAATGGATTAAGGAAACACAGGCTTTAGTGTAGAACTCCAAGGACCTGGCACACCAGAGGCCCATAATACCTCTTTGTGATTGATAGAATAATTCAAAATGTGTCCATTTATTAAAAAACCTATTGGATGGCTTAAAATGTGACTTTTAAACACATGCTCATAAAAAAGAATACTTTCTAAGTGTTTGTGGAATAAATGAATAACTTCTGATTAGTTGATTATTGAGGTAAAGGATTAGCTTCTATGATCCTTTCTCAATCAATAGTTTCTCCTTGCTCTGAGAAAGCTAGTGTAGGAAGAGCATGTGCTCAATAGCACAAATTTTGATTGTATGTATTGAAGACAAGTATTAGATGTCTTGGATAACCTTGGCAGTAGCATGAGTGATGCATATTCATCCATGTAAGTAGCAAGTTTAGGATTGTGTGTTGCTTTCCATATTTTCTATTTTGTGTTGATAGGTTTTTGGTTATAGGAATATGTTCCTACTTTTCTTTATTTCCCCCAAGTCCTTTGTAAGAAATCTCTCATGGGACTTGTAAATTTAATACTTTTGTAACTTAATTAGATGGTAAATAACATTGATTTATTTCTCTATTGATCCTGCAGTAGTAGAATTTTTATTTTTAGTTTTTTTTTTCTGTTTTTACTTGAGCCTTTAACCTTCCAAATAGTTTGGCTAATGTAGAAAATGAAATAGTTACAATAATGCTCTCTTCTGTGTTACTTCTGTAGTCAGTTTTCCGCTGCTGTTTCACATATTGTCATGGTTCATTTACTAAAGGAAAAAAGTAAACTATTGCCTCCCATCTATTGCTACCAGATCACCTCTAATTGCATTCTGTTGGTCTAGCACAAACCTGCTGAGTGGTATTCAGCTGGGAGACTTCCCAGGGAAACCCTGGAGTTGTGTTGGCAGTATTTGTATGAGTCACCTGCCTGGGCCAATCCTGACTCAACATTTTTTTTTTTTGGCCATAGGCTTTAATTTTCTAGGCTTTATGGATTTTTGCTTCTGTGTATATGCCTTCTTTGCAGAGAGATTCCAAAACTTTAATGACTAAAAGATAACTAACTTGTCATATTTTTGGATGAAGATCTGATTAATACTAGAACTTGAGGCTTCCTTCAATTTCATCTTTTTTCCCTTTTGCTACAAAAATCTACCTTACTTTCAGCAGGTTGGATAGGAACATTCCAATCTCTTTTGATGTATTTCTCCCCAACCAAACACACACCAAGGTGCTGCTTTATTTAAACAAATCCCATATTCCAAATTTTTAGAATACTGCTCTTTCCATGTATATGTGTTACTTGGTTGTAAGGTTCTTAGAGACTTCTAATAAAAATCTTGCCTTGTGACAGTTAACTAATTGTATTATCTCTCTTCCTTTCAAGATCTCATCGGTTAGTTTCAGACTTAGTTTTCCCTTCACATTTTTCTGTTGAATGTCAGCCCGATTTTGCTTGCATTGTTTATGTTGCATGTTAGCATCTGGTAGTTTGGGTGTTGTAATATGCTCGATAATCTTGTGCTATATGCTCTTGGTAAGTTTGAGTGTGAGTAATGTGGCCTTGTTCAACTTTTTTCAGTTTATCAGTTTACGCTGTCATCATTTACTGACTGATGAGTGGATCTGGGACTCCCCTTTGTAAAGGAAATGACTCAAGTTCAAGATATCCTAAGACTTAGTTGAGAAGTTGTTCCCAAAGTAAAGGGTAAAGCAGTTGGTAGCGAATTAGTAATCTTGACAATGAAGGTATTTCATTTCAGGGTGCATTCTGCACATCGTCCACACATTTTCATCATGTATGATTCTTGTTCATAATCTCACTGAAGCCCAATACCCGGCAGATACTTAATAAATGCTTATTGACTGACTAGCTTACATAAGTATCTAACCAATGAACTTGAGGACTTCTAAATATTTATAGGTCCTTTACTATTCTGTGGATGCTGGGGCTATCTGTCTTTTGATACATGACTGGTCAGTCCCTTGGGTGATACCTTTTTTCTGTTTTTTGCATCACTAGTACTATGCTGCAGCCTGCTTGGGTCTACCATTGCTCTTTGGGTCATCTGGGATTTTAATTCTTTGGAGACTGAAGAGTTATATGATTTGTAGTCAAATAGCATCATCATCAGATTTGCCATGAGGTGGTGAATTCTTTGGCCCCAACAACTTTTAAAGAAAAGGGTAAGGCATAGGACTGAAAAAAAGATGGTTCCATCTTTTTATTAAATAAAATTTCAACTTTCTGCTTGGAATGAAAAGAGAACTATGAATGTGAATTCATGTGTAGCCTAACTTAAACTGCCCCTAAATCTAGGTTTCTATCGTAATGTTAGAATTCAAGGGGTACTTAGAGAGAATATATAACTCAGCTCTTTCATATGCAGATAAGGAAAATGACTCAGAGAAGTGACTTGTTCAAAATTTCAGTCAGTATCAGAGTTGGGTTTAGAACCTGCCTCCTTGGCCAGTGTTCTTTTTACTACAGTATCCTGACTCAGCTTGTTTACTCTGGGAATATATAGCAACCTAGTAGCCTTTATCAGTATTTACTTCTAAGATTATAACTTTTTAAAATTTGACTTTGTGGGATTAAAAAATTTTTAAAAATTTTTCTAAGATAGGTAGGGTCAGATTTCTTTTTTTGTATAGTGTATACCTCTGTATGAGGGAATGAACAATATCCAATTTCTGCCTTATGTCCTTGACCTAAACATCCAAGGGATTATTTTGAATGAGGATTTTTTTGTTTTATTGATGCTTTTTTTTACACTAGTAATTTCCCAAACTCTTTCTTTGAAACAAAGCAAACCAATTCAGCAAAACTAACAAAGCGATCGTACCTGACAGTGTGTTGAGCAGGCTTCTATCTGTAGTCCCTCACACTTGGACCAAGAAGCATCTTTAATCATCTGTTCTTCAGGACTGAAGTTTTCACTGCAGTTGACCTGAATGTTGTTGCCTGTTGTTCTGAGTTTTTTATTGTCCTCACTGTTAGGCTCTCAAACTGAGACAAAGCTGAGAAGTCTGCCTGCCTGCCCTGTATGAGTGTTGGGAATTATGTTGTTTGCTGTAGAAGGGCAGTCTGGATTATAAACCCTTACTCTGTTGCTTGTTTACTGAATAGGCAAACAACTCTTAAGCTGGTGGATGTGCAAACATGTCAGTAGTAGACATGTCTAGTATGTAATCAAGGCAACATTTTTTTATAATTACGCTTTCTAGGGTTGTATTAAAGCCTCTTAACTTGTATGTCTTAGCTGTATTTGCTGTCTTTGCTCTTTGGAAATGTCAGGTCTTTTTTATTTTTAAATTATTTGTGGGGCCCTCCTGTTAAGGTCTTACCCGATCATCTTTTTAAGAGAAAGTTTTATTTTGTTTTACAACTTTCAGACAACCATCTATCTCCATGTACCGTATGCATGGTGCTTCTTAAAGGTCATTAATACTAAAATGGGAGCTTGTAACTCCCTCCCTACCTACATCTCCATTGACGTTCTCCCTTGATTGTAGCTGATCAGGCTGTTGCTGATCATTTGTTGAGTGTTTGGGACATTAGATGGAAACTAGAAAGTGTGTATAGTTTCAAATGTTATCATACCTCCTGTTCAGTCTGGTACTAGATTAAGTGAGCATATTTATATGATGAATATATTACAAAGACAATTTAGAGTCATAGGCTGTCAGCCTCTCATCATGTTTTATGATGTCTTCCTTCTCTCTTTTCACCTATTCTTTTTTAAAAAATAGCATAACTTGGGATCTAACCAGTAGAACAGATTTTGTTAAAACTCCTGTGAGATCTTAACTTAGTGCTTCAAACTTTTAGTAGCGGGATACATCAGTAATTTTGAGGGAAGTTGGCTGGCAGTGCCTCTATTCCCTACCAATTCTGCTTTTTCCTCTGTTTTTCCTGTCACAAGAATGAGAAAAGTTTCCATGATTCCTTTTGTGGTAGAAGGGAAAGGCTTATCTTTAGTATTGATTAGGAAAGAAGCCTCCACTGTTGTTAAAAGTTGAATTAGACACTGATTACCAGAGGCTCCTGTTCTGCTGTTTTGGTTTCAAGCTTCTAAAACTTTATACACCTTGGTGTTTAGGAAGTCACATAAAAGGAGCTCCTCTTTCCACATAACCCACTATTCCAACTGTGGTGTTAGTTCTGGAAGAGAATACTTCGGTTTGTTACAAGTACCCACCCTTTAGACTCAAACTACTTGGCATATCTTTTGTTACTTTCTGGCAGATCACTTATATGGGTGTTCTGTCTCTTCTTAAAGTCTGATATGTTAGGTGTCCCCCTCTACACCTCCTATCCTCTCTTTGATTTGGATCTTAAATATGATTAAACATGACTAGTAAGAGAAGTGCGTGTTGTCCTATGTAATGGCAACTTTGCATGCTATTTTACAGTGTACATGTGTCTCACAGCACAAATGCTCATATAAGCATGGGATCAAAGGCAGTCATAACCACACTTTTTCTTTTGTGGCACCTGTTAGTTATTTTACTAATTCTCCTATCTGATTAAAAACAAACAAACAAACAAAAAAATCACAAAACTTTCTCAGATGTAGGAGGTAATCAGATTAGGGTGCCATGGGTGGTTTTGTTTTTGTTATAACATTCCTAATTATTAAACATCATGTTTGTAGTTCTTAAAAAAATCTCATGTTCACATTTTCACTCAAGTATATAGCTGATGACACAAAATAACTTCACAGATCCTTTTAGCTTTAGATCCTTTAGGAATATCTGTCTTGATTAATAGACCACAGGGTAGTTTTTTTTGGTGTCTGGGTTTTGTCAGTGTTTCACCTGAGATTTGGAATGGAGTAAGTGAGCAAATCATTCCATCAGGATTTCTGGTGGACCAGCAAAACTCTATGCTGTGAAGAGCTCAGCATATTAAAAATAACATTGAATGCAGTTAAGTTGATTGTTTATACAACCAAAGCTGTACTTCCTGTCTTAGAGACATAAAGTTGTAGGTCTTTAATCACCACCTAGGTAAGTTTGCTAGAACTAAAGGATTGGGTCATTGTCAAAGGCATATGAGAAGGGCTTTCACCACAGCTTGCCCCTACTCTGTGTTTGAGTACAGTCTTTCATTTTCGTGGATATGTAGATAGACTCTTAAGAGAATGGCTCTCTGAAACAAGAACTAACTGTTCAAGTGCTTGGAAAATGACTGCTATCAGGAAACTAATAAGGAAAACAGCAGGTGAATGCTCGCTTATCTGTAGCTGGAGGACTTGCATGTCTTTGGCTGGCAGTTTGGGCTCCCAGCTTCTCTGGTACTAGGCTTTCACTGCCTTGTTTTTTGTTGTCTCAATAGTTTCTTCGAGTTACGAAGCAGTACCTCCCTCATGTGGCACGCCTGTGTCTTATTAGCACCTTTCTGGAAGATGGCATCCGAATGTGGTTCCAGTGGAGTGAACAGAGAGACTATATTGATGCTACCTGGAGCTGTGGCTACGTCCTTGCCTCCATCTTCGTGTTCTTAAACTTGCTTGGGCAGTTGAGTAAGTGACTAGAAAGTTCTACTTAGGTTTCACACTTGGTTGTCTGGCTAATGAAATTGGTGGGAAAAAGTGGGTGTTTTTGTCCTCTCATTTAACCGTATTAGAACTCCATCTCAGTCAGAAGGTGGAGATCATATTGAGTTCCTGAGGCTTTTTAAAGGCTTCTGTTCTTTATAAAATTTCTTTGTTATTAGCAAACACATAAATGTCTGTGTTGTTACTATAGAAAATACAAAAGAAGAATTAGGCCCAGACCCAGCTCCAGGGGGAGCTTAACCTTAAGGATAGAATCAACCAGGTAAAATAACTAGCCATATAAGATGGTGTATAATTTAATTGTCAAAAAAATGAGTAGTATTGTGGGCTGTAGGGATTCAAATATAAATATATAAGTTTATCAGGCAAAGAAATAAAGAAATTTATCATGGAGGAAGTTAAAATTCTACATGGTGAAGTAGTTGGCTATGTTTATTACTAGATAATGTACTTTTAAAAATTATTCATTCTGTAAGCCCTCATGTGGTCCCCTGCTTGAACCAGCATGCTTAATAACTAAGATCCCATGAACTCATCTTTGGTGCTATCTTATTTTTCCAATACCAAAAGGACCTAGTGGTTGTTTTAAGTTGGGGGGAGTGTTTTTCTGCCATAATTATACATAAGGAAAAATTGTAGTACCTTTTGAAAATGTTAGTTACTTATTCTCCTAGTAGTCATTAATTCTTACCCTCCCTCCCATCCCACTTCTTAGCTGGCTGTATCTTGGTATTGAGCAGAAACTTTGTACAGTATGCCTGCTTTGGACTCTTTGGAATTATAGCATTACAGGTAAGCTGTTGCTTTCTATAATGCAGTAAGGCTTTTGAAAAACTATTTTTGATATTTGTATATCACCCACAAATTTGCTGTTTGACTTCTAGTCACCCCCTCCCCCTCTGAAGATGCTTAAGATTTTTCTAGAAACAGCATTAGTTGAAAAGTACCTTTGAATTCTTTTTCTTAAAATACTTCTTAGATGGCTGGGTATCCAGTATTAAATTAGACACTATTTCTCTTTTTTCCATTTTGCGAAATTTCATTTGCCACATGGGTAATACTGAGGTGAATTTATAGGCCAAATTTTCTTGTCATTTAACTGCATCAAGAATACTTGTTCCTTTAACTGTCTTATGTAATGACACTATAAAACACCAGAGCCAATGTGCAATTATGTCTTTAACTCAAAGCATGGTAATTACAGACATCCTTTGTATTTCTTTAAACAACTTCTAGTATGTTGTAAAAGTAATTGGAATAGTTCTGGGGTTACAGACAAACGAGAATTTGAAAATTCTAAGATTAATACTATCTGTTCTTGGTTTTCTTCAACAGACAATTGCATACAGCATTTTATGGGATCTCAAATTTTTGATGAGGTATGTTCATTGTGATTGTTAAGATGGATAAAGGTTGGTTGCTTTTTTTATGTTCCTCTAGTTAGGCACTTAAGAGCTTAGAGGGAAATGGTAAAAGCAGGCTCCTTTTCCCAGGTCAGATAGGTTCATGAATGTTTGGCTTAATCCCGTCAGTGCCACTTACAGACAGGACTTCTGACCAGACCCAGGCAAGGCCGAACAGTGCCCTTTCTACTGTATTGTACAGACAGACCTGGCAGACGGAACTGCCATTATTTGCTAATAGAGGGCAGTGATTGCCTGGAATGGTGTAGCTTGTAGGGACTTTTGGGTACACAGCAACTTTGATGGTTTACTTGTCTTTGAGCACATAAGGAAGAGGGAAACATTTTAAAATTAAAAAAAATTTTTTGTTATTTATTGAGGGTAACATTTATTAAACAGCTACTATGCGCCAGATGCTGTGCTGAGCACTTAACAATATAATCTCATTTGATACTCACAACTTTTTAAGATGGGGTTATTATTCCCATTTTATAGTTGAGAAAACTGGGGCGCAGGGAGGTTAACTGACTTGCTTAGGTCACGTAACTGGTAAGTGTGTGAGGCTAGGTTTGAGCTCAGATCTTCATCTTCCTGACAGCAGATTCAGTGCTCTCTGCCTACTTAGAGAGGCAAAGAGAAGAAAAAAGTTACAATCCCTAAACTGATTAAGGGATTTCCCTGTCTGGTTTTGGGTTGGCTTTTTTGAGGCCCAGTGAGTTTTGATCTTTGGTTTGCCAATAGTTTTTGATATTTTTGTTTCTACTCCTTTGTGTCCAGGAACTTGGCTCTCGGAGGAGGATTGCTGCTGCTCTTAGCAGAGTCCCGATCTGAAGGGAAGAGCATGTTTGCAGGGGTCCCCACCATGCGGGAGAGCTCACCCAAGCAGTACATGCAGCTTGGGGGGAGGGTGCTGTTAGTCCTGATGTTCATGACCCTTCTTCACTTTGATGCCAGCTTCTTTTCTGTAAGTGCTTTGAATCTCCTTTAAAAAAATCTGCCTCTGTTTTTCAAAACCAGATGTTTCTTATTGGCTGCTTGGTTGCTTCTTAATAGTCTTGATCCAATGGGGGTTTACCTTGGATATATTGTCTATCTCAGCTACTGGTGAGGGAAGGCAGCAGGTGGAGCTTCTGAGCCCATAAAGAATTGATACCTACAACATAGATTTGAGTACTAGTGCCGCTAGTGTAGGGGACCACCTTTCCTGTAGGATTCAAGTTAAGTATTTGCCTTGTCTTTAGAGTTGGCTCCCTAGGGAGTCTTCACTAATACATGTAAATGTATGTATTTTTTTTAAATGAGGCTGAGAAGAATCCACATAATTTAAAAGGGTATTTGAGTCCTTAGTTGAATGAGATCTGAGACTCAAAACCCTAATTATTTTTTTTTATGAAGGGCTACTTTTCATTTCTATGAAGTCTGTGGGTGGATGATGGGGAAGGTTGGTACAAGGAAGGGAATGTCACATATTTTAGACAGGCATTCAAATAGACTGTCTGGAGGCATGGGTGTGAAGGCAACTTGTAGTGATAACCAGTTTGACTATTATTAGGTGTGGCATTGTATTGATGCTGGCATAAATACAAAGTTTAAATCTGATACTGAGCTTACTGGCTAGGGGGTTGTAGCACAAACCTAGGTAATGTGTATTAGAGAGGTATAATATAAAGTGTTGAGTGACACTTGAGAGTTATTGCTGCCTAAGGTAATCCAGGAAGGCCTTGTGGAGAAATGATATTGTGAATTTGTCTTTAATGGATGGGTGAAAAAAGAATTAGGGGAGAGTGAGCATTCCATTTATAAGAATCATTGTGAGCAAGGACATTGGAAGTGTTGGGCACATTTTGGGGAACAGTAGACCAGTTTGGCTAGGAGCATAGAGTTGGCTGCATTTAGTGATATAGTATAAGGCTGGAAGAGTAAAGCAGTATCAGATTGTGGAGGGCCTTGAATGTGGGACTAAGAACTTTTAATTTTACGTGAGAGACAAGCAGTGGGGACCCAAAATTTTGAGCAGAGGAGTGACATGATTAGAATTACAATTTGAATGTGTTAGAACGATTACTTTGATACTAACATGAAGGATGGATTGGGCTGGGGAAAGTGTGGCAGCCGGAAGACCTGTTAGACTGTTGCTCTTGGTAACGTGAGGCCATGTTAGAATGGGCCATGCTAAAAAGCTAACAAGTGAGTATAGGAGTGTCCTTGAAGGTGCAGTGTTGCAGGAGTTGTTGGACTTGGTATCTGATTAGACAGGGAAGTGAAAGAGGAATCAAAGGTCAACCTGAGGTTGTAAGCTTGGAAGACAAGTGACATTAGAAAGAGGAACAGCCTTAGGGGAAAGTGGCACTTGGTTTCAAACTGTCAGTTTGTAGGACTTGTAAACATAGATGCCCCTCCCATAAGACAGCAGGAGGAGCAGGTGTGGGGCTTAGAGATCTTAGGACTAGAGACAGAGGAATCATTGAGTACAGGTGATTGCCACAGGTGAGAGTAGACATTAAGAGAAAATCCTTAGGATTTTAGCCAAGTAGAGAGGTCAGAAGGAGTGAATGAAGGAAAGAGAAGAGTAAGTAATTGGAGAGATAACTGGAGAACCAAAGTAGTGTAGTGAATCCATGAAAGGAGAGAGTATCTAGTAGGAATATAAATGGTCAGCTGGGTGGGTCAAAAATAGCATTGGTCACTAGACGTGGTGATCAGTCCACCTTGTGGAAAATCAGTCTTGGTGGAGAGATGGAGGTGCCAGTGTTGATACAGTTTAGCTAGCAGGGGAGTGGGAAGAGATATGAGGAAGAGAATAACTGGGTGCACTATTGGAATGTTAAGGGAAGACTTTTAGGATTAGGGAGAACTGAGCATATTTGTAGGCAGATAAGAAAGAGCCCATGAAGAGAAAGGAATGGAAGATGCATGAAACAAGGTGATAGCTGAAGTAAGATCCTGGAGAAGGCAAAAAAGAATTGGGATTAATGGACAGGTAGAAGGATTAGCCTTTATGAAGTCTTCCAGCTGGTATTTCTTACTGCCTTTAGGGTTTTCCCCCCCCTTTATTCACAGAAGTGTTCAGGTCCTGCTTTTGTCTTCTCTAGTTCATTTATCCTTTAATCTTGAAAGTTCTCATCATATATTTGGTAGAAATCCTTGTTCTTTTTAGATAACAAGCATTAACCATATTATGTTTGATTGCTTTAGCAGCAGATTCCTCCATCTTGACAGGGTATTTAATATCTACTTTAACGATAACATTACAAACCATCAAGCAAAAGTTAGGTGACCAGCTGTATATATCATAGAGGGGATTCTTTTTGAGGTATGAGTTGGAGCAGATAGCCTCTAAGGATTCTATGATTCTTTCTCCTCTACATTGATCGTGAATTTTCTTTATTTTGAACCAATACAGATTCTTCAGAACATCGTGGGCACAGCTTTGATCATTTTAGTGGCCATTGGTTTCAAAACCAAGCTAGCTGCCTTGACTCTGGTCGTCTGGTTGTTTGGCATCAACGTCTATTTCAACGCTTTCTGGACCGTCCCAGTCTATAAGCCCATGCATGACTTCCTCAAGTATGATTTCTTCCAAACCATGTCAGTGATTGGAGGCTTGCTTCTTGTGGTTGCTTTGGGCCCTGGTGGTGTCTCCATGGATGAGAAGAAGAAGGAGTGGTAACACAGCCCCCCATGTCCCTGCCCTGTGTAAAAACCAGTGGCTATCAAGGACAGTGTGGATTCAACAAAACTGCCAGCATTTGCATACCTGACTCCCTTCCCCTCATAAAGGCACAGATGTTTTGAGAACTTTATTTACAGTGACACAATCTGAAATTGATGGTTAAATCTGCTTTGGAGGCATGCTCAGTCCCAAATTTTAGTATTTTTTTTTTTTAAGGCTGACTGGCCTAAATTATTGTATCACCCTTTAGCCAAGGGCTCTAGAAATTCATCTGCATGGGCAGCTTGGCTGATCCTGGCCTTTGTTTATCTTTTTATTTTTTTTGGGGGGGGGGGGGAAGAGAAATGAACCTTCAGGTTGTACTGTGAGCAGATACACAACTGTATTATTCATTGTGGTGGTCTCGTTTTTTTTTTTTTTTGGTTTACATTTTTAGCTAGAACTACTAACTGATTTGAGATACCCTGGCCAAACATTACATTATTTTAAAACTTTCTTATGAAAAAAGTTTCCCCTATAGTGGCTTTAATGTTATTTTTCACATTTTTATAGGAAAAATGATTTAAAACAAACAAAAGCCCAAAGAAATACAGTATTAACACTCTACTAGAACTGACACAGTGGGGCCCCCATGAGGCAGCCATGTAACGGGTAGTAAGAAGACACATCAGCAAAGTTCTTTGGACTGGCCTAAGTCTTGTGCAGGCAATGTTTCCCCCATATCACTGTTGCACTGATTTCACTTTGGTGGTTTAAGATTTCGAAAGGGAGCCTGTTGAAGACTTTATTTTAGGCACTGACTGCAATAAGGTGCCATGGCCTTTTGGAATATAAGAGCAGGGCAGTGGGTTCACAGGCAGTGAACCAGACCTCATTGATACATTTGACATGGTAGGTGGTGAGTGCTGTTGGAACATAGCATCTCAGGTAGGATGATAGTGGCTTCTTCTAAAGGCTTCCTCTTAGCACCAATTGGGGTGGAAGAAAGTTAAGCTTTCAAACCAGTGCCTCCCATTCTTTTCTCACAGAGCAAGATCTTAGCTTACTGTGAAGGCCTTTTTGGAGTTCTGAATGGGTTTTAGCAGCTCCCATCATGAGACTTTTCCTTTTAGGATTTTTCCCAGGCTATGGCCAGGAACTGGGTTTTATCCCAGGGTCTACCATTTCAGGAGGCTGTTGCTTTGTTGTTCAATTTTTGAGTTTTTTTTTCTTTTCCTACTCTGTATACAGCCAAATTGAGTTTTTAAAAAGATGTGTGATGCCTTACTGATTTGATCTTGATCCTGTATTTAAAGTTTTCTAACATTGCCTTATGCTGTGTTTCTCTTTTTTGGGGGCAGTATATTGGTTGTTGCAATCCTATATTTAAAAGCGTCCCTGTGTTTTATATTGCAGTATAAAGCTACGGAGGGATAGTTAAAACCTCTCTTGCAGTGCCTCCCCCGCTCCTTAGATCCTTCCTGTGCAGCCAAAATTGATGTTACTCGGGTGGCAGTGAACTTAGTGGTTCCTTTTTGATCAAGGGGATATTTAATACTGGAAATTTAGTTCCTGCTTGGGGGTTTCCTGAACTTTTTCAAGTAGTAGTCCCTTTCCTACTGTAAGCCTTTCCCTATAATGAGGTGTGTAAGGCAGGGCCTGTCAACATGGCTGTCTTTGGGCCAGGAATCCCAAGCCGACACTTTATTTATACCTCTCCCTTCTGCTTATTAACGGGACTGCTTTAGGCTACTGGAAACTGAAGAATGGAAACCTTTTTCTAATTACTGTACCTAAGGAGAAGGGATGGAATTTCTGCTTGCCATTTCTCCAAGTGTTACATCAATCTCTGTGACAGTTTTCCTTTCTAGCCTCTCATTGCATGCTGGGCCCACGGTGCAGCTGGGAGGATTTTGTCCCTACCAAGCCAACTAGCAAAACAGTGACCTCCTCTATTTCCTCAAGTATTTGTAAAATTAAACTAAATAAGTTCAATATTCTCTTGATTAATTATTGAGATACTCATTTTAAGAAAGGGTGGTTTTTAAAGCGTTTTAGCCAAAGAAAGGCAATTTTTTTGGTCCTAGGCCCCATTCGTTCCCAATGTCATCTAGCACAGCAAGCCCATCAACTGCTACTCACAAGTCAGATTTTTCTTTGTAAGCAACATCTTTACCAAGGCAGCCTGTTTTCCTTAGCCCTACTCTTCTATAGACTGGCTTTTTACTGTTGGGAGAAGTGGGACGGACCTGAGCATCTGAAACAGTGCTGCCATCAGTGATCTTCCCCATGATCACAGCGTCCCTTTGGCTCCGCTGCTTCTTTTCCACCCTGTGATTTTAGTGGTCCAGTGCCTGGGACAGGGACAGAAACTTGTATTTACCAACAATTGGCTTTGGCAAAAGTGTTCTGAAAATTTTTTTTGCTTCATGTGGGAAAGACTAGGTATAAATCTCATTTTATGCTGTATTTTATATCTTAGTTGTATTTGAAAATGTTTTGATTTTTGGAAACAAATATCAAAATAAAATAATGGCATTTGTTGTATCTAGTGTGACCACATAGTCAATGGAGTGTCCAAAATGAGATCAGGAAATAATGCGAGGCCCAGAGGCAAAAGCTGTGGGCTGTTTGAAGGCATACCCTGTTGGAGTTAATCCTCATGTGCACTCATTCATCCGCCCCTCAGCCTTGGCCACAAGGCCCCTGGGCACGACCACTTGTTTGGAGAACGTAACCACTACTCTACATGTAGCTCAGAATGGCACAAGTTCATCAACTTTATTATTTCAGTTATACAAAAAATCAGTTTGTTTCTGTTCCCCTTTTGAAGCGCTTGGGTTTAAGCTTCTTCATTGAAGCTGACTTCTGTGAAAGAAACACAACCAAAAAATCAGCATCAACCTCTGAAAAAGGAAGATACTTGATCCTGGGGCTAAACACAGCTTTGTCTCTTCTTTTCACCTAAACCGGGGTCATGGAGCCAGTCTACAGATGAGAAAAGACGGCCCAGAGAGATCAACGCTTCCTGGTTCGTGTGCTGGTTGCCAGCGTCTCACCCCCAAATTACCTAACATAGTTGATTATATAGATGTATAAAAATGTGCACAGGTACATCTTCCTGACAGAATGCAGGCTGCCTGACACTTGAAGGCTGTTACTGTTCAGTCATTTAGGCCCTTCTGACTGCATGTAAGCCTAGTGATACCGGAGTGGTTTGCCATTTCCTTCTTCACTGTATTCCTATTTACATATGAGGAATGGAGGCAAATGTGGGTTGAGTAGACTTGCCCAGGGTCACACAACTAGCAAATGTCTGAGGCTGAATCTGAGCTCAGATTTTCCTGACTCCAGGCTCAGTGCTCTATCCACTACACCCCCGAGCTGCCACAACTAAGCCTGACACACAGACACGTCTTAAATGATGACTGTCTGATTAGTTGCTCCATGACAAGTAGGTGAAATAGCTGAGCTAGGGTTTAAAATCAGGTTTTTAACTCCAAATCTGTTTATAATGCCTGTTCCTTATTCCCAAATGCTGGATTAGATTTTAACCCTTATAACATTTTTGTAAGAGGCAACACTTTAGTTATAAATAGCTTTTGCAAAATGATCCTATTCTATCCTGTCTTCTTCAGCAGATCGTTCTATCGTCCTAACTCTACCTTCAGTTTCTTTCCCTATCTACTGGCGCTTCCCTCCTGCCTACGAACACACTCATGTCTCCCCCACCCTCAAAAATCCCTAAGTTGATCTATCTCATGTCCTTCCTCCCTTTTGTGGCTAAACTCCTTGACAAAGCAGTTTACAATCGATTCTACTTTCTCGTTCTCCAGTTTGGCCTCATCATTCCACTGAAATTGCTCTCTCCAGGAGAGTTACCAAGTATGTTTGTTGTCAGTCTTTTGTACCTGACTCTTCATGACTCCATTTTGGAGTTTTCTTAGCAAAGATGCTGTAGTGGTTTGCCATTTCCCTCTCCAGGTCATTTTACAGATGAGGTAACTGAGGCAGCTGGGGTTAAATGACTTGCCCAGGGTCATCCTGCTAGCTTCTGAGGCCAGATTTAAACTCAGGAAGATGGATCTTTCTGATTTCAGGTCTGGCACTCCATCCGTGGCCCCAACCAGTCGCCTGCAAGGATCTCTGAGAACGGCCAAATCATTTAATGCTCTTTGCTCAGCCCTCATTCCTGGCCTCTCTGCTGCCTCTGTTGCCCTCTCCTTAATACTTTTTTTTCTCTCTGGGCTTTTAGGGTACTGTTCTCCTGATTCTTCTAAGCATCTGACCTGTTCCTCTCAGTCTCCTTTGCTGCACCTTCAGCCAGGTTATACCTGCTAATTAACCATGGGTGCCAGAAGTTTCATCCTGATCCTCTTCTCTCTGTACTTTATTACTTTGTGATCTCATCAACTCCTATGGATTCAATTATCTCTACACCCATGATTATCAGATCTACTTATTCAGCCTTAACTCTGCTGAATTTTGGCCTCATATCTCCCAATGCCTATTAGTCATCTTGAAGAGGATGTGTTAGACATTTTAAACTCAACATGCCACAAACTGAACTTATCTTTCCTCCCAAACTCTTCCAAAATTCCCTATTACTTCTACCTATTGGTTACAAGGTAGCACCACTATCTTCCCAGGTCCTTGCAAAGACCTGTTAATTTTACCTTTATAACATCTCTAAAATACATTCCCTTCTCTCCTCTGATACTGCTATTACCTTGGGCAGCTAGGTGGTGCAGTGGATGGAGCACCATTGCAGAAGAAGGGAGGACCTGAGTTCAAATCTCACCTCAGACACTTGACACTAGCTGTGTGACCTTGGGCAAGTCACTTAACCCCAATTGCCTCTTCCTGGGTCATCTCCAGTCATCCTGATGAATATCTGGTCACTGGATTCATATGGCTCTGGAGAAGAAGTGAGGCTGGTGACCTGCACAGCCCTCCCTCACTCAAAAAACAAAGTCAAGTGCAAGT
Organism: Bettongia penicillata ogilbyi; assembly: GCA_023548195.1. Lineage (NCBI taxonomy): Eukaryota > Metazoa > Chordata > Mammalia > Diprotodontia > Potoroidae > Bettongia > Bettongia penicillata. The sequence continues at coordinate 1,050,889 of JAJHZJ010000080.1, read as the reverse complement.
CATGTCATCATTTCTCCGATGGCACGGTCTTCAGCACCAAAGGACAAACACACACACTGCTATTACCCAAGTGCAGGCCCTTATCTTTGACCATGAAAATAGCTTTTTGGTTGGTTTACCTTCATTGCATTTCCCCACTTCAATCCATCATCTACTCTAAGAGATTTTCCTAAAGCATAGGTCTGACTACATGCCCTCTCCCCAGTAATCAATAAACTCTAGTAGCTTCTTATCATCTCCAAGATCAAATGTAAGATCCTATTTAGCCTTTCACTACCTAACCTCCCTCATTGTTTTCCTATCTCCTTATACCTTACCTGTCCCTTACTTCTCTCTCTCTTTAATCTAGTGACACTGGTTTCCTTGCTGTTCTTGGAATAAAACACTCATTTCTGGACGCAAACATTTTCACTGGCTTGTCCACCATGTATGGAATATTTCTGCTTCTGGCTTCCTTTAAGTCTGGAGATTCCATCTTCTACAGAAAGTTTCTCCCAAATCCTCTTGATTCTGATGCTTTCTCTCTCTTGATTCTTTCTTATTTATCCTGTATTTTTTCTCTGTTGTCTCCCCCATTATTAGACTATAAACCTGATAGAAGCTGTCTTTTGCCTTTCTTTTTATCGTCAGCACTTAGCACATAGTAGGTGCGTAATAAAATGTTCACTGACAAAAGAAGCAACAGTGTAGTAATACAGAGGAAAGAGCACTAGACTTGTGTAGTAATACAGAGAAAAGAGCACAGGACTTGGAGTCTGAGAACCTTGGCTTGATTCTTGACTTTGCCAATTACTGACTGCCTGACTAACTTTGCACAAGTCATGGAAGAGACTCTGGACTTCACTTTCTACAAATATAAATTAAGGGGGTTGGGCCAGCTGACCTGAGGTCACTTCTACCTCTAACTCTGTGATTCGAAGAATTTTCCCAACTCTGATGAAGCCTGGTCCTGGCTAGTTAAGGGATTTCCACTACAATCACAGAACTCATCTGTGGCAATGACAGACCAATAATTAAACACTTAACTCCAGGTACGATGGTCTATGCACTAAGCTTTACTGCCTCCCATTAAGACCTAAACTGCTAATGTACCGATATGTTGTGACTGGTGCACTTTCACCTTTGTCCTCTTAGTGCATGTCGGCCTGTCCTCCTCCATCTTCTCTCCTCTGTCCATGATGCCATTCTCTCTTGAAAGCTTGCTCTCTTCAGTGTCTGTCAAGTAGTTTCTTGTAACATCTCCATTCTCGCTTGGGTTCTTTTCGGTGAACAGCTCAGCTATAACAAGAGGATGCCAGTTAGTTCCCTGGTCAAGACTATTTTAATAAATATATGTGTACCTTGGAGTGTAGTGTTAAGAGCTTCCCTGCTGTGTTACCTGCAGGGTTTTGTGTGTCTCCCCCCACCTCCCCACCCCATCAATACTATCAGCCACACACTGTGGTGTATACACTAAGTAATGCACATAAGATCTGTTGGGATCCAGGGTGGAATTACTGATTTTTTTTTACATTGACAAAAAAATAAAAACAAAATGAAGTTAATTACTTCCAAACTGACATCACTATGGAAAGACTGGGATGCAGCCAAGAGTTGGATAACCAAATAAACATCAAAATTAAAAAGCCAACCCACAGAACATGGAACAGAAAGAGAATAATAGGCCTAGTTTTGACATACTAAATGTTAGAAGTGAAAGGGGATTTTGTCCAGCTCACCTGGGTATAAGTCACTCATGCTGTCATCACTCTGGTCTTCTTTATCACTGGACTCAGGCTGCCAGAAAGCCTCCTCTTTTGGGGGCTGCTGGTCACCATCGATCAGACCTCCCTGTCTCCTTCTCTTCTGCAGCAAGCAGGCAGGAACATACTCCACACCTAGCTTTTGGCACTCCTCATCTGAGGAGAGCAAACCAGCAAAATGCCATAGATCTCCCAGCATTCACTGTAACTTAATTTAACCAGCGAAGTCCCCCAGGGACGAAGTGAGTCATGGAGTGTTGTTGCCCTGGCCCCTAGGTGACCCAAAGAAAATTCTTTCCCACTGGGACCAGAACCAGGACAGTAAAACCAATCTAGCTCTTGGGGGGGGGGGGGGGCAGTTTGCTGCTACTTTTGCCCTCACCTCTCCTACTGCTGAAAGTATGGTCATGTGATGGCCAAGAAGTGAAAGCTGCAGGTGGAGATGTAGCAAATAATGAAGCATATATGAGGATATGTTCGGGCTGGCACTGGGAAAACTCAATTCTGTTCCACAAATGTTAAGTACCTACTCCAAGGAATTAAGAACACCTTAAATCTCAGCTATGTGGCACCTGGAAGGGTTATGGTGGGTGGGGAGGGAATCAGTCTGGCACCTGAATTTTGCTAGGACTGAGTGTAGTTTTACTCCTAATGACCTTTGGCTTAGAAAGGATTGAGTCAGGGCTTACGATAAGGCTTTGGGGATGATGGGTGCTCTAAAATCAAAGTCAGGGTGGATAATGACACCCTAGCAGGTAGCAAGCAGGAGCCATCCAGACTATGCTATCCTACTGGAAGAACATCAAGGACTGTAACAGATAATGAGCACACCTGCCCACATTAAAAGGGGCTAATATATAGTAGCTTTGGAGATGGAAACGAGACTGTCACACACGTTATGACTTTGGTTTGTCAGGGTCTGTTCTGGGGAAATGAGGGATTTGATGACATTCTCCCAGGTCTCTTCCAGCTGTTAACATTTAATGTTCTAAGGTCTTGCCCCTCTGACTGAGGGTCTCTGCCCCAGGTGAACAGCTCTAGAAGTGAGGTGGTTAAAATTCCATCCAGAGTTAAAAAACTGGGGTGTTATACCACTACCCCTCCACTGGCTTCAGCTCTCTAGCTACTTACATTTGTGCAGAGCCTTTCGGTAGCGTTGGCCCTGGACATGACGTAGGATGTGCTCTGGAAGCCTGTTGATGTGCCGAAGGGTGAGTTTGCAGAACATTTGGTGCCTGAAGAATAGAAAGATGGAAAGTTGGGTTACACCCTAATTTTAAGATTACAGAATCACAGATTTATTTAGAGCTGGATGTGACTTTACAGGTCATCCAATCCCTTCATTTTACAGATAAGACAAAGAAGAAAGAGAATTTGCTTAAAAGTCAAATGAATAGTAAGTAGTAATGGAACCAGAATTTGAACGCAGGTCTTCTGACTTCAAATACCATGGTCTTTCTACTTTACTACACAATCCACTTGTGCCAATTAACATGTTTCCTTGGCAAGGAAAAGGAAAAGAGCCTTTATCCCCCCTTTCTGATTCCTTTGTCTTTTTCAGTTAAGGGAAAACTGGAAAACAGCATGGTTGTCCCAATATCCACACGCTATGGCCAGAAAAACAGGTGCTTAGTGTGCGCTTTGGTAGCAGAATAAGCTCTCTTCACTCAAATTCCAATAAACCCTAGAAAAACATTTCCTTTTCTTCTACCACCTGAAATCCCACTGCACAGTTTGGGCTAATAAGGAGGGTCTCTATCCAGGTATCCTAAACCCTGAAGAGTCATGGGTCCATGTATATTACAGACTTGCCTGGCTATTCCCTGGCAGAAAGAATTGGGATCCAAGTCATTATAGCAAGTGGATAGAACACTAGATGTGGAGTTAAGTCATGGAATTGGTTCTGCCACTGAGTCTGTGTAACGTTGATTAAGTTATTTACTCAAGTCTCAGTTTCTTTATTTGTTAAATAAGAGGGAGAGAATTGGGCTAAATGATCTCTAAGGTCCTTGGTTCTTGCTCTAACTCTTATCTCCTCTTTCTCTACTTTTGGCATTGCTGTAGCCACTTCTAGAGCCTGTTCATGAAAAACAAGGAACAGTCCACTACAGACCACAGGTTATTTTACAACTGACTCTAAACCTGTTCAGGCTATTTTAACATCCATCATCAAAACATTCACTTGTCTAAACCCAGCTATCCCCAGGAATTTCCTTCTGTTTTTGTTCTCATGACTTGGTCATGGTTGTCATGGACCTCCATTGGGGACATACGGATTCTTAGTACTGGGAACGATGTGTGGCTCAAAGTCTTCATAGTCAAAGGTCTCGGTTGTGCGAATCAGCCGCTGATACTTCTTACCACTGGTGTAGGCCTGGAGGTCTGAAAGTCGGCTGGGCAATTCATGGCCTGTCAGTTTGCATTTTACCTGAAGGGTAGGAAAAAGAGAAAGAATAAGTGTGCATATACTTGCCAATCTCAGAATCCTGCCCCTGTGTAAGGGTGGCTGGTTAGATGGGTCCATTTCCCTTCAGGACTTCACTCTGAAGGAAGGATACCTAAAAGGAATACAATTTTCCCTTCCACACTGTAGGAGTTAGGAGCTCAGTGTCCCCAAGATCTGGAAAATCCATGTAAAAATTTTTGGTCCTCCATATCAGAGAAGAAATCGGAATTATGGTATTAAAAGATAAAGTATATTGATATTCTACAATGCATATATTTTATGTATTTCTGAATTTTTAAACTTTTCCTATGTTGTCTACAGCTTCCACAAAACTCCCCCAAAGTTCTCAATTTCTTATGCTAACCCCATGATATATCAAAACCACAATGGGAAAAGTTGTGATATGGAAGGGATAACTCTAATAACTCACATATCCACGGCATTAAGTTGCAATACACTTTCTTCACAACATGTCAGGTAGGTAGTATAAACATTATCATCCCTGTTTTGATGGTGAGGAAACTGTGGCCCAAATATGTAAAAGGATTACTTAGATTTGAATCCTATCCCTGCAATATATACTATATAGTGTGATGTGTGAGTGTGGACAAGTCACTTAACTTTTCTGTGTCTCTCTTGTCAACTGTAAAATGAAGGGGGTAAAAGAAATCACATCTCCCTTCCTGATATAAATCTACAGCTCTATGATTCATAGCTATACAGAAAGTCAGTGCCAGAGTGAGGACCACAAGAGAAGTCTCCTGGCTCCCAGTCCAGGGTTTTTCCAAAGCTGGAACCCAAGGACCTGAAGACTCTTCCAGAGAGGAAGGCTGAAGATTTTACCCTAGGGCAGCTTTTTTTGGGGGCAGGGAGAGATAAAAACCAAAGGATATATAAAGCTGGGGAGAACCATGTATGTCTAGCCCCTGTATTTTACACATGGGGAAATGAAAATCCAAAGAGGGAAAATGGACTTTTCCTAGGGTTATGACAGAAGCAGCAGAACCCAGATGGGAATCCAGGTTTCCTTTGACTCCAAACCCAAAGTCCTCTTTCTGGTAAACCACACTGCTTCTAAAGGGCAAAGAAAGGGGAAGAGGAACGGAGCTTTGTCTGGCGGTCATGCCCGCACTCCCTGTGCACCAGTGGGCTCCAAAGCCTGCTTCTTCTTTAAAACTGACCAGATGATCCCCAACGAGGAGAGCGCATAAGGGGACATGAAAGAAGAACACGATTTAGCGCGGGGGTGCTTAAACTGTCTGGTATCACAGACCGCTTCGGCACTGGGGGTGCTGCCTACGGGCTCCTCCTCGGAACGCTACCAAGCAGGAAATGCCATTCTGAAATACAGTTACCAAAATACTTATTTCCTACAAGTTCACACCAGTCAGGCAGGTGTGACGGAGCGGCACAGGCGCTGCCCAGACCGTGGGCAGCCAGGACGGGAGACCGCGTTCATACCGCGTCCCCACCACAATCCCGAGGGCGGAACGCGCCGCTGGGTACGTGGGCCGAGCGGCAGGGCCTCCGCCCACCGCAGTCCAGTGAGTGACAAGGTCAGGCCGAGAAGCGGAGGCCCGAGGCTTCTGAGAGTCGGCTACGGTCGCACAGGAGGCGGAGGCGGGATTCGAACTCGAGTCCCGGACAGCGTTGCCTTTGAGAGGGCGCCACGCTGACTCCGAACAAGGAAAACTCCCCGGACTCGAGAGAGGAGCGCTGGCTCTGCCTCGACGTGTCACATTCCCCTCCCTGGGCCTCAGTTTCCCCCTCCGTAAGCCCGAGGCCCAGCCCCTTCCCAGCTGACCTTGGCCCCGCCAGGGCACAACTGCAGGCCGGGGTGGCCCAGGAGGAATTCTTGCACATCTGGCGGCACCAGGCCGTCGGTGCTGCCCATGGCTCCGGGGGGGAGGGGAAGGGAGTCCCGGCCCAACGGCTTCTGGGACACACCACGTGGAAACCCGGAAGAGGGCGGGGCCCGCGCCGGGCAGTGTCTGACGTCCATCGGAAGTGCGTCTCTTGCCCCCGCCCCCGCGCGCTATAACCCGGAAGTGGTTGGCGCGGCTGTCATGGCTGCCAGGCTAATGTTGGTTCGGGTTCTCTGTCTGAAGAGGGTCCCGCAGCGGCGCGTTCCCCCAGCCTCGGTGAGGGCGGGGCTGAGGCCGAGTTCGAGCGGGGGAGGACGAGGAGCAGGACGAGAGGGAAGGGGAGAGGAGGGGCCCTGCGGCTCGGGGGCAGGGAGGGCTTGCACCGGGGGAGTGGCAGAGCGTCCCGAGGCTGCGGGCCTGACCTTTGCGGGAGACGGTGGAAGAAAACCGCGCGACACCTCGACCCCGGGCTGACGCTGCATGCAGCATTCCGCACCCGTAGTTCCCCCGACTCTCCCGAAAACGGAGCTCGTTTCAAGATTCTTTTCTTTGACCTTGTTGGCCTTGTGTGTGTTGTTCTGGACGGAGCTGATCTTTCTGCCCTCTTTGTGTCCCCTTTCCCCGCAGGACCTGATTAACCCTTTCCGCAGTAGCTTCCTTGGTGCCTCTTCCCTGGGCCAGGGGCTCCCAGGTGAGGAGGGAATGCGGTGTAGGGCAGAGCGTTCCGTTGGTAGCTGGGAAAGCCGAGTGCCACGTTGGGCTCGCCTGGGGCTGCCTCTGTTTGAAACTCTGAAATTTCCGCAGTTCTAAGGGTTGGACCGTGGGAGGTAGCTCCCGCATCCAAGTGTCCGCACTCTTGGCTCGGCTTCACTGCTTTCTTCTTGTCGGCCTTTATGTTTCATTCCGTTTCATGCAACGTATACTTAAAAATTGCTGGCCATGTGGAGGGCACTGCCAGGAACTTGGGGAAGATAGATTAGTGTAAGGGAGTTAGGACTGTTAACCACTGGTGTAAAGGAATCTTGGTGCTACCTTTGGTTTTGGCCAAGAAACCAGATTTGCATTTAACTGTTAAAACAAACATACTTTGAGTATGCTCTGCTTCCTGAAAATCTTAAAGGTACTTTCACATCCACTGTCAACAATAATAATAATTAGCACTATACTTCAAGAATATAAAACTTTATTCTCAATAAGACTCAGCAGTGATACACAGCATTGTGACTCTAAGCAAGTCATCTAAGCTCAGTGGCCTAAGGCACTGGTGTAAAACTCAAATAGAAATCATCCCTGTAGGCTGCATATTGAGTTGGAAAATCACAAATTAACATCATCTCTCTTGTAGTGCTATTTTTTTTTGCTATTTCCCAGTTACATTTTTTGAAATCCACAAATTAGCATTATCTATCTTGTATTGCTATTTTTTTGCTAAATATTTCCCAATTACATTTTAATTTGTTTTTGACTACATTGGGAGTCCACGTGCTAGAGTTTGACCCCTCTGGCCTAGGCAACTCTTTTAAGGTCTTATACACTGAACAGAAAGTGCTGCCCCACTCCAGTAGTGGGAATTTCCTCTTTGGGGAACTCCCTATGTGAATGAAATCACAGGTTTAGCTTCTACCATATACTTCTTCAAGGGAGAGGATAAGTTTTATATCCTTCTCCCAGATGGAAGAGGTAAGTCATGGAAAAGTTGTATATCTATAGTTCTAGTCAGTGACGATTGGCCTTCAGGCTTCCCCCTCGTTTTTAGCATTTTGGCCTTAGGATTATAGCTTATTTCCTAAATATCACACTCCCAAATTGTGAATAGGTTAAAAGTAGGGATGGTGGAGAAATTTATAGGTTACATTCCAAGACTAGGAAAAGATAACATGACAAATTTAATTTGTTGTAACCTGTTGGCTTCTTCCAGGGGCTGTTTGGAATTCAAGCAGATGTAGCATTTCTACAGCAGCAGCTACTGCTAAGTCAGAGGAAGACTTGTTTTATAAGTGGTTCCTATTGCTCATCCCTGTGACCGCCTTTGGCCTAGGAACATGGCAGGTAATGACCAGCGTGTCTGTCTTTAGAGTACTGAAGCTCTTGGCTCCACTGCTTTTGGCTCCTGTGGGTATACATGGGTTGGTTACCCTCATAGGTCCAGCGTCGGAAGTGGAAGTTGAAGCTAATTGCAGAGCTGGAATCAAGAGTTACAGCTGAGCCTATCCCTCTGCCTGCAGAGTGAGTAGTCACCCATCTTCCTCTTGCTTCTGGGTTCTGATCAGTCTTGCCTAATAACTTATATTCCATTAGATGGTGAGGGACTGTGGCCTGGTGCTAATCCATAGAATTTCAGAGCCAGAAGGTTCAGTTACCTAAGTCTCACACCCTTGTTTTACAGATGAAAAGCTCCACCCCAGAGGGGTGAAGTAAAGACACACAGCCTCCTCATCCCATACCTTGTTAGTCCTGTTATACAGACTAATGAGAACTATTCACTGAGGTTATAGTTTAGATGGTTTAAGTCACTTTTCTCTAAGAGGATTTTTATTCTCCTTTTTTCCTTCCTGAGCCTCTAAGATGAATGTCAAGGCACTGTGTGACCCTGGGCAAGTCACTTAACCTCGATTGTCTCAAAAAAGAAAAAAAGGAAAGGAAAGAAGAAAGATGAGACCTCAAGGATCTTCACTTAAGGGGGAATGCTATCCAAACAATTCCTTGGCAGTTTTGCCTGAAGTCACCCCTCATAAACATTTTATTGCCTTCCCTACAGTCCTATGGAGCTGCAAGACTTGGAGTATAGGCCTGTGAAGGTCAGGGGGCATTTTGACCACTCCAAGGAACTCTATATCTTGCCCCGAACCATGGTGGACCCTGCTAGAGAGTCCTGGGATTCAGGCCGGATGTCCTCCACGGTGGAAAGTGGTGCTAATATTGTCACTCCTTTCCATTGTACTGATTTAGGGTGAGTTGAACCAGTTGGGAACTGACTTAAGTTGTAGGCGCAGTTATAATTAACTTCCCCAGTGTTGTGTTATTAGCCCATGTATGAGCCTCCCATTCTAGAACCCTGTTTGACCATTTAACCTGGAAGCAGCCACACCTCTACCCACAAGTACCTTTGTTCTATCTGTTGGAGTCCTGATGTCAGTTTCTAAATGAGGGAGTCCTAATAGAGCTGCCCCCAGCCCCAATATTCTAACTTTGTTACAGGTCGACTGTACCTGCCACCCCCACCCAATATCCTAACTTCTTCATGTATGTCTCACTGCTCACTAGAACAGGTGTGTCCCTTAACTCTTAATGCCCACATATTTGAACAGGTATGTTCTTGTAGGCAGCCATAATCACATCATTTAGAAACTGCCATTAGACCTACAGCATAGAAACTTTGGCTCACTTTTTGTCACAAAAGCAATCAGAGCTAGAATGGAAAGAAGTAATTTTATCCAACCTGTTTGAGGTACAAAGTGAAGGGAATTGCTCATGTTAGAGACAGAGTAAGGACTTTAACCTAAGTATTCACCACTGCTCCCCTAGTCATGACTGAGATAATGGAGAATCTACTGCCCAGTGCTTCGGAAAGTAGATGGTAGCTGGTAGATGGCATATGGGTCACCTAAGTATAGCTAAAACTTATTCTAATTTATGTTCTGGAAAAAAGGCATAATCAATCAGATGGGGAAGCATCTGGCCTTCTGGACCTCATCAATGCCATAATATAAAACAGGATCACATAGGAGCAGAGATTTATCCTTTCACAGTATTTTTTTTTCCTCCTGTAAAACTCTAGGATCACAATCCTAGTGAATAGAGGATATGTTCCCAGGAAAAGAATAAATCCAGACACTCGGCAGAAAGGCCAGGTAAGGAATATTAGTCTATCCTCCCTGCAGGAAGGGAGCAGGCTGCTCACCTGTATGTTTAAACCAGGGGTAGCTAGCCTACGACCTCAAGGCTATGTGTGCATCTCTAGGTCCTCAAGTGCAGCCCTTTGACTCAATCCAAACTTCACATAACCTGTCACCTTAGTAAAAGGGATACACTTGAAAAGGCCATGTGTAGCCCTGAGGCCTTGGGTTTCCACCCTGATTTAAACGGAGGGTTGAGAAAAATCATTTTTAATTAAAAGATAGACTTCTCTAGATGTGGATTAAAGTTTGAACTGAATACTTTGATAAGTTACATCAAGAATTCTGGTAAAACAAAAAGTCTTTTAAATGAATTTTTTTTTTTAGATTGAGGATGAAATTGACCTGATTGGGATGGTGAGATTGACAGAAACTCGGAAGCCCTTTGTCCCTGAAAATAAACCAGAGAAGAACCGTTGGCATTACCGGGACCTGAAAGCCATGGCAAAAGTCACAGGCGCTGAGCCCATATTCATTGATGCCAACTTCAGTATGTTTTGAGTAGAATTTTGAATTGGGGGTGGGTGGTGGTGTTCTTCCAACTCTCCCTTCCTTAGACTTAACTCTTGCCTTTCCATAAGCAGTTTCTTGAGTTACATTAAAATTTTCTTGGGAGGCAATTTATAGTTGGGAATTGCTTCACTTTCCCTAGTAACTGGCAGGGGAACCTAGGAGGTAAAAATAGTCTGGATGGCTAGCTGCTTTTAGTGGAGAAAGAGTAATATGAGTTTGTTTTACTATCTGAGGTCCAATGTGCAGAAATACTTTATGAATCACTAAATTATGTCTGTATATTTTTAGGCATTGAAAAAAAATAAAAATGGCCACAAAATATATAAACTGTTTTGATTATTCCTATCTATAGAAAGCACAGTCCCAGGAGGGCCCATTGGTGGCCAAACAAGAGTAACCCTGAGGAATGAACATATGCAATACATCATTACTTGGTAAATTATTAGATCACACAGAGCTTAAACATGGCTTATATATTATACCCTCTAATTTCCCAGGGCTAATTATTTACTTTTCCCACCAGGTATGGACTATGTGCAGCAACATCATACATGTGGTTTAAGAAGTTTGTTCGACTACCCTAGCAGACAGCAACGAAGGGTGTGGACAAGTAACCATAAACATAGGAATAGCCTGGAATAGATCAATTTCTGAGTATTGATATCCAGCTTTTAATAGTATCTGAATTAATTGTAAATGTTTTCCTAATTTAAAAACCTAATCAAGTTCTACTGTATTTGATGCATTAGTTGTCCAAGTTTTGTTTCTTTCTCTACATCCTTATCTTTCCCCTTCCCATCCATCTTCCACATGGCTGTCAAAGTGATTTTTCTTTAGTCCAGGTCTGATGGCACCCCCTTATTCCCCACCTCCCGTGGCTGACTACTGCTTCTAAGATCAAATAAACTTATCTAAAGTTGTTTACCACCTGACTCTTCCTCCCTGCTAAATTCTTGATACCCCTCCTCCTCACAGTTCCAGTGTCATGCCCTACTCAGGTTTCCACATGTTATGTGCTCCATATTGCACCTAATTTCACCTCTTAAGAATTTTTGGTCAAGATTGATTTCACACACCATCTTCTTCATGAACATTTTCTCCAAAGCAAATGGGGGTAGGGATGTATCTCCAGTGATTAGTAGCACAATACTCAGCAGACAAGTGCTTAATTTAAAAAATGGTAGTCAACTTACTGGTTTGTTGCTCCATTTGCTAGATAGTGCCCTCCCCAAATTACTTTGATTTTGTAGGTACATATGCGATCGCATGTGTACTAGTTAGAATCACTCACTTTCATTTTGTTTAAATTTTTATTTTTATGTAGGGAAAAGTCAAATATACATTTAACCCAATTTGGTTGCAAGTTCCTTAGCTTTTGCCTTTTCCAGCTTGGCAATACGAGCCACTGATTTTGGACCCAGAACGTTGCCACCCCAGTGACGACGGATCTGAAAGCACAAAGGAAAAAATGGTTAATGTGTAATACATTCCCCACCCCTTTAAAAGAATGTCAAAGCCTGTCAAGGTTTTCCCATTAATAATCAAAGATAAGCATTGTGTATCCATGAATATGGTAACCCATTTAAATTAAGTTTGGTGGTAAAAAATGTTATCTGTGTATTCACTTAGTTTACAAATAAATTAGTTCTTACCTCATCATATCTATCGTTGTAATTGGTTTTGATGGCTTCTACTAGCTTAGCCAGCGCTCCCTTGTCTTCACTGTTGAGAAAATCAGAAAAGTCAACACTGCAGAACCCTTTAACAATTTTGTCTACCAACTAGTTTTAGACATTGAACCTTTTGTCTCAGGGTCGATATTGCTACATGGTCTTTTCAGGCGAAGAAATTCTGTGCATCATTGTCAAAAGGTTTATGTATTTTTAACTCAGTTCAGTAGCAAATTCAAGGTTAGTCAATTTCCCTTGAGCTTTCAAAAGTCAAACATGTGCAGGTATATTGCAGTCAGACATGTAAAATGAGCAAACAACTCTTAGGGTAGGACCCTTTTGGATTTAAGCAGTTAAGTGATTGAGTAATAAAATATACTTACGGGTTAACCTGTGTAAAGGCAATGCTTGTGCAGGTCTTTCTGTGAACTAAGCGTCCCAGTCTGGCTTTACCTTTGATAATACAGTAAGGAACCCCCATTTTCCGGCACAAGGCAGGTAGGAAGACCACTAGCTGGAAGACATATTTGTAATTAAAGATACAGCATTTGCCACACAAGAAATAAATTAACTTGTCTTTGGCATTTGCTCAGGGTTAAAAAGCTCATATATTTCTTCTTCATGCTATTAATTCAGGTGAAGAAATTCAATACATCATTGCAAAAGTCAAAAAGCTTGTCGCTATAGGATCTTAATTTCTTAAAAACATTTCAGGGAACTAAACAACTTCTTTTGTATTTACTGTGATTGACCACGTTAAAAAAAAACACAAAACCCCAGTATGTTTCTTCATTACTCCTGATATAAGATTATCATATTTCCACCCCCTCTATAATTTCCCAAGTTTTTCCCAAGTTGAGAATTTACCTCAATAGGGTCCACGTCATGTGCAATCACTACCAACTGTGCCTTTTTGTTTTCTACCAGGGTAGTAACAGTGTTAACACCTAAAAAACATAAACCAGAGTGTACAAGGGCCTTTCATTACTGCTTTCTAGCTTTTACCTACTTTGGTCAAAAATAACCACAAACAATGTATCTTCAGCTATGGCTCAGGGTTAAAAAGCTCGTGTATTTGATCTACACAATTATTTCAGGTGAAGAAATTCATACATCATTGCAATAGCTTGTCCAACATTCATCTATCAATATACCAATTTAGATAAGAAACTAATTTACCTGCTCTGAGGACTGGTGGTCTCTTAGTGGGGACATCTCCTTTGCCTGCAGCCTTTTGTTCAGCCCGAGCCAGCAGCCTTTGCTTCTTATCTTGCTTTGTCTCTGGTCTATACTTGTGAGCCAGCTTAAGCAGCTGAGTAGCTGGAATGCAAACAAGTTTGTTGGTTAAGGTTTTGGTTTTTAAAACAACTATCTTTGTGTTCCTTACAATTTGTGCATCAGCGATCTTGGTGGTTAAGTATGTAATCACTGCTACTCAGATAGCAAATATCGTAATCATCATCTGCACATATTCCTCCAGTTATGCCAGAAATTAATGGCATTTCAAAGTCATTATGAAATAAACAGACCTGGAAACAATATAAGGATATTAGCCTTGAGACAAGAAAATAACTTATGTCTTAAGCAGTTCGTATCTATACAAAACCATTCAAAAACAAGTTTTAGGCACACTTGTGTCAGAAATGTAACCCTTCAAAATATTACAAAACCTGTAATTACTGAATTTGGCAGAAGTGCCTTTAAATACAATAGACCAAATTAGGAGTTTCTCTTTACCTGTCTGACGATCCAAAGCTTGGGTGAACTGGTTAATTGCTGGTGGAACTTTCAAACGCTTATAAAGGATAGACCTTTGACGCTGCAGTCTGATGTACCGAGGCCATTTGACAAATCGAGTAAGGTCCCTTTTGGGCTGGATGTCCTGACCTAATAAAGAAAATGTTATGAAACTTGCAGCCTTAACTCAGATTGTTTTAATTTATAAAAACAGTGCATCAGTGATCTTGGTGGTTATGAAATATCATCACCATCATTCAAGATAGCAAATATTCTTTTCCATCATTTGCACAACTCTTAATTCTTGGTGGAGTCTGTTACCAGCAACCCCTCTGTCCTCCTGCCTCATAACAAAACTAACCACACAAGATTATTCTCTCAATTTCCAATCCGTATTTGTGGGTTGTTTAAATATTTGGCTAATAGTCCAATTGATGCTGTAACACATTTGACAGAAGATTAAAACTTTCTGAGTCCACCCACACACCCAACATACTACTATCACTCACCAATGCCAAAGTTCTTGGGTCGCTTCTCAAACAAAGGATTGACCACTTTCTTGGCCTCCTGCTTCTTTACCACAGCAGGGGCTGGAGCCACCTTCTTCCCCTTGGCCTTCTTCCCTTTTGGCTTTAAAAACAAATTTGCTAGTCAATATCAGCCCCCTCAGTTGTACCCCTCTCTCAGCACGTCCTTGCTTCTGGGATAATTACATATGTCCAAACACCACTGATATCTCAGGTGAAAAATCACAACTGCTCTAGCCCTACTTTACTCATTTTTAAAATGGAGTTGGAAGAGATAGCCTCTGAGATTCTCCCACCCATCTTAGGTCTATAATCCTATTCTCACTTTTGGTCATTAAACTGACCCTTACGTCCCAGACTAGGGAGTGGGAGAGGGATAAGGTGACAACTTGTACTATAGGACACACTTCACAGCATCACGATTGTTTAACTCTTACTTGCAGGAAGGACTTTTGCCAAATTTCAAGCAATTTGCCCATCTCTCAGTTACCCAAGAAGCAGTTTACCAAACATCTAATATTGTGGCTCACTCAAGCCTTACCCATGCCTGGTACTTAATAAAAAAGCTCAATTTGATTTGCCAAGAAAATTGGCTAAACCACTGGGAAGGGAAGGCGAATAAGCATTTACACAGCACATACTACTGGCCAGGCACTGTAACACTCTGCGATGTGCTGTTATTATCCCCAGTTTTTTAGGAGTTCTGAAGTGAGGCAAGCAGAAGTTAAATAACTTGTTCAGCCACACCATGTTGTTGGCCGAATTTGAACTCGGGTCTTCCTGACCTAAATCCAGGCCCAGGGCCATTGGCAAACCACAAGCCTTGATTAAATCAATTTTCTCTTTCTGGACCTGGATTTCCCCACCGGTAAAACATTTAACTAGACAATCTTCTAGCTGACAGCCTACGGTCTGGGGTCCCTCCTAACGCTAACGTTCCACGACCCCGGCCCAGTTCCCCGAATGCTCCGGGCGCCTGGAGCCCTAAATCCAAACCCCTCCCCTTCGGAGACTGAACCCCCAGGTACCGAACCCTAGGTACGAGCCCAGCGTGCAACCCGACTGGCCGCTGGATTCGAGGGCCGCCGAGCCCTCAGAGTGCGGCACCGAGAGGGTTAACCTCTCTTGCCACGGGGTCCGGCTCAGGCCCGGCGGCCTTCCCAGACCCCGCGAACAGCCCGCCCGTCCTCCATCCCCGCCGCCGTCCCTTCCCTCATCCTGCAACCCCAGGTCCTGCGGAGGGACCGCTGGAAGCCTCCTCAGGGAAAGGCTGCTCAATTGGGACCCGCTAAGGGAGTCGATGGAGATGGATAGAGACAGACCCCATATCCCGCGAAAAAGCACAAACACTCACCATCTTGGCCGGCTTAACGAGAAAGGAAGAGAAGAGACTTGTGGGTAATATGTATTACGCCTCGGCTCTCGCGAGGGTTTGCGCATGCGCGGGATCTGCACTTTCAGGGTTTGTGGGAAAGAGGTGGTCTTAAAGGCCAAAGCGGAAACACTCTCCTCCTCTCCCCCCTCCCCCGCGGCTTTTAAAGGGACCGCGGCGCATATTTCTTGGGCTACCCCGGCAGAGCCGAGCCGAGCCGAGCGAGGCCAAGTTCTGACTCCCGGAGGAGGCAGGTAAGGGTCCTGACCGGCGTCCCGTAATCATTTTCGTTTTGCCCATCCGGGTCGCGATCCTCCCCTTCCCCCGCCCGTAGGCGGCCTGGGCGGCGCGCGTGGGGGCGCTCGGCCCGCGGGGGAAGTGTAAGCGTCCTGAGGGCCGGCTCCCAGCCCCGCCTCCCTGCGCTGCATCCCAGCGCCGCGTCTTCCGCCAGGCCGACGTCTAATGGTTTTGGGTTGGAGTGAGACCTCCGCCCCCACGGTGCCCAGCCCCTCGTTTTACAGACGAGGGAAGTCGAGGCGTAGGCCGAGTGCCAGGGCCGGGGACCCGCGCCCGGCGCTCACAATTACCAGGGACTGAAGGAAGTGCCCCCGGCCGCCTGTCACCCTCCCGCACCCTTGCGTGGCTCCTTAAGGTGGGCCGAGCGCTTTCTTCCCCGCGACCCTGAGGGGGCAGGGAATGCCCGGACCGAGGGAGAGAGGGGCGGCCGCGCCCGAGCACTTAGGGCCGCCCCTCGGCGAGTAGCTTCGTGAGATGATACCTCGTACTCGCGGTATCTGATCTGACCGTGGGGCTAGCTGCGGCCGTCCCTGCCGTCCAGGTGAAGACACAGCTAGCCGGGGCTGAGGGGCTTGCCCAGGGTCCCGCACCTAGTGAGCGTCTGAGGCCGGATCGGAGCCCGAGCCGAGCGCATCACCCATCGGCGCTGCTGTCTGCCGTGCGGAGGACGAAGTAAGCCCGGGGAGCGTGAGAGGTGCCCAGGGTGTCCGTCAGGAGGCGAAATCCCCCAGGTTGCCGTCACCTGTAGAATCCTCACTGTAACAAGTCAGCATCCGATGGAGTGCCACGGGGCGGCTTAACCTTTGAGTGCCCGTTCGTGCCGCTGGTCTCTTACTCCCAAGTCCAACGGTCTTCCCGCGGCGCCATGTCCTTTTTCACTTTAGGACTGTGGGGAAGGAACTTATTCAGGCACACATTTTAGTAATGTGTCCGAGGCTGCATTTGAATCCAGGGCTTACTGTCTCCAAGTGCTTCCACTAATAATAATACTTGGCGCTAATCTTTTCTTTGCCTTGTCTTTCTAGGATAATGCAATGGCCCAACAAAGAGTCCTCCCCCAGAGCAAAGAGACCCTCCTTCAGTCCTACAACAAGAGGCTGAAAGATGATATCAAGTCAATCATGGATAATTTCACTGAGATCATAAAGACAGCTAAGGTAAGTAGAGGTAGGGGAGCCAGTGTCCTAGGGGAGCCCCCTTATTTCATAGGAGGTGACAGTACGAGGGCTGGGTATATCTTGTTTATGGGTCTCAAGGGAAAAAAAAAACTTGATCCAAAGCCTAAACCTGTACTGAATTTTCAAAAACTGCTATCTTATCTGGTATGTTGGAATTTAGAATATTGAATTGTTTTAGGTGCCTTTCCTTTCCTACTTTCTATATAAATGAGAGGAGTTGGATGGTGAGTAAGGCCAGAAATCTGTTGTGGTTGGAGAATGTGTGTTCTGGATTAATAACCATTGGGTTAAGAAAGAATTGCTATAAATGCCTTAGATGGCTGTCCATTTTTAAAAGAATCCAAACATGAAAACACTAATACTAGAATGAATAATTTTAGCCTTTTAAGATTGAGGGTTTTCAGCTATCTCAAGGGTTAATATATTAAATACCCACCCAATATCCGCTGATAGAGTCATTGAAATCTTAGAATCAGGTGGCAATCCAACCCTAGTCTAGCAACATCTCTGACAAGGAGTCATCCATCCTCCTCTCAGCTACCCTTGATAGAGAGCTTACTACCTCCCTTGGTAGCCTATTCAGTTGTTGGAGAGTTATTAGAAAGTTCTTCTGTGTTATGGAACTGAAATCTGCCTCCCTGTAATTTCTACCTCTTGTTCCTAGTTTTGTCTTGGGAGGCCACATGGAAAGAGTCTACTCTCATTTCCAAGAAGTAGTTCCTTAGCTATCAAAAGACAGCTGTGTAGCCTCCCAAAATTTCCTCTTCTTTGGGTTAAAAAAGCGCTGGGTTGTTCAGTCGTTTCTGGTCATCTAGCATTCTAACTATTCCTCCCATATTTGTGTTACCTACCCTTTGGTGAGCATGGGATTTATTTGGGGCGGGGAGGGAGGAGAGTGTCTTTATAATAGGGATAGGGATTGGACCTGTGATTTTGATATATGGGTAATTTCCAGGAAAAGAAAATGCCTCTGCCAATCTAGGCCATCACCTTTTCTGAAAGCTTTGTAGTCCTGTAGTAGTGTCAAAAATCAAATAAAGGTGGGGGCCGCTAAACTATATATAAGTATGCCTGTAGCCTGCATATTAACTTAGGAACCATACAGTAATGTTATCTCTGTTTTATTGCATTTCTGTTCGTTTTGGTAACTATTTCCCAATTGTATTTTTGTCTGGTTTGAACCACACTCAGGGGTGGCTTTTGGGGGCAATTTTATTCAAACTGAATTATCTTCACCCCAAATCAGAAGTGCTGGGAATATTATTTTTATTACCATCATCATCATTAGAACAGCAGCTTAGGAAGTTAAATCTTATCTCTCTTCTCTGCCTGTCCCTCTGCTCCCCCTTTTTGGGCTATATTATAATCTTTTAGTTGCCTTGTGCTCAGCTTTTCCTTTCTTTCCTGTCCATCCTTTCTGTGGGGAGATGGGGCTCAGTACCAGAGCCTGAGGTGGAGAGGGGGGATGACTTTCTATTTAACACAGAATTCTTGGGGTGGGGAGGAAGGTATCTCTACCCTCCTGGGGGCCATGAGTCTCCCTCTCTTTATAAGAGCCTCCTGTTCCCTTCCTCTTACCCCCTTCCCTTGCCAGAGGTTTCTGGCAAGCTCTTTAACTGACAAGAGGCTTGCTTTATACTTGTTGCACATTGTTCTTGTTTCTCCTCTAGATTGAAGATGAAACTCAGGTGTCCCGGGCAACTCAGGGTGAGCAGGACAATTATGAGATGCACGTGAGAGCTGCCAATATTGTGAGTAAGCCTTGCTTGTCCTCCCTTCCTCTTCTGGGTCTTGCTTTGAGGAGCAGGCAGCAGCAGCAGCAGCACTTTCTCTTTGCTTCCTGCAAGTCATACCTAAACTTGGTTCTGGCTCTTTTCCATCACCTTCAAGCCCCAATTTGGAGTCTGAATTTGGGCCATGCAGTGCCTGTCCTCAACCTTCCTACTTTATCCAAAGAAAATACTTTTGCTCTTTGCAGTCAGTGCCGAAAAAGGCCAGGTGAAGAGAAAGAGAAGAAAACCCCCAAATCTTGCATCAGTCAGTCAGATCTTTATTGAGCATTTACTTGCTTTAGAGATCTGTGCTAGACACTGTGAGAGACATAAAGATGAGTAAGAAATAGCCCCTGCCGTCAGAGAACTTAGTCTGGTCAGAGAGAGAGGACAGTCTCCCAACTACTCCCCGTAAAAGATAACCTCCAATGCTAATGTTCCCTGAACCATACAGACAGGTAAGTCTTGCAGGAGTTCATGGGAGAGAGACATGTCCTGGGGGCCAGGGCTGTGGGGAGGGTTTCCTAAAGGAAGTGGTAGACAAGCAAGGGACATTGTTACTATTGTGTTATTTTATTTTAAACTTTTAAAAAAACCATACTGCATGTAACAGTTCAACTCCATATATAATCTCCTGGTTTTTGTAGATGGCATTGCTTATGTTTATTGATGTTTGTTCAGTTTATCATAGAAAGAAAAATTTAAAAACAAAACAGAGGGCTTCATATAGGCCAAGAGAGGTGGGAAGGAACATTATTAAGAAATATTGTCAGCAAAGGTATCTAGATGAGAAAGCCAAGACCTCCCCACTCAGTTACAGTGGTTCTAGTTGGATTTTGAGAGATGAGGGTATAGAAGTGGAAGGTGTCCAGGGCATCAGGGAACATCAGGCCAAGGAATAGCCATCATCCTGTAGACATTCAAGAGCCATGAAAGCCTTTGAGTGACATGATTCAAACAGGTTTTGCTTCTCAGTGCTTCCCCTGTTCCCAGAAACCCCCACAAATGAAAACTGGCTGCAGTGGTGATCTCTTGCGGTAGGGTCTTGCTAAAAGGCTCTTTGGGACTTAGCAAGACCCCTTTTGCCCCAAAATTTTGTGATCCAAAAGGGGCAAGATCAGGAAGGGGGTTGGAATTTGTTCTTGTGAGGTTGGGCTGAAGTATTTAAAGCTGTTATAGTTATTAGAAAGTCAGAGGCCAAGAGGGGATATAATTTCAGAGTAAATCGGTAAACTCATGGAGAAACATTGCCTTGTTCAGAACTTCCTTCTCCACTTTCCCCATCAAGGTTAGAAGGGGGACAGACCATCCTGGGTGCCCCTGTTGGTAAGGATTGTAAGGTAGCTAGAGAGAGATAAGGGGCTAAGTCATAGGCACCAGACATTTTTATGGTCCATCTAGCCTCTGTTAAGCACCTAAGCTGATGCTAGGCACTGGGGATGGAAGAATAAAAGTGAAAGCCTGTGTCCTGAAGGAATATGTCCTCTAATTGGAGAAAAAACATACATATAATGCATGTTCACATAACACACATGTGTATATGTGTGTATATAGGTATACTGAAAACACAAATCTAATGCCAGGTAACCTTAGTAAGGAAGGTGCTAGCAGCTGAGGGGAGTCAGGAAGGGCCTCACGTAGAAGGTAGTACTTGGTTTTCTCCTTTATGGAAACAATTCTGCAGGCAGATCTCTGTCCAGTCTCCAAATTGTATTTTCCCAGCCTTCCTCAACCCCATCTTCCTTCTTATCCATTGACATTCCAAGGTCCGTGCTGGGGAGTCTCTGATGAAACTCGTATCTGACCTCAAGCAGTTTCTCATCCTTAATGACTTTCCTTCGGTGAACGAAGCCATCGATCAGCGCAACCAGCAGCTTCGGGGCTTGCAGGATGAATGTGACAAGAAGCTTATTTCCCTGCGGGATGAGATTTCCATTGACTTGTACGAGCTGGAGGAGGAGTATTACTCGTCCAGGTACAAATAGGGCTATGTAGTCCAGAAGCTTGTGAAACTGCATCCTCTTCCTTCTTCATCCGCCTCTCCCAGGGAGCAGGCAGCAGGAGAGCTGTCCATATCAGTGGCTTAGGAGGAAGCCTTTGTCCTTCCCACAGCTGTGTTGCCCAGGGTTACTGGCCTTCCTGAATTTTGTGGGTTTTTTCTCACCCTAATGAGACTATCTCTTACCTGGGAAGCTCTGTGAAGGCCAGGAAAGGATGGCAGTAGTTTCCTCCTGGCCCCCTAAAAGAAAAATTAATCTCTTTGGTGATCCAGATACCCACTTTGTCTGGAGAAGTCAGTAATGCCAAAGTAAATGGAGACTGAGCTATGGGTGTGGGTTCTCCTCTGTTCCAGAATAACTGGTCACAGAACAAAGATATTTGTACTAAAACATTGTACCCACTATAGGTTTCTGAACATCTGCTTTTTTATTTTGGTGATATCCCACAATGAATGCTCATAGAATCTTAGAGGTCAGAACTGGAAGACAGACCTTCAGTCTCATTTAGGAGATTTGACTAAGGAATAAAATCTGTGTCTCGAGGCCTGCACTACACTCAGCTGCCCTTATACATCAGCCTCTCTGATAAGGTAGTATATGCTAATTTATACTGTGTCAATTGCTACTCTGTTATGCATTTAAATTGCTAGTTTTCTCTTTGATTTCTCCCAGCCAACCAGCCTTCACTTGTTTCTCCCATGTAGGGAACATAGACTGATTCTAACATTAACCTGATCTAAAATAAAATCAAGGAGACAGATTGGATTTAGGGTGGTGAGAATAACAGTGAAAAAAATCTCCAAACTGACACTGCCTTTCAAAGCCTAACTTTGGGATTATCTGCTTTGGGAATTCTGTGTCAGTTAAAAGTCATAGCATGTCAGAATTGGAGAGGGTCTTAAAGACATCTAACTCAGGAGTTTTGGTTTTTTTTGGTCATGGACCCCTCCGGCAGTCTAGTGAAGTGCATAGATACCTCAGAATAATGTTTTCAAACAAGAGAAGGAAATGCCAAATTCTAGTTAGAGGTTAGTGAAGGTAAAGATGTACATTTTATTCTACTCAAATTCATAGCCCTCCTGAAATATTTCCAGTTAAGCCCTTTTCCACTCCACTTCCCTCTCCCCATCCCCTGCTATCTAGCTCAATTTTATTTTATTGAGGCTAGGGGAGAAAAAGTTTCTCTGTGCCCAGTAGACACAACAAAGCTGATGAATCTTTAGAATTATCTCTAGGTAGTTTTATGCCTCCTTTTCCCCTTTGGACCTAACAGTGCCTTCAAAATACTCATTTTTGCACCAAAGAGACTTGTGAACTTGTTTGGAAAGAGTCTAAGGCCAGAGCTGACTATGGATTTAAAATGTATTAGTTGAACCTCCTTGTGACTCTTATTTTGCTGAAGAGGTTCAGTTTCATCCCAACTCTTAATTGCCCTGAACTGTTATAAATAAATGTAAAGTGAGAAATTTAGCCCTTTTGGAGTCAGAGATCACTTGACAAAAGGCCCCATAGCTGTCATTCTCAGCCAAGCTTTTTATCCCATCTCTTCCATCTCTCCTGAATTCTGAGCATCTTTGCCCAGTTTCCCCTGAAGGAAGGCACTCTCCCATAGGACGTCTCTTTGTCATTGTTTCTTCCAAGTGCTTTTGGTTGTACAGGCACTGTGCAGGTAAAATTCCTGCACTGAACCTCTGAAAGTAGAAAAGATGATTTTTTTCTCTTGGGGAAGGACTCCATGACCTGGAATAAGGGACTCAAATGACCATAAAATCATAGACTCCTAGAATGCCCCCACTAGAAGGGGCCTTGAGAACATGCAGTGGCAGCTGTAATTACAGGAGCCTTAGGGGGATGAGATTTTATAGCTCCCTCATTTCACACAAGAGGAACCTGGCTCCCTCAAAGAGTGAGTGACTGAGTGAATGAATGAGTGGCAGGACCAGGCCTAAAGTCCAGGGCTTCTAGACCAGTGCCTTTCTGTTGCTCATCTTCCTCCTTATCTTCACATTAGTGTTCAGTCAGATTTACTTTTTCCCCATATTCACCATGCTACCTAATAAGAGGACCTCAGCTTAAATTCCCAAGTGCTTTACACCAGTGAAATCCTCCATGGCTTCTCCCATCTTTTTTCCCTACTCCCCTGAAGTAGGTAAATGCCTCAAATGTGTTCCTGGAAATCCCAGAGTGCCTTAATGTGGTGGTGGTCATGGTGGTTGGGGTGGGGGGATGGGGTAGTGGTAAGAGTAAGCTTGGGCTAAGTGGGATAGTTCCCGTTGGAAATGATGCCCTATAATGCATCCTGTGTGTAGGGCCTCTACAGCAGTTCTGAGGGGGCAGATTGATGATGATGATGATTTTGAAACTGTTCCGATGTGTCTCCATCCTGTTAAGTATTTGAATCTTCTCCTCTATCCAATTTCCATTCCCCTGACCCTATTCCCATGTAAATAAAGTTTTCACTGTAAGCAAACTGGGACACTAAGCTCCTCTCCAAATGTTTTTCTCCATATGAGCTGCTGTTTCTGTCACCCCTGCTATGTTCCCCCTTTTCCTCCTCCTGCTCTCTTGCACCTACTTTGCTGTCTCTCCCTGTTTGCTTTTTTCCCTAGCCCGACTCTCCTGCTTTTTTCTTTGGAGGGTCCCACTGCTCCATGTCTGTGATGGACTTCCAGGATTGGGGAGCCAGATGAGGTCTAGAGGAAGGGAAAGCAGCATCCAAGAGTTAAGCAGGCTTGGAAAAGGGATGAGCTATTTACCTTTTCAGAAACAGCACCTGGTTTGCCCCTACCCCGCCCCGCCTTTTTTTCCCCTACCAGTTAGCTGATTGTAAGCTTATGTCAGATACAACCTGGTAGAAATTACCAGGTTTGGGGAGGTTGGAGGGCCAGATGTGAAGATACCCAGACACCCAGACGTGCCCAAAGACCAAGAGTTCAGGACAATAAAACAGCCAATTAAAATAAAATTGTTCTCAGAACTTAATGAATGATAGTCATTGACTGTTTAGAGATAGACTGAAGTATCTTGTAATAAAACTGGGACCAAGAAACTGCTTTTGACTAACTGAGGTGAGAGGAGCAAGTACTAGGACCGAGAGCTGAAAGGGGCCTTGATCATTGTCTCCCTCTCATCCCATTTTACAGATAAGGAAAGTGAGGCCTGAAGTCAAATAGACCTTTGTTGTTTCTGCTTACTTGTGTTTTCTCTTCCTCCTGGACAGGGAGTTTTCTTGGCAAGGACTTAGATGTAAGAAATCTGAGGGATGAGTCAGATTGTGACTGGGCCTTTTGAGGTCCCTCTGAAATCTTTCATGCACCCTCATCCAGGTTTTTTGCTGCTTCAAAACTGCAGCAGGAACTCTTGGCTTCTTGCAATGGAGTTGACCACAGGCATTGTTTTAGCAACTTGTGCAGTAGCATTGATGGTCTTGTGCTGTGCTCAGCTTGTCTTTAAAAACAAAACTCCCCTCCATATATGATCCCAGCTTTCAGAGAAGTGACAGGAGTGTGGATTTAGAGTCAGAAACCTTACAAGTCTCTGAGTTGTCGGGTCTTGCATCTAGACCAGGAAGAAGTCCCAAGAGGCCACCTTGTTCAGCCCCCTCCTTTTACAGAGGAAGAAACTAAGGCCCAATGACTTGCCCTTAAGAGAACACAGGTAGTGAGGATCCCAGTTAGGAGGTGAACCTCAGAAGCTTTCCATTGTAGCACATTTCTTCCCACCTTGCAGGACCCAGAAATTCATATTTAAAAATAACTGACAAACACATGCAAAGCAATGGACAGATAGACGAGAGGGAGTGAATGCATGTGTATACTTACTTTGTGATGGTGCTCCAACTTTCAAAGTCATAGGAGAACTAGTCACTTTAAAGGATCCTACAATAAATCTTTCTTTTTAGCAGGTAATTGCCCAGTTTTGCACCAATCCTGAATGTCTTATAATCGGGTTTGTTTAAGGTGAGGCCATTTCATGAAGACCAAGACCTGGGAATTAGGAAGCAGTCAGTCAGGTTTGGGTGGGTAGGGATTTCTTCGAGGATTGGTACTGTTTTCTAAATGCTCTGCTTGTCTTGCTTTTTTTTTTTCCTTTTATTCCCTTTTCCCTGCCTTCACACCTCTCCCTGCTCCTGCTGTCTTTCTTCCTGGGGTTTTTTTTGGCTATGGAAAAGCTACAGTCTTTGCGACACAATTGATCTGCCCCTGTGTGAAGCCTACTGGAGGCAGGACCTCACCTCATTCTCCCCTGATGGCCTCTCAGCACCTCTGCTAGTGTCTTCTGCAGAGCCTGGCACGGCCCCCGTGCAGGGGACACCAGTGCTCCCTCACGTCAACGGGCCTGGCTCAGGTCCCACGGAGCATGCCTGACCAGGATCCAGTCCTTTTGCTGTCAAAGGTGCTTGCTGCTGACTCCAGCTACCACAGCCAACAGCTGCCCCTTTGGGCACAGGGTATCACTTTGGAGAACAAGTTAGTATTTCAATCTGAGTCTTCCTTCTGTTCCCCTCTCCTTCAGCCTCAGGGGTAGAGTCCAGGTGCCCAGGTCATCCATTAAACCACATTTCCTTTTCCTGGGCCTAAGCTTTCTTTGGTGAAAGTCACCTTCTTCCTGAAATTAGAGTCAGGACTGTAGGCATTATAGGAGGAGGTTGGGGAATTTGTTAGGTACAGCCAAACACTTTGAGTGGGGAAAAGTGTAGGCTACATCCTCAGCTGTCCCAGGGGACTCTGACCCATTTGAGAAAGATAGAACTAGGAGGAAGATAGCTGTGGATTTCGTCTGACACTCAAAAGAGGGGGTGTGTGTGTGTGTGTGTGTGTGTGTGTGTGTGTGTGTGTGTTAGAGAGACAGGGAAATGGGAGTGGGGAGGAGGGAGTCATAAATACTTGGATTTGTAAGTAGACATAGAAAGAATGTGATCTTAACTTAAACAGCACGTGTAGCGGCCATAATAAAAACTGGCATTTGTGGGGCAGGTTTAGCTACCGTAAGTGTGCAAAACCATTTACTTAGTGCAGCTTCATCTTCCAAAAGAGGTCCTTGACATAGAGTCACTTTTTCATGGGAAGTTCTGTCTTGAAGGTGGCTCCTTAAAATGTTGCTGTTCACTGGAGCTCAGGTGGACAGAGGGATTGGATTCCATTGTACTTTACCATTTATTTTCCATAGTGCTTCTCTATATTTTTGTAACTAGACTGTTGAATAAATAAATCATGAACCTTTGGTGACTTGTTTCTCTTCTCAGTCCCCACTTAGGCATGCACTCACAGGTTGGCCTCCTAACATCAGAGATGTGTTTGGAGGATAGGGATGTGCAGCCAAGGCCAAGACCATGGGAGGGGGACAGGAAACAAAAGCACTCTTTTCCACTGTGTCTCTGGTGGAGAACAAGTGGGTGATTCAGTCATCTGCAGGGGCAGGGCTCAGTCAACAAACACTGTAAAGGAGTGCATACTGTGTGCCACATGCTGATAGGAACTGGGGGTTCAAAGACAAAATGAGAAGATCCCTGGTCTCATCTGGATAAGTAAATTAGGAGGTGATTCTAAAGAAAAACATAATTGAGCACAGTACATCAGAACGTGAAGGAGCCTTGATCTTATCTAGTGCCGAAACTTCACCTATGCCTCTTATTTTACAAACTGGGACCCAGACAGCTTGTCAGAGGTCACGGAGTGAGTAACAGCCAGGACTCCAACCCAGCTCCAGCAATCTTAGGACTCCTAAGGGGGAACAAGATTGGCTTCTCTTATTCTATGGATGATGCTTGCCTTACTGGTCAGTCTGTGAACCCCTGGTGATACAAAGAATTTTGTGCTCAATTAAAAAAAGTTAACCAACAGTCAAATTAGGAAAAAAGGAATACCAGATAGGTCAGCATGGGGAAAAATCAACTGGGGAAAACCATGTCTGTGATCTACCTCTCAGTTAATTAGCAAGTATTTATTAAGTACCAACAGAGTGCCAGACGATATTAGGCACTGGGGATACAAATACACAGTCAAGATCTTCAGTCCCCTCAAGCTTACATTCTGCTGGTCTGACAATAAAGGAGAAAGGGCATTCATCATTTGACATGTACATAATCAGTCTAAGAAGTTTGGAAGGCAATGGATTCCCAAGTGGTGAGTGACCATGACTTACCTCTAAGGGTCTAAGGGAAATGTGAGCTATCTCACATTCCTCCATAATAGAGCAAATCATGAGGCTTTTCTCCACATCCACACTTAGCCATCACATTTTGGGTCAGTGGCCCCGTTACAAGAACAGATGGGGGAAATTCTGTTTCCGCTAAGAGGCTTATTAGTGTCTTCTAAGTTTAATTCTGAGAGGGCATCCCACCCACATAATTGGGATTAATTGATAGCTTCCCACCCAAGCTAAAGTCACCTGGCCCCTCTGGAGACAGTTGAACAGTCCTACTCTTTAATTTTTTTACAATTTGACTCCTTTATTTTGATTTCCTATTTTTGACAAATTGCTTTTCTAATTTTGACCGTCTGACTCCAATTTTTTCCTATTTTTTAATCCCCATTTCTTACAATTTGAGATCATAATTTCGACTTCCTAATTTTGACAATTTGACCATAATATTGACTAATCTTGAGTCCCTAATTTGGACAATCTGACTCCCCCAATTTTAGGCAATTTGGTTCCTAATTTTGACTCCCTAACTGTTTCAATAGCGCTGCGAACCCAGCTTTAGAAAGCAAGGACTGGTGAAGGAAATTGTTTCCCCTGAGAGCTGGGCTTGTTGATGCTGCTGATGCCATCGGTCCTTTTCCAAACGACGACCTGTCTCCAAGGATACGAATGTCAAGGCTCCTCCAGCGTATGGAATATAATAAACGCTGGCTGACTCGTTGGACACGCCGTTCCCTCCTCAGCACGCGGCTAAAAGCCGTCCTCTCCGAAGCTGCCAGTTGCTCTCTTTGCCAAAACGAACTTTCTTCCTTTCATGCCATATCCTGACAGGCATGTACGTTTAAGTCAAAGATGCAACTTTGTGATAAGTGCACATTTAAGATATTGCATATGTGTGTGTACATGTGCACGTTACGAGATTTTTTTTTCTGCTATCAGAATGTAAGCTCCTCGAGGACTTTTGCCTTATCCTCAGTGCCCAGATTAGCTCCGTGCTACCCACGTAAAGGGCGCTAAATTAACACTAGAGGGCGGACTGGCAGGGTGACGTCTAAGTGCTTCCTCCTACCGGCGCAGGCGCCCAGCGTTCTAAAGCCCTCCCACCTCCCGACCAAGGACAGGCTCTGATTGGGTACTCTCTCAGAGCCTCCGGCAGTCCTCCAGCAGCCCGTAATGCTTTGAGGCCTCACCCCTCCCACTCTGCAGGCGGTCTACTAGACACGACCACTCGAGAGCGGAGCTCTCTCAGGACTCGGCGGTCTTCTAGTCCTGTCTGCCCATGTGAATTTCCCTGGAGAGAAGTGACCGCGCGTCCGGGTAAGTAGCCGAGGGTGGCCGGTCTTGGTGCGTAGTACCGACCCGGCCCTTTGATTCCTTCCGCTCCCTTCTTTGTGCCCCTCGCCCCACCGTGCCTCCTTTCCCCTTTCCTTCGCTTTCTCGGCTTCCTCGCCCTCCCCTCTGATATGCTGAGACGTGACGGGCAAAGATATGCATCAAGACAGTCTCAAATACAAATAGACATTTAGCCGCACAGATTAATAGACATAGATGTACACACGGACTTCTGCAAAAACAAACGTGTTTGTGTAGAGGCCCCTTTCTGTGGGAAAAAGTGCTGCCCAAACCCAACCCCCCTTACCCCCCCAAAAAGGATTAGAGCCTGTGCTTCAGAGTGTACTGCCCCAGGTGTGGGTTAAGCAGCTTTTTTAGAGGATTTTTTTTTTTTTGGTGAGCAGAAGTAGTGCTCCCTGGACCCCCTTGGATAGGACATCTTCTGCCTTAGCTACACGGGAATCCCTGTGAAAGGACAAATTGTTCTCTTGGATACCTGACCTCTTCTCAACCAGCTCTTTTTTTTTTTCCCCTCAGTCCAGGACCAATGAAAAATCTCTGTGCCTCTGAAGGGGCCGTTGAGGTTTTCCAACAGGATTCGGTGATTCCTTCCCTTTCCCAATGGCGTCACTGCTGGCCAAAGACTCCTACCTGCAGAATCTAGCTAAGAAAGTCTGTTCCCAGCAGACATCGGAGCCACAGAAACGAAAATGGGGTAATTCATATAGTTCTTGGAATAATTAAAAAAAAAACACCAGACTCATCACTGGATGACATTGACCCCTCTTATGGGAAGAGGTACAGTGTTCCAAATGAAAGGATATTGTAGTTACAGAAGGTCTGGGTTCTAGGACCAGGTCTGTCATTTACTTGAGCAAAACATTTCCTGTTTCTGAACTTACAGTTTATGTCTTGTCTCACCTCCTTTACGTGGCTGTTATGAAAGTCAAGCGAGAAGATGTGTGTTAAATCTATTTGCAAATCTCCTAAGGGTTTACTCTTTTTGTGTTGCTGAGTGGGTAGGGAAATTTCTTCCTCTGATAGTTCTTAATATCAGTATAATCATAAGTTCAAAAAAGCATGGTGATGATGGATTATTACTGTTACTACCTAGAATCAAAGCACACTACTACCACATGGATTCTTTTGTCAACTGAGGCCTTTTTTTTTTTTTTGGGTCACCCAACAAAATCCTACAGACAAATTAGAAGGAGGTTGTAAGAGTCATCAATCAACAGGAACTATTTATTGGGCATTTATCCTCTGCCGAGCTCTTTGCCTGGTAACAAGCATTGATTGTTGAGCATGCCAGGCACTGTGCTAAGCTGGGGATAGGAATGAACACAAAAAGGAAAACAGTCTCTGCCTATAAGAAGTTTACATTCTAATGGGAGGAAGACCACACAGAAGAAAAGACTTGAAGTGGGAGGCAGGAGAGGGAAAGTTGTTATTGGGGTTGCTGTGTTGAAACCTGAAAAGTCAGAAGAGGGCCAAGACCAGAATGAAAGATGACCAGCCTGGGCCCCTTTCCAGAGTGGAGTGAAGCAGAGACATCCAGTGGGAGAAGGGGGCTGGATGGTGGAGGTAGGTTCCAGGGTAAGATAGTGACTAAAGCGTAGTGCTGAAGTTCATCTGCTATCAGGTAATGGGCCTGGAGTCAGAAAGATTCATCTTCCTAAGTTCAAATCTGATCTCATTCACTTACTCATTCACATGTGACCCTAGGCAAGTCACTTAACCATGTTTGCCTCAGTTTCCTCATCTGTAAAATGAGCTGGAGGAGAAAATGGCAAACCACTCTGGTATCTTTGCCAAGAAAACCTCAAATGGGTCATGAAGAGTCAGACACGACTGAAAACAAATGAACAACTAAAATTGCATGGTGCAAAATAGTCTCTATTACAGGAATTCAAAGACAGGGTGGGGCTGGAAGTGTGAAGGTTGGAGTTGAGATTATGTACCAACTCCTTCCATCCTAATCACAGAATTTTGAATGGCAAGAAAGAGAAGAAATAACCTAGTTGCACCTCAAAGAGGGAAAATGATTTGACCAGGGTCTCCAGTAATGAAACTGGAATTCAAAACTGGTTCTTTTTACTTCAAACCCAGGGCCCTTTCTGTTGCATCCCCCTACCTCTTCTACTGTCTCAGAGTGACCCAAAGGTCTTAGGTTTCCTGCTGTGTCACAGGAACTACAGTGACATCCATTTCTTTTTTTTGTTTGTTTTAGTTCCCAAACCTGGTGATCTAGAAACCAGTGGACCTC
The DNA here is from genome assembly GCA_023548195.1 of Bettongia penicillata ogilbyi. Taxonomy (NCBI): domain Eukaryota; kingdom Metazoa; phylum Chordata; class Mammalia; order Diprotodontia; family Potoroidae; genus Bettongia; species Bettongia penicillata. The sequence continues at coordinate 1,020,132 of JAJHZJ010000080.1, read as the reverse complement.
CAAAGAAGAAGAAGAAAAAGAAGGAACAGAAAAAGAAGTTCCAGAAACAGGATGAAAAGGCCAAGGGGGTCCAGAAGCAGCCCTCTGACAACAAGCAATCTGAAGTACCTAGTGCCAAGAAACTTGCAGTCACGACTGAGAAATCAGGCTCTAGCTCCAGTGGAGGCTCCACAGGTGAGAGGCTCCAGTGTGATGGTAGGTGAGGAGAATTTAGGAAACAAATGTGAAAACATTCTCCTGTCCTTGTACCAAGCATTCATTGTGTGTTAGAGACATGACAGAGCATTCTGCTGGGAGGTGCAAGACATAGATTCTAGTCCCTCACACATTAGGACCCATTTCACCTCAATGGAGGACCTGCCATATATCGTTCTCCTTTATAATAGTCTTCAGGAACCCAGAATTGGCTTACCATTGCCTTACCGTCTCAGCGTGGAAAGGATCATAGGTTCATGGATCTAGAGCTAAAAGTGACCTTAGAGGCCACCTAAGTAACTTTAAAGATAAGAAAGCTAAGGACTCAGAGAAGGTAAGCATCCTGCACAACGAGTGATCAACAGCAGTGGGGCTTGAACCTCTGACTCCAGCATCAAGCACCTTTCCTTGCTGTACCAAGCTGCTACACTTGCAATGGAGGAAGATTTTAGTGGAACAGAGCCTAACTCTAATACTGTATAATTGATAGCATATCTTGATCTAGAATGCCATGGATATTTGGCTGATGAACTTTGGCTAAGATAGTCATAAGTAGATATGAGGACCTGAAATGACAAGGAGTTGAGAGAACATGACTTGTGAGGGGAGACTAAAAAGAGGTGAGGGCTTCATTTTAGGGAAAATAAGGGTTGCAAGTTTTGAACCCTCAAGGAAAAGGAGAGGGGAGGGAAGTGTGGACTTGTTCATCAAACCCTCTTGACTTCAGAGACAGCTTGGTGTGATAGAATACTGAACTAGGAATCAGGATATGTGAGTTCTGGTCTGCCAGGAGCTGTTCAACTTCGTGACTATCACTTCCCCTCTCTAGGTCTCTCTCCCCATTTGTAGAATGAAAGGATTGGGTTAGCCAGTGGTGGGGAGCCTGTGGCCTTTTGACTGAATTCAAGTTTTACAGAATGAATCCTTTTATTAAAGGGATTTGTTCAATGAAGTTTAGATTCAGTCAAAGGGCTGCACTTGAGGACCTAGAGGGCCACATGTGACCTCGAAGCTGCAGGTTCCCCACCCCTCCTTAAAGGAGTCTTTTAGCACTCTAGATTTTGTGATTCTGTATGTATAGAATGCATTATAAATGAAAGATGGAACAGTGATTCTTGATTAAGAAGACTTAATGAATATATGAGAACAGTCTTCAAGTATTTGATGGGTTGCTTCACAGAAGAGGGGTTAGATATAGTCTTCTTGGCCTCCATGGACAAAGCTAGGAGCTTAGGGATTGAAGTTTCAGTGAGGCAAGTTTAGACTTGGCACAATTTCCTGGTATTTATTGCTATTAGAAAGTGAAGTGTGCCATCGCTGGAGATTGTGGGTTCCCCCTTCCTGGAGATCTGCAAGGAAAGCCTAGATGTTTACTTGTTGGGTATAGTATAAAAGGGATTTGTGCTCAAGTGTGGGTTGGAGTAGTTGCCCTACAAGTAAGTCCCTTCCAGCTCTGAGATTCTCTAATTGCTGCTGGAACACAAGGTGGCAACAGATACCCTACAGGTAGAGAAGAGACAGACCCAGCTCTAAGATGAGGATCCTAGAATGTCAGAGCTGAGGGACCTTGGTGGCCATCTAGTCCAGTTCCGTGGTTTTGCAGACCAGGGAAAATATTCTTCAGAGAGAAATGACTTGCCCAACATTAGACAGGGAATAGGTAGCAAAGCTAAGACTGGGGACTCGAAAGGACCCAGGTCTCCAGGCCTCTTTTCATTACTGTTAAGCCTTACTTCTTACTTTTTTTTTTAAGTATTTTAAGTTAAATTAAAACATTTTTCAATGATCAACACATTTGCTGTTTCTTCTTCCCTTCCTTCTCCTTCCCTTCCCCCAGCACCAGGGGAAGAAGGACCAAACCATGTCACAAATATGCATAATCAGGCAAATCAAATTCCCAGGTTGGCCATGTCCAAAAATGTGCGTCTCATTGTATTGCTCTTTCTAAAGTAATTCTTGACCTAAATCCTTCTGACAGTCGTTCCTTCAAGCAAGCCGGGCTCCTTCCTAGCCATGGACATTCTGCGCCAGCGGCTACATGAGAAAATACGGGAGGCCAGTGGGCAGGTAGGTTTATCATCTGCAAACCCTCTCTATTTAACACCTTATCAGATCTGGGCTGCTTTAGGTCTTATAAATAGAACTGCTATCTTTACTGAGCATTCCTTCCTTGTGTATTTTCTTTCATTTATTCATTCAACAAATAGTTCTTTATTTTTATTATTTTAGTCTTATTTTATTGCTATCTTTTGTTATTACATTCATTTACTCCCCCTCCACCCCACCCCCTTCTCCCCACAACCTTGTAACAAATTGAGAAAGAGGAGACAGAAAGGCAGTTTGGCAAAAATAACCAATAAGTCCTCTGTATCTGAGTGTATGCAGTCCCTCCACTCTCACCTGGAGGAAGGCAAGGAGTTGCATATTCTCACCTCCTCTCTCGGGCCAAGTTTGGGCAATATAATTACCCAGGAGTCTGTTTCAGTTTTCATTCTTTCTATTTAGCATTTCAACTAATATTTACTAGCAACTCCTGTGCTGTGTATTACTGTAGGTGCTAAATCCTCAGGGATCGTAGAGTCTAGCCTAGGAGCTTACTGTCCAGACACAGGACAGGAGAAAAGAGAAGGTGTGGTTTTCTGTATAATCCGTCTTTTAGCTAGTTGTTAAAACCAACAGTCCTGAAATCTTAAAAATCTTGACGAGAGTAGATGAGGAGGTGTAAATTGTGTTTAGCATTGTTTCAGAAGGTAGCCTAGCTTGATGAAAAAGAGCAGTGGACTTGGAGCAAAGAAGAGCCAGATTCAGAACCCATCTTAGACACTTGCTAACTGTGTGATCCTGGGCAAATACGTAGCCTCTCTGTCTGTCTTCTCATCTGTAAAATGGAGATAATAGTAGCTTCTGCCTCTTAAAGTTGTAAGAATTAAATGACACAATGTAAGGAAAGTACTCTGCAAACCTTGAAGTACAATTCATATATTCAGAGCTGGAAGGTTGGTCCATTTCTTTCATTTTACAGATAAGGAAACTGAAATCCAGACAGTTTAGGACACTTGCTCAAGGTCACACAGATAGTAAATGACAGAGGTGAAAAGACAGAGAAACCCAGGTCCTCATAAGGATAAGCTATTATTATCATTAATAGTAATAATAAATAAAAAGGTCTTTAACTGTATAAGTTGTAAATTCATGTTTCTGCATCTATGTGGATTCACTTTTCTTTAGAGGCTATGCATGAGATGAGCACATAGCAACCCAGCAGGGCAGGATTATGCTCCCTTGTCTTATGGTTAAGAGTATTGGGGGAGGGGGAGGCAATTTTAAAAGTGAGTAAATAGGTTATGTAGGCAGAGCCCCCCCTTCATTCTCCCCTGTCTCTTACTGAGGCAGCATGGTGTAGGAGAAAGAGGTACTGACTTGGGCATCAGGAGACCCATATTGTAGACCCAGCTCTGCTGTTATCTCTCTGTATGAGCTTGAGCAGGCCTTTTCCGCTCTCTAGGCTTTATTGCCCCATCTGTAAAATACAGGGGGGTGAGGGGGAGAGGAAGGGGATTGGAATAGGTGATCACTAAGGCCCTAACACTCCATGATCCCCTCCTGCTGCCACTTTGAGAATTCTCATCTTCATTTGACCCCTCCAGGGCCACACCAAAGACCTGTCTCCTGCAGCACTGGAGAAGAGGCAGCGGAGGAAACAGGAACGGGAGAGGAAAAAGCGGAAACGCAAAGAGCTCAGGGCCAAGCAGAAGGCAGCCAAGGCTGAAGAAGCCAAAGCTGAAGTCAAGGAGGCTAACTCAGAGCCCCCAAAGGGGGATCCTCAGGGCCTGACCAAACTGATGTTCAACAAGTTGGAGGTGAGCGAGGGGCCAGTCAGTAAGGCCCAGAAGAAGAGGGAAAAGCGGCAGAGTGTGAAAGGGAACCTGACGCCCCTGACAGGAAAGAACTATAAACAGTTGTTGGAGCGTGTGCAGGCACGCAAGAACAAGCTTGAGGAGCTGAGGGAACAGGATGAGGAGAAGGCAAGGGAGATGGAGACCAAAATGAAGTGGACAAATCTTCTGTACAAGGCAGAAGGTGTGAAAATCCGTGACAATGAGGAGCTTCTGAAGGCAGCCTTGAAGCGCAAGGAGAAGCGCCGGGCCCAGAGGAAGAGGCAGTGGGAGAAGCGCACGGCTCATGTGGTAGAGAAGATGCAGCAGCGGCAGGACAAACGGCGCCGGAACCTGCACAAGAAGAAGGTGGCCAAGATAGAGCGTCGCAAGGCCAAGGCTCGCAAGAAGGGCCGCATCCTACCTGAGGACCTAGAGAAGGCTGGGCTCAACTGAGGAACTCTAGGAGACCTATCTCCTTAATTGCAGCCATGAGTTTTTTCTCTGCTCTGGATTCCTGCTTATGGCTGTCCCATGCAGCACAGAGAAGGTCGAGTTTGTTAAGTGCCTGTTATGTGTGGAACATGCCAGGAACTGGAGATTCAGTGACCAAAACTAAAAAATAGTCCGTCCTCAAGGAGTTTCTTAAGACACAGCTCAAGTCTTCCATAAACGCTTTGGCTTAATGCTATCCTCATAGCTGTCTACGCATGGGGGTTGCTTCTGGTACCTTATTTTCCCTTCCCTCCATCCCCTCCCCATTCCTTACTTCCCAGTAACCCTGAGCCCATTTCTGGGACCCCTGAGCTGGGTGACACAAAAGCCTGACATCTATCCCAGCCTTGCACAGTACCCTGAAAGGTGTATAATATAGGGGCTGCTTGTAGGCTCTCCAGCCCTGTAGTAAGTTCATGTAACTGGCCAAGAGTGTAGGACACCTCATGGATTTCGTAAACTTCTTGGACTCTAGGGAAGCCAACAGAATAGTCTCTTTACCCAGGTTTAAAAAAAACTTTTTAAAAATCTTTTTATTGTGAACTAGACAAGCATCAGCAAGCATAAACATTTTCCATATTAGAAAAAAGAAGAGGAAAAGAGGATTATATATGAGACTGAATCTCTTAGAGTTATAGTGGTTAAATCTTAAGACAAACCATGGTTACATGATGCAGGACTGATTTAAGAATGAGAGAAACTTCTCCAGTATCTCCTTCCAGGAGACAAATTGGCCATCAGTTGGATTGAATAGTCCCATTGGAAAACCAGATGGAGAATTTGGTTCCTACCTTGTCCTCTCCCAATTACCACTGCAGGAGCTGCTGGACCAACCTGCATGAGTCTTACGTAGGATGGAAATAATTGTGTTTGGGGGTTTTAGAATAAACATTTAATTCTCTTGAGTCTGTCTGTCTATCTCTGCTATCTCTCTCTCTCACTTCTCTCTTTCTCTCCACCTGAACCTGTGAAGGTTAACAACTGTTAGGCAAGTTAAAGTTGTGAGAGATTGTGTCTTCTAATTCTCTTTACTGGGTGCTGCTTTTCACTAGCCACTATAGGGATTATCTTCCAAAAGGGAAGCTTTAAAAAAAAATTCTTTGTTTTTAGCATTCTTTTTTTTTAACATTTTGAGTTCTAAATTCTTTCCTTCCAGTTCCTCCCTCACCCATTGAAAAAGCAAGCAATACATATTGAATATATATGTAGACATGCAAAACATATTTCAGTATTAGACATGATTCAGAAACACCAAGAAAAGTAGAGTGAAAAAAGTATGCTTTAATCGATACTCCGAGTTCATCGGATCTCTCTCTGGAGGTGGAGAGCATTTTTCATCATGGGTCCTTGGGAATTAGCTAAGTCTCTCATAATTGATAATCATTACAGCATTACTGGTACTATGCACAGTGCTCTCCAGGTTCTGATTACTTCACTTTGTATCAGTTGTTCTGAAGCTCATGGCTTCATTGTTTCTTATAGCACAGTAGCATCCCATCGCAATCATGTACCACAGCTTGTTTAGTCATGCCTCAATTGTTGGGAATCCCCTTAATTTCCAATTCTTTGCCATCACCAGAAGAGCTGCTATAATTATTTTTGTGTGTTTGTGTCTCTTTCCTTTTTCTTTGATCCCACTGGGATATAGACCTGGTAGTGATATTGTTGAATTAAAAAGTATGTAGTTTTATAGCTCTTTGGGCATAGTTCAAAATTGTTTTCCAGAATTGTTGGACCAGTTCACAACTCCCCCAGCAGTGCATTAGTGTCTCAGTTTTTCCACACCCCCTCCAGCATCCCATCTGATAGGTGTCAGGTGGTACCTTAGAGTTGTTTTAATTTACATTTCTCCAATCAGTAGTGATTTAGAGCATTTTTCATGTGACTGGATAATGCTGATTTCTTCTGAGAACTTCGTATTCATATCATTTGACCATTTATCAACTGAGGAAGGCTATTTTTATAAATTTTTACAAATTTATAAATTTTATAAATATATATGGATTCATATAAATCCATATTATTTGAGAAATGAAGCCTTTATCAGCTGTAAAAATTTTCCCCTGGTTTTCTGCTTCCCTTTTAATTTTGGCTACTTGGTTTTGTTTGTGTAAAACCTTTTTAATTTCATGTAATCAAAATTATCCATTTTGCTTCCTCTGATCCTCTCTAGCTCTTGTTTCATCATTAACTTACCTTATCCCTAGTTCTGATAGGTACACATCTCCATGCTCTCCAAATTTACTTATGATACCACCAAAAGTGAGACTTTGAAAAGACTGAGCCATCTTGTTACTCCATTGAAGTGGCTAAACCAAAAATCCAAAGCATGAATGAGGTCAACTAGTGCTCATTAGATGTAGAGTTTTCTGGTCAGCCCATGGAAGGCTTGCCAGCTATGGAAAATAGGGAAGTAAGTGAATCATTTAAAAAACATTAATTATTGATGCTGTATTATGGACCATGAAAATTATTATAAAGATGAATGTCATGGTCTGTGTCCTCAAAGAACTTTTACATTCTGGTTGAATGGATTAAGAAGGAAAGAGGGGTGGGTGGAGATAGCTAAAAATACCAAGAGCACATAATATGGTTAAGTACCTTATGGTGCAGTTAAGTACTTAGTGAAGCTTACAGACATTAAGTAGTAGTTTAGAGGTAGGACAGATCTGTTGTGGACTGGCTGAGTCAGGGCAAGGAGGGCTTTGTAGAAGAGATGGGGTGTGAAGATTGAGTGTGATTTTAATAGATGGAGAAGGGAGAGGACAGTAAAGATTGGAACTCTGAGCCGCTGGGCATATTAGAGGGACAGCCAGGAGCCAATAGTATCAAATTAGCTTTGGAAGGCTCCTCAGACACTAATCCATCTCCCTTATTTTACAGATGAGGCCCAGGCAGTTTTAAGTCCCTTCCCTAAGATGATACAAGGAATAAGTTCAGCTGGAGTAGAGCGTTCTAACAGGGGAAAGTGTCTAGGGAGGGTTAGGTAGGGGATGCTGGAATATGGTGATTTTTGTCCTCTTCGTTAACTTCAATTTTTGAACAGGCAACTTTTTACCAAGGCCAGTGACAGCCCCTTATCTTGTATCTTTGACTCTGTCCCAAGGCTCTGAGTTGTGCAGAACCAGGCCACATAGTCACACACATAACCTTCCAACCCCTTTTCCCAGTGGATCTTGGGGCAAAGAATATGAACTGGAGAAACTCTGGACTTTCATTCCTTTATGGAAAAAGACTACTCCCTGAAACCCTGTTATGTAGATGGTACTTTACTGGTTGCTAGAGAAATTGGAAAATGGCCTTGTTCTGGAAAACTCAAGTTCAAGAGAGAATATAGATGCAGTTAAGAAAACAACCAGAAAACATAAATCCCTGGTATATAGTCCAAAGCGTAGGCGTAAGAGTTGTGAGGACCGCAAAGTGAAATCAGAGTAGGAGGGGGGTGATCATCACACCTGTTGTACTGTATTATAACATTTAAACTACTTACTCCACCATCTCCAAGGTGTACGGTGGACACCACTGAAGAGCTAGGCACGATAGGCAGTGAAGATCAGGTTATCCAGAGCCAGATGAACTTTTCCCTGAGGAACTGATATGCAAGGGGACTCCCTTCCTCGCTGCAGTGGTTCTCTGACTTGCTTTCCCTGCACCACCCTATGCCACCGCTTGCCCTACAACCACACAGCTGTATGTTACCGCCTCTTTTTCCTTGCTTCGTTGTAGGCCACCACCCCTGAGGGTCCCATGTTATTGTACCTGTGTCCTAGAGCCTAAACTACCCCATCCTCACGGCTTCTGTCCAGCCATGTGCTGGGGCTAGGAACTGCCATTGTTAAAGCTTCATGGTGAGAAATCCACAGATTACGCCTTGATTTATTGTTTTATTGGCTGTCTAAACCTAGGAAAGTGAGGGTGGAAATTTTTTGAACTGGAACACTTCAGTCTATGCCTACTACTTATCAGCCTTCATCTCTTCCCAGGGGTTGACAAGTCAGAAGGTTGGCGATTACACCATGTGGGGACACAGAAGTGGGCCTGTCTGACACCTGGTGGTATTTTGGAAGAAGAAATTCCCAGTAAAGAAGGGATCTTTACCTAAGGGATGCCAAGGACACAGTTCTGTGATTCCTCTTAACAGAAATACAAGCCCTTCACCAGGTCAGATAGCTGATTGGAGAGATCCCTTGGATCCCTTCACCCTGTGATTACAGAAAATAAGACTCAGGTGGTTGGATTCAGATCAAAAAAACCAGTAGGAATGACCTATCTAGCTTGACAGAGAAACAAAGAAGTCCCTCTGATTAGGCTAGAATTGGAGTACCCCTTTTTGCTATTTTGACAATTGGGGGAGATGTACCCACACTACAATGGTTAGATGGGGCCATTATTTTCACCTATTCCCACCCTCTCTCATACCCCCTTCTCCCCTACTCTGAGAGATTTCCCTGTTGATCCTGAGAGGTCGTGTCTTCTTGGAGACAATATCTATGCTTTGGCTGTTCTCTCATAGCTGTATGATAGAGAACGCAGAAGGAAACACTTTCCCTGATGATCTGCCAGTCTCCGGGAACATACTAGTCTCCTAGCCAACGTTGATTCCCCTAAATGGGTCCCACCTTCATCCCTCTGCTGCAGCTGGGAGAGGGCATTTTCTAGTGTATGGTCAGTTTGGACTCAGGCTCAAAAGGGGGAACCTGCAGCTCTGAAGGGCCTCTGGTAGGAGACAGGAAAGGTGCTGGAGGAGGTCCTGGGGGGAGGCATCAACAGGAGAAATGGCTACGGTAGCAAGGGTAGGGTGCCTACCCTCCCAGTACCTTCCTTGTCAGAATGTTCTGGGAAACCTAAGGAGAGGAGATTGGGGATTCCAGCTGAAGTCCAACCTCATCAGATGATGTTCCTTGTTATATTATGGAGTCCATAGGGAGAATATTGATGGGATTCCAAATCTGATGATGTGCCAGAAATACAGAAATTCTGGGGGTACCACCCCAAAGTTTAAGAACAGAAACGATTAAGATTGGGCAACCTCTCCAGTATCTTCGCAAAGAAAACCACAAATGGCATTACAAAGAATTGGACATAACCGCATTGACTGAACAATCACAGCAAATCCCTGAGACGGGGTAATGAATGGGAGGATGTCTTTTAGAGTAGATCATACTATCTTTTGCATTTCCTATGAGAAAATGGGTGAGGCAGAGAAGCTAGCCTGCTGGGTAGCATTCTGCTGGACAGAGCCATACAGCTTGTGACCACACATCCTGTGCACAGAGGCTGAGGATGCTCATACCAAGGTTTCCACATTCTACCCTGAACTCCTCACACCTTTTAAGGAGACTGATAGGAATGGGAATGGTTCACCCACCCATATTACTAGGGACTGATTATGCCCCTGTAACTATAAGGTGACCACATGGAGAGACTTACTACCGTTTGGGACTTTTAGACACTGAAGTTGCAGTTGTCTGGGTTCTGGGACGCTCCAAGTCACAATACTGCCTTTTATTTCAAGGTCCAGGTTTGGCTCTGGCGCCACATGGTGGCTAGCCTAGGTCACTACACACATTACTATTGGCTCTTTCCAATCAGTGAGATGGGGTGATAGTGATTTCACCCAAAGAGGAGTTAATTATAAGAAATGACTTATTGCACTGACTTAGTCGATCAGATAAGGACCAGGGATGGCTCTACTTCTACAAAACAACCCACATGTTAGCCCTAATGGGTGGGTGACTGCTTACGTGTTGCCCCCATCCCACTGGGTTATACAGCAGTTATAATATCCAATGTGAGGGTGCTGAAGGAGACCCAACTGTGCTGACCCAGGAATTGCTGGACACTGGAGTCCTCAAGGGAACCATTTCCCACTTTAGGAGCCTTGTCTGGCTAGTATATAAGGTCAATAGGACAGAATCTGATCAGCGATTACTCGGATCTGAATAGGGAAGTTGACTTTATGACTCCGGCTGTCCCTGATATGGTGGCTATTACGGAGTAATTTGTATATTTCCAGAGACTAGTCTGCAGTGGTTAATTTGGCCAGTGCATCCTTTTCCATTCCAATTTGGGTAGGGGATTAAGACAAGTTTTCCTTTAATTGGCTAGGTAAGCCATACACTTTTAAGGTCCTCCCACAGGGATATTTAATAGACCTGCAATTTGCCTCTTGGGGATGAAATTGATTCTGGTCAAGTTTAAGCTTCCTTCTGATGTGAGGGCAATCCATTATCAAGTCATCCCCTGTCTAGGGAGCCGTGCTGTGGAGAAGTATCACTCCCACTCTCAACAATTGAATACTATGCAACTCCTGTCTGTCAGCAAGAAAGGGCTTTTCCCAGAAGAATTTTATTGAAATAAGTAAGATGACTGGACCTGTGCAGCTCAGATAGTCTCTCTTGCCCAGTGGATTCATGCTCTAACAGATCGCATAATGGGAAAACAATGCAGCAATGGACCCCGAGAGAACCCTTTCTCTATATCACCTGTGATGAATCAACCCAGGGCTAAGCAGATTGTGAAATTTGTCATCTCTGAAACCATATACAACAGGAAGATCCTATGAAAACCAGTTCTAATCAAAATGATCCAAGACAATTCCAAAGGACCCCTAATGAAAAATACTGTCCACCTCCAGAAAGAGAACTGATGAGCTCTGAGGCATTCATTTTTGAAGCTTGCTTTTTTCACTGTATTTTTCTTGCTTTCCCCCCAACATGGCTAATATGGAAATAAGTTTTGCATGACCTTGCATGTCTAATTGATATATTGCTTGCTTTCTCAAGGGTGAAGGGAAGGTGAGAGGAAGAGAATTTGGAACTCAATTAAAAAAATGAATGTCAATTTTTTAAAAAGTAAAGTTAGAACAGCAGATGGAGTACTGGCCCTGGAGTCAGGAGGATCTGAGTTCAAATCTGGCATCAGACACTAACTAGCTGTGTGACTCTGGGCAAGTCACTTAATCCTGATTGCTTCCAAAAAAAGGTGAAATTTAAAAAGAGAAGTATAGCCAGCATGTTCCTAGTAGATTGGCTATACAGGGACATTTTTATTACGAAGAAGCCCCTGGTATATTCTAAGAGCTATAGATACTGAAAAAGTATATAGGGTCACCAAACTGTTAGTTCTAAGTCCCTATTAAGTGGCAGCTTCCGTGCTAAGCAATGACTGTTCAGAGAAAAGTAAAAAACAAACAAAAAAACAACACCCCAGTGAAGAACCAGTCCCTGCTGTCATGGAACCCACAGTCTAATAAGAGGGACACACACAAACATCTAGGTACAAATAAGCCATACTTAGGGTAAATTGAAGATAATCTCAGAGGGAAAATAGGAAGATTGGCAAGGTCAAAGCCTGACTGTTTCACAGATAATACACAGTAAACACTGGACGTTTTTCACTTTAGCCTCTAACAGGTTCACTCTTGGTCTGATCAGACAGGAAGGACAGGGAGACACCTTTGAAGGGGTTGATAATCTTACTCTATTATAGTCTATTCTCAGTAGGGTTGCTGATAATGGGAACACCAACTCCTACAGCATTCCCTAATCACCCTTCTCACGGAATGAGGGAAAAGGGGGAGCAACCACCCCTATGTCTCAATGAGGTCAATTGAAACAAGCGCAACTTGTGCACTCCCCTGAATCCCCTCAAGCCTCAATGGGGGCTCAATTGAGGCAGGTATATGCATTCCTCTATGCATTACCCAAATCCCAAATGGGTCCCCCTATGGATTCCCCACTCATGGATCAGTGCCCACTTGCTTTATAGGACAATAGACAAAAGACAAAATCTTGCCAACATTAAGCTCACAGGTTAACTTTAGCAATATTGTCATTCTGCAAAAGCATAATAAATATCAATTATGTCACTCCTATGTCTCAGTAGGAATGTCTGTCACTATGATTGGAGTTATTCTGGGAGTTATTATTTAATATCAGGAAACTAGACATTTCCATGGCCGTGGATCCTGAGAAACTGAATTCTAAAAAGGATAACAAAATCCTCTTTACATACACTGGCAAAGGCTACTTTCAGAAAGTGAGACTTAAAGGAAGCCAGGAGGCAGAGATGAAAAGGGAGAGAATTCCATATATTGGGGACATTTTATAGTGAAAATGCACTTCATTTGCAGATGGGAATATCTTATGGGAGGAAAAGGGGAGGAGCCATAGGGGAGTAGCTCCCAGCATCAGTGGAAGCCCATGGCAGAAGAGGAGGCATGTTTTGGGCAGTGGTTAAAGTCAGACCCACTGTAGCCCATTACTTACTGTGATGTAAAACTGATTGACTTCTCCAAAATGCTGCCAGGAAAACATGACCTACAGAGGGCTTGGAGGACTGAGGACCAAGGGTTGTCATTTTGGGGAGGTGGCTTTGTTTCTGGCACTAAGGGAGTTTTTAAAATGTCAAACCAGTTCTGTAACAGCAAGGACCCTGGCATACACAGGAGGGCCTGCTGTACAAGGTCTTAGATCTGCTTTTCTAAAAGGAAAGCAACTTTTGAGAGGTCAACAATCTACTTTAATCAAGCACATGCATCATTCATTTAGTTTAGAGGAAAAAAATCAGTATCCTGAATTTCAGAGAAAATACAAAACGAAGAAATAAAGACCAATAGAAAGGGCTTCTGACTGTCTGACCATAAACAATACATAGATCACCAGATCAACAGACAGATCCAACTGTCTGACCATACATACATACATACATACATACATAGTTACTAGAGTGAGAAGCACCAACATCTGGGTTTTCAAAGCTGGGGGGACTCCATAGAGACTACCCAGAGCCTCATCTGGCTAAACAAACACTTCCATTGAGTAAGCTCCAAAGTAAAACCTCACCCCCAAGTAGTTATACACTTTTCAGAGCCTCTGACCCATGCCTCACTAGAAATTAACAAAAGGTATTGAGGCCTATTAATGGGTGGGGAAGATCTTTAACACCTTCCCCCACCCATCATCAACCTTACACTAATATTACAAGTCCCCACAAAATAAAAGAGGCAGCCACTTATAGGCCTCACATGGGGCAAAGATTTTTGTCTTATTTCCTCCACCCTCATAAGGTTCCCAGACAATGACTCAAGCTGGTGGATCCGGGAACACTCAGTAGGTGGTGGTGCAGGGTAGTGCACCACCAGGGAATACAGAAAGTACCACCATCTTTGCTGAAGCCCTGATGGTGTTGTTACTGCTCCTGCTTATAAGTACCTTTTTACATTGAGAAGCCCACTGTGAATTGTAAAGATTCAGTGTCACTCGCTTCATGGGTCTGATCATTCTGTCAACCCCTGTGAAACTTGGGCCCCTACCCTGCTCTGGCCAGCAGTTTCTAACCACCCCCAAGAAGACCCACCCCCTCAAGCAGTTTCTAACTGCCCCTGTTCACGGGCAGAGATGATTTCAAAGACATTTCTGCAGCCTTATCTTTGTAACCCCTCAACACCTTCCTCACTCCCTTCCTGCAGCTCAGCATATCTGAATATCCAGACTATATGCCTCCTCTTCATTCCTTTGACCATGCCCTGTAAGAATCCCCAACTCTCCTTTTCCCCCAAGCACCCCTGTCTGAATAAGGCAGCAGGTTGTCCTGAGTTACAATTCTTTGACCCTGAATAAATATCTCATTTGCTAATTATTTAACTGGTTTGAGTTTTTCCAAGTTGACAGTTTAGATTTAGATTTAGAACTTCCTTCCTGATTCAGTCACTCCTTCAGTGATGTTTTGGTTTTAGTTTGTCCCACAATAGGAATTAGTTTTCCCTAAAAGGCAACGCTATCCCCAGGACCTGATTGGACCCTATCTCCCTTGACACAGCTCCCTGGTCACCTTGTCATTAAAAGTTCCACCCACATGAAACTGAGGTCCCTTTGACTTGGTGGGTACCTGAATGCCATTATACCCTTCCCTGCTGACCAGATGCATTTCTACATGGAGTTTATAGGGACAGAATCCCCAGAAGCTAAATGTCTCTATATTTTTGTTGTGGACTCTTGCTGTGTAAAAGGAAATTAAAGCTCTTTTTATTAACTGTTCACTGACTTTCAAGTGCCCCATTTTATCCCAAAATTGAATGTGAAGTAACAGTGTTATCATTAAGACCACTACTGGGGCGGAGCCAAGATGGCGGAGTAGAAGGACGCACATTCACGAGCTCCGAGCCCACAACCCATGGAATTGAGGTAAAAGGAGAGCCCCATAAATTCTGAATCTCTGCAGGGGGTGCACAAACATAGGGGAAGAGATTTCCGTTCCACTGAACCCTGGAGAGCCGTCCCCGGGGTCCATCGCAGCCAGGAAAGCGGACCCCACCCCCACCCGTGGCCGCGACCCAGAGAAGCTGACCTGAGCAGACTTCAAAGAGGAAAGCTCCGGGAGAATCTCCGGCAGCCGGGAAAGTCCCTCTGCCCACAGAAGCTAAAGGTCAGTTAAAAAGAAGCCTGCGCTAGGGGAGGGGAGCGGGCCCCCTCGGGAGGAAGCGGCGGCGGCAGAGACGGGAGCAGGAAGCGGCGGAGGCAGAGGCGTGGGCGGGCGGCTGAGGCGGCAACGGCCCGGGACTCAGGAATCCCCCAGCAGCAGGTAGGATCTTCAATACTGAAGGTCTTTCCAACCTGAGGGAGCCGAGCAGAGGAGACGGCCCTGCCCCCACCCTGCTCTACTGCTGAACGCCTCTGAATAAAACCCTCAAGGGAGCTGAGCACAGCAGGCGGGGTCCCCCACCCCGCCCCCATCGGCTCTGTTCCTGAAAGTCTCTTCAGAAAGCCCCTGAGGGCCCAAGCTAGGAAGCGGCCCTACCCCCACCCTGCGCCAGAACTAAAGCTTGCCGCGGGAAAGCGCATTTGAATCTCAGAGGTCAAGTACTAGCTGGGCGGATCCAGGCGGAGGTGGAAAGGAATCTCAGAAGTCAAGTAACTGGCTGGGAAAATGCCTAGAAAGGGAAAGAAAAATAAGACTTTAGAGAGTTTTTTCCAACAAATGCAAATGATCCCGACCTTCGGATCTGATGGGGAGGACGAGAACGTATTTTTCCCATCAGGGAAAGATGTGGAGGGCGGGGCCTCAGTACCCCAGACACCCCAGGGGGGTGTTGGGTGGGCTCAGGCCTTGCAAGAGCTTAAAAAGGATTTTGAAAAGCAAGTTAGACAGGTGGAGGAAAGACTGGGAAGAGAAATGACAAAGATGCAAGAAGAGTATGAAAAAAAGGTCAATATCTTGGTAAAGGAGTCCCAAAAAAATGCTGAGGAAATTAACACCTTGAAAAATAGGCTCACTCAATTGGCAAAAGAGGTTCAAAAAGCCAATGAGGAGAAGAATGCATTCAAAAGCAGAATGAGCCAAATGGAAAAAGAGGCTCAAAAGCTCACTGAATTTAATAGTTCTCTCAAAATTAGAATGGAACAGATGGAGTCTAATGACTTTATGAGAAACCAAGAAATCACCAAACAAAACCAAAAGAACGATAAAATGGAAGAGAATGTGAAATATCTCATGGGAAAAACAACTGACCTGGAAAATAGATCAAGGAGAGACAACTTAAAAATTATGGGACTACCTGAAAGCCATGATCAAAAAAAGAGCCTAGACATCGTCTTGCATGAAATTATCAAGGAAAACTGCCCTGACATTCTAGGACCAGAGGGCAAAATAAGTATTGAAAGAATCCATCGATCACCACCTGAAAGAGATCCAAAAAGAGAAACTCCTAGGAACATTGTGGCCAAATTCCAGAACTCCCAGCTCAAGGAAAAAATCTTGCAAGCAGCCAGAAACAAACAATTCCAGTACTGTGGAAATACAATCAGGATAACCCAAGATCTAGCAGCTTCTACATTAAGGGATCGAAGGGCGTGGAATAGGATATTCCAGAAGGCAAAGGAACTAGGACTCAAACCAAGAATCACCTACCCAGCTAAACTGAGCATAATACTGCAAGGGAAAATATGGTTTTTCAATGAAACAGAGGACTTTCAATCATTCTTAATGAAAAGACCAGAGCTGAAAAGAAAATTTGACTTTCAAACACAAGAATGAGAGGAAGCATGCAAAAGTAAACAGCAAGGAGAAGTATTAAGGGACTTACCAGAAATGAACTGTTTGCATTCATACAGGGAAGGACAATATTTCTAACTCTTAAAACTTTTCAGTATCTGGGTGGTTGGTGGGATCACACATACACATGTACACGCATGCACACACATACACACATGCATTCACATGCAGAGACAGAGAGCACAGATTGAACTGAATAGGATGGGACCATACCTTAAAAGAAATTAAGGTAAATGGTGAGAGAGAAATGTAGTGAGAGGAAAGAGGGGGAAATGGAAGGGGGTAACTATATGTCATTTAAGAGGCAAGTAGGAGATGTTTTTAGTGGAGGGAAAAAGAGGAGAGCTGAGGGAAAAAAAACAAACAAACAAACAAACAAAAGTTTACCCTCATCACATTTGACTAAACGAAGGAGTGAAATGCACACTCATTTTGGTATGAAAACCTATCTTACAGTATAAGAAAGCGGGGGAGAAGGAGATATTGGGGGGGGGATGATGGAAGGGAGGGCAAAGGGAGGAGGGAGTAATTGAAAGTCAACACTTGGGGAGGGACAGGATCAAAGGACAGAAGAGAAACAATGAGGGGCAGGTTAAGAGGGATGGCAATTCAGTTAGTCTTACACAACACGACTATCAGGAAGGTCACTTGCAAAGCTACACAGATATGGCCTATAATGAATTGCCTGCCGTACCAAAGGGAACGGATGGGGAGGGAGGGATGGGGAGAATTTGGAACTCAAAGTTTCAGGAACAATTGTTTAGTATTGTTGTTGCAACTAGGAAAGAAGACATACAGTTAATGAGGAATAGAAAGTCATCTGGCCCTACAGGAGAAAAGAGAAGATAGAGACAAGGGAAGGGAGGGATGACAGAAGAGAGGACAGATTGAAGATAGGGAAAATTAGATTGCTTGGGGTATTGGGGTGGGGGGAGGAGAGAAAAGGGGAGAAAATTTGGAACCCAAAAATTTGTGAAAATGAAAGTAAAAAGCTAAATAAATAAATTAATTAAAAAAAAAAAAAAAAAAAAAAAGACCACTACTAACATTTACCCTAATGCAGATTCAAATAGTTTTTTTTTTTAAGTCTTAAAACACCATTCGTTGGCAATGGAGGACTAAACGCTCAAGCTTTTGACATTTCTTCCTGTTTAACTAAATAGAAAACAGCCACAAGGATCTCCAAGTGCCCTCAGATGTTTGGCTGATGGATTACAATGGGCAGCTTTGTTCTCAATGCCTTGTTGAATCTCCTCCCACTAGGGCAAAGAAAAATCTCCTTTTGTTAACTGTTGAATGACCTAGAAGTATCTCATTTTGTTTTGATGTTGAACCCAAACTACCAGAAGATTAACCTGAGTCAGGCCCAGACTATACAGGTAATATGGGAAATGATATTTCCAAGTTATGCAGTAAGACTTTGCTCCATTTTCACATGTGTGGAATGGAAACATATACCTTGATCTGAGGCCAGCAAGTATGGTTGTATGTATGAGGGGATGGGGTGATTGGTAAGTGTAGTAATGATGGTAACTGCTATAGCCACAACTCAGTATGTCTATTCTGTAACCAGGGTAGGTTTGACAAATCCTGGGTGATAATATCCTTTGAATATATATCCATAATGGTTTTTGAAAATTTGTTGTTCTATTCAGGCAGTAGCTAACTTGGTGGTACCATTTTTAGAGAAGGGAAATGTGTTCCTGTGCCCAGTGGATCATGGAATCCCCCCTGCCATGACTTGAATCAATACAGAACTGCTTTGAAACTGTTTCCAACCTGGTAAGGATGTTTACTCTCAAATTTCATGGTGCTCATGGGGTTCCTTCTGAATGATCTGCATTAGTGTGGCCCACTCTATGAGGGATTTTCTTGGTCACCACTTCCAAGTTCCGCCATTGGTCCTGGCCCCATAGTTGTGGTTCTTGGTTAGTCCCTTGGGCCTTCAATTTCTCATACCAGTTTGTATGGCTATAACCCATGATTCTTAGTACAGGATTTTCTGCTTAGCTTGGATCTCAGATGGCACGGTTCACAGACTAGCCAAGCTTCATTATTTGAATTTTACCTACTGAAATCGCCAACCAGCACTTTTATCCATGATGGTCTCTCACATGGCAGGTCATGTGTTTGCTTCTTTCCACATTAATGTAGTACCTGTTAGAGCTTTTGTTTCACCAGCATAGTCTTCAGGAAACTGAGGTCATCATCACATCTTGGTGAGGATCATTAGGATCATAAATAGAGATATAAGAGACTTCAAAGACAATTTAATCCAACTTCTTCATTTTACATATGAGGACACTGAGCCCCAGGGAAATTGATGATGGATTTACCCAAAGACATGAAGGCACTAGATATCAACCAAGGTGGGGATTTTGAAAATCAAGTAAGAGAGGTGGAGGAAAAATTGGGAAGAGAAATGAGAGTGATGTAAGAAAATCATGAAAAGTGAGTCAATAGCTTGCTAAAGGAGACTCAAAAAATGCTGAAGAAAATAATACCTTTAAAAATAGTCTCACTCAATTGGCAAAAGAGGTCCAAAAAGCCAATGAGGAGAAGAATGCTTTAAAAAGCAGAATTAGTCAAATGGAAAAGGAGGTTCAAAAGCTAACTGAAGAAAATAGTTCTTTAAAAATTAGAATGAAACAGATGGAGGCTAATGACTTTATTATGAGAAACCAAGAAATTACAAAACAAAACCAAAAGAATGAAAAAATGGAAGATAATGTGAACTATCTCATTGGAAAAATAACTAACCTGGAAAATAGATCCAGTAGAGACAATTTAAAAATTATGGGACTACCTGAAAGTCATGATCAAAAAAGAGCCTAGACATCATCTTTCATGAAATTATCAAGGAAAACTTCCCTGATATTCTAGAACCAGAGGGCAAAATAAATATTGAAAGAATTCCCCAATCACCTCCTAAAAGAGATCCAAAAAGAGAAACTCCTAAAAAGATTGTAGCCAAATTCCAGAGTTCCCAGGTCAAGGAGAAAATATTTCAAGCATCTAGAAAGAAATAATTTGAGTATTGTGGAAATACAATCAGAATAACTCAGGATCTGGCAGCTTCTACATTAAGGGATCAAAGGGCTTGGAATATGATATTCCAGAAGTCAAATGAACTAGGATTAAAACCAAGAATCACCTACCCAGCAAAGCTGAGTAAAATACTTCAGGGGAAAAAATGGCCATTCAATGAAATAGAGGATTTTCAAGCATTCTTGATGAAAAGACCAGAGCTGAAAAGAAAATTTGACTTTCAAACACAAGAATCAAGAGAAGTATGAAAAGGTAAATAGGAAAGAGAAATCACAAGCGACTTATGAAAGATGAACTGTTTTCATTCCTATTTGGAACGATAATATTTGTAACTCTTGAAACTTTTCTCAGTATCTAGGTAGTTGGAGGGATTACACACACACTCACATGCACACACACACACAGAGTGAGAAAGAGAGAGAGACAGAGAGCACAGAGTGAGTTGGAAAGGAAGGAATCATATCTAAAAAAATAAAATTAAGGGGTGAGAGAAGAATATATTGGGAGGAGAGAGGGAGAAATGGAATGGGTGAAATTATCTCTCATAGGAGAGGCAAGAAAAACTTTTCCAGTGGAGGGAAAAAGGGGGGAGGTGAGAGGGAAAAATTGAAGCTTACTTTCATCATGTTTGGCTCAAGGAAGGAATGACATGCACACTCAATTTGGTATGAAAATCTATCTTACACTACAGGAAAGTAGGGGAGAAAGGGATAAGCATGGAGTGGGGATGATGAAAGGGAGGGCAAATGGGAGGAGGGAGCAATTAGAAGTAAACACTCTTGGGAAGGAACAAGGTCAGAAGAGAGAATAGAAGAAATGGGGGGCAGGATAGAAAGGAGGGCAATATAGTTAGTGTTACACAACATGACTATTATGGAAACTATTTGCAAAACTACACTTATATAGCCTATATTGAATTGCTTGCCTTCTCAGTGTGGATGGGTGGGGAGAGAGGAAGGAAGAGAAGTTGGAACTCAAAGTTTTAGGAACAAATGCTGAGAATTGTTTTTGCATGCAACTGGGAAATAAAAAATACAGGCAATGGGGTATAGAAATTTATCTTGTCCTACAGGACAAGAGAGAAGATGGGGATAAGGGAAGGGAGGGTGTTAGAAGGGAGGGCAGATTGGTGGAAGGGGCAATCAGAAGGCAAGGAGTTTTGGGGTAGGGGAGGGAAGAGTTGGGGAGAAAATTTGGAACTCAAAATTTTGTGGAAATTAATGTTGAAAACTTAAAATAAGTAAATTAATTAAAAATTAACAAAATTTTTTTTAAAATGACAAAGAAAATGAAGAGTTTGAGCTAGCTGGTCTTTTAGGTTTCTTTTATCTCATAAAATGTAGTATAAATGAAAAATAAAGTTAATCACTTTTTTAAGAATTTAAAAATTTTGAGAGGTGGAGCCAAGATGGTGGAGAGCAAATACTCACCTAAGCTCTAAGAAAAACTCCTTCAGATACCTCTAAAAAGAGAATCTGAACAAATTTTAGAATGGCAAAATACAATTGGAGACAGAGTGTGACAGATTTCCAACCCAGGACTGACTGGAAGGTAGATGGGAAGAATCTGTTGCATGGGGTTGGAGTAGCACACAGTGCATTAGCTGTACCAGTGCAGACCCTGACATAGAAAAACCAAGCAGGAAGCCCTGGGTGATCTGAGGCAGCAGCAGCAACACTGCAAATTCTCAAACATATCAGCCTAGAATGAAAGTCCAGTGGAAGTGAGCGAGAGAGAATCACAGAACTAAAGGTAACTGCAGCAGCTGCTCCTGAGACTGTCATCCCACAGATTAAATATCTGTAAATCATCTACTTGAACTTTCAGGAACCAAGATGGTGGAGTGATCAGTACATGCTACCCCTCCTCCCCTTAATGACCTTGAAAAACCCAGAGAATATTTTCCCAAGAAAAATCCTGCAACAGTGGAATCAGTCGAAGGCGTAAGCAGTTTCTTAGCCAAAGAGGCTAGGAAAATCGCAAAGGGGAGTTCCTCTTGCTGTCACTAAAGGGGACCAGTGCAGAGCCAGAGCTGTCCCAGACAGCCCCACCTAAGCAAACCAGGAAGAGATCCTGAGCCCCACGGGACTGGAGCCTGTAATCGCCAACACCAGGACTCCAGGAATTAGGAAGCACAGATGGGGTTCACCAACCACTGAGCTTGCCTACACTCTAGCTCAGGAGCCTAAACCTCCTGTGGCCAGACCACCCCTCCCCCACACTTACTGAAACTAGCTCCAGCATAACTCCAGGGAAATTCAGAAAGACTTCCCCTAGCCTCTGCTTTGGCACACCAGTCAGCTCAGCACCAGGTAAACTGCAGCATTTTAGCTTCTAGCTGAAGGAACCAGAGGCCACAGTACACAAAGCTTCAAATTCTAAGCACAAGAACTGTGAGACATAGCCCCCTGTGCCCCAGAAGCAGAGATCAACTTTAAAAGCCAGGAAATGGGTGATCATCATGAGTGAGACGCAAACCAGAAAAGAAAAGACCATAAAATCTTTCTATTTGGTTTTTTTCATGTTAGTCAATCTGATAGTTGTGAGGTGCTACCTCAGAATTATTTTAATTTGCATTCTCTAGTTACTAGTGATTTAAAGCATTTTTTCATATGACTATTGATAACTTTGATTTCTTCCTCTGACAACTACCTGTTCATCTCCTTTGTCTATTTACCATTTGAGGAATGGCTCTTATTCTTATAAATTTGGCTCAGTTCCCCATATATTTGAGAAGTGAGACCTTTATTAGAGAAACTTGCTGTTTCTTATCAGTTTGCTGCTTTCATTCTAGTTTTGGCAGTGTTGGTTTTGTTTGAGCAAAAGCTATTTAATTTAATGTAATCAAAATTATCCATTTTATCTCCCATGATCCTCTTTATCTCTTGTGTGATTGTTAACTCTTTCCTTATCCATGGATCTGACAGGTAATTTTCTCCATGTTCCATTAATTTGTTTGTGATTTCACTCTTTAGGTCTAAATCACGTACTCATTTTGGGCTTTTGTTGGTATGCAATGGCAAATGTTGGTCTATGTCTAGTATCAGGGGTAAAGAACCTGCAGCCTTGAGGTCATATGTGGCCTTATAGGTCCTCAAGTGTGGCCCTTCGATTGAATCCTAACTTCACTGAACAAATTCCCTTAATAAAAGGATTTGTTCTGTAAAACTTGAACTCAGTAAAAAGGTCACACCCAAGGACCTAGAAAGCTACATGTGGTCTCGATGACACAGGTTTCCCACCCCTGACCTAATTTATGCCAGACTGCTTTTCAGTTTTTGTTGAATAGTGAGTTCTTTTCCCAATAGCTTGAATCTTTAGAATTATCAAATACTAGGCTACTGTGATCATTTAATTTTGTGTATTGTGTACCTAATCTTTTCCATTGATCAACCACTCTATTTCTTATCCAGTACCATATTGTTTTGATGATTACCACTTTATAGTATAATGTGGAGATCTGCTAGATCACCTTTCTTCACTTTTTTTCATTGGTTTCCTTGATATTCTTGACTTTTTGTTCCTACCAATGAATGTTGTTATCATTTTTTCCCAAGCTCCATAAAATAATCCTTTGGTAGTTTGATTGGTATGGCATTGAAAAAGTAAATTAATTAAGGTATTTTAAATATATTGATTCAACCTACTTATGAGCAATTAATATTTCTCCAGTTATTTACATGTCTTTATGTGCATGAAGAGTATCTTGTAAATGTGTTCATATAGTTCCTACATGTGATTTGGCAGGTAGACTCTCAAATATTTTAAATAAATGGAATTTCTCTTTCCCTTCTTTTTGAGTTTTGTTGGTAATATGTAAAAATGGTGATGCTTTGTGTGAGTTTATTTTATATCCTGCAACTTTGCTAAAGGTGTTAATTGGTTCAACTCTTTTTTGTTGATTCTCTTGGGTTCTCTAAGTATACCATTATATCATATGCAAAAAAGTAAAAGTTGTATTTCCTCATTGCCTACCCTTATTTCTTCATTTTTTTCTTGTCTTATTGCTATAGCTAGCATTTTAAATAGAACAATATTGAATGATAACAAAGAAAATGGTCATTCTTGCTTTACCTTTGTTCTTATTGGAAAGGCTTCTAGTTTATTTCTACTACAGATAATGCTTGCTCTTGGTTTTACATAAGTATTGCTTATCATTTGAAGAAAGGTTACACTTTTTCTTTAGCTTTTTAGTATTTTTGACAGGAACAGATATTATATCTTGTCAAAAGCTTTTCTTGCATTGATAACATGATTTTATTGTTTTTGTTACTAACATAACTTTGTTTTGTGATTGATGTGTATATAGTTTTCCTAATATTGAAATGACCCTGTATTCCATAAATCCAGTCTGGTCATAGTATCTAATCACTGTGATATATTGCAATCGTCTTCTTGCTAATATTTTACTTAATTTTTTTGCATCAATATTCATTATGGAAACTGGTCTATACTTTTCTTTCTCTGTTTTTGTTCTCTCTGTTTAGGTATCAAAATAATATTTGAGTTATAGAAGGAATTTGACAGGTTCTTTCATTTACTTTCTTTTCCTCCAAACAGTTTATGTAGTATTAGAATTATTCTTAAAATATTTGATAGAATTTGCTTACAAATCCATTAGGTCCTGGGATTTTCCCTTAGAGATCTCATTTATGTCTTGTTCAATTTTTTTTTAAGCTAGGGTTATTTAAGTATTCTATTTCCTGTTCTGTTAATTTGAGCAATTGGTATCTTTATAAATATTTATTCATTTCATTTAGATTATTATTTTTATGGACTTATAATTGGACAAAATACTTTTTAGTAATTTAAAAAATTTTATCACCATTGTATGTTTACTCTTTTCATTATTTTTTTTTTGGGGGGTAATCAAATTAACCAATGGTTGATCTATTTATTGTTGTTTTAGAACCAGCTCCTAGTTTTATTAGATTAATTTTTAAAATTTCAGTTTTAGTAATCTGTCCTTTGACTTTCAGTATTGTTTTTTGGTGTTTGAGAATTTTAAATTTATTCTTTTTCCAGTTTTTTTTGGTTGCATGCCCAACTCATGTATCTGCTTTTTCATTCTGTTATTGATGCAAGCATTTAGAGATATAAAGTTTCCCATAACTGCTACTTTGCATGCCACTAAGTTTGGCATGTTGTCATCATCTTCAATGAAATTATTGTTTCTATGATTTGTTCTTTGACACACCCATTGTCTGGGACTAGGTTATTTCATTTCCAATTAAATTTCAATCTATGCTCCAAGGGTCCTTTATTCAATGTAATTTTTATTGCATTATGGTTCCAAAAGGATGCACTTAGCATATCTGGGTTTTTTGCATTTTGGGGAGTAAGGTTTGTATTTTTTAATATTAAATTAATTTATTTTTAGTTTTCAACATTCTCTTCCATAAGTTTTAAATTTCCTCCCCTTCTCTCCCAATCCCCTTCCCCAAGATGGCGTGCAATCTGGTATAGGTACTACCTATATATTCCTATTAGACGTATTTTCACATTAGTCATGTTGTATAAAAGAATTAGAACAAATGAGAGGAAGCATGAGAATAAAAAACAAAACAAAAAAAAGAAAATAATCTGTTTTGCTCTGCATTCAGACTCCATAGTTGTTTCTCTGGATGTGGATGACATTTTCCATCATGAATCCTTTGGAATTGTTTTAGGTCCTTGCATTGCTGAGAAGAGCAAAGACTATCAAAATCAGTTATCACACACTATGGCGGTTACTGTGTACAATGTTTTCCTGGTTCTGGTCACTTTGGAAGTGAAGTTTTTAATGTCCTAATACATGTTCAGTTTTGGTGAAGGTGCCACATACAGTTGAGAGAAAAGTATACTCCTTTCAATTCCCATTCAATTTTATGCAGAGGTCTATCATATCTAACTTTTCTAGAATTTCATTAATCTCCTTAACTCTTATTTATTTTTGTTTAGATTTATCCAGTTCTGAGAGGGGCAAGTTGAAGTCCCCCACTAGTATAGTTTTACTGTCTATTTACACCTATAGCTCATTTAACTTTTTCTTTAAGAATTTGAATGAGAGCAGAGGCAAGATGGAGGAGAAAAAGGCAGGGACCCACCCAGTTCGTCTCCAAACAGCATTAAGTAATGCCTCAAAATGAATTTTGGAGTAGTAAAACCCATAAATGAACAGGGTGAAACAATTTTCCAGCCCAAAATAACTTAGAAGGTCCGCAGAAAAAGTCAGGGTGAAAGTGGAGCACAGTCCAGCACAGACAATACCCTGGCAAGATAGCAGCAGTATGAACCTTGGGAAGCTAGCAACAAGGCTCTATACCTTTTGTGCAAGGTTGCCAGCAGTGTGCCAAGCCTGATGCAAGCCAGAAGTGGGCCTTGGGGGCAGCTGTATTAGCAATAGTAGGAGTTTTTAGCCCACAGATAATAAGGGGGCTATATAGCTGGTCAGAAGGAGATTACAGAGGTCCTTTTGCTGGCACTAGGTGCAAGACTCTGTTGTATTGCCCATATTCTGATCTGGGTTGCAGTCTTAGGGCAAAAAGGAACCCTAGCATGCCAGAGTTTGTGGCCAAGGGAAGTTGAGACTCTTGTCACAGCTCCAGAGTGTAAAAGAGTGCTTGTATTTGCTCACAGACCAGAAGAGTAGTAAACACAGTTCTCCTTAGAACATATTACCTCAAAAGCACTGAAAACTTACAGACCCCATATCTAGTTCTGAAAACATCTTGGGACAGTGCCCTCTCCACCCTGGGAGTGGAGTCCAACTTTAACATAAAGTTTAAAGTCAAGAAATAGCCTGGCAAAATGAGCAAACAACAGTAGAATAATCTGACCATAGTGAGTTAGACAGGGAAGATCCAAACACGAACTCAGAAGAAGATAACGAAGTCAAAACTACTACATTCAAAGACTCAGAGAAAATGTGTATTGGGTCTCAAACCCCAAAAGAATTCCTGGAAGAAGTTAAAAAATCTACTAAAGAGAATTACTCTTTAAAATGCAGAATTCTCCTTCTCCTTCTCTCTCTTGTCTTTCCTCAAAATCTTCTGACCACTACCTGCCTTAATCTGCCCTCCCTCTTTTCAGGCACTCCCTTCTCTCTATTAGGTAAGGTAGATTTCCATACCCAATTGAGTGTGTGTGCGTGTGTGTGTGTGTGTGTGTGTGTGTGTGTGTGTACGTGCACATGTGTCTTCTTCCCTCTTTGAAACAGTTCAGATTAGAGTGAAGTTTAAGTGTTGCCTACCCACCCCCTTTTCCCTCTCCAGAGTAAATACTCTTCCTTGCACACTTCTTTTATGTAAGATAATTTTTGACATTTTCCCTGTCTCTTCCCCCTTCTCCCAGTGGAGGCTCTTTCCCACACTTACATTCTTTTTTAAAAATCATGCAAGCACAATCAACTCACACTTGTGCCCTCTGTCTATGTTGACTTCTTCTAACTGCCCTAATAATAATAAAGTTCTTAGGGGTTGTGTATCATCGTCCTATTTGGGAATATAAACAGCTTAACCTTTTTAAATCCCTTATGATTTCTCTTTCTTATTTATCTTTTTATGCTTGAGCCTTGTTATTTGTAAGTCAAGTTTCCTATTCAGCTCTGGTCTTCTCCTCAGGAATGCTTTAAAGTTCTCTATTTCATTAAATATCCATTCTTGATTGTAACCCTAACTCCTTTGCCCTCCAGAATATTATATTCCAATCCTCTGATTCTTCAATGTTGAAGCTAATAAATCTTTTGTTGTCCTATATGACTTCATAGTATTTATATTGTTTCTTTCTGGCTGCTTAAAATATTTTCTTCTTGCCCTGGCTGCACTATTCCTGGAAGTTCTCATTTTGGTGTCTCTTTTGGAAGATGTTGGTGGATTCTTTCATTTGCTAGTTTGACCTCTGGTTCTAAAAATATGGTTCTTGAAATATGATATCTAGGCATTATTTTTTGACCATGGCTTTCAAATAGTTCAATAATTCTTTTTTTGGGGGGGATAGTTTTAAAATTAATTTTAAACTTCAATACAAAATAAGAAAAGAAAAAACATTGTCATGTACACAGATTCAATACTTTTCAAGAAAACTTATATAATAAATACTACACATTATTTTCACAACTGTTCATGTTTTCTTTGCTTCCTTGTAAGTTTTATTGTTCTCTACTGTGTACTTTTTCCTTTTTTTCACCCTTCGCTTCCATCCCCCGCAACAAAGAAGAAGGCTACAAGTAAGTATTTGGTCAGAACAGCATTGCTTAGCTTCCCTTGACAGTGGAGGGTCCTTCAGTCTTTTCCTACTCTGCCATCAGTGAGGGAGGGCTGTGCAGGTCACCACCCTCAGTTCTCCTCCAGAGCCATCTGAATCCAGTGACCAGATATTCATCAGGATGACTGGAGATGCAAAACGAAGTCAAGTGCAAGTCATGTCATCATTTCTCTGATGACATGGTCTTTGGCAACAAAGGACAAACACAATCCTGTGTGTAGACACAGCTGACTGAATGGGGACCCAGTTAGCTGGGTAACTCAGCTCCTCCTCTGCTGCTGCCTCCCCCTCTCCTTCCTTCTCTTTTCCAAAGGATGGTAAATTTGGATGGTAAAAAGATGCCCAGTTGCCTTGGGTTTTACTGGCTCCTCTCCTTTCCACTCCCTTCTCCTCCCCTCTCCTCTCCTGCCTAAGGGCACTTTGGGACCCTTCTAGCTTTAGAGTGATTATCAATAGTAACGGTTGCTGTTTCCCTCCCAGCCTGACGTCTTTCTTCTCTTGACCTCCTTAAAAGAGTTAGGCCTTAGCTACTTCTTAAACAGGCCTAGTCAACGAATGGGTATTGCTTCACCCTAAGTGAGTATCTGCAAATACCTTGGCCTAAAGGGCCCAAGGTCTCCCAGTGCATCCTGGGTCATCTCCAGTCATCCTGATGAATATCTGGTCACTGAATTCAGATGGCACAGGAGGAGAAAGTGAAGCTGGTGACCTGCACAACCCTCCCTCACACAGAACACAAACTCAGCCATCAGACTTCCACCCTGTCAGTGAGATGAAAGTTTTTAAGTCTGAGACTGCCCCCAGGGCTTACTGTTTGTTGATTCTGCAGAGTTGGCTTGGAAGTGTGTGCTCTTCATTCAGGCTGAACTTCTGCCCCTGGAGGTCAGGTCTTTCCTGGAGTCTTCTTAGGTTGTTTTAGGAGAACAGTTGCTTTACTCAGACTTTTATTTATTTCCACTGTCTACATTCCCTCTGAGACAATGTTACATTTTTTTCTGTGGAGGAAATTTGGAGAGCTGAAAGTTTTCTGACCTACTCTGCCATCTTCCAATAATTCTTTTTTTTAAAATATATTTTTATTTCTTTAAATATTTCCAATTACATGTAAAAAAAGTTAACATTCATTTAAAAAACTTTTTGAATTCCAAATTCTCTTCCTTCCACCTGCCCCTTCCTCACCCCTTGAGAAGGCAAGTGATATGATATTGATTATGCATGTGAAGTCATGCAAAACATATTTCTGTACTAGCCATATTGCAAAAGAATATACATACACACACACACAGACACACAGACACACACACACACACACAAACCAAGAAAAATAAACTAAAAAACAACTCTGCTTCAATCTGCACTCAGAATTCACCACCAGTTCTCTTTCTGAAGGTGGATAGCATCTTTCATCAAAGGTCCTTTGTTTTGGATCATTGTCTTGGTCATAGGTAATATCCTTACTAGTTCAATAATTCTTAAATTCTCTCTCTTTGATCTATTTTCCAGGTCCTTTGTTTTTTCCTAGAAGATATTTCATATTTTCTTCTATTGTTTCATTCTTACCTCTGGGGAGGACTTTTTATTTTAGAATTGGGACCTGCTTACCCTGGGGAAAGAGAGGTCAGGGTTTTATATCATTCTGTTTTCACAGCTAGTTTTGTAAGTTTCAGTGTTTCCAAGGTGTAACATGATCTCAGGAGAATTGTGCTCACTGTTCTCCTGATTTGCGCTCTGATCTTTCCCCAGGTAGAACCCCTACTCCCTAAAACCACAACTCCTCTCTGCCCTAGAATTTTGACTGGGAATTGGGTAATGGGCAGTGGAATTGCCAAATGGCACCCAGTCCTTCACCCCTTGTTAGCACAGGGGGCCCCAGTAATCTCTTTCTGACCAGTTTTTCAATCTCCTTACTGTCTCTGGTCACTGACAGCTCCAGGTACCACAGCTACCACATCCAAGGTCCACAGCTGTTCTTGCTTCTGTATCACTCCTGGTCAGCCCTCACTTCAGTGTCACAGACTTCTCTTTCTGTCCCTGTAAGCTATCCTGGACCAGATATCCCGGGTCATCTCCAGTCATCCTGAGGAATATCAGTTCACTGGATTCAGATGGCTCTGGAGGAGAAGTGAGGCTGGTGACCTGCACAGCCCTCCCTCACTCGAAGCAAAGTCAAATGCAAGTCATGTCATTATTTCTCTGATGGCATGGTCTTCTTCGGCATCAAAGGATGAACACAAGAACAACCTGGGCCAGAAAAGTGACTCATTTTAACTTTTTGTTGGTTATACTGTTTAGAATACAACTTGACATGTTTTTAAAAAAAACATTTAGAGGGGAATGTTGAGAGAGCTTGGCAAAAATGTTCCCTTTACTCTGCCATCTTGGCTTTGCCTCTCAGAGGTACTTTTTCTTGACTGAGAAGACAGCAGGAACATGAAAGCTGTTTTCAAGTATTTAAAGGTCTGGTTCATAGAAGAGAAGTGTTTCACATTTTCTTTTTTGTCCTCAGAGAAAGAACTAGGAGAATTAGGTAGAAATTGTAAAGAGACAAATTTAGGCTTCTTCCAAGTGTAACTTGGATTTGGTCAATGAGGGCCCTTTCCTTGGAACTTCTGCTGAGCCTGGAAGTGCCTGATGCCTTGGAATTGAGGGGCTGAACTTTCTACTTTCTAGCCTGGGAAGACATTCTATAATTGTTTAATGAATGATGGAGGAAAGACTTTTTTTTTAAGTAATTGGGATTAAGTGACTTTCCCAGGGTCACACAGCTACTAAGTTTGAGGCTGAATTTGACTCCAGTGAAGGCCTCAAATGGTCGTGAATGTGGTGGTACCCCTTTCCATTCTTAGATGGAGTATTGGAAACAGACTCAATTAGGCTGTGACCTAGTGAGCTTATAAAGTTGGGACAGTACCCAAATTGTGGAAATTGGAGTCCAAGACAGAGTTTGCAGGTATATGAACCCAGTGAGGAATGAAGCCCCGAGCGACATGTTTGATCTAGCCAGAAAGCAGGTGGACACCAAGATGCTGGTTTTGGTGAGCAAAGGAATGGCTTTGTCAGTTGGCTTATGCGACACTCAGAAATGAACTTAATGGGGGAATTACTTTATAGTTGCCACTTACATTTAAAATTAAATATGAGTATATAATTATAAAATTAAATATGAGGTGCTTTAAGGGAGACTATGCCCTCTGGTTATGGAATAATGTGTTTATAACTTTTCTTCTTAATAAATCTTTGAAATAAATATCCTCTTTGTAAATGCTGATTGATATTAATTAGTTAATGGTACTGTTATCAACAATATTGAAGAGATAACTGGCAATTGATGTTGAGGAAATATACTAGAGTAGGAGCTCAAGTCAATAGTATTAGAAAGATACTTCCAAACCATTATGGTTACTTCTGGAATTTTGAGGTGTGAAGACGTATAGTCAGCTATGCTCTGGGTATCCAGTCCACAGTGTGAATGGCAGCTGGGATAAGGAGCCCAGAGCGGGTATTCGTTATTCATATTCATCTGTAGTGATTTAGAGCATTTCTTCATATGAATATATATCATTTTGATTTCTTTATCTGAAAACAGTCTGTTCATAACCTTGAATCATTTATCAGTTGGAGAATGACTTGTATCCTTATACATTTGACTCAGTTCTTTATATAATTAGAAATGAGGCCTTGATCAGAGGTACTTTTTGCTAACTTTTCCTTGTTTTCTGCTTTCCTTCTAATTTGGGGTACATTGGTTTTGTTTGTTCAAAAACTTTAAAATTTTATGTAATCAAAATTATTTATTTTACTTTTTTGTAATGATTTCCATATCCAAATCTTTAGTCCTAAATTCTTCCCTTCTCCATAGATCTGACAGTAAACTATTCCATGTTTTACTAATATGCTTATGGTATCACTTTTCATATGTAAATCATATACCTATTTCAACCTTATCTTGGTACATAGTGTAAGATGTTGATCTATACCCAGTTTCTACCATACTTTTTTATAATTTCCCCCAGGGAACTCAAAATATTTTTAAAAATGTTAAAAAATTGTGTTAGCGTAATTGGGGAAAAAAATAAAATCTTGTCATCATTATTTTTTTAAAAGCAGCCTGATAGTTTCTAATCACTGACAAGTTATTATAGTTCAGTTAGAATCCATTAGGGTTAAAAATGCAGGGTTAAAAATATTTGGAAAGCACACCTATATTTGAGGTATGGTTTTAAAGAAGACATAATATTTCTATGAAGAATGACCCATCATTATGGTACAAAACCCATTTCAGTTACAGTATCTTGGATTTATTGGTCAGATATGTGTTTTGCTTTGTCAGAAAAATTTATACCTAGAGAAAAAATATTCAATTTAAGAAATGTCCTTAAAATTTAACTTAAAAATGTAAAAGCTAAACAAAACAGTATTTAATTTTCTTTAAAGGCTAAATCAATTTTGCAAAACAGAAAACTTTGCATGTCTCTTCTTTTCAAATTATAGTTACCCTTTTTATAAGAGATAATATTCACACATTTTACCCAACATCAAATAACCTATAAAAACTTTTCATGCTATATGCATTATTTTAAATTTCAAAAATAAGTAGAAGTTTTCAATGGTAAGCTTATACATTTGTAGCTATCTGATATCAGATTTTTTTTTTAAACCTATACAAGGTTAATATGCTCCTGACTTTTTAAAAAATCTAATGAGTTATGTAAAGCCTTTTCTGTCTCAACGTTTTCTGGAATTCAAATAATATTTTCTTCCTCAAAAGGATGTGCTTTCATTTCATACCTTTCTGTCTATTTCAATACCTACATTTTGGGGTTCTTTAGCTACTATAATTTGCATTATCTGACTGTGGAATTTCTCAGTCTTTTTTTCTTTTAAACATCTTTAGCTTGGTCTGTCCTGTATACCAGACAAATGAAATCATTTATTACTTTGATACAGAGATTCCCATCTGAGTGTCTATATTTGAGAAAGACACCTGCTTTCATGGGGTTGGCAAAGTCCTCCAATGTCTGCTACTGTGATATAGTGAGGCCAGACAGAAAGGATAAGAAAAGACCAAGAAAGAGTGGTGAGATTCAAGACTCTTGGAACCCACTAACTGACTCAATGATTCTCTCACAGCCTTGCTGAGGCAAAGTAGCAACTGGTTTTTTCCCATTCTAAGATTCCAACGATCTTCTGTTTCCCTCACTTCACAATTCGGCTTTGGGATCTGTTGCTAAAAACTTTTAGACATGGGGGAATGATTGGTCAAAGCGTTCAATACCCCTGGGCAGAAGTTTAGCCATCTCCTCTGGGAAATAGTTGGGCAGCTCACATTTATGAACTGTTTCAAGGTTTCCAAAGAACTTTATTTATAACAGATCTCTGAAGTAGGCAGCATGGATACCATTGTACCCATACATTCAGTTGCAAAATCTTTACTGAGTCCATCTCCACAACATCTCTTAAATCCATTCTGTGCTCTCTACTTTTTGTCCCCTGGTGGTATAACTATTGTTACCCACAGTAGGGTCGAAAGGCTTCCCAGCTGGTTCTTTCCTCTTCCCACCCTTGTTTAAGCCAGAGTCTTGTTTATACTTCCTTCTCTTTTATTTCTCTGGGTTTCATAGAAGAGTTGGCACTGGAGTCTGACAATGCCAACCATTTCCTTCTTGCCACTCCCCACCTGAGGTAGAGAAACCATTCCCCAGAGATCATGACAAAACCATCAATCATGTTAAACCTTATTTACATTACAGGGCCTAAGCATACCAGGACCAGACCCTAAGTGAAAGCCTGTGAATAAATCACTTGCCTTGGGAGAGTCATTAAATAAATAACATAAATCATTAGAAATGGTGTAGAATTTTCATAGTACGATGCATGATGTGACATACACCTACTTTTTGAAATATAAAATGAAGGTTCCTTCTAGTCCCAATATTCTGTGACCTGAGATGATAAGGACACAATAATAGAGTTTCAGATTTTTTTTTCCATTTATTTATTTATTTAACTTTTTACATTCATTTTCACAAAATTTTGGGTTCCAAATTTTCTCCTCTTTTATCCCCTCCCCCCACCCTAATACCCCAAGCAATCTAATTTTCCCTATCTCCAATCTGCCCTCTCTTCTGTCATCCCTCCCTTTTCTTGTCTCCAATTTCTCTTTTCTCCTGTAGGGCCAGATGACTTTCTATTCCTCATTAACTGTATGTCTTCTTTCCTAGTAGCAACACAATACTATACAGTTGTTCCTAAAACTTTGAGTTCCAAATTCTCCCCATCCCTCCCTCCCCACCCATTCCCTTTGGGAAGGCAGGCAATTCCATATAGGCCATATCTGTGTAGTTTTGCAAATGACTTCCCTGATAGTTGTGTTGTGTAAGACTAACTGAATTACCCTCCATCCTACCCTGCCCCTCATTGTTTCTCTTCGGTCTTTTGATCCTGTCCCTCCCCAAGTGTTGACTTCAAATTGCTCCCTTCTCCCTTTGCCCTCCCTTCCATCATCCCCCCTTGCTTATCTCCTTCTCCCCCACTTTCCTATACTGTAAGATAGGTTTTCATACCAAAATGAGTGTGCATTTTATTCCTTCCTTTAGTCAAATGTCATCTGAGGGTAAACCTTGTTTTTTTTTTTTTTTTTTCTCAGCTCTCCTCTTTTTCCCTCCACTAAAAAGTCTCCTACTTGCCTCTTAAATGACATATAATTACCCCTTTCCATTCCCCCTCTTTCCTCCCACTACATTTCTCTCTCACCATTTGCCTTAATTTCTTTTAAGATATGGTCCCATCCTATTCAATTCAATCTGTGGTCTCTGTCTCTGTATGTGTGTGCATGTGTGTACGTGTGTGTGCGTGCATGCGTGTACATGTGTGTGTATGGACCCACCAACTACCCAGATACTGAAAAGTTTTAAGAGTTACAAATATTGTCTTTCCATGTAGGAATGTAAACAGTTCACTTCTGGTAAATGCCTTAAGACTTCTCTTTGCTGTTTACTTTTTCATGCTTCTTCTCATTCTTGTGTTTGGAAGTCAAATTTTCTTTTCAGCTCTGGTCTTTTCATCAAGAATGACTGAAAGTCCTCTGTTTCATTGAAAGACCATATTTTCCCCTGAAGTATTATACTCAGTTTAGTTGGGTAGGTGATTCTTGGTTTGAGTCCTAGTTCCTTTGACTTCTGGAATATCCTATTCCATGCCCTTCGATCCCTTAATGTACAAGCTGCTAGATCTTGAGTTATCCTGATTGTATTTCCACAATACTGGAATTGTTTCTTTCTAGCTGCTTGTAAGATTTTCTTCTTGGGGGGTGGAGCCAAGATGGCGGAGTAGAAGGACACACGTTTACGAGCTCCAACCCACAGCCCATAGAATTAATGTAAAAAGAGACCCCCATAACTTCTGGACCACTGAAAGGGGTACAGAAACAGAGTGGAAGAGATTTCCGCACCAGAGAGCCCTGGAGACCTGTCCCCAGGGTCCGTCGTGCCCCGGAAAGCGGACCCCAACCCAGCGCTGCCCTGGCCACGGCCCCAGAGAAGCTGACCCGAGCAGGCTTCAGGGACGGAAGCTCCGGCAGCCGGGAAAGTCCCTCCGCCCACAGAAGCTACAGGTCAGTGAGAGAGACGGCTGGCTGGCTGAGGGGGTGGGGTGTCTCCGTGACTCTGGCCCCCTCGGGAAGAGGCAGCGGCAGAGACGGGGGCAGGAAGCAGCGGAGGCAGAGGCATGGGCGGCAGCAGAGGCAGCAGCGGCGGCCCAGGACTCCACCAGCAGCAGGCAGGATCTTCATTACTGAAAGTCTCTGCATAAACAACCTGAGGGAGCTGAGCCTGGGAGATGGCCCTTCCCCACCCTGCTCCATTACTGAAGGCCTCTGCATAAAGCCCCTGAGGGAACTGAGCCTGGGAGGCGGCCCCCCCCACCCGCTCCATTCCTGAAGGTCTCTGCATAAAGCCCCTGAGGAAGCTGAGCCTGGGAGGCGGCCCTGCCCCCACACCAGCAGCAGAACTTAAGCTCACATTGATTAGCAGGCGGGCAACGCGGAAAGCACATTTGCATTTCACCCCAAGCACTAGCTGGGCGGATCTAGGCGGGGCGGGACAGGAATCTCAGAAGTCAAGTAACTGGCTGGGAAAATGCCTAGAAAAGGGAAGAAAAATAAGACTATAGAGAGTTTTTCCAACAAATGCAAATGATCCCGACATTCGGATCTGATGATGAGGACATATTCTTGCCATCAGGGAAAGACGTGGAGGGAGGGGCCTCGGTATCCCAGACATCCCAGGGGGATGACGGGTGGGCTCAGGCCTTGGAAGAGCTCAAAAAGGATTTTGAAAAGCAAGTTAGACAGGTGGAGGAAAAACTGGGAAGAGAAATGAGAGAGATGCAAGAAAAGTATGAAAAACGGGTCAATACCTTGGTTAAGGAGACCCAAAAAAATGCTGAGGAAAATAACACCTTGAAGAATAGGCTCACTCAATTGGCAAAAGAGGTTCAAAAAGCCAATGAGGAGAAGAATGCTTTCAAAAGCAGAATTAGCCAAATGGAAAGAGAGGTTCAAAAGCTCACTGAATTTAATAGTTCTCTCAAAATTAGAATGGAACAGATGGAGTCTAATGACTTTACGAGAAACCAAGAAATCACCAAACAAAACCAAAAGAATGAAAAAATGGAAGAGAATATGAAATATCTCATGGGAAAAACAACTGACCTGGAGAATAGATCCAGGAGAGACAATTTAAAAATTATGGGACTACCTGAAAGTCATGATCAAAAAAAGAGCCTAGATATCATCTTCCATGAAATTATCGAGGAAAACTGCCCTGACATTCTACAACCAGAAGGCAAAATAAGTATTGAAAGAATCCATCGATCATCACCTGAAAGAGATCCAAAAAGAGAAACTCCTAGGAACATTGTGGCCAAATTACAGAACTCCCAGCTCAAGGAGAAAATCTTGCAAGCAGCTAGAAAGAAACAATTCCAGTACTGTGGAAATACAATCAGGATAACTCAAGATCTAGCAGCTTCTACATTAAGGGATCAAAGGGCGTGGAATAGGATATTCCAGAAGTCAAAGGAACTAGGACTCAAACCAAGAATCACCTACCCAGCTAAACTGAGTATAATACTTCAGGGGAAAATATGGTCTTTCAATGAAACAGAGGACTTTCAAGCATTCTTGATGAAAAGACCAGAGCCGAAAAGAAAATTTGACTTCCAAACACAAGAATGAGAAGAAGCATGAAAAAGTAAACAGCAAAGAGAAGTCTTAAGGGACTTACCAAAAGTGAACTGTTTACATTCCTACATGGAAAGACAATATTTGTAACTCTTAAAACTTTTCAGTATCTGGGTAGTTGGTGGGACCACACACACCCATGTACACGCCTGCATGCACACACACACACACACATGCACACACACACAGAGACAGAGAGCACAGAGTGAATTGAATAGGATGGGACCATAGCTGAAAAGAAATTAAAGTAAATGGTGAGAGAGAAATGTAGTGGGAAGAAAGAGGGTGAAATGGAATGGGGTAATTATATGTCATTTAAGAGGCAGGTAGGAGGCTTTTTAGTGGAGGGAAAAAGAGGAGAGCTGAGAAAAAAAAAAACCAATTAGTTTACCCTCAGATGACATTTGACTAAAGGAAGGAATAAAATGCACACTCATTTTGGTATGAAAACCTATCTTACAGTATAGGAAAGTGGGGGAGAAGGAGATAAGCAAGGGGGGGGGATGATGGAAGGGAGGGCAAAGGGAGGAGGGAGCAATTTGAAGTCAACACTTGGGGAGGGACAGGAACAAAAGACCGAAGAGAAACAATGAGGGGCAGGTTAGGATGGAGGGTAATTCGGTTAGTCTTACACAACACGACTATCAGGGAAGTCCTTTGCAAAATTACACAGATATGGCCTATATGGAATTGCCTGCCTTCCCAAAGGGAATGGGTGGGGAGGGAGGGATGGGGAGAATTTGGAACTCAAAGTTTTAGGAACAACTGTTTAGTATTGCTGTTGCTACTAGGAAAGAAGACATACAGTTAATGAAGAATAGAAAGTCATCTGGCCCTAGAGGAGAAAAGAGAAGATGGAGACAAGAGAAGGGAGGGATGACAGAAGAGAGGGCAGATTGGAGATAGGGAAAATTAGATACTTGGGGTATTGTGGTGGGGGAGGGGATAAAAGGGGAGAAAATTTGGAACCCAAAATTTTGTGAAAATGAATGTAAAAAGTTAAATAAATAAAAATTATAAAAATAAAAAAAGATTTTCTTCTTGACCTGGGAGTTCTGGAATTTGGCCACAATGTTCTAGGAGTTTCTCTTTTTGGATCTCTTTCAGGTGGTGATCGATGGATTCTTTCAATACTTATTTTGCCTTCTGGTTCTAGAATGTCAGGGCAGTTTTCCTTGGTAATTTCATGGAAGATGATATCTAGGCTCTTTTTTTGGTCATGACTTTCAGGTAGTCCCATAATTTTTAAATTGTCTCTCCTGGATCTATTCTCCAGGTCAGTTGTTTTTCCCATGAGATATTTCACATTCTCTTCCATTTTTTCATTCTTTTGGTTTTGTTTGGTGATTTCTTGGTTTCTCGTAAAGTCATTAGACTCCATCTGTTCCATTCTAATTTTGAGAGAACTATTAAATTCAGTGAGCTTTTGAACCTCTTTTTCCATGTGGCTAATTCTGCTTTTGAAAGCATTCTTCTCCTCATTGGCCTTTTGAACCTCTTTTGCCAATTGAGTGAGCCTATTCTTCAAGGTGTTATTTTCCTCAGCATTTTTTTGGGTCTCCTTAACCAAGGTATTGACCCGTTTTTCATACTTTTCTTGCATCTCTCTCATTTCTCTTCCCAGTTTTTCCTCCACCTGTCTAACTTGCTTTTCAAAATCCTTTTTGAGCTCCTCCAAGGCCTGAGCCCACCCGTCATCCCCCTGGGATGTCTGGGATACCGAGGCCCCTCCCTCCACGTCTTTCCCTGATGGCAAGAATATGTCCTCCTCGTCAGACCAGAAAGTCGGGATCATTTGCATCTGTTCGAAAAAACTCTCTATAGTCTTATTTTTCTTCCCTTTTCTAGGCATTTTCCCAGCCAGTTACTTGACTTCTGAGATTCCTGTCCACCCCCGCCTAGATCCGCCCAGCTAGTGCTTGGTGTGTGAGATTCAAATGGGCTTTCTGCTGCCGTGCACGGCTGCTAATCAATGTGAGCTTAAATTCTGGTGCTCAGGTGGGAGCAGGGCTACCTCCCAGGCTCAGCTCCCTCAGGGGCTTTATGCAGAGACCTTCCATAATGGAGCGGGGTGGGGCAGGGCCGTCTCCCACGCTCAGCTCCCTCAGGGGGTTAATGCAGAGACCCTCAGTAATGAAGATCCTGCCTGCTGCTGGGGGAGTCCCGGGCCACCGCCGCAGCTGCTGCCTCTGCTGCCACCCCCGCCCCTGCCTCTGCCTGCGCCGCTCCCTCCCGAGGGGGCCCGAGTCACAGAGACACTCCGCTCCCCCTCTCGTCCAGCCCAGTGTCTCTCTGTCACTGACCTGTAGCTTCTGTGGGCAGAGGGACTTTCCCGGCTGTTGGAGCCTCCATCCCTGAAGCCTGCTTGGATCAGCTTCTCTGGGGCCGTGGCCAGGGCAGCGCTGGGGTGGGGTCCGCTTTCCGGAGCACGACAGACCCTGTGGACGGCTCTCCAGGGCTCTCTGGCACAAAAATCTCTTCCACTCTGTTTCTGCACACCTTTTAGTGATCC
Source organism: Bettongia penicillata ogilbyi (assembly GCA_023548195.1). NCBI lineage: Eukaryota > Metazoa > Chordata > Mammalia > Diprotodontia > Potoroidae > Bettongia > Bettongia penicillata. The sequence continues at coordinate 980,468 of JAJHZJ010000080.1, read as the reverse complement.
AGAACTTATGGGGATCTCTTTTTACATTAATTCTATGGGCTGTGGGTTCGGAGCTCGTAAACGTGCGTCTTTCTACTCCGCCATCTTGACTCCGCCCCCCGAGTTTCAGATTTTTAAAAAAAGTTATTAAAAAATAAAATGTTAAATTCTTAAGAGAGATCGTCTAGATTTATAGATTGCTAGAGCTAGATTTTAGCATCTAATGCTACCCCCTCATTTTACTGATGGGGAAACTGAAGCACAGCAAGGTTAAGTGATTTGCCCAAAGTCAGTTAACTAGAGGCTATCTGGTGTTATTTTAACAGGAAATAGGATTTTACTTATGTTTGTTGTTTAATCTGGGATTAGAACTAGTGTGGAGAGTCTACTCTACTTAAACTACTGAAGAGTCACTGTAAGGATGTTCGTATTGTTTAAAGGGATTCTGAGAACAGTAGTTCACGTTTATGTCCAACTGTACATGTTTTATTATAAACAGTTTTTCCTATAAGCTATTCTCTGTATACAATTTCAGATTATTATGTTTCGACATCCCATCCCAAGTCTTTTGTTTTTTTGTCAATTACACATCTTAAAACAAAATCATTTGTGTGATGTTGAATTTAGGAATGAAAAAGCATCTACTTACCATAAGTACTAGGTATATCAAGATAAGTTGTGATTTTTTATGATGAATATCTTACTGTTACCAATGTGAGATTATAGTCAATACTTATTATCAAGGAAATGTGATCCTTGAGAGCTGAATCTACCCAGCTATGATTATTAGAACTTGCTGTTTAAGATCTTGTAAGATTATAACATTATTCTGAGTCTGAGTCCAGGAATGATGTTAAGCCAATGCTCCATGATGGCAGCAGCCCTATGGGGTTGATGTCCATGAACTACAGGTGAAGTTCTCATGGGAAAGGTTGGGAGAGTGATTCTTTTTTTTAATTTTTTCAAAATCATTTATTTTTTTTTAAAGTTTTCAGCACTCATTTCCACAAAATTTTGAGTTCCAAATTTTCTCCACATCTCTCCCCTCCCCCCACCCCAAAATGCTGAGCATTCTGATTACCCCTTCCACCAATCTTCCCTCCCTTCTAACACCCATCCCTTCCCTTATCCCCATCCTCTTTCTTGTCCTGTAGGGCAAGATAAATTTCTATACCCCATTACCTGTATTTCTTATTTCCCATTTGCATGCAAAAACAATTCTCAACATTTGTTACTAAAACTTTGAGTTCCAACTTCTCTTCCTCCCTCCCTCCCCACCCATCCCCACTGAGAAGGCAAGAAATTCAATATAGTCCATATATGTATAGTTTTGCAAAAGACTTCCATAATAGTCGTGTTGTGGAACACTAACTATATTTCCTTCCATCCTATCCTGCCCCCCATTTCTTCTAGTCTTTCTTTTGACCTTGTCCCTCCCCAAGAGTGTCTGCTTCTAATTGCTCCCTCCTCCCATTTGCCCTCCCTTCCATCATCCCCCCACCCTGCTTATCCCCTTCTCCCCTACTTTCCTGTAGTGTAAGATAGGTTTTCATACCAAACTGAGTGTGCATGTTATTCCTTCCTTGAACCACATGTGATGAGAGAAAACTTTTTCCCTCTCACCTTCCCCCTTTTCCCCTCCATTGGAAAAGCTTTTTCTTGCCTCTTTTATGAGAAATCATTTGCCCCATTCTATTTCTCCCTTTCTCCTGGGAGAGCGATTCTTGACCTGGTTTTAGATAGGATTTTCCTGACTCAATTTTCCTAGAATGACATTTCATCTTGAAGGTCACCAGCCACCTGACTGACCCTAAACCTGGCTCAATGGAATTGGATAGCTATATAACTTTTACTTGGAATTGACACAAATCTAGGAAAGCCTGAAGGTATATATTGAGGAGAAGGGAGATAAGAACATGAACCAGGGTCTAGGCAAAGATGCCTGGATCCTTCAGAAGTGCTGCTCTAACCATGATCTGAGATCAAGCCTGGAAGGGACTTAGATATGTTGCCTTATATAGAGTATCCTGGCTGGACATTGGCTGGACCTGCCAGAGGTCCTTGAAAAAACCTAGCATTCATTGCTTAGACTTCAAAAAATATACGATTTCATTTGAGCCTCACAAAAATCCAGTATAGTAAATTCTAGAGGTATTATTGCTATACTACAAATGAACAGATTGAGAGTCAGAAAATTAGGTAATTTGCTCCTCATCACACAGCTGCTCCACATCAAGCGTCTTCCAGACTCTCTGTCCAGCAGCTTATTCTGCTGTTTCTTGCTAGTGAAGAGGACTTACTTTAAGTATTTCAAAGAGGAGAAACCAAACACAGAGAGCTGAAAGACTGATTCAGGATCCCGCGGTAGTACCAGGGCAGAAATGAAAAAGGAATCCAGATATCCCATCTCCCTGGCTAACTCTGTCTTTGACAAATCAGAAGCAACCTGCCACTGCCTGTCAGGTACTTCCTCAAGCAGCCAGGTGGTGAGTGTAAGGCAAAGGTGTTCCCATTGGCTGGGCTTCATTTCTTTACAGTTTCATCACTTGGAGGCTGATCCACCTCATTGACCCTCAGCTGCTAAAGCAAAGACATCTTAGAATGAGCCCCAGTCTCTTTTCCTTCAGCCCTCCAAAGGTCTGGAATATGCCAGGATCAAGTGTTCTTAAAGGTGAGTTGGGCAGTGCTGGGCTGTCCCAATGGTGCAGGGTCTTCCTCTCCTACCTAGTTCAGCCAGGATATTGAGCACTCACGGTGCCTGGCTCTGGGTTTAATAGGGATCTTTATGATGGAGGGCTAGGGTAAAGGGTAGTCATCTCTCAAGGAAAAGTAGGAAGCTGGTCTTTTAAGATCATGGCATTCAGCAGAGTGGCAGATCTAGAGAGAACGTTAGGGATCATCTGACCCACCTTCTCATTTTAGAGTGAATAAGGTAAGGATTTTGTCAGAGTCTTGCAGTTTGAGCTTGGCATCACATCTGTCCACTGACAGAATTTCAGTGGAGGTAAAGGCACATCTTTGAGCTCCTATGTAAGCCTGATTGGCCTCTGCTAAAGTTAGAGGGGGAGAGCCTAGGGGGCTAGACACTTACGTGGAGACCAGGTCTCTTGTCATCTCGATTTGGTCTGCAGCCTTAGAGAGGGGGTCTGTTCTTGGTAGCCCTCTGTCCTCTTCCCTTTCTTTTTTTCCCTTCATTTCTATCCTATGACTCCAGGATAGAAGGGACCAGATCTGCTGTTTTCCTCTTCTGACTTTCTCATCTGTCTTTCAGCCTGCTCCTTTGCTGAGAGATGTTGTCTGAAAAGAAAATCATTGCTGTCCACCTGCTATGCTAGGTTTTGAGTGGTAACTGCAGACTTGAGTTTATCAGAGGTATGCAGCCTGGGCAGAATCTTGGTTCGATGTTCATGGAAGGGGCCAGAAAGGCAGTGGAGAAGTAAGAGCAAGCAGGGAGAAAGAAAAGGGGGTGGGGGAGACGAAGAAAGGCAGCAAAAAGAGGAAGGGGGAGGGTTGGAAAGGAAGAGAGAGTAGATAGAGAAGAAGAGGGAGAAGGGTGGAGGGGGAAGGAGAAGGGTGGAGGGGCAGGGAAGGGTAGAAAGGAGGAAGGTAGAGAGACGAGACAATGGGGAAGGGAGCTGGAGGGAATAGAGGGAAGGAAAGGACAGAAATGGGGAGAGAAAAAGCATGAATTCTACATATGTCCAAGGTAAATTTCATGAGGAATGTTGGAAGATGGAGTGCTTGGTAGAACAGGTTTTTCATGCTCTTTGGTATAGATTTTTTCCACGGCTCTGCTCCAGAGTCTTGGTCACCAATTTCCAGTAACAAACTTCTTGCTGGATGGGGAACAAATACACACAAACAGCTCTGAGTAAGGTGGAGGTCTCCCCGTCCTTTCCAATTCCTGTCTGGGAAGGAGGAGCCTGCCCTGCTTGGGCTTTCCTACAGGGTTCCAGGTGAGCTTCAGGTGCCCTGTATTTCTCTGCACCTGTGCTTAGGCAAAACAGTTTCCTGACTTCTTCCCCCCATGGCCTCCAGTTCCATAGATCACTAGATCCATGCACATCTCAAAGAGAAGGAATAGTGTTAGATAAGAGTCTGAAGTTCCTCAGTGTAGACTGACCTTTTTCAAGCATATGTCAACATTACCGTACTGTTCACTTGGGAAAATAACAAAAATTCCTAAACGGATCTATGTACATTTGTGACTGAGGGTTTCTGTTGTTTCAGTTATTGTAAAATGTAAGGTGTAAATTGTTTGCTCAGCAAATTGTCTGTGACATGGGCACCCTTCCACCGTTTTCCCTCCTTCTCTCCTACTTCTTCCTTTCCAACCCTCTTTGGTCCCCTTCCCTCCCAGCTTCCTCCCTCTCCCCACTCTTTCTTTCTCCTCTTCCTCCTTGTTTCTCCTCTTGTGCCCTCACTTCTCCACTGCCTTCCTGGCCCTTCCATCAACACACACCAAGGCTCTGCCCAGATTGTATATACTGTGACAGACACCATCAAGTCTGAAAACACCCACTCAAAACCTGGAAGAACCTGAGGTCCACTGTCCCAGTTGTATTCTTTTCAGGCAAAACCTCTCACCAAGGAGGTGGGCTGAGAGACAACTGCAAAAGCCAGAAGAGGAAAGCAGCAGATCCAGTCCTATCTCTCCCAGAGTCACAGAACAGAGATGTAGCCTGAAATCTTCCAGGTGGCTGGACCTCAGCCCATCCAGTGAAGCAGGGATTGTGGTGGGCAGATTAAGGGAGGGGAGTATGCCCACTGGCAAGAACTCTGAACTGCTTGAAAGCCAGTGCTGTCTGGGTCAATTGCCAGGTCAAATAAAACCTCTTCTATATTTAATGCTCTTTTAAAATATTGGCGTTTGTAGGGAGATTTGAAGACCTTCGAAGGGAGCAAAGTGAGTCAAATACAAAGTTTCCAGGGTCTCTTTTATGGCCCACAGAGATATTTTGTGAGCCAACCCCATCCTCCACATTGTACTGGTCTCTATTATGTCTATAATAAAAACTCTTATATAGCTTGTGACACAATTAAAACCACATTGGAAGGGAAGTTAATAGAGACTTGGGTTCAAATCTACTTAGTAACTATAACCATAGGCCCAGTCACTTAATTTTTAAGTTTTAGGTTGTTTGTTTTATTTAAATCTGCAATCAGGTCCAGTCTTACTTATATAACCTTCCTCAAAGAGTCATTATGAGGAACATTCTATATCAACCTTAATGTGATATGGGTAGCATTATCATTGCTGTTAATGTTCATAACACTTCCTCCCTCCCTCCCTCCTCCCCACCATCAGTGGACGCCTGCTGAAAGGAGGAAGTGTCTTTTAATCACTCTGAATTACACTGAACACCAGGCCTTCCTTATGATAGGTATTGTTGGAGTGAACTGGGTTTCAGAGTTGTTTTTTTTTTTCCATATTTATGCTTTTTAAAGATGTGAAAGATTTTCTTGACCAACTGAGTAGAGAACTAGGTGTATTAGTGAGAACAACTCATGTCTTTAAGTTCTGTCTTCAGGACATGAATTCTACTTCTAGCATTGTCAATGATTACCTATATGACCTTGGGCAAGTCATTTCTCCCTCCCTTTAGGTCCTAGTTTCCCCCATTTGAAAGTGAAGGGGGTTAGATCTGATCCTGTAACTCTTGTGTTCCTATGAACTAAATCTTACTTTCCAAAGTTCTTCTTTTCTTTCTTTTTGTTCCTCACTTAGTGTGTGACATACTCATTCCTGTTCTTCTCAGACAGGCAACATCCTTGTTGTGTAATCAGAGTGTAATGACCTATTAGCTTTCCAGAATCTTCTAGGTTTCAACTGGAAAGGCCTACTGGGCGTGGAGGAAGGAGTCTACCAAGTGTTTTTTTAACTAACAACTGTTACAGACATTCAATCATATTTATGTGTTTCAGTTTGGAAGGAAAATGTAATAGATTTTAAATAGAAAATGTAATGTAATTTTCTGACCAAACATCTTCCATTTTACAGTAACTGTGACACAACAGAGACCCTCAGTCACAAATGTATACAAGTTAGTACTTAGTGTCCAGACATGCACAATTTGGGTTTTCTTGGCAGAGATACTAGAATGGTTTGCCATTTCCTTGTCCCAGGCAAACAGATGTAGATATTCAGAAAGGATTAGCCTCTGATATGAGGGCTTCCTAAGCCCATTTCATCCATTCTTGGCGTTCACCTTCACCTGTGGCTCTAAGAAGCTATGTAACTTGTATAGTGGCTACTCCCTGGAAAACTTTCTTGACCAAACCAGGCTAAGACAGGCTAAACCAGAGTAAGAGTAATCTAGAGGTTTCAAATCTGTCGGTGAGACAGGGACATGTCTACCCCAAGCATGTGAATACTTTGCCTGTGGGAGTGGGCCAATGAGAAAGGCCATGAAGGAGGCTGAAGCAGGTGCTGTGGAATGCTTAGAGCTTGGTCAGACATCAAAGATGCCAAGGTCAGCCATTGCATCCTGGACCATCAACAGTTGTCCCGACTTTTGTCTTGCTGTTGGACTTCAATGAGTTTGGAAGAGATGATGACAGTGCAACTCTGCCCCTCTTATATCCAGTTCACAAATCAAGACAGCATCCCATGATATATTTGTCCTCTGAAGTGAAGGACAAATAACAAGGCAGAGATTAAATGACTTGCCCAGGGTCACATAGCTGGAGACCATTAAATCTGTGGTCGATTTGAACTTACATCTTCCTGAGTCCAGGCTCCATACTCTCTCTGTCCACTGAGCCACCTCACTGCATGCTTTGTTGAGGGTTTCTTTTTCATTCTGCCAGGTGAATAGTAGGGTAAGATTGAAAAGCACTTGAAAAAAGTCAGTCTTCTCAGAGGTCAACAAAAGATACACATTCTATTTCTTTTCTTTTTTTTTAATATTTATATATTTATTTAACTTTTTACATGCATTTTCACAAAATTTTGGGTTCCAAATTTTCTCCCCTTTTCTCCCCTCCCCCACCCCAATACCTCAAGCATCTATGTAGAAATGTAAACAGCTCACTTCTGGTAAGTCCCTTAAGACTTCTCTTTGCTGTTTACTTTTTCATGCTTCTTCTCATTCCTGTGTTTGAAAGTCAAATTTTCTTTTCAGCTCTGGTCTTTTCATCAAGAATGATTGAAAGTCCTCTGTTTCATTGAAAGACCATATTTTCCCCTGAAGTATTATACTCAGTTTAGCTGGGTAGGTGATTCTTGGTTTGAGTCCTAGTTCCTTTGACTTCTGGAATATCCTATTCCACTCCCTTCGATCCCTTAATGTAGAAGCTGCTAGATCTTGAGTTATCCTGATTGTATTTCCACAGTACTGGAATTGTTTCTTTCTAGCTGCTTGCAAGATTTTCTCCTTGAGCTGGGAGTTCTGGAATTTGGCCACAATGTTCCTAGGAATTTCTCTTTTTGGATCTCTTTCAGGTGGTGATCGATGGATTCTTTCAATACTTATTTTGCCTTCTGGTTGTAGAATGTCAGGGCAGTTTTCCTTGATAATTTCATGGAAGATGATGTCTAGGCTCTTTTTTTGATCATGACTTTCAGGTAGTCCCATAATGTTTAAATTGTCTCTCCTGGCTCTATTTTCCAGGTCAGTTGTTTTTCCCATGAGATATTTCACATTCTCTTCCATTTTTTCATTCTTTTGGTTTTGTTTGGTGATTTTTTGGTTTCTTGTAAAGTCATTAGACTCCATCTGTTCCATTCTAATTTTGAGAGAACTATTAAATTCAGTGAGCTTTTGAACCTCTTTTTCCATTTGGCTCATTCTGCTTTTGAAAGCATTCTTCTCCTCATTGGCTTTTTGAACCTCTTTTGCCAATTGAGTGAGCCTATTCTTCAAGGTGTTATTTTCCTCAGCATTTTTTTGGGTCTCCTTAACCAAGGTATTGACCCGTTTTTCATACTTTCCTTGCATCTCTCTCATTTCTCTTCCCAGTTTTTCCTCCACCTGTCTAACTTGCTTTTCAAAATCCTTTTTGAGCTCTTCCAAGGCCTGAGCCCACCCGACATCCCCCTGGGATGTCTGGGGTACTGAGGCCCCGCCCTCCACATCTTTCCCTGATGGCAAGAATACGTCCTCATCATCCGAATGTCGGGATCATTTGCATTTGTTGGAAAAAACTCTCTATAGTCTTATTTTTCTTCCCTTTTCTAGGCATTTTCCCAGCCAGTTACTTGACTTCTGAGATTCCTGTCCACCCCCGCCTAGATCCGCCCAGCTAGTGCTTGGGCTCTGAGATTCAAATGGGCCACCCAGCTGCTAATCAATGAGCTTTAGTTCTGGTGCTGGGCTGGGGGCAGGGCTGCCTCCCAGGCTCAGTTCCCTCAGGGGCTTTATGCAGAGGCCTTGAGTAATAGAGCGGGGTGGGGCAGGGCCGTCTCCCAGGCTCAGCTCCCTCAGGTTGTTTATGCAGAGACTTTCAGTAATGAAGATCCTGCCTGCTGCTGAGAGCGTGGCCGCACCACTGCTGCCTCTGCTGCCGCCCACTCCTCTGCCTCTGCCGCTTCCTGCCCCCGTCTCTGCCGCCGCCGCCTCCTCCTCCCGAGGGGGCCCGAGTCATGGAGACATCCCACTCCCCTCAGCCAGCCAACCGTCTCTCTCACTGACCTGTAGCTTCTGTGGGCAGAGGGACCTTCCCGGCTGCCGGAGCTTCCGTCCCTGAAGCCTGCTCGGGTCAGCTTCTCTGGGGCCACGGCCAGGGCAGCGCAGGGGGTGGGGTCCGCTTTCTGGGGCACGATGGACCCTGGGGACAGGTCTCCAGGGCTCTCTGGCACGGAAATCTCTTCCACTCCGTTTCTGTACACCTTTCAGTGGTCCAGAATTTATGTGGATCTCTTTTTACATTAATTCTATGGGCTGTGGGTTGGAGCTCATAAACGTGCCTCCTTCTACTCCGCCATCTTGGCTCCGCCACACATTCTATTTCCATGATTAGGTTTACAAAAGTGCAAGTTAAGCTCAATCCACCCTTCCTTTTTAAATTGTAAAATAGGTTGGGTGTTTCCTAGAATTAGGGATAGGATTCTTCTAATTGTCTTATTCTGTCTATATTGTGATATAATATCTAGTCCTTCAAATTCCTGAGAGGAAATCCCAACCAGAGTTTAGGATCTACTTCTCTAACTCACACCCTTGGACGATTTTGAATGGTTCACCTTTTGTAACTGACCTTATCAGAGGTGGGGAACCTTCAACCAAGAGGCTGCATGTGGCCTTTTAGGTCCTTGGGTGTGGCCTTTTGATGACTGAGTCCAAGTTTTATAGAACAAATCCTTTTATTAAGGGGATTTGTTGTGTAAAGTTTGAATTCAGCCAAAGGGCTGCACTTGAGGACCTAGAGGGCCACATGTGACCACGAAGCCACAGGTTCCCCATCCCTGCAGGCTAGATCTGTCAGGCTTCACTCTGGTCATCTTTCCCCTTTCCACTTCTAACTCTAAAAGAGTAATTAAGTCAATGTTACCATGGAGAAGGTGAGTCAGTTGATTGCCAATCCAATCCAATCCACTAGACACATATTAAGCACCTACTATGCTTAATGGTGCTAAGTGATGACCTTGGCCCTTGGTCATTTGTCTTCCCATTGCTTAACCTCTTCTGAAATGGCTTGTCCATTCCTCCCAGCCCACTCCACCCCTCCATGGTCATTTTGAAAGAAAAATAAATATCTTTCAGAAGGGAATAGTCAAGGGAGTGCCTAGAGAGAAAGTCATACCTGAGGACAGGAGCCAAGGAGCATGGTGTTAAGTGCTAGGCATACAAATTAATAAAAAGAAAGAGAAACCCTGTCCTCCAGGAGCTTACAATTTAATGGGGAATATAATTCTGAAAAGGAGGCAGGAAAGCAGGGTGGGGGTGGGATACTGAGGGATATCTTGTTCACTGGAGTTGAAATCAGACAGAGTAGCAGATGCATTATGGAGAGAGATCAGAAAGTCCAGTATCCACCCTCTATAAAGGAAGGCATTGGAAGGAGTTCAGCATTCCACCCTCTAGTCTTCTAGTCAGAAGCCACTGATGCCTGTTCCATACTAAATATGGAATAGTATTCTCAGAGCACCTATAATGTAAGTATACACTATATTCCCTCAAGGATTGCTTTCCCCCACATCACATAGACTTCCCAGTACCACACTATAAAAAAAACCTAGGTTCCATTATATACTGTATTCTCAGCTAAGCCTTTTGCATTTCCCTCCAAAAATACAGCATACAGACTTTATGCTCCAGAGGTCTTAGACACTACCAGGAAGAGTAGTTTCACTGCTCTGGAGTAACCAATCCACTTCTTTGGAAGGGGAAAGTTTCCTAGTACATTCCTCCTGCTCTTTGGCTTCAAATTCCAAAGAAGTTCTCTCACCCAGTGAGTTTGGCACTTAGCAGAATATTGGTGGTTATAGTATTTGTTTACAAAGTCTTTGTGACTCTTCAGAGTCTGCTTCAGTGGTGGAATAAACTTCATTCTGTCCTGAAAGCTTATATATCTAAGAAGAAGATTTTCATAATTACAATCCTAAGTTCTAGGAGTGTTGATGGTGATGAGGTGGTGCTATTCCTTCCCAGCCATTTCCTTGGCTCCTCTCCTCAGGCATGACTTTCTAGCCACTCCCTTGACCCTTTCCTTCTAGAAGATACTTACTCTTCTTTCAAAGTGACCATGGAGGGGTAGTATGGGCAGGAAGGAACGACATTTAAGAAGGAGGTAAGAAATGGGAAGACAAAGGGCCATGATCAGCACAGCCTCCCTCAACCAAAGTTGATGACATATCTGGAAAGCTTTGCATTTAAGTTTCTCCCTTTACGCTGGGAAACTGTAAAATAGAATTAACCATTCTTCTTTCTACAGTTCTGAGACTCCATCCAGGAAAACTATCCAGGTGAATTTATAACACAGTTGCAAAATCTATTTTGCATTTTCTTTAGGCAATCTCTCTCTGTCTGTCTGTCTATCTTTGTCTCTCTCTCTCTCTTTCTCTCATATATCATAAAATCTTCTTTAAAGACAAGGTGAGAGGCTGAGTATTTGTTTTCCCCAGCTCTAACCTTGATATTATTCTGGTCAAAATAAGGTAAACTGAGGCACAAAGTTCTGAGCACATTCGATTTATTGGTAAAGTTAGCAATTACCAAGAAAATATTTTCCTTGTCCCCCCAGTCAACCAAAAGACCATGAAGCAAGGCTTACTGGCTTTCTATAGGCCTGAGAAGTTCAAGGGAACAAAGAATAAGAAGCTTAAAACAAAGTCTGAAACATCATAGATGATGGAAAATGATATGGTTGTATGGAAACCATGAATGCAAAACTAGCAGAAACCCCTTCTTCCATCTTGTTACTTGAAAGTCCACTAGTGGTATCTACCTGCAAGATTGGTTAGAGTCATGGCAACAATAATGCAGAGTAGGGGTGGGGAATCTGTGACCCTGAGGCCACATGTGGCCCTGTAGGTCCTCAAGTGTGGCCCTGTGACTGAATCCAAACTTCACAAAACAAATCTCCTTAATAAAAAAGGCTTTATTCTGTAAAACTTGGACTCAGTCAAAAGGCCATACCCAAGGACCTAAAAGATCCCTATTCCAGACTCTCTTGAAGGACATCCCGCAATGCAGATATAACAGACTCCCTGGGGCCCACCAGCATCTTACAAGGCTTGTTAGCTAAATAACAGATCTCCTTTAACTGTGCATGGGCAGTAACATACGTAGAGATAATTTTTTTGTTTGAATTAAGGTGATTTATGGGACAACTTAGCTCAGAGAAGAAAGCTAGACTTCTGAATTTAACTCAAAAACAAAGAAACATGGCTTAGGAAATTTTACAACATATTGGGGGTGATACAGAATAAAATCAATTACAAAATGCAATAAGAATCAATTTGATTTTTTCACTCCAAATTCTTTAGTCTTTCTAATTTTTTACCTTTCTTTTCAATTTCCTTCTAGTAGTTTTATTTTTGTTTTGTGTCTAATTCTAATATCAAGAGACCTTTATGAATTTCTAGATAAAAAAATTATAAAATTTTGAAGCAACTTGGACCTCATTAAAGGTCAAAATAAATCATCTCTTATAGCAATGTTATATACACCACAATATATAAGCAAACTAGTTAACAAACCACAATGACACAATAAAGGGATCCTTTAAGGAAATCACACACAGCTTAATGCAAGTATTCAAATCAATAGCAATGTCTACAGTCACACAGGAAACTAAATTACACTTAACGACATTAGTAGCATCATATTTGTTTAGTATTTTCTTTTTCCCCAGTTACATGTAAAAACAATTTTTTAACATCTGCTTTTAAAACTTTGGGTTCTGGGGGCGGAGCCAAGATGGCGGAGTAGAAAGACGTTTACGAACTCTGAACCCACAGCCCATAGCATTAATGTAAAAAGAGATCCCCATAAGTTCTGGATCTCTGCAAGGTGTGCAGAAACAGAGTGGAAGAGATTTCCGTTCCAGAGAGCCCTGGAGAACCGTCCCCAGGGTCTGTCGCGCCCCGGAAAGCAGACCCCACACCAGCGCTGCCCTGGCCGTGGCCCCAGAGAAGCTGATCCGAGCAGGCTTCAGGGACGGAAGCTCCGGCGGCCTGGAAGGTCTCTCCGCCCACAGAAGCTACAGGTCAGTGAGAGAGACAGCTGGGCTGGAAGAGGGGAGCAGGGTGTCTCCGTGACTTGGGCCCCCTCGGGAGGAGGTGGTGGTGGTGGCAGAGATGGGGGCAGGAAGCAGCGGAGGCAGAGGCGGGGGGGGCGGTGGCGGAGGCAGCAGCTGTGGCGGTGGCCAGGGACTCCCCCAGAAGCAGGCACGATCTTCATTACTGAAAGTCTCTGCATAAACCCCCTGAGGGAGCTGAGCCTGGGAGATGGCCCTGCCCCACCCCGCTCCATTACTAAAGGTCTCTGCATAAAGCCCCTGGGAGGTGGCCCTGCCCCCACCCCAGCACCAGAACTAAAACTCACATTGATTAGCAGCCACGCAGCGCGGAAAGCCCATTTGAATCTCAGAGCCCAAGCACTAGCCGGGCGGATCTAGGCGGGGGTGGACAGGAATCTTAGAAGTCAAGTAACTGGCTGGGAAAATGCCTAGAAAAGGGAAGAAAAATAAGACTATAGAGAGTTTTTTTGAACAGATGCAAATGATCCGGACTTTCGGATCTGATGATGATGAGGAAATATTCTTGCCATCAGGGAAAGACATGGAGGGCGGGGCCTCAGTACCCCAGACATCCCAGGGGGATGTCAGGTGGGCTCAGGCCTTGGAAGAGTTCAAAAAGGATTTTGAAAAGCAAGTTAGACAGGTGGAGGAAAAACTGGGAAGAGAAATGAGAGAGATGCAAGAAAAGTATGAAAAACAGGTCAGTACCTTGGTAAAGGAGACCCAAAAAAATGCTGAGGAAAATAACACCTTGAAAATAGGCTCACTCAATTGGCAAAAGAGGTTCAAAAAGCCAATGAGGAGAAGAATGCTTTCAAAAACAGAATTAGCCAAATGGAAAAAGAGGTTCAAAAGCTCACTGAAGATAATAGTTCTCTCAAAATTAGAATGGAACAGATGGAGTCTAATGACTTTACGAGAAACCAAGAAATCACCAAACAAAACCAAAAGAATGAAAAAATGGAAGAGAATGTGAAATATCTCATGGGAAAAACAACTGACCTGGAAAATAGAGCCAGGAGAGACAATTTAAACATTATGGGACTACCTGAAATTCATGATCAAAAAAAGAGCCTAGATATCATCTTCCATGAAATTATCGAGGAAAACTGCCCTGACATTCTACAACCAGAAGGCAAAATAAGTATTGAAAGAATCCATCGATCACCACCTGAAAGAGATCCAAAAAGAGAAACTCCTAGGAACATTGTGGCCAAACTACAGAACTCCCAGGTCAAGGAGAAAATCTTACAAGCAGCTAGAAAGAAACAATTCCAGTACTGTGGAAATACAATCAGGATAACTCAAGATCTAGCAGCTTCTACATTAAGGGATCGAAGTGAGTGAAATAGGATATTCCAAAAGTCACAAGAACTAGGACTCAAACCAAGAATCACCTACCCAGCTAAACTGAGTATAATACTTCAGGGGAAAATATGGTCTTTCAATGAAACAGAGGACTTTCAGTCATTCTTGATGAAAAGACCAGAGCTGAAAAGAAAATTTGACTTTCAAACACAGGAATGAGAAGAAGCATGAAAAAGTAAACAGCAAAGAGAAGTCTTAAGGGACTTACCAGAAGTGAACTGTTTACATTCCCACATGGAAATATTTGTAACTTTTAAAACTTTTCAGTGTCTGGGTAGTTGGTGGGTCCATACACCCACATGTTCATGCATGCACGCACACACACATACACACATGCACACACATACAGAGACAGAGAGCACAGAGTGAACTGAATTGGATGGGACCATAGCTGAAAAAAATTAAGGTAAATGGTGAGAGAGAAATGTAGTGGGAGGAAAGAGGGTGAAATGGAATGGGGTAATTATATGTCATTTAAGAGGCAAGTAGGAGACGTTTTAGTGGAGGGAAAAAGAGGAGAGCTGAGAAAAAAAAACAAGAAGTTTACCCTCATCACATTTGACTAAAGGAAGGAATAAAATGCACACTCATTTTGGTATGAAAACCTATCTTACAGTATAGGAAAGTGGGGGAGAAGGAGATAAGCAAGGGGGGGGGATGATGGAAGGGAAGGCAAGGGGAGAAGGGAGCAATTTGAAGTCAACACTTGGGGAGGGACAGGATCAAAAGACAGAAGAGAAACAATGAGGGGCAGGTTACGATGGAGGGTAATTCAGTTAGTCTTACACAACACGACTATCAGGGAAGTCATTTGCAAAACTACACAGATATGGCCTATATGGAATTGCCTGCCTTCCCAAAGGGAATGGGTGGGGAGGGAGGGATGGGGAGAATTTGGAACTCAAAGTTTTAGGAACAACTGTTTAGTATTGTGTTGCTACTAGGAAAGAAGACATACAGTTAATGAGGAATAGAAAGTCATCTGGCCCTACAGGAGAAAAGAGAAGATGGAGACAAGGGAAGGGAGGGATGACAGAAGAGAGGACAGATTGGAGATAGGGAAAATTAGATTGCTTGGGGTATTGGGGTGGGGGGAGGGGATAAAAGGGGAGAAAATTTGGAACCCAAAATTTGGTGAAAATGAATGTAAAAAGTTAAATAAATAAATTAATTAATTAAAAAACAAACAAAAAAAACAACTTTGGGTTCCAAATTCTCTCCCTTCTTCCCTCCGCACCCTCTCTCCCACTGAGAAAGTAAGCAATTTGATACACATGTTTAGACATGCAAAACATATCCATAATAGTCATGTTCTGAAATAATACAGACAAAAAAAAACCTGTAAGAAAACTAAAGAAAGTAAAAAAAAAGTATGCTTCAATATATATTCAGACACCATCAGTTCTTTCTCTGGGGATGGATAGCATTTTTCATCATAAGTCCTTCAGAGTTGTCCTGGATTGTTGTGTTGCTGAGAACAGCTAAGTCATTCTTACAATATTGTAAGACCATCTTACAATATTGCTGTTACTTTATATGCAGTACATTTCACTTTACCATCAGTCCATGCAAGTCTTTCTAGATTTTTCTGAGAGCCTCACGTTCATCATTTCTTATAGTACAACAGTATTCCATCATAATCACATAGCACAATTTGTTCAGCCAGTCCCCAGATGATGGGCAACCCTCAATGTCTAAAGCTTTGCTCCCAGGAAAGAGCACTATAAATGTTTTTGCGCATATAGATCCTTTTCCTTTTTGTTTTTTATCTCTTTTAGGATACAGACCTAGTACTGAATTACATTCTTTTTTTTTTTAATTAATTAATTTATTTATTTATTTAGCTTTTTACATTCATTTTCACAAATTTTTGGGTTCCAAATTTTCTCCCCTTTTCTCCCCTCCCCCCACCCCAATACCCCAAGCAATCTAATTTTCCCTATCTCCAATCTGTCCTCTCTTCTGTCATCCCTCCCTTCCCTTGTCTCCATCTTCTCTTTTCTCCTGTAGGGCCAGATGACTTTCTATTCCTCATTAACTGTATGTCTTCTTTCCTAGTTGCAACAACAATACTAAACAGTTGTTCCTAAAACTTTGAGTTCCAAATTCTCCCCATCCCTCCCTCCCCACCCATTCCCTTTGGTATGGCAGGCAATTCATTATAGGCCATATCTGTGTAGCTTTGCAAATGACCTTCCTGATAGTCGTGTTGTGTAAGACTAACTGAATTACCATCCCTCTTAACCTGCCCCTCATTGTTTCTCTTCTGTCTTTTGATCCTGTCCCTCCCCAAGTGTTGACTTTCAATTACTCCCTCCTCCCTTTGCCCTCCCTTCCATCATCCCCCCCCCCGCAATATCTCCTTCTCCCCCGCTTTCTTATACTGTAAGATAGGTTTTCATACCAAAATGAGTGTGCATTTCACTCCTTCGTTTAGTCAAATGTGATGAGGGTAAACTTCTTGTTTGTTTGTTTGTTTGTTTTTTCCTCAGCTCTCCTCTTTTTACCTCCACTAAAAAAATCTCCTACTTGCCTCTTAAATGACATATAGTTACCCCCTTCCATTTCCCCCTCTTTTCTCTCACTACATTTCTCTCTCACCATTTACCTTAATTTCTTTTAAGGTATGGTCCCATCCTATTCAGTTCAATCTGTGCTCTCTGTCTCTGTATGTGAATGCATGTGTGTATGTCTGTGCATGCGTGTACATGTGTATGTGTGGTCCCACCAACTACCCAGATACTGAAAAGTTTTAAGAGTTAGAAATATTGTCTTTCCCTGTAGGAATGTGAACAGTTCATTTCTGGTAAGTCCCTTAATACTTCTCTTTGCTGTTTACTTTTTCATGCTTCTTCTCATTCTTCTGTTTGAAAGTCCAATTTTCTTTTCAGCTCTGGTTTTTTCATTAAGAATGATTGAAAGTCCTCTGTTTCATTGAAAGACCATATTTTCCCTTGAAGTATTATACTCAGTTTAGCTGGGTAGGTGAGTCTTGGTTTGAGTCCTAGTTCCTTTGCCTTCTGGAATATCCTATTCCACTCCCTTCGATCCCTTAATGTAGAAGCTGCTAGATCTTGAGTTATCCTGATTGTATTTCCACAGTACTGGAATTGTTTCTTTCTAGCTGCTTGCAAGATTTTTTCCTTGAGCTGGGAGCTCTGGAATTTGGCCACAATGTTCCTAGGAGTTTCTCTTTTTGGATCTCTTTCAGGTGGTGATCGATGGATTCTTTCAATACTTATTTTGCCCTCTGGTTCTAGAATGTCAGGGCAGTTTTCCTTGATAATTTCATGCAAGATGATGTCTAGGCTCTTTTTTTGATCATGGCTTTCAGGTAGTCCCATAATTTTTAAATTGTCTCTCCTGGTTCTATTTTCCAGGTCAGTTGTTTTTCCCATGAGATATTTCACATTCTCTTCCATTTTTTCGTTCTTTTGGTTTTGTTTGGTGATTTCTTGGTTTCTCGTAAAGTCATTAGACTCCATCTGTTCCATTCTAATTTTGAGAGAACTATTAAATTCAGTGAGCTTTTGAGCCTCTTTTTCCATTTGGCTCATTCTGCTTTTGAATGCATTCTTCTCCTCATTGGCTTTTTGAACCTCTTTTGCTAATTGAGTGAGCCTATTTTTCAAGGTGTTAATTTCCTCAGCATTTTTTTGGGTCTCCTTTACCAAGCTATTGACCTGTTTTTCATACTCTTCTTGCATCTTTGTCATTTCTCTTCCCAGTCTTTCCTCCACCTGTCTAACTTGCTTTTCAAAATCCTTTTTGAGCTCTTCCAAGGCCTGAGCCCACCCGACACCCCCCTGGGGTTTCTGGGGTACTGAGGCCCCGCCGTCCACGTCTTTCCCTGATGGCAAGAATACGTTCTCGTCCTCGCCATCAGATTCGAAGGTCGGGATCATTTGCACTTGTTGGAAAAAACTCTCTATAGTCTTATTTTTCTTCCCTTTTCTAGGCATTTTCCCAGCCAGTTACTTGACTTCTGAGATTCCTTTCCACCTCCGCCTGGATCCGCCCAGCTAGTGCTTGGCCTCTGAGATTCAAATGCACTTTCCACAGCAAGCTTTAGTTCTGGTGCAGGGGTGGGGGCGGGGCCGCCTCCCAAACCCGGTTCCTCAGGGGCTTTCTGCAGAGACTTTCAGGAATGGAGCGGGTGGGGGCGGGGTGGGGGGCCCCGCCTCCTATGCTCAGCTCCCTCAGGGGTTTTATTCAGAGGCCTTCAGTAGTAGAGTGAGGTGGGGACAGGACCGTCTCCCCGGCTCAGCTCCCTCAGGTTGGAAAGACCTTCAGTATTGAAGATCCTACCTGCTCCTGGGGGATTCCTGAGTCCTGGGCCGCTGCCACCTCAGCCGCCCGCCCACGCCTCTGCCTCCGCCGCTTCCTGCCCCCGTCTCTGCCGCCACCGCTTCCTCCCGAGGGGGCCCGAGTCACGGAGATGCTCCACTCCCCTCCCTAGCCCAGCCTTGTTTCTCACTGACCTGTAGCTTCTGTGGGCGGAGGGACTTTCCCGGCTGCCGGAGCTTTCCCCGGAGCTTCCCTCTCTGAAGCCTGCTCGGGTCAGCTTCTCTGGGTCGCGGCCAGGGGTGGGGGTGGGGTCCGCTTTCCAGAGTGCGATGGACCCCGGGGAGGGCTCTCCAGGGCTCAGTGGAACGGAAATCTCTTCCCCTATGTTTATGCACCCCCTGCAGTGATTCAGAATTTATGGGGATCTCCTTTTACCTCAATTCCATGAGTTGTGGGCTCAGAGCTCGTAAATATGTGTCCTTCTACTCCGCCGTCTTGGCTCCACCCCCCCTGAATTACATTCTTATAGAAATATTCAACAAAAGGGCAGAAAGTTGCATAAAGTAACAGAATTGTTCATAGGAAAGTAGAAGACAAAATGCAAAGCAAAAAGAAAGTAAAACAAACAAAAAAAGAAGCCCAAAATCGTAATAGGATTTGAAAGAGTCTATATACAGTTTCAGTGACAAAGGGACAAAAGCATATTTTTAAAAAATTGGTCATCAAAATTACAAAGCACAACAAACAATTCTTCCCCAAAATGACAACAAAACTTGGGCTTAATCCAACTCAAAACTCATGGGGGAAAAGGGAAAATTGCAGAAAAACAAAATGAATAAAATCTGAAAGTATTTTTGCTTATAAGCAGTAATGCTGGAAAATCCTGCTTTAAAAAGAAAAAGAGAAAGGAAGAAATACAATAGTATTCAACCCAAAGCTAGAGAAAGAAATGATCACCATTCCTGCCCCATTATTAGCCATTTTTAGTTGTCCTGTATGTAGCTTGCTTTGTATGTATTTGTTTAGGTTATTTCTCCCATTAAATTTTAAGCCCCTTGAGGGCAGGGACTGTCTTTTGCCTCTTTTTATGATCTCAGTGCTTACCACAGTGCCTGACACATAATAGGCCTTGGTAAATATTTATTGATTGATTAAATAATCAGTGTTGGTATGGGGCTATACTGAAGTTGTAAGGGGGTTATCGCCGGTTTCCAACTTTGTGTGATTTTTCTCTACTCTTTCCTAGTCATTCTAGGGGATTTAGTTTTCTTTTAAGTCCTGAATAGGGAAAGGAATGGAAAGAGGAAATCTCTAAGGCCCAAGACGTAGCACTGAGTCAATATTTTAGGAGCCAGAACTGTTAGGGTACCTCTAGGCATAGGTTCCCAAAGTGGGCAGTACCGCCCATTGTGGGGCACTGGAATGAACCAGGGAGATGGGAATAGTCTCCAGGCATTGAATAAAAATAAGGGAATGGTGGAAGCATAAGGAAGGAAGAGAAGATGAGAAAATTTTGAAAAACCATTTGTACCTGTTTCATCTGTTGTGTAGCATAGTTAAAATCATAATGATTACATTATTTTGCAAATGAACACACAAAATGCAAGTTAGTGCAAATAAATACATGAAATACAATCAGTGGTCAAGTCTGTTAACAGATCTTAACAAGCAGCTGTTGGCAGGGGAGCATCTTGTGCATTGTCAGGAAGTTCAGGATGCATTGTTAGGAATATGTGTATGTAATGACTTATTTATAATATATGGTTACATGATGCAATATTATATCATCAGAATTTCAACATAGGAAAAATCTTTACAAATTTACAATAGATTATTACATTTAAGATGTATCATTTAAAAAAAATATATTTTGTGAAATGACACAAATTTTTAAAAAACTGCTAAAAGGTTAAGGAAAATTGATTTCCAGGGGGACACTGAGTAATTTTTTTTTTAAAAGGAGGCAATAGGTCAAATAAGTTTGGGAACCTCTGGTCTAAGGGAGGTGAGATTAGTTTTTAGTACCTCCCATCCATAGTTAGCCACTAGACACAATTAGTTCAAAACAAAAGGTTTTTATTAGGTTGGCTTTGTAAGAACAATAGTTAAAAACATTTTTCTCTACAAATCTAGAGTACACTCTCCCACTAATGCACATAGTACCTGTGGTCCACAGGTACAGATTTAGAGTACAGCAATAGTGAGGTCTACGTGTGGGGAACGCTATTTCTTAATGGAAAAGAATAGAGTGTTCAAGTTTTATAGGGCTTGACCCCTTCCCTACCAGATATCAGTTCCACAATGAACACATAGCAAAAATGAAAGAAATCTAAGATCAGAGGAAATATGCATATGAGAATATATGCCAGGCAATATAGAGTGAAGGAGTTCTTTCATTGAGAGTAAGGTAATTCAGCTTAATGGAGAGAGTCCCAAATCTCACCCAAGGAGAAAATTCCCAGAAGACTTTATTATAGCAAACTGGTAATGGGGACATTATTGAAGATCTACGTGTTTATTTTTTCCTAGAGTCTTACTCTCTTCACATCCTCAACACTAGAACCTTGAAGAGCTTGAAGAGAATGAAGAGACTAGACCTTCCTTCTTTTCCTTCTCACCAAGTCCTCCCCATTCCAGCTATGCAGCCTCAGAGTATAGACCACCACCAATGAGGGGGAATCACATGTCATTTTAAGCCAGGGTTATATTCATTTTTGAGAAGTCCAATGGTTCTTAAACTGTTTCTCCTTGACCTGTTTTCTAGGTCAGAGTTTTATATATCAGTCTACATTTTCTTCATTTTTTTCTCTTTTGATTTTGTTTTCATATTTCTTTCTGTCTCATGGAGTCATTCATTTCTCTTTAGCATATTCTAGTTTTCAGAAAGTCTATTATTTGGGTAAAGTTTACGCTTTTTCTTTTAAACTATTTATTTTCCTTCTACTTCTTTCCTCCAGAGAATTTGTATTTTTTTGAAAAATCTGTTGTTTCATTTCTTGCAGGTATTCATGTAGTTCTTCTGGAAAGTTCATGTTCTCTTTGTATCTCTCTTCGCAGTAGCAATACTCACTCATTCTTTGGGGGAATGTCCAGTTTTTCAATAATTTCAGTGCTGGTTTGTATTTTCTTTGATTTTACTTCTCTCTCCAGCTTTAGTTCTTCAATTTGATCTTTGTGTCAGTATCAGACTTGGACTTTTCCTGAAATTTTGCATCAAGTGATCAGCTCTGCTTGGTCTTTCCCTGAGTCATCTGGGTTCCTGTGCTGACCTCCACATCACAGATTTACATTACTCTCAATCTTTGAGGATCAGAATATTGGATCTTTAGGGCCCTCTCTGGGGTCTTAGATCAGAGTGGTCCTGAGGCATTTTAATCTGGGTGGTGTAGCAACTTACTAGCATACTCATTGCCACTTCCTAGACCATCAAAGTACTCTGGGGCTATGTGATTACCCTAGGGCTTCCTTGAAAAAGTCTTTAGTTTTTTTGCTGCTTTTAGACACAGAGTCTTCCAGACTGCATGGGTCTATGGCCAGTCTCTGGTTGCACCTGAAGGATGTCTTGCACTGCCTCTGGCTTTGCTAGTGGCCCCCTTTCCTGTTGCCCTCAGGCTTTTTAGGGACCTCTTGTGCAGTTCTAGAATGAAAGACTCACTGTAGTTTTTAATTGGAATGAATGATCAGTGTTTGGTCTCTGTGAACTTTAGGATTTTGCTGGACTAGATATGTGGGAGCTAGGTAGTCTGCCTCACATTCAGATGTGAGGCAGATGTAACCATCTTGGCCAGAAGTCTTGAAGAAAAATTTAGATCAATGGAGAAGAGTTGGCAAGGCATTTCAAGTAGCAAAGATAAGGTATGCAAAGTCTTAGAGATGGGACAGTCATAGATGGGATGAGTTAAGGAGGAAGGTTCATGTAGGAGAACAGAGAGTGATATAGTTAGACTCAGATTAGACCTTGAATGCTAGGGTTAGAAATAGAAAAAAAAAAAGAAAAGCAGCTTAACAAAACCAATACCTGAATCATGTTTTGCCTTCCTAATATGCAAGTTGTGTCAACTCTACAAAAATAGAAGGGAGATGTATTTCAAACATTCTTCTCTAGGGCAAAACTTGGTCATTATAAATATGCAGCACTCAAATTCTTTTTTTTTGTTCTGTCTCTTTTCTTTATTATTATTATCATGTATATTTTTTTCCTAGTTCTGCTTTTTTTCAGTCTGAATCTGTTCATTTGTGTGTTTGGATTCTTCTCTAAATTCTTTGTGGTGGCCATTATGACCCAGTAGTATTCCAGTACATTCACATGCCATATTTTGTTTTGCCCTTCCCCAATTGATGGGTACCTACTTCGTTTCTAATTGCTCATTACATAAAGTGTTGCTATTAGTAGTTTGGAAAAAGTAGGACTTTTTAAAAAATCTTTGACCTTCTTGTGGTACATGCCTAGTTATAAGATATGAATATTTTAATCCTTTTTTTGAAAGATAATTTCATATTGTTTTATAGAATGGTTGGACCAGTTCATAACTTCAACCAGAGTGTCTTAGTGTGCCTATCTTTCCAAAGCCCCTTCAATCTTGACTATTTCCATTTTTGATCATCTTTGTCATTTTGCTGAATGTGAAATGAAACCTCGTCATTGCTTTGATTTGATTCTCTTATTATGAGTGACTTGGGGCAGCTTATCATATAGTTATTAGTGATTTGTGACTGTTTTTGAGGGGAGAACTATTTATTTATATTCTTTGATCAATTATTGATTTGTAATGGGAATAAATTCATGTTCAATGAATGCATTAGAATGATTAGAGAGTCTTGGTGATGGAATGAGCAGTCTACTGACAAAGGGAACTCTCTATATTCTGGAACTGATCCTGCACCTTTGAGATTATGAGAGTGGCCTGCTATCCTCTAAATTAATCATTAGACTTTGTTATTAGACTTTATCTCTGAGTACCTGTGTATACTAAAGGAAGGTCTAGAGTTAGAGGATTTCTAAATTGGAAAAGCAGGCCTCAAATAATCTATGATTTCTTTTTTGCAGAATGGCTGATTAACAATACCAAGAGCTGGTTATGGGGAATGTTGGTGTTGGCTGCCTGCCTAGGTGTATATAGGTAAGAAAAGGGTTTATTTTAGTTATCAGCTTTGGCAACAATAGGGATATGACTGAAAAAGGCAAGTATTCTAAGCCCAGAGGGAAAACAAAGATTCTTTCATGTTACTTTCCTTGACAAGGCAAATGAGGAAATGAGATATGAGAGTCTAGGCATTTAAGTTTCAGTAGTCTGACCTCCAAGGTATAAAACTTATAATTAATTTGGACTAGGGTCTGAACTCAGGTCTAAATTTGTACAAAGTAAGAAAAAGCAATTGTCATCCCAAATCTATATAGAAATAAGACTGTAGCTTAAATGAAGGTACTTCATACTACAAAAAGTACTTCTTTTAAGTACTTTGGATGTCCACTAACCATACAAAAAGATACATTGATTATTATATCATGTCTCTAAAACAAGTTCAAGGACCTATTCATGGCAATGCTTTATTAGATTTTCTTGTTGCTGTGGAATGAACTTGAAAGTCGTAGAATCACAGACACACAGCTGGTCAAGAGCTCTGGGGTCTTCTAGTCTAGCCCCCTTATTTTGTGGATAGGGAGACTGACACTCAGAAAAGACCACCTCTGGAAACTCACTCTACTGGCAGGAAGAGCCAGATTCAAGATAACTTGAGGGAGGGAGCACTACCAACTGAAAAAAATTAGATAAACTTCCATCATAATGATAATAATGGTTGACATTTATATAGTGCTTTAAGGTTTAAAAATTACTTTAAATACACTATTACACTTGATCCTAACATTTGATTCCTGGAAGGTATCATTACTCTCATTTACAAATGAGGATACTGAGTCTAAAAGAAGTAAAATTACTTTAGTTAGTCAATTAATCAATCAGCATTTATTAAACCCCTTTTATATGCCAAACACTGTGATAAGGGCTGAAGTTATAAATGTGGACAGGGGTGGACCAACCAGGAGGTTATTGCAATATCTAGGCATGAAGAGATGGGGGCCTGCACCAGGGTTCTGGCAGTGTCAGAAGAAAGGAGGGGAAGTATGTGAGACATATTATTTTTTTTCCCTTTTTGGGCATTTTCTCAGCCAGTTACTTGACTTCTGAAACCTTTGTCAAGAGGAAAGTCCTAGTGCTCCTCCTCTCCCCAGTACTTCAAGACTGAGATTCAGATCAGCTGCTCAACTCCCACAGGGACTTTGGGTAGGGGTGAGGTGACCACTGAGGGGTGAGGCCCCAACTGAGGGGTGAGGTTCAAATCAGCTGCTCAGTTTTGCCAGAGGCTTTAAGCTGAGCTGCCTGGACAATGGACCCAGGCTGCTTCCATGTAACTGCCTGCCACCCCTGCTCTTGCCTGGGGTCAGTGCTGGGGGAACTTCGTTCCCCTCCCTCCCAGCTGGGAAAGCCCTCCCATACTGACCTTTGGAGCTTTCTTTATCTCTTGTGGGTTCAGGGATCTGGGACCCTCCCTGCTGGGAACTTTGTCCCACAGATCTGTTCAGGTCCTGTTCCTCCAAGTGCCACGTGGCCAGGGCTGGGCTCCGTTCCACTCAGCGTCCCATAAGATAGACCTTTCCTCTTGGCCTTCTAGGTTACCTTTGGCTGGAAACCTCTTTCACTCTGTTGTTCTGTGGCTTCTGCTGCTCTTGAATTTGTTGAGAGTCATTTTTTACAGGTATTTTGTGGGCTGTGGGGAAAGCGCTAGAGTATATGTGTCTTTCTACTCTGCCATCTTGGCTCCACCCCCGTGAGAGATATTATGAAGGTAAAATTGACCAACCCTGGCAAGAGATTGGATATCGGATGTAAGAGAGAATAAAAAATCAAGGATGATATCTAAGTTGCAAGCCTGGGGTACTGGGAGGATGGTGGTGTCCTCAACAGGGGAGTTATGAAGAGGGGAGGGTTTGGGGGGAAGATGATGAGTTCCATTTTGGTCAGTTGAGTTGAAGATATCTATGGAGCATCCAGTCTGTGATATCTTATAGGAACCGGAGGTGGGAGTCTAGAGATCAGTAGAGAAGTTAGTTCTAGAGAAGTAGGTCTGAGAATTAATTATCAGTATAGAAATGATCATTGAAACTATGGGAGTTGATGAGATCACAGAGTGAAATGGTATAGAGGGAGAAGAGAAGGGGAACAGGAAGGAGCCCAAGGTGTATGTGACCTGGATGATGACACAATAAAAGAGACTGAGGGGCAGTCGGATAGGCAGGAAAAGGCTCAGAAAATTGGGGAGATGAGGGTACCAAGACGAAGCAGTGGCAAAGGCTTTCACGAGGTTGAGGAAGAGAATTGAGGAAACGTCATTAGATTTGAGAAATCACCGGTAACTTTGGAGAGAGCAGTTTAGGCTGAATGATGAGTTCAGAAGCCAGAATGCAGGGAGTTAAGAAGAGAGTAAGAGGAGAGGAGGTGAAAAGAGGACTACAACTACCCTAGTCAGCCTCCCTAGGAAGTTTGGGCATAAAAGGGAGGAGAGATGTGGGCCCATAGCTTGCATGCATAGATGGATCAAGGGAGAGGATTTGAGGATAGAGGAGACATAGGCACATTTGTAGGCAGTAGGGAAGCAGTCACTAGGCAGGGAGAAATTGAATATAAGGAGAGTAGGAATGATAGAATGGGCAACCTGCTAGAAGAGAAGGGGGTCACTTGGGTAGGAAGAGGGATTTATCTTGGCAAGGAGAAGGACAAGAATTCGATTCCACTTGATTCCAAGTCCACTTGGATAGAATTATCCATTAGACTACCATATGAGAAAGGAATGGACTGCTCTTACTGAGGAGTGAGGAAGAAGAATTACTATTTATATTATGTTTTAACATTCTCAGAGCACTTAACATGCATTATTTCATTGGAGCCTCATAATAACTGTGATTTGTAGATAATACCAACAATATTATTTTCACTTTCCAGCTAAGGAAACTGAGATTCAGAGAGTTAAGTGACCTCCCATTGGCCCCATATAGTTAGTGACAAAAGGGCCTTCCTCTTTCACTTTGTCCTCAGAAAACCCTTTTACCCCCTATTCAAATCAATCTTTGGCTTCAGTTTCTTCATTTCTCCCATCTCCTATTATAAGCATAGGGATTCACAACATTTAGCTGTGAATTAATTAATTCACAGTCATTAGTCTTGGGGGCATTTTGCTGTGTTTCAAGGGAGGGAGAACTGAGTTTTTCTGAACTGCAAGTCTGCCATTGACCTCAGTGGACTCTTTTCATTGGTCTTCCATAAGAATGGGAGAAAAGAAGATAAAACATAAAAGTTAGACATAACTTTCTGTTTAAACTTGAATTGTGATATTCTAAAATGGGATGACATGTCAAGAAAGGAAAACACAATGACTTGCTTTCTATGCCATCATATTTCTCTCCTTTAAAGATGCCCTGATAATTCCATAGAGGAAATAAGGTGGTGCAATGGATAGAGGAATGGGCCTAGAGTCAGGGAGACTTGAGGGTTTTTTTTATATAATACTATATAAATGCTTATTTCTCTTTCCCTTTTTTTTTTTTTTGTTTAGATCTAACTTTATTGGATGGGAGTTTTTTTTTTTTCAGTATTTTTATTTTTCTTTCCTTACATGTAAAAAGAATTTTTAACATTCATTTTAAAAATTTTAAGTTCCAAATTCTCTCTCTTCCTCCCTCCCCACCCCACTTCATTGAGAAGGCAAATAAATCAATATAGGTTATACATGTGTAGTCATGCAAAACATTTCCATATTAGTCATGTTGTGAAAGAAAACATAGACCAGAAAAAAACCCCTCAAGAAAAACAAAGAAAGTAAAAAAAGTATGCTTCAATCTGTATTCAGACACCATCAGTTCTTTGTCTGGGGATAGCATTTTTTCATCATAAAACCTTCAGAGTTATCTTAGATCTTTGTATTTCTGAGAATAGCTAAGTCATTCTCAGCTGATCATCCTACAATATTGCTGTTCACAGTACATTTCACTTTGCATCAGCTCATATAAGTCTTTCCAGGTTTTTCTGAAGGCACCCTGCTTATCATTTCTTATAGCACAATCTTGTTCCATTATAATCACATTTTTTTGTTCAGTTATTCCCCAAATAATGGGCATCCCCTCAATTCCCAATACTTTGCCCCCAGAAAAGAACTGATTTAAATGTTTTTGCACATATAGATCCTTTTCCTTTTTGCTTTTTAAATCTCTTTTGGGTTACAAACCTAGTAGAGGTATTTCTAGGTCAAAGGGTATGTGTGATTTTATAGCCTTTTAGGTATAGTTCAAAATTGCTTTACAGAATGGCTGAATCACAACTCCACCAACAGTACATTAATGTCTCATTTTTCCCACATTACCTTCAATATTTGTCATTTTCCTTTTCTCTTGTATCAGCCAATTTAAAAGTTATGAGGTAGTACTTCAGAATTGTTTTAATTTACATTTTTCTAATCAAGAGTGAGATTATTTTTTCATATGGTTATAGATTACTTCATCTGAAACTTCATATCTTTTGATCATTTATCAATTGGGGAATGGCTCTTATTTTTATAAATTTGACTCATTTCATTTATATGTTTGAGAAATGAGATCTTTATCAGAGACACCTTAAAATCTTCCAAAACTTCAAAATATTTTTTCACAGTTACTATTGCTAACTGTATTTCCCTCCATTCTATTATCCCCCCACCCTGTTTATTCTATTCTCTCTCACTTTTCACTTTGTCCTTCTGCAAAAGTTCTTTTTTTGCTTCTGCCTACCCTCTTCCCCAACTTGTCCTCTCTTCTGTCACAACTCCCCCTGCCCCACTCCCCTCCTACTTTCCTGTAGGTTAAAATAGATTTCTATACCCAATTAAGTGTGTATGTTATTCCCTCTTTGAGCCAATTCTAATGAGAGTAAGGTTCACTCATGCCCCTTCTCTTTTCCCTTCTTCTTCACTATAAAAGCTTTTCCTTGCCTCTTTTTGTGAGATAATTTACCCCTATTCTACCTCTCCCTTTCCTTTTCTCCCAATATATTCCTTTCTCACCCCTTAATTTTATTTTTTTAGATATCATCCATTCATATTCAACTCACACCCATGCCCTATGTCTAGATATACTCCTTCTAACTAATAGTGAGAAAGTTCTTATGAGTTACAAGTATCATCTTCCCATGTAGGAATGTAAACAGTTTAACATTATTAAGTCCCTTAAGATTTCTCTTTCATGTTTACCTTTTTATGCTTCTCTTGAGTCTTGTATTTGAAAATCAAATTTTCTATTCAGCTCTGGTCTTTTCATAAAAAATATTTGAAAGTCTTCTATTTCATTGAATATCCATTTTTTTCCCCCATGAAGGATTATACTAAAATTTTCTGAGTAGATGATTCTTGGTTGTAATCTTAGCTTGTTTGCCCTCTGGCATATCATATTTCAAGACCTCCATTCCTTTACTGTAGAATCTGATAAATCTTATGTTATCTTGACTATGGCTCCATGATATTTGAATTGTCTCTTCCTAGCTTCTTGGCTATAATATTCCTGGGAGTTTTCATGTTGGGATCTTTTTCAGGAGGTGATCAGTAGATTCTTTCAATTTCTAGTTTGTCCTCTGGTTATAGAATATCAGGGCAGTTTTCCTTGGTAATTTCATGAAATATGATGTATAGGTTCTTTTTTTTAATCATAGTTTTCAGGCAGACCAGTAATTTTTAAATTATCTCTTCTGGATCTATTTTCCAGGTCAGTCATTTTTCCAATGAGATATTTCACATTGTCTTCCAGTTTTTCCTTCTTTTGGTTTTGTTTTATTGTTTCTTGATTTCTGAAATGGTCATTAACTTCCATTTGCTCAATTCTAAGTTTTAAGGAATTATTTTCTTCAGCGAGCATTTGCACTTCCTTTTCCATTTGACAAGTTCTATTTTTAAGGAGTTTTTTTCTTCAGTGAATTGTTGCACCTCTTCTTCCATTTGACTAATTCTGCTTTTTAAGGCATTCTTTACCTCATTGGCTTTTTGTAGGCTCCTTTTTGTCCTAGTCTATTTTTTTTAAGGTATTATTTTCTTCAGTATTTTTTGGTGTCTCTTTTACCAAGCTGTTGACTCATTTTTTCATTATTTTCTTGTATCACTCTTATTTCTTTCCCCAATTCTTCCTCTAACTCTCTTACTTGATTTTCAAAATACTTTTTGAGCTCTTCCATGGCCTGAGATCAGTTCATATTTTTCTTGTAGCCTTTGGGTGTAGGAATTTTGACTTTATCTTCTTTTGAGTGTGTTTTTTGATCTTCCTTGTCATCATAGTAACTTTTTGTGGTCAGAATTGTTTTCTGTCTTTTTGCTAATTTTCCTAGCCTTTCTTTGCTAAAGATAGGCACCACTTCCAGTATGGAGGGCATATTATTTCAAGCTTCAGGAGTTTTGTGTAGCTGTTTTCAGAGATACTTTTAGGGACCTGTAAGTTTTCAGTTCTTCCAAGGTGGTATGATCTAAGGAGATGTCTTTACTACTCTCCTGGCCTGTGCTCTGGTCTATGAGTGACCACAGGCACTCTTTTCTACCCTGAAACTATAAGGAGAGTCCTGCCCCACTGTAGCCACAAGCTCTGTTTT
Organism: Bettongia penicillata ogilbyi; assembly: GCA_023548195.1. Taxonomy (NCBI): domain Eukaryota; kingdom Metazoa; phylum Chordata; class Mammalia; order Diprotodontia; family Potoroidae; genus Bettongia; species Bettongia penicillata. Next base: position 950,499 of record JAJHZJ010000080.1, on the reverse strand, counting down.
ACTAATGCTCCTACTTGTCCTGGGACTGCCACCCAGGACCGTGACCTGGATATGAATATGGGCAAAGCAGCAGAGTCCTGCCTCAGTGCTAGCAAAGAGACCTCTGTAATCTCCTTCTGGTCAGTTGTTTGATACCCTTATTGGTTGTGGCCTAAGAGCTCCAGAAGCAGCTGCTGCCACTGCTGATCCAGTGGCTCCAAAGGCCTGCTCGTGGTTTGCTGGGGTCCAGTATGTGCTGGTGTTGCCTTCCCTGAACTGTGCTCCACTCTTACCTAGGTGCAGCAGACCTTTCCTGCTGAACTTCTAAGTTATCTTTGACTGGAAAATTATTTCTCCCCATTCTTTTGTGAGTTCTGCTGCTCCAGAAATTATTTTATGGCATTACTTAAATGTATTTGGAAGGGTTTGGGGGAGAGCTCAAGCAAACTGCTGCCTTTTCTTCACCATCTTGGCTCTTCCCCTTCCTCTCCTCCCCTTTTGTCAGAATTTAGGGCCAACCAGCTGAAGATGTATGCAGGACTTTGAATTATTTTGCAATTCTTCCCTCACCAGTACTTTTATCTGTAGCAATTTATTTTAGTTATGACCATTCATGTAACAGAAATGCTCATTCTCTCAGTTCCCTATTAGTGTATGTGTGTGTGTGCCATGTCTACATGGGTATGATGGAGTGAGGGGCAGAGTCAAGAAAAATCTCACAGGTGTCATAGTCTAGCTATGACTGTACAAAGTTTTCTTGGAATGGGGCTCTCTCTCAACCTTTCAATATGTGCCTTAAGCAGAGTCACAAATTAGAACTTGATAACCATGTCTGCCTTTTAGCTGTGCAACTTTGATCTTAGAACAGGATGATTGAGAAAACTGGCTCCTTTTTTTCTGTGAGGGAAATAGTATTTCAGAGGTGGGGCTTTCACAGTCACCCTATGATTTGGTAAATGGTCTTTGAGATTGACTGTGCCCCTCAAATTTATCATCTTGTGATAGGTATGGCCACTCAATTAATTGTCTTTCCATCTCCCTTGAGTTGTGTTTGCAAGTTGTTCATGACAAGATTCGTTTTTTCTCTCTTAAACTTTTTACCTGTAGTACACACACACACACACACACACACACACACACACACACACACACACACACAAAAACCCCCTTTATTTCCTAACATATCCCTCTTCCCTCCCTGATGTTGGTGAAGTTCTTTTTTTTTCTTTCTTTCTAACATTACCTTAAATAACAGATTCACCGATATTCATCCTTACATATTGTAGTATTTAAAAAGGTTTGAGAGACATAATTTCTGGGTAATTTAATCTTTTTTTAAATGAGGCCAGCATGTTTATTAATAAAGTAGTGGCCATTTGGCCATCTCTCTTAGACTAAAGACCCCTAATGGTGGTGGATTAAAGTTTATATTTCCTTCGATGAGGAAATGTTTCTGAGGATGGCAATCAACTCTGATCAGTTAACAATTAATGAGAAAATGAATATTACAATGAGAGAATGGACTATATAACAAAGAGGGTCTTGGGGTATGTGACTTGGATTACCCAAATCTTCTTCAAAGAGATTTACCAATTTCTTTATCACCTGTCTGACAAACATTTTTCCAGACCTGTCAAGCAAACACAATGAACTGGAATGCACCCATTAGCCCAAACTTAGACTGTCTTTTACTCTCTAATAAGATATTGGCCTGGGTATTTCTCTGCCTAAGATTTCCCACACTGGTTGATTTCTGGATGAGAAAGTAGAAAAGGGGAAAAACTTGGTTCTGATTCAATAATTAGTTATTGAATACAAGAGAGAAATAATCATTTCTCACAATATCTTACTCTAACTTGCGCTCCTCTCTGGAGCCATGGGCTTCTTGCCAGTGAGTAATCACCATAACAAGTCTGACACATACCTAGTATGCTACTGCTCTATCTTCATGACATGCCACAGTAGGCATATCCATCATCCTGTTTTCCATCTCCAGCTCTAAGACCAGTACTCAAATCAACAGTACCACAATATGGTTCCTGGAAAGGATATGTCCATCAATTGTTTTGTGACTCTGTTCATTAACCTTGTGACTCTCCTGATCAAAACATCCTATCTCCTTATATGTGTTCTTTCCTTCTTTTAGAATGTAGACTCCTTGAGGACATAGCTCTCATTTAAATTTGTATCCCTAGCATTTAGCACAGTGTCCGGCACACAATACTATTTCCTCCCTTCCTTCTTCTATCCTTTTCTCCCTCCCTCCCTGCTTTCTTTATCTTTTTTCTTCCTTCCTTCCTTCCTTCCTTCCTTCCTTCCTTCCTTCCTTCCTTCCTTCCTTCCTTCCTTCCTTCCTTCCTTCCTTCCTTCCTTCCTTCCTTCCTTCCTTCCTTCCTTCCCTTTCTTCCACTTTTTTCTTTCATTCCTTTTCATTATCGAAAAGGACCACATTTCATCTATTGTCATTCTTTTACAGCAGATTCTTCATTCTGAAACTCAATACCCCAACACCAGGACCAGAGCCACAAAGGTAAGTGACCTTGCTCATTAAAAAACTCAGAATTTCTGAGATGAAATAGGCCTTAGAGATTGTGCAGAAAAAGCCTTTGACCAAGCCATGAACTAAGGCATCAGTCCTTCCTTTCAGTGTAGAATTATATGCTGGGCTTAGAGACAGCTAGGTGGTCCAGTGGATAGAGCACCAGTGAAGGAGTCAGGAGGACCCAAGTTCAAGTGTCCCTCGGGCATTTGACACTCACTAGCTGTGTGACCTTGGGCAAGTCACTTAACCCCAATTGCCTCATCCTGGGTCATCTCCAGTCATCCTGATGAATATCTGGTCACTGGATTCAGATGGCTCTGGAAGAGAAGTGAGGCTGATGATCTGCACAGCCCTCACTCACTCAAAACAAAGTCAAGTGCAAGTCATGTCATTATTTTTCTGATGGCATGGTCTTCTTCGGCAATGAAGAACAAACACACACATATACTGAGTTTATGACTGATTTGGTCTAGCTGACCCCTGGGTGGGAAATCTCCATTTGATTAATGCACGTGGTCACCATCTCTCCAATTTATAGCCTTAGAGAGTTATCTAGGACACTGAGAGATTAAATTACTCAGGGTGCCACCATCTCTGTGTCAGAAACAGAACCTGAACTCAGGTCTTTTTGGCCCACTCTCTACTACTATCCCATAATGCTTTTCTCCTTTTAGAAAAGTATTGGGAATGAGAGACCATTGTAGGTTGGTGAGTCTCATTTCTGGAATTTTTCAAAACATCAGTCAACAAATGATTATTGTCTCCTGTGGGGACTATCAAGAATTATCTGACTAGTTCTTTTAGCTCTCATGGAGCTAACAGCCTTAATTTGGATTCACTCTTGCCCAAACACACATACACATACAAAGAGATTCATTATTTAGTCTACAAGCATTTTTTTTTTAATTTTGGGGGGTGTAATTCTAAATATCCTTCATACTGGCCAGACTCTTAAGAAATCTAAGCATTGGTTAGACTCTTAAGGAATCTGAGCCAACAAGCATTTTTTAAAGGACTTACTGAATGAAGTTCTGTGCTAGTTTGTGAAGATCCACTCACCAACTTCTCTATTTCTTATTCTTATATAGTTTGAGATCTGGTACTCCTGGTGTCCTTTCCTTTCTACCTTTTTTTCATTAATTCTCTTGATATTCTTGACCTTTTGTTCCTTCATATGAACTTTGTTAACATTTTTCCTACATATCTCAAAAATAAGACCTTTATCAGAGTAATTGATTGTTAAGATTTTCCCCAATTTCATCCTTCCATTCCAAGTAATCCTTTGGTATTTTGATTGGTATGGTAGTAAATACATAAATTAACTCAGGTACTTTTTTATAATGTTAAAATTATTTTTGTTATTTTAGTTTTTTTATTATATTTGATCAGTCTACCCATGAACAATGAATATTTCTCCAATTATTTAGATTTCCGTTTGTGTGAAGAGTGTTTTGTAATTGTGTTTATGTAGTTCCTATATGTGCCTTAGCAGCTACCCTCCCAAGTATTTTATATTTTAAATGGATTTTTTCTTCCTATGTCTTCCTGTTGAATTTTATCAGTAATATACAAAAATATTGATTATTTGTGGGGAGTTATTTTATATTATATAACTTTGCTGAAGTTATAATTTGTTTTGATTAGCTTTATAGGATTCTTTAAATAAACTATCATATCATACACAAAAAATGGTAGTTTTGTTTCCTTTTTTCCCCTATGCTTATTTATTTTCATTTTCATCTTCATTTATATTCATCTTATTTCTTATTGCTATAACTCTCATATCTAGTACTATATCGATTAATAATGGTGATAGTGGACATGCTTGTTTTATCTTTGATATTTTTCATTTTTTATACTAGCAATTTTTTCTTTCTTTTTTAAAATTAAGCTTGCTAAGGGATTATGTATGAGAGATATGATTATTTCTTTCATATATTAATAGCTAATTATTGAATTAAGACTAAGGTTTTCCCCTTTTCTACTTCGTCATCCAGAAATCAACCAGTGTGGGAAATCTTACTCAAAAACTTTACCCTGGCTAATACCTCATCAAAGAGAGTAAAAGAAATTCTAAGTTTAGGTGAATGGGTGAATTCCTGTCCACTGTGTTTACTCAGATAGGTCTGAGAAAATGTGGATTCTCCCTTTTTTTCAGACAGATAATATGGAAATTGATATCTCTTTGACCAAGACTTGGGTGATCCAAGTCACCCCACCCCCAACACACACCCTCTGCAAGTCCCTCATTATTACATAGCCTGCATCTCATACTAGCATTTGAAGTTGTCTACAGCATGGACTAGATGCCTTTAAGTACTTTCTAGTCCCTAATGATTGTATGGATTCAGTCCTTGGACATGTTACTAATTTCTGGAATATCTTCTGTCAAATGTTTATTTTAGTCAATTTAACCTTGTTAACTCTTTCCTTCAGGAGCATTAGTATCCAACACCAAGATAGCTCTACAGTTCAGCCCTGTGTCCAACAGCAAGAAAATCCCAAGGCTGAACCTCAAACTAAATCACAAAGGTAGTGCTCTGATTTTGTAAATGGTATGATCTTTGATATTCATGTCACATGTCCATACTGAGTTTATTGTTGAATAGAGTATAATTGTTGGTTTAAATCTAATTGCTGCCAGACTTCTTTCCAGTTTTTCCAGAAAATAAGAAAGTTCTTTCCTGGTTAATTTATGTTTCTGGCATTTATTAAAAACTGGGTTATTGAATACCATTATTTCTTATTTTTCCTTATCTATTTCATTGACCAACTTTCCTGTTCTTTAACCCATGCCAAATAGTCTTTTAATGATTCCTGCTTTATAATATATTTTGAGGTCCTGTTTCCCTTCCTTATATCCTTGAATATTCTAGATCTTTTTCTTCTTCCAAATCAATTTTGTCATTATTTTGTTTTGTAAAATATCCCACTGAAGTTTGATTGATATAGGACTAAATCTAAAAATGAGTTTTAGCAGAATTATCATTTTTACATATTGGCATTGCTCAACCATAAGCAATGAATCTCCCACAATTATTTAGGTTGTTCTTTATTTTTAAGGATTATTTTTATAACTGTATTTATATATGTGCTAAATATACTTTGGTAGATCGACTACTAGATATTTTATGAACTTTGTGGTTATTTTGAGTATAATGTTCCTATTATTCCCTTTTGGATTTTGTTATTCTTTTATGGAAATGTCATTGATTTTTGTGGGTTTGTTTTTCAATCTGTTACTTTGCTTGTGTTATTGATTATTGCATTATGATCAGTAAAGGATCCATTTAGTATCCCTACTTTTCTGCATTTGTTTGTAAGGTATTTATGCACTAATATACATTATTAGTTTCCTCATTAATTCAATAGGATTTTCTAAGTCATTCATGATATTATTAAATTGGGATTGTTTTATTTCCTCTTTGTCTCTCTTCATGCCTTTAATTTCTTATTCTCATTTGTGGCTGTCCTTTCTAGAACTATGTCTTATGACATCTAAGAAAGTAAGCATCTTTACTCTTATATTTATGGGCAAAGATAAATTGTGTACGAGAAAGCTTTAAATGTCATGCTATAGTCCACAAAAAAATCAAATAAAGTATCTTTTACAGTTATGGCTAGGGAGTGAGTTCTTAACAAAAAAAATTAAGGAAATTACAAAAGATTAAATATAGATTTTTGATTACATGAAACTGAAAAGTTTTTGTATGAAGAAAATTAATGCATGTAGGAGAAAAAAGGAAGTAGTCAACTGGGAAAAAACTTGGTATCAAAAATCTCTGAGCAGGTCTGATTTCTAAGTCATATAGGCAACTAATAGAAACTTATAAGATCAAAAACTATTCCCCAATAGATAAAAGATATGAACAAATGATTTTTTAACAACTGTAAACTATTAACCACAATATTAAATATTGCTTCAAACATTAGTAATAGGCAAAACTCATTTTTTTAAACTCCAAGGTTTTATTTCACACTTAGATTGGTAAGGATGATAAAACATGGAAATAGTCAGTGTTGGAGAGGTTGTGGAAAGAAAGGGATACTAACTAGCATGCTATTAGTAGAGCTGTGAATTAGCTCAAAACATGGAAAACCATGAACCACTATGCAAAAAAGTGACTAAAATATCCATATCCTTTGGCTCAGAGATCTCACTGCTATGCATATACCCCAAGGAAGTTAGCAGTCAGAAAAGACTCCATACATATCAAAATATTTATAGGAACTTTTTTTACCATAGCAAAAAACTAAAAATAAAGTAGATTTCAATTGATTGGGGAATGGCTAAATAAATTGAGGTATATGAGTAGAGGTTCCCAAACTTATTTGGCCTACCATGCCCTTATATAAAATTGCTCATTGCCCCCTTGGAAATCTGCTTTCTTTAACCCTTTAACAGTCCTTTTTTTTTTTTTTTTTTTTTTGGAAATTTGAATCATTTCAAAAAATATAAAATAAAAATTTGTGGATTTTTTTCTGCACTGAAATTTTGATGATGCAATATTGCACCATGTAACCATATGGTATGATATTGTAAACAAGTCATTGCATATGCATATTCCTGCCGATGTATGCTGGACTTCCCAATAATGCTCAACAAGTTTCCTGCCAACGCTTGCTTCTTTGTGAACTAGACCACTATTTATAACTTGCATTTTTGTGTGTTTATTTGGAAAATAATGTAATCACTATGACTTTAACTCTGTTACACAATAGATAAAACATATATGGATGATTTTTCAAAATTCTCTTCTTTCTTTATGTTTCCACTGGTCCCCCTAATTTTATTCAGTGGCCCTCAATGGCACCCCAGGCTACTACCATTCCCCAGATTATTTCAGCACCCCCAGCAGGTGGTGTCACCCTCTTTGGGAACCTACATACATGAGTATAACATAATATTCATGTGTTGTAAGAAATTGTGAAATATATAAATATATATTATAAAACTACAAAATATATAAAAGGATGGGAAGGCTTTTAGGTACTGATATAAAGTGAAGAAAACAGAACCGAGAAAACTGCATTCACAATGTTATAAATAGAAAGAATCAGAATAAAACAATTGCAACTGAATGTTGCAAAGGCATAATGACCACGTGTGACCCTAGTGTCCCGCTGGTTATATGTCACCCTCCCAGTGGTCACCATTCAAATTCCATTTCTTGTTCCCCACTGCCTGATCTCATATTCCCATTCTCTTCAATCTAATCTCCTCAGAGTCCTACCCTAAAGCTTCTGTGCCCTTTGGAATGCCAGTTCCATAGGCAACAAATTTGTTTTCATCTTACATCTTTTCTTTTCCCATTTCTTCAGTTTTCTGGCTCTTACTGAGACCCACCTCTTTGGCATAGCCTTCCTGACCTCCTTTTGCACGACTGACTGTACTTTCATTCATTCCCCATCACTGGGAAAAAAAACATTCCAATTTCTCCACCTCAACCATATATTAACTAGTGATATTTTGAAGTTTTACTTTATATCACATTAAAAATTTTATATATAAGGTGAACTTCTGGCCAAATGTCTTGCAATAGTGTGGGTGTGATGTATTTTAAAAAAATATATGCTAATTGAATAAAATCAAATAATTTCTTCTCATCAATTTTATTAAGTACTTACTATGTGTCAGGCACTAGGGATACAATGTGAGAAATCAAGAAGTGTATATCCTTTTGAGCAAGACAGCAAAGGTATATATAAATATGTACTTACATATATGTATATTTCAAAGTGTTCAGAATAAACACTCATGGAGCAAGCATCAGCAACAGGCATGATTAGGAAACCTCTCACATAGAAAGTGGCACCTGAAGGAAATGAAGAATTCTGAGAGGCAGAGGTGAGGAAAGAGTACATTCCAGGCATGAGGTACAGTCTGTGCAAAGGCATGAAGATGAGAGGTGGCATGCTATGTCAGAAGAACAGTGAGCAGGCCACTTTGGCTATATTTTTGAGTTCATGAAGGTGAGCTATGCACAGTGAGGTTAGAATGGTAGTGTGGAGTTAGGTGGTAAATGTTTTTAAATGACATACAAAATTCACATTTGGTACTAAAGGTAATAGGGGGCCATTGGGGAGTATCAAGTAAGAGAGGGACATGGCCAGATTTATACTGGAGTAAGATCACTTAGGCAGCTGTGTGGAGGATAAATTGTGGAGAGGAAAGACTTGAGAAGTAGACCAAGTCAGAATAGTCAGTATTTAAGCATAGGACCTGTTTTGGTTTTCTTTTTGTACCCCCAGTGTTTAGCACAATGTTTTGCACATAGTGAATGCTTAAAAACTTTTCTTTGAACCAATGGATAGGAGGATAGAACAAACTCTAAAATCTGAAATAGTTTAGAAAGAAATTTATTAGGTAGTTTGGTAAAGGAGAGTGAGCTGGAAAAAAGGTGTGGTTCTCTGCCATCCCAACCTTTGAAAAGTTACTATTATGACATTTAGACAAGGGTGGCCCCACTGGAATGTATGAAGTAAGCAAAGTTGCAGAAAGAGCAAGGTATATTGAGATGGATAAGAGTCCATGTAAATATTCTATTCACATGGCTAGATGCGTAGTGGATAGAGTGTAGGGCCTGTAGTTAGGAAGATGCCTGGACCTGTGGGGATCCCAAAATACCTTGTAATCTCCAGTTTTCCTGAAATTACTGAGGTCAGGGTGTGGACAAACCTTTCATCGCATAAAGTTGGATTTCAATAATATAGTAATTTTTCCCGAATTATGTAGAAATCATTTCCTCCACAAATAGATAAGGAGGAAAAACCTTGGAGTGGAATATAGAGAATGGAACTCGAGACTAGGCTCCAAGGACCTGAGGTCAGAAGGAGAGTTACATGACTTAGAGTCATGAAGACCTGGGCTCATATTCATGCACTTACTAGCAATATCACTCTTAGCTGGATAAATCACTTAAACTCCCTGGATCTTAGTTTCTTGTAAAATGGGGGATAATGATAAACCCTACATCTCAGGATCATTGGGAGACCAAATGAGATAACAGAGAATCTTATCTACATGCAAATTATCATTATCAGTACAGGAAAAGGGAAGGGAATTTATTAAGCATCTATTATGGGCCAGATACTGTGCTAAGTACCTTGTCAACATGATCTCATTTGATCCTCACAAAATCTTGAGAGCCAGGTGCTGTTATTATCTCACCTTTATAGTTGAAGAAACTGAGGCATTTGCCCTGGGTGCTACAGTCAGTAAATTGGCTGAGGCTGGACTGGAGATCAAGTCTTCCTGATTTCAGACCCAACACACTGCATCTCCTAACTGCCTATAATTGGCTGTCTGGGACTCATTTTCCTCTTCTCAAAAAAGGAGGGGATTGAGCTAAGGGATCTCTAAAATTCTCAGCCCCAATATAGTCTTATAAAGATTCCATGTTCCATAGGCGCACTGATGTCCCCCTCCTGACTCCTTGGCTAGCACCCATTGTTTGGGATGGAACCTTTGATAAGGATATCCTGAATGAGCAGTTCCAGGACAGGAATATCACCATTGGACTGACAATATTTGCAATCAAAAAGTAAGTACTGGGTTCTGAAGGGCCTATGTAATTGGGGGAGGAGAAGGATGTTACTTCATAGTAAAGAAAGACATGCATTTTTTTTGTTCTCAGCCATCTTGGTCCCAACCATGTTGGTCATGTTTTTGTTTTTAATCTAGAGGAAGCTGTAGGATGGCATAGATGTTCTGTGGTTTTTTAGTGTAGGTGGAGCAATCACCTATATTATGGGATTGGAAGTGGCCCTGTATCAGGCTCCTGAAAGTGGTCTGTTGTTGAGGCTGAGTGGAGGCTTCACAGAAGTAATACAAAAACAGTAGCACAAAACAAACAGTCATTCAGTTGGATTGTTGTTCTTTGCTGGAGACCTCCAAGGCTGGGAACACTATGGGGAATGAGGACAACAAGAAAAAACTTTAGGCAACAGCCCACCTCAAGTGGCCACTGACACCTTCAGAACTAAGCAGGGAAGGACAGGTAAAGAATTCAACAGTGGAAGGTTGTCGTGGAGACTCAGGCACAATAGTCTTTAGGACATAAAAGAAGAAAGGAAGTCTATGATGGTCCTTTGAGGGCCTGAACTCAGCTCTTGCAGTAAAAAATGGAACTCCTAATATAATCATGGTAGAAGGATGTAGGTTTCTAAGTGACTGAAAGAAAACAAATGGCAAAACTGGGCTAGGCCTTTTATAGGCATGGCACAGAAATCATTATTGGATCATGAAAATGATCTCAGCTGGATAGCCAGTTGGGGGAATGATTGGATGAACACAAGAGGAAGTAAAATAGTAAAACAATTTGTGTTGAAATACTCAGTCTACACTGGGGACTGATAATAAATATTCAAATTTAATTTCCGATTTGACAATTCACAGTAAATTCAGAGAAATTTGAACCAGTTTTATTTGGATTATAATTTATGATTCCATATTCAGGAAATCATGTCTAATTTGTTGAGGAGTCATGAATTTAGCCTCTTTATTTTTGATGCAATAAATCTTCGGCATTCTTTTATCTTTTAATCTTTTCAGAGTTCAGACCAGAATAAAAAGGGACTTAAATAAGGACTCAGATACCAGAATAGGCAGCTAGGTAGAGAAGTGGATGGAAGGCTGGGCTGGACTCAGGAAGACCTGAGTTCAAACGTGACGTCAGATGCTTACTAGCTGTGTGACCTTGGGCAAGTCACTTAACCCTGTTTGCTTCAATTCCTCATAAAATGAGCTGGAGAAAGAAGTGACAAACCACTCCAGCATTTTTGCCAAGAAAACCTCAAAAAGGGGTCATAAAGAGTCAGACATAACTAAAAATGACTAAACAATAACTGCAAATACCAGATATTTTAGAATCTTTCTATTCCTCATAAAACTGAGTTTTCAAATAATTAAGAGTGAGTTGACCTTCTCTTAAAAGACCTAATCACATACGAACAGTTTTCCAGTATTGGACACAGTTCAATACAAAAAAAACTGAGACTTTGAAGTCCAAATCTTGATATCCTTTCACCACCCCTGTGTGCCAATCAGAGAGGTTGCAATTCCTGCCCGCCCTCCCCCTTCTCTCTTGTTTTAATATAGCACTGCAGGCTTCCAGTGTTTGCCTTTTTCTTCTTAATTGCACCCAAAAGGTTTCTTATTTCTTTCATGGAGTCACCAGCTTTTTCTATCCAGAGGATTTATAGTTTTGGAGAGAATAAAGAAAATAAATAAGCTAGAGATCCTTTAAGTAAGAACTAGAGTGTACTTCTCCACTATTGTGCCCATCCTGAAGCCACAGTAAAGTTCTGCTCAGTTGAGAGGTTAGATGACCTATCCCCATTGTAAACAAGTAAGAATGGCAAGGAGAGGCTTTTTTTGGGCTCCCCATTACCTCTCATCAACAAGTCATGTGACTCCAACTTTTGGGAGTTAGAACCTGGAGAGAAGGTTCATGAATTGCAGAAGCACCAAAAGAGAGGAGGAGTGACAGATAGAAATAATTATCCATGGAGATAATCAGAGATGATCATGGTGATCTATAGCACACATACTCTAGGAGTCTTTAAACACTTGTTTCAGGCAGCTGAATAGGGCTGGTGGAGTTCCTTCAAAGAGGTGAGCATATAGAAGCTTTCCAGGCCTCTTGGGAATCCCTTTTAAGAGATACTCACAGACAGAACAGTTGACTCAGACAATCCTTTTAACAGCAAGCCTCTTTTCTTATAAGCCGGATGTGTTTTGTTGAATGGAAATAAACAGATTTTCTATACAGAATTTTTATCTCTGGGAATTATAAATAATGGAACAAAAATCAAAGATTCTCTGACCTATTCAAACCTACTTCCCCAATTATTGTCCATAGGTATGTGGGTCTTCCTGAAACTGTTTCTTGAAACTGCAGAGAAGTATTTCATGGTGGGATACAAAGTGAATTACTATGTGTTCACTGATCGGCCAGCTGACATTCCAAAAATTCCCCCTCCAAGAAGGAAGGAAGGTCATTACATTGGTGGTCCAGAACTATGCCCGGTGGCAAGATATCTCCATGCACCGGATGGAAATGATTAGCAATTTTTCTCATCAGCACTTTTTCCAGGAGGTAGACTACCTGATATGTATGGATGTAGACATGAAGTTTAGTGATCACCTTGGGGTAGAGATCCTTTCCAGATTGTTCGGCCACTCTTCATCCTGGCTTCTATGGAGCTCAGCCAAAGGCCCTTTACTTACGAACGCCGGCCTCAATCCCAAGCCTACATTCCCAGGGACAAGGGTGATTTTTACTATGCTGGGGGCTTTTTTGGGGGGAAAGTACAACAGGTTTTATGAAATGACCAAGGCTTGTCATGAGGCTATGTTGGTAGACAAGAGCAATAACATTGAGGCAGTGTGGCATGATGAGAGTCATTTGAACAAGTATCTATTTCTTTCACAAGCCTACCAAAGTCCTTTCCCCAGAATATCTATGGGATGAGCAACTGCTAGGGCGGCCAGCCTTCCTCAGGAAACTGAGGTATGTGGCTGTGCCCAAGAACCATGCTGAGATTCGGAACAAATGAAAGGCCTCTTCTTATGAAGGAGTTGTTGAGGCGTTGTTTTAAAGACAGTAAAGCCAACACCTCCCCAGAAGTCAATTATAACCCAGCCTAAGCTGAAATTAATTTGAAAGCAGTAAAGACAGTAAAGCCAACATCTTCCCAGAAGTCAATTATAACCCAGCATAAGCTGAAATTATTTTGAAAGCAGTTTTCTGTCTCTAGTGTGATAAATTCTAAAGAGTACTAGAGTCAGTTCAAATCTTGCTTTTAACACTTACTAGTTCTGTGACCCTTGGGCAAATCATATGACCTCTCTAAGTTCCCAGTTTCCTCACTGCTACAATGAGAATAATGATAGCACCTGCCTTTCAGAGTTGTGAGAATCAGAAAAAAAAATTTATATATATATATAAATGTATATATACACACATATATACACTACCATTACATACATACAATATACAGATATATACATGAATATATATATTCAGACATGTGTTTATATATGCTATATATCTAGTTTATATACAAAACATGTAAATATGTAATTATATATTTATATATAATATATATAAAAGAGTCATATAAGTGTATATATGTAGACATATGTATGTGTGTATTTAATGTGAAATGCAAAGTAGATAATTTTTATTACATTAAATTGAAAAGTTTTTGCATAAACAAAACCAAAGCAACCAAGATTAGAAGGAAAGCAGAAAGCTGGGAAACAATTTTTACAGTCAGTGTTCCTGATAAAGTTCTCATTTCTAAAATGTATAGAGAACTGAGTCAAATTTATAAGAATACAAGTCATTCTCCAGTTGATAAATTGTCAAAGGATATGAAAAGGGAGTTTTAAGATGAGGAAATTGAAGCTTTTTATAATCAAATGAAAAAATGTTCTAAATCACTATTGATTAGAGAAATGCAAATTAAAACAAACTCTGAGGTACCACCTATCAGACTGGCTAATATGTCAGAAAGGGGAAAATAATAAATGTGGGAGAAAATGTGGGAAAGTTGGAACACCAATGTGAACTGATCCAACTATTCTAGAGAGCAATTTGGAACTATGCCCAAAGGGCTATAAAACCATGCATACCCTTTCATCCAGCAATACCACTACTAGATTTGTTTCCCAAAGAAATCATAAAAAGGAAAAAGGACCCACATGTACAAAATATTTATAGCAGCTCTTTTTGTCATGTCCAAGAACTGGAAATTGAGGGGATGCCCATCAATTAGGGAATGGGCTGAATAAATCATGGTATATAAATGTAATGTGCTATATTGTGCTATAAGAAATGATGAACAGGAAGACTTTGGAGAGGCCTGGAAGCACTTATATGAACTGATGCTGAGTGAAAGGAGCAGAATAAGGAGAATATTGTACACAGTAATAGCAACATTATGTGATGATTAACTATGATAGACTTAGCTCTTCTTAGCGATACAATGATCTAAGATAATTCCAAAAAACTTGTGATGGAAAATGCTAATCACATCCAGAGAAAGAACTATAAAGTCTGATGCAGATTGAAGCATACTATTTTCACTTTTGTTTTTGATTTCTTTCTTTCTTATAGTTTTTTCCCTTTTGTTCTGATTCTTCTTTTACAACATGACTAACATGGAAAATATGTTTAACATGATTGTACATGTATAACCTATATTAGATTGTTTGCTGTCTTGGGGCAGAGGGAGGAAGGCGGGAAAGGAGGAGGGAGAAAAATTTGGAACCCAAAATTTTATAAAAATGAATGTTGAAAACTATCTTTACATGTAATTGGAAAAAAAATAAAATACTATTAAGAAAAAAATAAAATGTACATTCAGTTTATTAATACTCTCCTTTTTTGTTTTGTTAATGTGTATTTTAGGGATGTAATTATTCCTGAGGATTGCTCTAGTTGCTTCTTAGAAATTTTGGTGTGTTGCTTCATCATAAATTACTTTCACATAATTATTAACTTCTTCTATGATTTGTCCTTTGTCCTACTCATTATTGTTAAGTTTCCGTTTAGATCTATGTCCCTTAAGTTTTGCTCCCTGAACTAATTGTTATTTTTATTGCATTGCATTGTTTTTACTATTGTTGCATTTTAATATCTATTTTAAATATTTCTATGATCTAATACATGGTCAATTTTTTGTAATAGCTTCATTTGCTGAGAAATATGTGTGTTGTCTTTAGAAGATGCTGTAAGTCTCTCAGCTCTAGTTTCTTTATCAATTTGTTCAATTCTGTATTATCCTTTTTGTTTATCTTTCTGGGAGACCTGTTCAAAGCTAAGAGGGCAACATTAAAGTCTTCTGATTTTGTTGTTTTACTATTTATATCTTCTTTTAATCCAGTTAATTTCCCCTTATGAATTTTGATTCTGTCATTTGGAGCCTATGAATTCAATATTAGTATTGGTTTATTGTATGTGGTTCCTTCTAGCATAATGAAGTTTTCTTGTTTATCTCTATGTTGTGAATTTTGACTTTTGTCTAATAGAATGATTATAGGTCTCTTCTGCAATTTCTGGTGAATGTAGAAAATTCTTTGTGTTATCCAAATTTCCTTTCCTTCATATTTTTCCTGATTCTTTGGGGATTTTGCTTTTTGTCATTGGAATTGTTCCATTAACAACTATGTAAGTTGGAGTTTGCAGCATAGGGATTTCTTTCTTGAAGTGTTCCGTATATTCTTTTGATTGTCACCTTGCTTTCCATGTTTAGAAGTTTGTGCAATTTTCTTGTATTATTTCTTGCATTATGGTGTTCAGGTTTTTTGACATGTGATGTTCTTCTGGGAGACCTAGGATCTCATAAGTTGTCTCTATGTACGCTGTCCTCAAAATAAATGTTTTGCTTGTATAGAAATCATATGTTCTTTTAGCATGATTGTATTTGGTTTTCTTCTTTCAGATTGTCCTGTGCTTCTGTATATTTATATTCTCAATAAGTTGTTTATACTTTCATTTCTTTATTGAGATTTATCACTGTGGACTCAAATTTTTTCTGCTTTTACAATTAATTCTGCTGTTCAGGTCATAATTTGGTTTTTGTGATTTTTTTCTTTTGAAATATTCAGAAAACATCCTGCTGTGTTTTCAAAGCTACTACAAATCCCACGGGGTTCTCTGCCTCATCAGGTGTTAATTTAACTTTTTCTTGTAATATTTATTCATAGATGTTTGGATTAATTTAGATATCTTGGAGACTATATTCCCTTATATTTAAACATCTTTCCTATTGATTGATACGCTTGTCAAGGTTTTTAAACTAAGGGGTTTTTGTTTTGTTTTGAGATTTTTGGTTTACTCCTATCACTTATTTGGAGGATTTTACTTAAGACAAACTCTATTCCTTTACTACTAAATGGTGTTGGCAGGCTTTATTTGAACAGGAGTTTAGTGATTAAGACTAGGCCCCACCTTCTGCAGGAATTGTTTATCCTTTCCTGCTGTGGTTCAGGTCCAGGCTGCCTTAATGTTTGGCCCTTTCTCCTACTGTGCCTGTAGCTCCAAGCCCACTTTGGTGCTGGCCTTTCTGTTGCTAAGGCAGGCTCTAAGAGCTTTGCAGGACCTTTCTCCTACTGAGTGTGGCTTACTGGTCCCATGCAACTCAGCTGCTTTTTTACTGTCTTCCATATCCCCAGTCCTTAGAGCTTCAACAAGATTCTGGT